>OZ025293.1:240786814-241473267 GCA_964019185.1 Maratus speculifer | reverse complement strand
TGCATTAAAAAGCTATAGATTGATACATAAAACACATATACAACATGAGAGAAACATACACCTACTAGCATGTATATATAATAACATATACAAACAATTGTACTAATTACATAAGAGAGATCTATACTTTTTAAAAACTTACTTGTATTCACATCTTTCTAAAAAATATCATAGAAAACAAAAATGAGCTAGCGTAAACAAGTTGTTAGATATTAAACTGTTTTGATACTATTATTCTAGATAATATGTATGTAGTAAACTGATAACAGCAGTGTCAGATAATTGAGTTCTGCGATAAGGAGGAAGATGAGTGATCAATTAAGCATTGCTCTCAATTGCTCATTGCTCATCACGCCTGTGGCCGCAGAATCGGCCTTTATCTACTACTTAGGTATGGAAATCCCATTTTATTGTTTGACCATCATCCATGTTTTAACATATGTCATGCAACTAACTTTCTTGCTCCCCAATATTCATACCAAGAAAAAAGGAAAGAACAAAAAAATAAGTGTCGTAATTAAATTAAGTTTAATGAATACGGGATCATGAATGATAATGCGCGATGACTCATAATTCCTGCGAGGTTTGGGAAAGGTTATCCGTTAATATAAACATTACGAATGCAGAAGAAAATTTCATTCCCGCATATACAAAAACTCTTCAAATTATGTTAGCTGTACAGATGATTCAGTGAATTTTTGGTCACTCGGCGTTCTTAAAAAAGTATTCAAGTTTCTGCCACGCTTTTATCACTATCTTATGATCAATGTTAGCCAGTGTGCATGTGATTCTTCTTGTTGGCGCCACCTTTGTTGTTATGACGTAGAATGACGTAAGCATATACCCCCCGCCCACAGATGTTTCCCTCCAGTTTGTTATGGACGCCGCCAAGGCAGTCACTGCTCTCAGAACGCATTTAATAATAAACTACAGTCTGCTATTAAAGTAATCGACATTTATTAATTCATATTTATATCGCATCGCAACACTTTAACATTATGGTCCGTCGACCGGAGGTATTTATATTTAAAAAATAATAATAGTTTGTTTAAAATAGTGAATTGACAGTGCAGACGAAAAAATACATTTATTCGTCTGCACTGTCAATTCACTATTTTAAACAAACTATTATTATTTTTTAAATATAAATACCTTTGAGCTCGACGGCCCATAATGTTAATATACAATACAATATCTAAATTTACAATGAATAATATACAATACAAGAAAGATGCATAATATAATAATAATGAATAGAACAATGAATAATTAGACTTCAAACATTTTGTTACATAATGAGTTACAGTGAAATGGTTAAACATATTCATATAATAATTTGTCAGTTTATTGACAAGGAAGTAAACATAATTTCGATATGCCTCTTTTGAGAATACCCTGAGGGGTTTTAGCTAATACCACTCTAACCTTACCATCTGGTCCGTTAATTACTTCTTGAACTCTACCAATTGTCCATTTGCAGGGTGGAAGATTATCCTCTTTTAAAAGGACCATTGAATTTGGAATAACATTATCTTTTTCAAATTGCCATTTATGTCTGGCTTGTAAATTATTAAGATAATCTAATTTCCACTTTCGCCAAATAAATTGGACCATTTTATTTAATCTTTGCCATTGAGACAAATAATTATCGCGTTCTCCAGTGAGATCAGGTTCAGACACACTGCTTAGAGGTCTACCTATGAGAAAATGGCCTGGAGTTAGAATTTCAAAATCATTGGGGTCAGAAGACATGGGCGTGAGGGGCCGACTGTTTAAAATGGCTTCAATTTGTGCGGTAACTTAAAAATTGCTCAAAAGTTAATCGCGAATTTCCTACAGTTCTTCTTAAATGATGCTTAAACGACTTCACCCCAGCTTCCCACAAACCATCAAAATTGGGTGTCCTGGGTGGAATGAAATTCCAGGCGATTTCCTCACTTGTTAAATAATCAGCCAAAACATCTGGGGGGTTTCTAATCATGTTTGCTAAACGTTTTAACTCGGCACTGGCTCCAACAAAATTTTTTGCATTGTCAGTACAGATAGAAGAACTTTTACCTCTCCTACTGAAAAATCTCTTTAATGTTGCTATCATTGCTTCTGAAGTTAAGTCAGTGACCACTTCTAAATGTATGGCCTTTGTTACGAAACAAATAAAAATAGCAACATAACATTTATTGTAAATACCTTTTCTTTGACCCTTATATTTAATATAAAAGGGGCCACAGAAATCAATCCCTACATTAGTGAATGGGGAACTAGGAGTAATTCTTTCTGAGGGAAGATTTCCCATAATTTGCTCAATACATTTAGGTTTATTTTTGAAACAAATTATGCAGTCATGGACAATTTTTCTGGCAGTATTCCTACCACCCAGTGGCCAAAATTCTTGCCTAATAAGATAGAGTAAAGTTTGGGCTCCAACATGTAAATATTTAAGATGAAAATATGTCATGATCAATAAAGTCAGTTTATGATTTTTTGGGAGCAATATCGGGAATTTTTTATCAAAGGATAAGTCAGAATTATTTAACCTACCACCTACCCGTAACAATTTCTGCTTATCAAGAAAGGGATGTTAACAACTCACCTGGCCCTTCTTGGGAATTTCTCCCTTTTCAAGGGTTTTGATTTCATACTCGAAAGATTTTACCTGCACCATTTTTATGAGACAGTACTTGGCATTACGAAGTTCCTCTGTTGTGAGTGGGCCACTTCGTCGAATGTTATTTTTAACATTAAATATAAATCTGAAAATAAAACTTAGAATACGTATTAATTTTAAGTAGTTGTTACTTAAATTAAGAAAATCATTTACAAATGAATTTTCAGAAGTAGATATTAAATTGACATTGTCTGTTTTTTTAAGTTCATGCGAGTACAGTTCTTGTGATAGAATGTCTATATTGTCATTGGATTCATCTTCAGATGAAGGTGGGTTAAAGTTCGGGGGACCATTCCACCAAGGATTCATGTTGGAAAGTTCTTGAGGACCTAGTCCACGTGATATAACATCTGCTGGGTTTAAATGCGATGGGACATGTTTCCAATGACAGTTTTCAGTTAAGGTTTGTATCTTGGATATTCTGTTGCCAACAAAGGTTTTTAGTTTGTTTGGCGGTGTACTGATCCAAGCAATTGCGATTTTTGAGTCTGTATGCAAATAAAGGTCACTTACTAGCATTTTTAAAGAAAGCCGAATTTTCTCTATTAGTTGAAAAAGAAGTAGGCAAGCTGAGAGTTCCAGGCGGGGTATGGAAATTGTCTTTAATGGGGCCACGCGAGACTTACTCGCAATCAGCTTAGTTGTTACAGTACTTGTTTCATTTGTGCAATGCATATAAACTGCAGCTCCATAAGCTAATTCCGAAGCATCTGAAAATCCTAACAACACTAATTTCTGAAAAGAATCGGTTAGAATGTATCTGTCGATTCTAATTTCTTCGATTAATTTTAGAGATGACACAAAATTTATCCATTCACTTGCAACTGGATCTGGGATTTCATCTTCCCAACCTAACTTCAGGAGCCATAATTTCTGAAGAAATATCTTTGCTCGAGTAATAAATGGTGAATGTATCTTCTGTCGTTTGCAAAACTTTTCATTCGTTTGTTAAAGCTGCTGATAAATAATGAAGTTTTTGAGTTTCAGATAATTGCTCATTCGATGTTATAATATTATCAAATTGTAATTTGAATGAACTCCACTTCTTTCCGATTATGTTAATTTAAATCACCTACAGCACTAACACATTAATCTTTTAAGGGACGATAGAGGATAAGGATTACCATCTTGCAAAAAGCGTACAATCTATTAATTAAAAATTTAAAATGATTCTTTATATTGCAATATGAAAACTCACTCCCCCTGCTATATTCGTAATAGTTTAAAAACAACCATTACAAATCCCGGAGGGAATTATTATATTACATTTTACTAGTATGTCTGCCTCGCAAGCAATACATAATGCATACTTAATTGTATTAAATGTAGAAGTGTAGATTGCTAAATATAATGTAGATAAAATATGCAAAAAATGCAAATGAATAAAAATGAAATAAAATGGTGGTAAAAAGCTATTTTCTGAAAGAATAATGTTGAAATATACATAATTAAATAAAATTTATAGTAGTAAACATATTTTGAAACGACTTAATTCAAATAAATTAACTTATAAATCTCACTTCTTTAGATTGTGTTAATAAAAAGTGCTGAGAGGATGTAACAAAATTAATAGCATTCTCGTAATCAAAGTACGAAGAAATAATTGTTGCAAACAGTTATTTAACTGCTATCAAGGATCCCGACCAGTGTTTTTTCACTGTTCATATTAAAACTTTTATTATTTTTAACTCAATAATGCCGATTGGTAAAAACATCACACTAACTGAATTTTGAAAAAAAAAATGTTCAAGCCGGGAGTCGAACTCAAAAAATTTCGACTTGAATTGCTAACACTCTACCTATTGAGCTAACCATCAACTACCGGACACATTTCACTTAGATACCATATTAGTAACAGCGTACGATTGACATCTTTGAACTCCTAAATAAACTATGGATATTCTGATACACTTTATATTAATTTCCTGAAACTATTTAGTAAAGATATCATACGAATTGAATTTTTGTAACTGAATAAGTCAAGACCTTTTTAAGTCAAAAGGTCTTGAATTCGACTTCCAGCCTGACTATTTTTTCGATCAGTTAGAAAATTTGAGTTCGTATCTTAACTTTTATTTAATTTATAGCTACTACTGAAATTTGGTTTCAGTTTGATCCTTACTATTATTTATAATTTTAAGGAATCTCCAATCCTCAATTCCATAAGGTTTCGTTGTGAAACTTCTCTTTGGAAAAATATGCAAATTCTTTTGTGTGAACGACAAAACTCTGAACATATTTACCTTAGAAAACGTAGATGTCGCCATTAAAACTCTTTTCTAGTTTCGAACACTTACAAGAAAGATCAGCACTAAACTTAGGCGAACCCCTTACTAGTCATGTAATTCTCTGAATGAATAAAGGTTTCTACTGACTCAATATCTTTACTTTATAAACCTTGAAGTACTTTTGACAGCCTCCAAAACTCTTAATTTTGGGCTAGTTCTTAACCAAGAAAGCACTACGTAAATTTCTCTCTAAATCCTTTGTTCTAAAAACCTGACGCTTCAATAATAATATTAATTATTTTTTACTGTTCAATATATTGCTTAAACTAGCAGATGCTTTTTTTTAAATCTCCTCTTGTTGTAAATGTGCAAGATTATCTACACCTTTAAGAAGATTACTTCACGATTGCTATTTGACCAACTAATTTTATTTTCCTGTATAATGCAGAAGTCCAAACAAATGGAAATAACTAAGAAATACTGTAAATGAATTTCCCATCATTAGTACTCAGAACATCTTTTATTTACGAAAAAATAAAATTATGAAATGTTTTCTAGCTCATTACCATACTGTGAGATTTAAAACAACGAGAAATTAATGAAAAATAATAACAGTTAAGGAAATGTTTCTTTACTTGACATTAAAATTGATTAAATGATTTGCCACAATATTTAAAAACTGAGTATATTTTAGCTTAATGCCACATGAATTCATTTTGATCTTCTTCGACTATTAATAATTACATGTTGAAAACTGTACGTGCGTTCATGTTTTTCATGTTTTGATGATATTGTCATAATGAGGGAGGAGGTGAGATCATGCATTTTTAAAGAAAAGTGCCCAAATTCTCTTTTTTCTATGGAATTAAATTCACTCGCCGTAAAACTCTTGTAAACTTCGATACCTAGTTCCTCATTCTATTTGAAATGTGCAGGTATCGTTTATGTGCACGTTTCATTCTCACAAGTGACAGTTCAAAATGCTATCGAAAAGAGCCGCAGCTACAAAAATGTGAATGATGTACGCTACTAAAAAAACTAAAGGGGGGGACGACAGGGATGCCACCATAAAAATCTACCTTTCGAATTAGATTAAAAGTACAATCCCGTGAAGGGAATTAAAAAATATATGCGAGCAAATCCACTCATAACTTAACCTTTAATCGGAGTCGTGGCATATTTTACGCAACTACATCATGGGACAATTTTGTTTCCAGAGAGTATTATGACTATTTAAATTTAGGAAACACAGGACTGCCACAGTCGACATTTTTTTATATTCTATTTTCACCACTATACTTAAAAATATATTTTAAAGAATATTTCTCTTGCCAAATGTCGTAAAAGCGTATGTAAGAACCGGTCTAGCTAGTAGACCCTTTATAGGAGGTACTGCGACAGGGCAAGTGTTAAAAATACAAAAAATAATTAAAATTAATTTTGATAATAACAATTGTATTTTTATGTGACTCTTGGTCACTTGAAAAAAATCAGTATTTGTACCAATAATACGAGTACTCTATATTGTATCAGTAATTTCATCAATAATGTATCGCTCTTTTACGCATTTTTTATGAATCTTAGTGATTGATGAATGAATTACTTGAGTAGATTAAATGAATAGAAAAATGATTTTTAAGAACTAAATGGCCTCAGAACGCTATTGAATGGTTATCAACACAGAAACAGCAAGAGTGTAGTACAATTCTGAAGAAAACAAATAGAAAAGAAATCAACTTCTGTGATGTTAATTAGCACGAGAAAAGAAGCATCGAACGAAGCTAGAGAAGCTTCCACTTTTTAAAAAACAAGAACTATTTATTCGAGCTTTTTACCAGAATATTTGACTTGAAAACGTCACAATAATGTGATTAATCAGAATTAATAGCCTTATGAATATTCTGAACACTGAAAATTGGAAAAATACAAAAAAATCTAGTTAAATCTGTTGGAGTGACAAGGAGCATTATTTCCACTTAGTTCGGAAGCCTCTTTTTCAAGAAACAGGAAAAGTTAGATGTCAATGAGTACAAGATTAATCAAACGTTATCATTTAACTAAGCCCTTTCTCTCATATATAAGTCATAAATAAGCATTTAACCCGGTAGAACGCACGCTTACCTAGGGTATGAATGTTTTTAACTTTGCTACCAATAAAATCAAATTATATTAGTCACTTTATAAAGACGGGACAATTCTTGCAAATTTTGCGATAAAATAAGTTGAAGATTACTTTAAAAAATCTAGTGGTTACAATTGTAAAAATCATACGTACTCCGTGTCTTTTAGGCCCTGCGCGCGTCTTCCCGGGATAAATTTAGTTTTTTAAAACGTTTTTCACATTCTTTTAAGAAAAAAGGATGATTTTTTGTTATTTTAAACTTTAGTAAGTTCAATTTTATTCAGATATTGTGATTAAGCATATTATAGACCAGGAAGTAGCAGCAATCACCTCATCGAGTTCACGGATCAAAATCTAGTATTAGTTAAACCTCAATACGCAAATTAAAACGCAATTGTTATACTAAGTCATATCTTGGTGTAAAACATCTAAAAATCTCCTTTTAGCGTTTGACTCGTAGGCTTACACTGTGCTTATAATTGGTTTACTGAAGCTATATATCTTATGAATGAATCTACTGGGGCTATACTTCGAGTTATGTTCGTTATTACAACGTTCACTTGCGATGAAACTTTGGGCTATGTAGTGGCGTGTCTTAAATTGAAATTTTTCTGTTTTACTTTCTTTTAAATTTAATAAATGACGTTTTATCAATCAGATTTCAAGTATTCTCCTTTTTATGCCCTAATAATGTCACTGATTATCTTTGCGAGCATTAGAATTTAGTTAGTTAGGTACTAATTGTGATAGGCATTTCTAAGGCACACTACGCTTGAACCCGATGTCCAACTTTAGTGCGCATAACTTAGGGTTAAATTTATATTATCAGCAGATTTTCTGCAAAGCTGTATAATGAGTCAGGTGTTAATATTATTAAGACTGCTTTATTGACACTATTTTTTGATATAGATATATTAGCGTTAATTAATGTTTCATTTATCGACAGATTAAATAATCTAATTTCCAAAAAGTGACATCATTGAACCAATTTTATAAAAAATCAAATAATTTTTGGCAAAAGTGGATTAAGCTTCGATTACCTTGTACAATATAACAATTTCGAGATGATTTCTAGAGAAAATAAATGTAGATTTCTGCTGCTGTTTTGAAATTATAAAATAATTAACATCGACACTAATACCTCTCGCTAAAATAAAGGAAGAACAATGGTACTTACGAAATATTTTGCAAATTTCAAATCCTGTTCTTGAAGCCTGCAAAAATTTTATAAACAGTAATAAAGATTGGTACAACACAAAAAACACAAAGAAAATTACTCAACTGTACACATACGACTTTAACAAAGAAGATGAATTAATCAGACAATGATTATGTTTCACAGTACAAAGGTGTTTCTGATACTGCAAGTAGGTTTACCAGATTTATTGAAAACAAAAACGTATACAAAACTAAAATATGTTGAATTTAGTTGTAAATTAAGGTTTATATGTTACTAGGTTCAACTAAATATGTTGTATTTAGTTGTTGTAAGGGGGTGGTAAAAAAAAATCCTGGCCAGAATTCGAACCAGGAATATCTTAGCTGAAGCAACCAATACACTTCCAATTGAGCCATCCCGCAGGATTTGGCGGACTAACTCACCCAACTAACCTTTAACAATCGCAGCATTTCGTCCGATATCAGTTCAACAGAATAAATCGAAGGTTATTTTTGGAACTGCAGTAAACACTGGATGTATAATTATATCACATTAATTTTAACACAATTATTTTTTTGGCAAATAAATCCCGATTTATTTATCAAATGATTCATTTACTAATTGTATAATATGTTAAAAATTAATTTAATACAATTACTCATGCAGCGTTTACTGTAGTCCCCCCTCTCCCCCCCCCTCAAAAATCCCTTCGATTTATTCTGTTGAGGTGATTCAGATATCAGACCAGATGTTATGATTGTTAAAGGTTAGTTGGGTAAATTGGTCCTCCAAATCGTCCGAGATGGCTCAGGGTAGACCACGGGCGGCTGCAGCCAAGACATGCCTGGTTCGGAAATTTTTTATCCTCTTGGTAATTTACTACTATTATGATTCATTTACCAATTGCATAATTGTGTTAAAAGCAACTAATATGTTAAATGTCTCTTTAATGTCAGAGTTAACTTTTTTAAGAAGAATTCTTCAAACGAGGCATATATTATATTTGTAATTATTTTCTAAAAATATTTTATTAATTTATTCTATCAACATGGTTTCACTAATTTTTCTTTCTTCCCAATACTTATAAAGAATTAATTGTAGCAACAGAAACAAATCAATATACTCAAAAAACAATTAATGGTCATGACAATTTTAATAATGAAATCCTTATAAAAATAAAAGCTTATTTTTTAATTTAATGCAATACAGTAAAACCCCTATAATTCGGATTAATTGGGACCAGACCCAATCCGGATTATCGAAAATTCGTATTATCCGGAGAATGAGAAAAATGAAATTAAATAAAATATACTTACAGAAAATCACCTTTATATTAAACATATTGAATATTTACTGACAGTAAAAATGTTTAATTTGTAATCATAAAATTTGTAAGCTTCTGCTGTGCTAGTTTTTTATGCCTTTTGCAGGCCGCACGACCACGCATCCGCTTGAGTATAAGTGTAGTTTGTTGGGTATAGTCTCCACCTAACGTTTAAAATTAACCATTAATTGTTCTAAATGAGATATTGCTTCGCTATGATTAACAACTTTTGGTTGATCATCGTTGATAACACTGTTTTTGTCTGTATCATCTATCAGTTGTACACAAAGCGGTTTTTTGATCATCTGTGACTGAGTGGGGCTACCTTCATTATTTACTTCATCAAATTAATTGCTAATTTAGCTGATATCAACATCTGAGCGACCATCACTTTTTTAAATATGCTCACAAAATCTTCAGGAGTAATTTCTCTTGCATTCTCATTAATTCCTCCTTCTGTTTCAAGTTTATTATTCGAGAAATCACAATTTGGAAGCCAAAAATTTTTCCACGACTTACGGAGATTCTTTTCGGTATTCTTTTGAAATGACTTCGCAAAAGACTTTTTTTTTAGAATACGAGTATGAAATAAATTAATGTTACGGAAATTTGCCGATCATGTCTCCAAGTTGGGAAAAAAATATCGATCAGACCGATTCGGATTAACCCTTTCAAGGGCAGAAGATTTCTGTTCCTAAATTGATGAAATAATTGACTGACACCAGAATATTAAAACGAATTTCTTAGAAAATATAAATCCGCTATTTTGTACTTTCATTACAAAAGGAAAATTTTACTAAAATATTCTTGGTGCCATTTGCCACTTTTTGAATTAAAATTAAGTGGCTAGACCCTCTAGCCACCACCCTTGAAAGGGTTAACGGGGTCCAAATTAGCGGGGTTCTATGTATAATGAAATAAATAAAACATGAAAAATAAAGGTATACTAAAGTAAAATGTTTAAAATGACGATGATTTTAGCTTAAAATAATATTAAGCTCAGTTAACGGCAAGACAATAGCACGAACGTCAATTATAGTTCATTTCAGCATTTAAGTGAAATATTGTATAACTATCGCAAAAAAAAATATTCAGTAAGAGGTTTTTAACTCTCTTAAGATCAAATCTTATGAAATATTTATGTTCAGTTATATGCATAAAAAGAAAGGAATCATCGTATGGCAAAGGGTTAAACGCACTGAATTGCTGTATATAAATAAGATCTTTAAGTGGTATTTGCAGGTTCACCTAATACGATTTACTAATTACGATTACGATTTAAGCATAATATGAATTGCAGTATGCTGCTAATAATACGAATATTCTCAATGTGCATATCGCACAATATAAGAGCATCACAAGACTCAAAATTTAATATACTATTTAACAGTTATTAGATGGCGTGCGAGCAATACAAAATTATACGAATCAATTTGTAAATGAATTCGGCAATTAACCGCAAAAAAACGTATAAAAATTGATAAACCGTATAAAACTTGATTTTTTTAAAGGTTTTAACTCCATATTTTTTCTATTAGTTACATTTTTATTTTTATCACTACAAACTTTCCGAACATTTACTTCTCATCATATCGCTCTCGAGAAACAAAAGTTACAAATATCAAAAGTACAGTTGTGGAAAAAAGTAAAAACTTTCAACTAACTCCTCAATAAACTATCCTAGAAGAAAGTTACTCACACCGAAACGATTTGAAATAATCTGCTTTGAAAGGATGTTTATAAATTTTTCTGAGGCGGCCCTCTAAATATTAAAACAAACTCTAACTTTGCTTTTTTCGATAACAGTACTCAATTATGACAGCATAAATTAACTCTAAACCCTTAAATTAGCCTAAAAACTAATTTTCATGCAATTCGTAGAATAAATTTCCGAGAAATTACTTATTTTAAAACGAGGATACTTTAAGGGCTGTATCCAAATTGAAGCTTGATACTCGATTATTAATCGAGTCAGCACCTTTCTTTACCAAAGCATCTTACGTGTCACTCAAGCTGACTTTGAAGACTGCTAGATTACAGGATAGCATAAGAAGTTTCAACAGATCTAGTCACTTCTATCAAACACGGCCCTTTAAACCATCATTTTGCCGTTTTATAAGCATAACTTGAAAACTACTCGGAAGAAAAATTAAAAATTTTGGATTTCCATAAAGCAAGACTTTATAAACCTAATCCCATAAAAAATAGGTTACAATTCATATATTTTTTAATATTTTCACAATTTACAAGTCATATCATAAAATTCAACATTTTTACGTTAGGGTATTTCAGTATTATTGCTTCATGAAAAATGCACATTAAGAGTATAATTTCAGGTGATAATAATAAAAATATGAAAATATAATTTAACATTAGACGTATTAAATTTTGAATATTTATAATTCAAAAACTTATCATCCAAATGATTTGAAATTTGTTGTCTAGGGATAGTTTGAACCGAAAATTTTAAGTATCTTGTTAAAATGGGTTACAACCATTTAAAAAAATTAATTTTGGGTTCGTTTTAATATGTAGGTTGTCCTCTAAGCAAATTTAAAAGTAGAATTTATTTCCAATCGTTCGGTACAAGTAACTTTTTTCTACGATAATTTGTTGAGGAGTTAGCAGTTTTTTTTTTCACGACTGTCCGTTTCAAATGAAAAGCAAAAAAATACTTCCATTTTTTTAACTAACAGAAACAATTGCACCTATCTCTTTATGCAGCTGTAAAAATGTTCATAACACTGCAAAACCATTAAGAATCAAAGCGTAAAACGATATTGAAGATAGAGTAAACTTATTCCCCTAGTAATTCTTGTATAACTACACTGTAAAAACAAAGGAGCAATATTACATTTAAATCGGGTTTATGAATTGCTGAATAAACTTTAAATCTACACTATTTTCGGTAGTATCTCCGTAAAAAATGTAACAATAATCTTGGAATGGTTGTATTTTATTCTTTAGTCGCAATTATTGAACGGTAACACCAAATTCAGAGTCATATATCATCTTTCTGTTTTGATTTCATATGTTTGCAGACGACACGCCGCCATTTTACTTCGCATTTAATCCTTCTTTCCAATTTTCGGATAGCAGGTGGAAAAGTAAACAAACGGTAAGCAATATTAATATTATTCTTTGTAGATGTAAGATTTAAGACTAAATAATGTTTGCATGTGGGTTTTTTTTTTAAATTAGATAATGCTTTTTAATAATGTGTTAGTGCACTGCCATTTTAAGAACAATGGCGACATGTTCGAATTTAACGGGAAGTATGCTTTTAGTATAACAGTTGTAATCAACTTTTTTTAAATACAGCTTTGTTTATTTGACAGCTGGCATAGTTAAGCTTTTTTATATTATGCATTAAATTGTATAATTGTGAGGTAATTTAATATCATATGTAGCTTATTTTTGTTATTTTCTTAAGAAAACTAGAAACTCTGAATTAAACTTATAGTGATAGTTACGAATAATTATATATTTCGTTACAAAAATATTTTATATCATATAACTATAGCGTTTGACCGAACTTTAACAAAACATATTTTCATAAAAAATTCGTTATTATAATGTTTTTTAACTTACTGAACGTATTATTGACCTATGAAAAAGATATTTTTAAGCATGCAAATATAGGAAATTTTAGTTCGTTTCATTAAAGTTATTTCATTCAAGTTTAGTTCATATTTCGTTGCTGTAATGTGCTTAAAATGAATGTTATAATAAATTGCCTCCATTAAAAAGAAGTTTCGCTGCCTCTTTGCGTCAAACTATTTATTTTAAATTATGACTGTATTAAATTTAAAATCTAATCTCTAAATTATTTTTTATTTTGCTGTTAAAGTCATGTAAATATTAGGAAATTTCCTTTTTTACCATTTAGTGTACTTTAATAAAAGGTAGCAAAATAAAAAATAATTTAAAAATTACATTTCAAATGTAATACAGCCATAATTTAAAATAAATAGCTTCACGCAAAGAGGTTGCTAAACTTCCCTTTAATTGAGACAATTTATTATAACGTACATTTTAAACATATTACTTACTTTACACCAAACATGGTGGCAACTAAGTTGCCACTAAAAATGGTGTTTATTTATACCATGTGATAGTTGGTGACTCATAACACCAATTTACAAGTGGAATTTCATTACACCACTTGGGGTGGCAACTTAGTTGCCACCCTTTTTGGTGTAAAGTAAGGGAGTTTTTTTTTTACAGTGTACTCTTTTCCTGTAGGAAGACGCTTCTAAGTTAGAGCTATTAGACTAATAATACGCAAATTGAATTATTTGAGTTTTGCTACATTAATTGCTGATAAACGATATGCATAATATAAGATACATGACATAGCAATAACTTAAAACAGTAAGTAGTTTTTCGTTCCCTGTTTTCCTGTCCTCGCTTTCCTTATTTAAACAAGTAAGAAAAATGATGCGTTAAGCGTAGATTATGAAACACTTTACAACAGTTCCTGGAATCTTTAACAAAACTTCGTTATTTATTGAAATAAGGTGTTATGTCGATAGGCAAATATGTATTCCAAAACTTTTGAACAGCTCTGTATTTGATCTGTCTGCTGATATATATACCATATAATGGGGAAATTTAGTTTATCAAGAAAACGCCTAGTTGGTTGAAATTTCTCTTCCAGTAATTTATACTAATAGATGGAAATATACTTGTATACATTTGTACAGTCCTGTAGTTTACATAGTACCTTTATGGCACGTCAATATTTTTCTAAAATTTAGTTCAAACACAAACACTCTTAAAAGTACTTAAATCACATTTCTAGAAATTATAATTCATAGGTGGCCATGTATCAAATTCTTTGCGTGACCCTGTATATCATTTTATCTATGTTCTACAACCATTTCTTAGTAAGCTGAAAGCTGCAGTTTAACGTAAAAATGCATAATTTATTTTAAAACCAGCTTTAATTAAATTACGTTCATATTCAGTAACCTTTACGAGCTCTTTGTGTTACCCTGTATATCAACTATAGCATTTATATACACCATATAATATGCATACATTTAGTGAAACTTTAAAGAGCATATCATAATTAAAAATGCATTTTATCCATTTATCAGCCATCATCGATAATATACAGTACTTCGGATAGAATGTACTATGAAATCTTTTGTGCATTTCTGTAAATGCAATGAACTTCGTATTATGCGTGAAATATTAAGCCTCAGTCGCTTATATTAATTTTATTATACATAAATTCGTTTAACATAATTAAATGTGTCGCAAGCAATTTCCCCTTAATTATTGGGAAATTGAATTCTTTTGTGTGGTCCTGTAAATGAATAATAACTATTATTTTCATTGCATAGTTTACAGAATGCGTATTTTAGTGCACTTCGCAAATGCATACAAATTTGAATATGTTTGTCTGAGTGTAACAACTTTAATATTGATTTGAAACGATTTTTTCCCGTAGGACGTAATGTAGTGGAAAACTTTTGACTATGCCTGTAAATAAACTAATCATGGTAAAAACTTCATTTTCAATAAGGTTCTAGGGTAAAAATGAATAACATCTATTAATTTCATGGTAATCCGAGTATATATACAAGAGTTAGAGCGCGAACAGATAGACAGACGTGCAGACAGACAGAAGGACAGTCAAACCGAAAGCATAGACATCTTTTAACATTGTTGGGGGACATTTTTTTACATAAAAGGGGGATGTAGGGAGGTCATTTATATGCTAAAAAGAGATAATTACTGTAGAAAAAAGTGAGCAAAAAGGAGATAATTACTGTAAAAATACTGTACCTGTAAGTTTTCCTAATTATATAAACATTTTTTTAAAATTACTCTTTACTACATTTGCAGTATACGTATACACTGTATGGGCAATTAATGACCAAACACTTTCAATTTTAGATATTTTGTCGAAAATTAAAAAATATATATCAGATTCTCGTGAAATTTCAGGAATATTAAGAATACATTTGACCTCATACTTAATAATGTCGATTTGATAAAGAGAACAATAAATTATTGCTCTTTGAAGAAGAAAAATAATTATAGCAAATAGAAAATAATAATAACAAATAAGAAAAATCATGCGTTAAGCATAGATTATGAAGCACTTTCCAACGCTTCATGAAATCTTTAACAAAACTTCGTTATTTAAGGTAATAAGGGTATAAAGCCAAATATAGCCAAATGTGTATTCCAGTACAATTGAATAGCCCTGTATTTGATCTGTCAACTAATATACATATATATAATGAGAAAATTTAGTTTAGTAAAAAAATGCCTAGCAGCTTGAAATTTCTCTTACAGTATTTTATATTAATAGATGGAACCATACTTGAATACTTTGTTCAGCCTTGTAGTTTACCTGGCTAGTACCTTTATTACACATCAGTATTAGGCTAAAATTTATTTTAAACTAAAACACTCTTAAAACAACTAAAATCACATTGTCATAAATTATCATTCATAGGCGTCCATGTACCCTATTCTTTGCGTGGCCCTGTATATCATTTTATCTATATTCTGCAACACTTCTTAGTAAATTTAATGCAGTTCAGAGTAAAAATGCACAGCTTATTTAAGAACCACTTTTAAGTAATTTACGCTCATATTCAGTAACGTTGGTGAGCTCTTTTGGGTAGCCCTGTGTATTAACTACAGCATTTATACACACCATATAATGTGAAACTTATACACGCATATCATAATTAAAATGCATTTCATCCATCCATCGGCCATCATCAGATACATATACATTACTTCGAAAAGAATGTACTATTTGAAATCATTTTTGTGTTCCTGTAAATACTATGTACTTCATATTGGGCAAGGCACAGTATCGTATAATTTTTATTAGCGTCAGTGAATACATCAGTTTTAATATACATGAAACAGTTTAATATATTTAAAACATGTCACACACAATTCCCCCTTTTACCATTATCTAATGGAATTCTTTGGTGTGGCCATGTAAATAAATAATAGCTGTATTTTCACCGCATATTTTATAGAATGCGTATTTTAATGCACTTCGTATATGGGTCATTCCACATGAATTCAACCAATGGGTGTTGCATCATAGTCACAGATTTTTTTTTTAATTTTATCATAGATAGACATAGTAGTGAAACCCTCAAATCTGAAATTTAAAAGTAATTTTCACAATATTGGCCGAGATATGGCCATTTGAAAACTGGCCATTTTTACGAAATGGCGGCCATCTTGGAATTGTATCACTGTCTAAATATGGTCATAACTTGACAACTAATGGCTCAAATTTTATATATCTGGTACCAATTTGAAGCTATTTGTACAAAGAATGCATATTGCACATCAAAACAATAATACATTTTTATTTCTTTACTTTTTATTGTGTGCAAAGTGAAAATTTCACCCCAAAAAAGGGCAGATTGTAATGGCTCATAAAAAAAATGAATCATCATGAATTTTTCTGAAACTTGGTAAAAACATTGCTCCATCTGTGTGCTTTAAATAAAATAAAAATTGGAAAGGTAAAATTTGTTGTTTTAAAATAAATGGTTTTTTACACATAAGGTGTCATTAACCAAATAATGATCATTTTGGAATCTGTAAGCATTCCTTATTCAAAAAATAATGGTTAAAATAAAATTTTCTAACATCTAAATTAATGTAAAAGTATATTCAATACCTCATTTGTACTAATTTTGTAGGAATCAGCCCCCCTCCCCCCCCCCAAAAAAAAACTTTAGACAATTGAAAAAATTTTACACTGAAAAAGATAAGAAAATAATTCAGGACTATAATGTATAGTTATAAAATAACTATAAATGCAATGCATATATATATGATAATTTACTTCACATATAGGGGCGAGTGGGGTGGAATGGGACAGTAGGTTTTTCTCTTTATGTATCATTTTAAATATTTCATCAATCATACATTAGGTGAAGTAATGGTACCCCAATCTTCAGTTTAAAAAAGTAGCTGATTTACATAAGCTTGCATTTATATAAAGAAAAAGATTATTGCAAAAATCAAAAGTAAATTTAGTTCATATACTTTCTACGTTTTCTGTATAATGGTTTGATTATGCATAGATATAACAGTTTCTCTATATATGGAACATTATACTGTAAAATTAGAGAGGTAAAATTTGTTGTTTTAAAATAAATGGTTCTCTACACATAAGGTGTCATTGACCAAATAATGATTATTTTAAAATCTGTAAGTATTCTTAATTTAAGAAATATTGGTTAAAATGAAATTTTCTAGCATCTAATTAAAGTATTGTGTGTATATTATATAATTCAATAAAGAAATATCAATTTGCAGTTATTTACACTAAATATTCATTTTTACAGTACTTTTTATTTCATTTCATTCAAAATATGATAATATAATTCACAAAACATATTTACATAAATATTTTAAATACCTTACTATAGAATACATGAAAAAAAAAAAGGCACATAATATTTTCTCCAGAAATGTTGAAGAAATACTAGCTGTAAATTACAGAGTTGAATTATTCAATTGTGTAATTTAAATAAAATAAATATATATAAATGAGTTAATTGAGTTGACATTTGTTATTTTTTGTTCACACTGAGTTAAAATTTATATAAACAAAAATCTAGATACGATGAGACAAAAAAAAAAAAAAATAATAATAATAATAATAATAACAATAATATAATACAAATCCAGGGCAAAACATTGAATATCATGAGAAATAAGTCAAAGTTTAAACGTACACATGGAACAAATCTAGACAAAATAAGAACAAAATATTTACTTACATGCATATAACTTTATAATATAGTAGTTTTTTTCTTCAGATTTAAGCTAAAAAGGATTTAATCAGTTTTAAAGTTTAAAAATAATGCTTGAATTGTTCGAGTTTCCTCTGGTGCAACAGTATATGTTCTTCCTGTAGCAGTTACAGGAATAGACACTTCTTTTATTATTTGTTCTTACAGAATCAAACAAACATCTGAGGATTTTGGCCATGAATATGAAGAATTAGCGCCATGAGGATACATGAACATAATTTTATAGTCGGTAAGTTCTTCACAGTAATCTAAAATTTTCCCAATCCACCAATTTATCCCATATACACATGCAACATATTGTTCACTTTTAAATATCAATGGTCTGACAATTTCATTGATTCCCAAAGAAGCAATAAATTTTGTTGATGAAATGTCTGAAACCCTGGAAACCAGCATTTGGCAATCATTGATTGGTACAAAGCAGTGACTCAGTCTTGTTTCTATGATTGTATCTGCTTTTGCATACCTATCTGCTAATTGACTGTTTGCGGTTTCAATTTCAAATTTTGTTATAAAAAAACTTTCAATTCTTTTAACAGATTCTTTTGCAAAATTATAGAGATCAAATGCATTTAATACACCATCTTTACATGGACGCTGAAGACTTGAAATAATCTTTTTCTTCATATAATTGCAAGCTTATGTAAATTAGCTACTTTTTTCAACTGAAGATTGCAGTACCATTACTTTATTTAATATGTGATTGATGAAATATTTAGAATGATACATAAAGAGAAAAACCTATTGTTCCATTCCACCCCACTCGCCCCTATATGTGAAGTAAATCACCATATGTATGCATTGCATTTATAGGTATTTTATAATTATACATTATATTCCTTAATTATTTTCTTATCTTTTTCAGTGTAAAATTTTTTCAATTGTCATTTTTTTTTTGGGGGGGGGGCTGGGGGGCAGATTCCTACAAAATTAGTACAAATGAGGTTTTGAATATACTTTTACATTAATTTAGATGTTAGAAAATTTTATTTTAACCATTATTTTTTTAATCAGGAATGCTTACAGATTCTAAAATGATAATTATTTGGTTAATGACACCTTATGCGTAAAAAACCATTTATTTTAAAACAACAAATTTTACCTTTCCAATTTTTATTTTATTTAAAGCACACAGATGGAGCAATGTTTTTACCAAGTTTCAGAAAAATTCATGATGATTCATTTTTTTTATGAGCCATTACAATCTGCCCTTTTTTGGGGTGAAATTTTCACTTTGCACACAATAAAAAGTAAAGAAATAAAAATGTATTATTGTTTTGATGTGCAATATGCATTCTTTGTACAAATAGCTTCAAATTGGTACCAGATATATAAACTTTGAGCCATTAGTTGTCAAGTTATGGCCATATTTAGACAGTGATACAATTCCAAGATGGCCGCCATTTTGTAAAAATGGCCAGTTTTCAAATGGCCATATCTCGGCCAATATTGTGAAAATTACTTTTAAATTTCAGATTTGAGGGTTTCAGTACTATGTCTGTCTATGATAAAAATTAAAAAAAAATCTGTGACTATGATGCAACAAGTTTTCCTTAAATTGGTTGATTTCACGTGGAATGACCCATATGCATATACATTCTAATATGTTTGACAGGGTATAACACCTTTAAAATTCCTTTGAAACGATTTTTCCCCAATAGGCCGTAATCTAATGGGAAACTTTTGACTCTCCCTGTGGATAAACTAATCATGGAAGAAAGTTCATTTTAATTAGGGTTTGTGCTAGGGTAAACGTCAATAACGTCCTAAAATTGCATGGCAATCTGAGTATATTTAAGTGAGTTAGAGCGCGGCCAGACGGCCAGACAAACCGAATGCACTTTTCAACTTTGTTGGAAAGTGCTAAAAATATGATTCATGCAGTAACAATGCCCAAAATATCTGTGTCTGTCATCTTAATTCAAACAATTTTGAAAAAATGATTGTTAGGGATGTTTTTGAGTTCAGAAGGAAAATGATTCATATTTGTATAAAAATAAAACAAATTCAATGTGGTAACAGTGAATCTACTGTTTGAATGTGATCACAGTGAAAAATTTATTAGGCATTATGATAGCAATAATTCCAAGGAATAATTCACTTTTGAAATCAAATGAACATGAAATTATGATCTTTCTTACTTTCACATGTTAGCAAAGAAAAATAATTCTATTTCATTACTGAAGCGATTTAGAAATGACATATTCTACTTTTAAAAGAGATTGTTCAACCAATTTTACGACATTTCCTTAAATAAATTAACTTATAAATGTCCATATATCTTATATTTACAGTTCTATAATTTTTTACAATAAAGTGTGTACATTAAAAGCGTTAACAGATGGCGTTCTTAGCGACATATTGTTATTCAACATGGTTCGAGATTTATGAAATACAGCATTTTAGCACTTTTTGAAACATTACAGGAATAGCCGATTTCCATAGTATATTTTCTAAGCGCTGTACCGTGGATGATAGGTTATCGAAAAATGAACATTTTGGAACTAAGATTATGTAAGGCGTTATTTTATACTAAATCAAGGATTCACTATATTTTTGTACACATTGACATTTTCTCACTTCTTTTTCTAATATTTTTCAAAACAGGCTCGACATTTTCCAAATTTTATCACTAAGGACGTTAAAACCACTGCTATGTGAAGCGAATAGTCATTTCGCTATAGGTTAACACTTGCTCCACTATTCTAGTTTCATCCTTTTAAGAGAGATTTGAAACTACGGGGATAAAACTTTGCACCTTTGACAAAGTACTACATTAGTTTTAATTAATCGTTCAGCGAAGGGCATTTGCAACTCTCCTTCCTCGTTTTTTATTTAATTGAGCACTATCTTAATTCAATTTTTGTTACTCTTATCTCTTCAAACTATATCCAATATACTTTAATACCTTAATTATCACCTCACACAGTTTTATAGTTAATTTATGAGCAGCGGTTATCACTATTTCCAAATAGTAACTTCAGCAAATTCTCATAAAAATTTTCTGAACCAGCTACCAATCTAAATTTTTGACCTAGGACTTCAATTCTCTTAACACGTTCGCTGCCGCTTTCATGAAGATGTGATGATAGTTAATGCCGCACTGTAGAAGTGGATTTTTCCCAGAAGCCGATTTACTTTTTATAACAAAGAATCGGTGAAAGATTTTCCCACGCCCGCGCGTGAGTGGCTATTGGACATAACCCTACATTCCGCGCTGGCGCGTGAGTACCCCTTAACGTTGGCGCCACATCACGCGCTTTCGCGTGAGCAGCAGCAAACCTGTTAATTAATCATTTGTAAAAAAACATTCGCAGCTCACCTTCTCCTTCCTTATTTGCTTCTCCCAAAAGATTTGTTTCTTATTTCTATCTCCGGATAGTCTGAATAACGGAATTCTTGTTCGGACAGCGGTTTGTTCAGAAAAGATGTTACCCCTGATGGTGAAAAGTGTAATTAACAGATATTGGATTTTAGGTAGCAGCTCTAGGTGGATCATATAAAATTATTTTCGTCTACAAAAATACTGCAATGAGAACAATCAGGTAGACCGTTTGTAGAGATATTTGGATTAAGGGGATTTTGTACCTGTCATTATGATAAAAAAAATGTTGAAATTCAGATATTTTATTTTAAAATATTACGATATTTATAAATAATCATGCCTTAATATTATTAAAATATTTTGTCTAAATTTCTTTAGTTGATTGCATTTTAGTGCCGCAAAATTCCCTTAAAATTTTGAATTTTTTTTTTTCTTTTTATAAATAATAAAAGATATACTTAATTTCCCTAAGCTTTCCCGTTAAACATTTCTTTAAATGTCAATGATTAAACCCATTTTTCTTAGTTTGCAATTTTTTTACATTTTCATTTTAATCGAAATTCTAAGGCTTCTAGAATAATTAAGCAAATTTCTGAAATTTTTCAAAAAGTATCTCTAGCCCTTGTGTGTGACAACTAAATATTGTATATTTAATAATGGTTGTAATTTAAAAAAATTTTGAACTTAGAAACATGCTATTTTCCAACGTTTAGTCCAAATACATTAACTATTTTTTTCTGTTGATCAAATAGACTAATTAGAAATCCGATATTTAGACTTATAGAAAAAAATACTCTGAATAAAGTGCATAAAAATCTATTTCCAAATATCAAAAATGAAAAAAAATTGAACGAATTTCAAAATTGTTAAATTTTTTTTTTTTATTCTTTTCTTTTAAACCTATTTCTATATTGAGAATTTAACACTTTTTATAATCTATTATGAATATGCAATATTCATAACATGAACCTGAAAATATAATGTTGGATACAGTTACAAATTTTATTTGGGTACCGTGTGTCTTAAAGCACATTTTTTAGGACTTCAAAATTGCCCATTATTCATTAAATATGATTTACTTGAACATAAAAAATATCAAGCCAATTAAAAAATACAACCATTATAACATCACTTTTTTGTCAGAATTTGAAAATAATGACTCTTAAAAACTGCTGGTCCGATCAGATTACTATTAGTAGTTTATGAAATTTTCACTAAAGTTTTAACGACAAGACTTGAATCAGTTCTGGACTTAGCTCAACCTAGAGAACAATCAGGAGTCTGAAATGGATTCAGCAAGATGAATCATATCCAAAGAGTAAGGGAATTCATAGAAAAACATGAAGGATATAATTTACCTCTCTGCCTTGCCTTCATTGATTATGAAAAAGTATTTGATTCAACGTGCACATCAGCAATAGTAGAATCTCTGTAGAATATTGTATAGACAAAACTTACATCACTATCATAAAAAGGATTTACAAAAAAGCAGCATCAATCTGTAAAACCAAGCAGGCTGTTTGGATAAAAGAAAAGTGAAGATCAAGCTTGGAGTAGGGGTAAGACAAGAAAGCAACATTTCGCCTAAGCTTAACTGCTGTATTAGGAAATATTTTCAAGAAGATGGATTGGAAAAACAAAGGAATTAGAATAAATAAGGAATATTTAAGTCATCTCAAGTTTGCTGACGACATTTTAAATTTTAGCAAAAGCCCTGAAGAATTGGAAAATATGATAAAAGATCTGGCAGAAAATTACATTAATGTGGGATTAAGAATAAATTTGGAAAAGACCATGGCGATGTTCAATTCATTTACACCAAAAAAGAAAATTGTCTATAAGAACAAATATTAAGAAGTGCAAAGTTATGTATACCTTGTACAGGAAATATCATCGGATAATAGTATCATGGATGAAATCAATAGAAGAACAAGATATGGGTAGAGTGCTTTTGGGAAGAATAATGTTATTCTGAAGAGAAATGTACCTCTTTGATTGAAAAGAAAGGTATTTAATCTTTTTTTTTTTTTTTTTTGCTTGCACTAACTTACGGAGCAGAAACATGGACATTAACAACACAATTGGTACAAAAGATTACAAACAACACGGAGAAATATGGAAAGGTGTAAGCTAGTCATAACTAGAAGGGACAAAAAAAAGAACCTATATAAAAAGACAGACGAAAAATTTTGACAGCATTGAAGGAATTAAACAGCTAAATTGGAAATGGGCTGGGCACATTGCAAAAATACAAGGCAATAGGTGGAGCACAGACAGCATACAGAGATGTAAAACGACCCGAAATAAGATGGATTGACGAAATCAAGTGGCCGGTGTAAATTGTATGACTAAAGCATTAAACAGGAAAATTTGGAAAAATCTGGGGGAGATCTACATCCAGCAATGGATTCAAAACAGTTGTTTATGATATTATATATATATATGTACATACATTAAATCTTTTTAATAGCTTAATATCGGGATTTGCAGCTATTGGAAGGCGTCCACTCTTAAGAAGCATGCAAATGCGTATATGTTATTTTTTCAATTCACAATGAATATCGTATATTTTTGTATGTTTTTCCTAAGAAAAAGTGATAACTCTGAATAGTATGCAAATTCCGCGGTCCCGAGGTGTCCGCTATCGAGAGTAATTTGTATTTAAATATATATATGTTTGTGTGTTACAATACGGAGCAGGATGTCGTTATCTCGCTATTTTATGCGTAATTTTTATTTGGAAGAAAATGCATTTATATATAATAAATTAGATACAATGACACATATTTTATAGTGGATGTTGATTTAGCACGTTTCAGTTCCTACGTGTGTATTTATTAATATTTTTAATCCTCACAATATGATATTTAGGGGAGAGTGGCGTGCTATAGAACAGTACGTTTTTCTTTTTGTGTATAATTTTTAAACATTTCATCGATTACACATTGGATGAAAGAATGGTACCCCAATATTTAACTGAAAAAAGTAGCTGATCTGCATAAGCTTGAAATTATATATAGAAAAAGATTATATCAAAAGTAAATATGTTTTATATACTTTTTATGCTTTCCATATATTAATGACTTATTAATGCGTAGATATATTACATTTCCTATTTATGGAACAATATATTGTATATTTACCATGATTTAAACTATGCTTAATAGCAGCATTTTTGTTTATACGAGAAGTTTAACATAAAAGAAGGTAGAGGGAGGAATGGTACAAGCCTAATTTCTTCTTTTCAATAAGATGAGTGTAAATTGCTAATAAGAAAATATTTTTAGAGGGTTGCACATAATATGTAATATTAAAAATTTATTCATTTTCTTAAAATTATAAATAAATTGAACTGATAATTTTTTAATATAATCTCGGACTGACAGTCCTTAATTATCCATAATTTTCCTTCAGTGGTGAAGATACTGAAATTTGAAATTGCAGCACAGACATTATCAACCTACATTCTTTGTCAGGTTGTATATTCACTCGGCAATATACTATTTGTATCTCATCATACATTTTGTAGCTGTTTCATTACTTCCCTATTAGGGGGGAGGCATGGGACATATTTTGTAATTTATAATGACTTTCATTATAAAATGTTTACTGCAAATTATGTTTCTGTACTGTTCAAGGACACTACAAAGTGCTCCATTTTGTATTATGTAAATCAATTTGTCACAAACAGATTTTTTTAAATAAAAATATGTCCCTTTTCTCCCCACTATCCCCTATTTCTCATACATAGTAAATTCTATAAGATTATTCTAAAAAATGTATGCATTAATAGTAAGTTTTATCCTTTATTCTATCCTCTCCCACATAATTATGTATTTTTAGTTTTACGCAAGTTTGAGGACAATTTAATTGCAATTTATATTTTTCAACATTTTAAACTTTTAATTTAGATTTAATAAACAACATATTTATTTTTAATACTTTCCAACAAAGTTAAAAAGTGTTTATTATTTCGATTTGTCTGTCCGTCCGTCCGTCGCACATATGGTTATTTACGTTATCTACGCGGCCAAAATTATTTTATGACATATATCTAATCCAATCTTTACTAAATTTATAAAGACGATTTATTCAGGGCCCGACTTATGAAGGGGCACCCAGGGCACTTGCCCCGTTCTCCCTTTTTAAGAGCGCGCCCATCAGGATTTTCATTAAAGAATGCCAAATGCTTAAAATTGACCAAATTACATATGTTTACAAACATTTAGGAAGGAAGTGCGAACCCCCTTTTCATCTCTGCTTCTAATATTTCCTCCACAACATGCAGAAAACATATTACATTATTAGAAAAATAATGATTAAAATTTTATTACAATAACTTAGTATTCAATAGTTTTTAAAAGAAATTCTTTATTAATATTTCCTCGAAACGCGAGAAGGGAATTGCTTTTCGGCTCAAAATTTTCCCTTCTGCGGTACGATATTTCGGCCATTCTCTGATCTTTTCATTTACCTCACATTCAGCTAAGTTCAGTACCACCGTTTAGGCTCAAAAACATACAGCCCCATTTTATCTGATATCATGAGTACTAGGTGTGCGGCAAGAAATCACACAGTTAACCCAATGTGAAATAAACCACAAAGATTACCAACAAAGCACTTAATCTATATAGCCGACCCGGGTACTTGTCTTAGTGGTTCGCCACTTTGCCGGCTAAAATTCCGTCATGTACGCTAATGGCGCCTGGTGCATGTAAAATGCGTCGTGGGTGCAAAGTACTCTAAGTTACATGTGAATTATACCTCTGGAGGTGTCTTGCCAAGTGAATGTCTCGTCATCTGATCGAGGTTCTAAATTACGAGACCAACTTGAGTAGCCATTTGCAGTTCAAACAACAGGATGTAACGTTTAGTAACAGGCGAAACAATATACGCTCAAACTAGAAACAAGTACTGCAAAAATGATGGCATGCGAAGCGACGAAATCAGGTTTATTGCCTTTACGCGGCAATTAGGTGGCCACCCACCCCGATACCAGCTATCTAACCAGTTAAGCTGAGATAACTCGGCAGGTAGGGGCCTGGTCATCGGTTAGAAAGAAGGAAAGTTAAAATCATTAATTATAAAAAATAAAGCGAAAAATTGTCATATCTTATAATATACGTAGATAAGCAAAATAAAAAGTTTGCAAAAAAATATTCGTGTTAACCAATCTAACATTTGTTTCAATTATTATCAAACTACTACTTTTTCTTAAAGCTATAGATCATCTTTTTTGGGATATCTTGTATACAGATGTGAGCAGTACTGAGTACAAAATTTATTCATACTTACAATATGTATGAAGTTTAGTACTAGCTACTTCCACACTATCCACAAAAAAATTCTATATGTAGATAGAAGGGGGCTCTCGAGAATAATACTTACCCCGGAGACCCTCATAGCCTTAGATTTATTAAAATAAAGCACATTTTCATTTTTAAAACTAATGTTCATCTTCTTAAGTCTCTGAAAAATCATCACGGAAAATGGGCTTCACAGACAAAAGAAGAGGAATTGTTTCTAGCAAAAAAGATTTCATTCTTCTTATAAGAGGATCTGATGTTAAAAGTAGCCAATTAAAAATAACCTTTACTGCAATTTTTTCTTGAGAATTTTTTCATGAAATCTTGGTGGTATAGCCTAAAATGCTTGTTGTGCGCTTCTGCGACCACATCTGAAAGCTGCCCAAAGGAAAATAATGCGTTTTTAATAATAACTACTCCATGAATTAATATTTTGTGCATTGTTGGAATCATTGGATGCTACTAGTAGAAATATGCATATAAGAGTACAGTGCCTAATGCAGATTTATCGTATTTGTCCGAATCAATTGTATGTTCGCTTGAAACTGTCTCCTGTATAACTTTTAAGCAGTATATTAGGTAATAATTAATGATTGTTATGTCAGAAGCGAATTTTGAGTTTTAAAAAATCCTTTCGTTTGTATTACCATCAATGGTATTGCCAAAATTTGCCTTTGGTATTTCGATCAGTAAACGAATTTCTTTGCAAAATCTTTTCTGGATGTCAAGTTCTTTTTTGTATGCTTCAGTCTTCAGCCCTCTATATTTCTTTACTGGCAACTTATAAGTCAAATGGAGAATGCTTTCAAAAAATTATAATTCTAGCGTGCAAAACTGAATGGTTAAGTTGATGGTTTCAGAATTAATTTCTATTTTAATATAAATTTTGTTGAATTGTTAGAAGTTGCAATATGTAGCATCGACTTGTGGATTTTGTGAAGTCGCATCATTGAGGATTTTGCTATCTACCATTGTCATAATGAAAACGTAATTAACTGAGAACCTGTTTCCATTTAAATTAACCTCATTGGCGTTTAGTGACTTGCAATTTTTTTTTATATATAAAGCTAGATTCTTCCTCCTCAACATCAGTATTTTCTTTGATATACAAAATTTTATAGGACGGCAACATATGACAGGTATCTTAAATGTTATTTCTTTGTAAGAATAATTGTTTTTCAGAAATACTTCTTTCTTCTTATGTGCTTTTAACTATCTCTGCTTAATTTGCGATTTAAAGTATCCGGAATTTTGTATTAAGCTCTCAAATCTGTCTTCTGTATAACTTTCACCGGATATTAGTTGATATTTTAAAGAAATTTAATTTATCTCCTAAATTGGACAAATTCAAGCTCTCCATTCGATCAAGCAAATATGTGTATGGGGTATAATATTTACTCCCAAAGCACCTTCAATAAAAATATTTTCGTTTAGAATGCTATTTACGATAATCAATTTTTTTCCTATTTTTGGAAAAGAAAGTTCAAAGTGCCAAGACATACACATCCGCGATTTTCCGCGGCAGTTTCTTTGATTTTTCACAACTCAAGGCTTCAAACTTTCAATTCAGTCAAAAATTATAATAGGATCTGACAACAAACATTCGATTAAATAAAATATTTTATAAATAATCTTATTGTAATAAGAGGGTGCCTTCAGAAGGCAGCAACTAAACTTCATAATGATAAGCCTGAAAAAAAAAAAAAAAAAAGTTTTGCATTGTTGCCTGTTGTATCACGATCCCTCAGAAAAACTTTCAAAATAAGCATAAAATAATAAATGTTTCACTAAAAAGATAATATGTTTACACGAACGCCGAGAACAGACACAAGCAACAGTTTGAACAATCGAATTCCGACTAAAGTTGAACGAAACACGTGCGCTTGGAAAAGGTGGAAGGGATTGGGTATAGTTCTTGAAACTGACATTTAACTCAGGTTGTCGTTCTTTTTAACAATTTTCATACTTTAATAATTTGACTTTTGACCGCGTAGAATGTTCAAATATCCCTATTTTCGTCGGTCCGTCTGGCTGCGCGCTCTAACTCACGTAAATATTCTTGGATGACTGGGTCATAATACAGATAGATTGTCCTGAAATTTTTGGACGTTATTGACGTTTACCCTAACACGAACCCTATTTCAAATGAAGTTTCTAGAAGGATTAGTTTGTTTACAGGGATAGTCAAAAGTTTATTCCAGCATTTCATTACAGCATGTAGGAAAAAAAATTGCAAATAAATTTTAATGTTGTTACACCCTGTCAAATACATTAAAATTTTTACGCAATTACGAAGAGCCCTAACTTATAAATTCTGTAAAATAAGCGGTGAAAAAAATAGCAATTATTTATTTACAGGGAGTCGCAAAATAATTCCATTACATAATGGTAAAAGAGGGAATTCTGTGCGACATTTTAATTATATTAAACTATTTCATAGGTAATAAAATTGGTATATGTCGCTGAGATTTAATATAAGTTATACGATATAGTCATGCATAATACAAAAGGTATAGCATTTACAGGGACACACAAAAGTTTTCAAATAGTATATTCTTTCCGAAGAACTGCATATGTATCCGATGATTGCAGATGGATGGATGAAATGCATTTTAATTATGATATGCGCTTTTCAGTTTCACTAAATCTATGTATATTATATGGTGTGTATAAATGCTATAGTTGATATACAGGACTACACAAAAGAGCTCGCATACGTTATTGAATATGAGTGTAAATTATTTAAAAGTAGTTTTTAAATAAGTTACACATTTGTACGCAGAACTGTATTCAGTTTACTAAGAAATGTTAGTAGATTTTAATAAAATGACATACAGGGCCACGTAAAGAATTGATACATGGACGACTATTAATGATAATTTTTTGAGAATGTGATTTAAAAATCTTTAGAGTGTTTTAGTTTAAAATGAATTTTAGCTAAATACTGGCGTGTAATAAATTTACTAGGTAAATGACAAGGCTGAGCAAAAGTATCCAAATATATTTTCATCTATTAGTATACATTGCTGAAAAAGAAATTTTAACTTCGTAAACAAAATTTCCCTATTATATAGTATGTATATCAACTGATAGATTAAATGAGAGCTGTTCAAAAGTATTGAAATATATATTTGGCTATATACAATAACTTTATTTTCATAAATAACTAAGTTTTGTTATAGATTTCAGGAAGTGTTGAGTGTTTCATAATCTATGCTTAACGCATGATTTTTCTTAATTGTTTTATTTATAGAAGCACTGTTGTGACATAGATTTAAATATATTAAACTGCTATAATATTGTGCATTTATTTATAACAAATAATAATTTAATAAATCATCCATGTCATAAATTTCCTTATTTTTACTCTTTTAATTTTATATATGTACAGGGTGGTTAAAATTAAACTGACGGTCAGAGGCTCATATCTCCGGTTCTACTGAGCGGATCCGAATGAAACTTCAGATATATGTTATGTAGATCATGCGGCCGAGGTTTTTGTAAAAAAAAAAAGTTTCAAATTTCGCCACTAGGTGGCGTTTTAACAATATAAAATGACAGATAACAATTCAAAAATCAAAGATTGATGGAATATTTTATTTATTTACACACCTGTGTGCTCTATGTGCATACCTTATCGGTCAACAATATGCTGAAAGCGTACCACCGCGTTATCAACGGCGGCACGCAACACATCAGGAGGAATCATGGAGACATGCGTACGATGCTAGCTTTTAAGTCCGCTAAATTAGTTACACGCCCTTGGATCTGGCGACCTTGCTGGCCAGGAAAAGTGGAAAGTATGTGAGAAGACACGCTCAGAGAAATTGTCTTGAATCACATTTTTTACACATCTCGCCGTATGAGCAGTTGCCCCATCTTACATGAATATTGCGGTAGCCAAACAGCCTCTTTGTCTTAACGCCGGGACAACATGATTCTCCAGGAGACTCCTGTATCGATCACCTGTTACTGTACGCCTAACAAAACCGTTCATCGTGACTTTTACGTTCGCTTTTATAGCGAAATTGCTCTAACTACTCATTTACATATGGTTTTAGCACTACAGCGCCATCTGATGGCGAAATTTGAAACTTTTTTTTTACGAAAACCCCGGCCGCATGATCTACATAATATATATCTGAAGTTTCATTCGGATCCGCTCAATAGAACCGGAGTTATGAGTCTGAGTACCGTCAGTTTAATTTTAACCACCCTGTAGTAAGATTCAAAAATTAGGGGAAAAGTTGTAAAAAAATTACTTTGAATAGTTCACAGTATCGAAGCATATACACCTTCAAAGTATTGACCTTGGGCGACGATACACTTCTGCAACAGTTACTGTAACTTCTGGAAATACCACTGGAAGTCATTTTTTGCAACCTTCCAAAAGGCCTCTTACGATGTTGTTTTTACCTCATCTGATGTCTAATAACGGCGTAAATATAAATGTTTTTCATATATAGGAACATGTAAAATTACACAGGGCTTTGTCCAGTTGATAGGGGATGGGATGGGAAAGCCCATTAGAGAGATTTGACGAGGAATTGATTTGCAAGTTGGTACCGATGTAATGGTGCGTTACCAAGCAGTAGGTCCCAGTGTGTAGCCTCAGCGAAGGTTGTCCAACAGATTTATTGTCTTCGATGAATTCTCAGCCCTCTTTAAAACGTCGATGCCATTCATAAACCTTGAGTTTCACCATGTTAGATTCATCGTATACCTACCTTAGCATTTTCAAAGTCTTCATTGGTGTTTTACCTAAACAGTGAAATAATTTAATGTGGCAACAATGCTCAAGAAAAACCATCTTTCTTATATCGCAGAGCAAAGGTAACTAACCTTTGAAGATATCAGCTGCACGTGCAATTCGATCACATGACATGGGCTAAACCAACATGAGTAAGTAGGGAAGGGTTGGGAGAATAGTTTTTCAAACGGTTATACTTTACGCACTTGCTTTTATTGTCAAAAATGGTTTCATTCCCCGAATTTTTGGATCGTACTACGTATGTCTATACACTATATAGCCACTAATCACCGGATACTTTCAATTCCAGACATTTTGTTGAATATTGAATGATATACGTGTCGGATATTTTTTTTATCTTTAGAATTATGAATAATATTTTAGACTTCATATTTATCAATGGCGATTTAATTAGAGGGACAATTTGTAAGGATGGAAAAATTCACAGAAAAAATAATATTTTTTGTCACCCTGTAAAATAAAATACACGGAATGAAATACCTCTATTGCTTACGAATATGTGGATATTATACAATATGGGTAAGATAAACACGCATATTCATGAAGATAAAATAATAAGGGATTAGTTGAAACAACTTTTAGCTTTACAAGAAATCAGGATAGGATTTAAAAGAATGAAACTAAAAATAATTTATTTTCTTTATTTGTTTTTTTTTTTTGTGTAACTTGAGTACAATTATTAAGTTTTTATATTTTTAGACACATAGAAAACATTTTAAATAAAGATTTTGTCGTAACTCTTGCAAACAGTACACGGAATTTCGATGTAAAATAGATTCTGAGAGGAAGTGTATGTGTGGGTGGATGGGTGGTGGAGGTATTCTCCCTCCCGTACAATATAATTTAATCAATTACGTTCTCTTTATGCTTGATTATTGAAAAAATGATTTTTTTCCTTCTAAATGTCTGTATAAGAATAAAATATGCTACGGAAAAACATTAATAAGAATTTTTCTTCAGAGAAATCCATCCTCCTTTGAACCCTTCATCGGAGACAATTTTAATTCTGTACTTCTTTGGATGTTAATAAATTTCAAATTTATCTCAAACGGTATATGTGTATGGATGGAAGAGGGATGTAACTCAAAAAAGGAAATAGTTCATTTACCCCCCCCCCCCCCCGCTGATAAAAAGAAATGTTCCTTACTTTGAAAAATATCTTTAGAAACTTATTTTATTTATTTCTTAGTTATTAATTTTTTATATTGTTTTTTTAGTTGATACCTTCAAAACTTTCTTGCACTTTGAATTCTGATAAAACATTTTTAGTTTGCTTATTTCACAATTATATTCTGCTTTTTAGAAAAGCGGACGCCATGCACAACATTCTTGCAGGCAAATCTTGCCTTTCTCCAAATTTCATTCTGCCGGTATTCATATTTCGTAGTACTTGAACGAGTGGTCCTTCTTTGGACCTACATGAGTATCCCCATGATAGCAAGTAATTAAAAAAAATTGTACTTTGGGAAAAGTAATTATAAATTTATTTATTTCTCCAGAGTACCTAATTAGGCGAACTGTTGCAATTTTTCAGACGTCCCATAACCAAACCAGAATACTTCTTTTGCAAAATAATACTAAATTTAGTAGATAAAAAAACATTTTAAACATATTTCATCCATTCGAAAACATTTTCTGTTGGTGCTGGCATACACGATGCAATGCTATATTATACATACAGTCATCACACATGATACAAATGAATCTTATTCAGACAGTTAAGCGTCTAAATTTTTAAATGGCTTAGTTCCAGGCATTTTGCTCAGTTCATTTAAATCATGATTACTATATGACACTTATATTTTTCTTAAATTTAGACATCTATAATGTCTGAAGTTTCACATTTAAACACTTAAGAGGCTCAAATACTTTTTCAGTTATATATGTGGCTAAATATAAGACGACTGTTTGCATTAAATGCGGACTTTTGATATTCGACCATCTCGCTTGTTTATACTATTAAAAAAGTCGGAAAGCGATTGATTTTGAGTCACATAACTAAAACCAATTCCAATTTTACAAATGTCATTTTTGAGCACTTCCTCTGCTAGTTACTTAAACGCATACATTTAAATCATATTTTAATGTCAATCTTCACAAAATTTTATTTCATAGAAAATATTTTCTAATGTTATCAATACTGATATTATTTATTTAGATCCATTACAAACCGCAAAATGAAAAATTTCGACTTTGTTTAGGTATAATCTTGTTTGGTATCGCGCACCTCTTCATTTCAAATTACCTTATATAATTTTTCCCAACACTTCTTCAAAAAAGTCAATAGCTACCGAACTTTAAATTTTTTCTAAAGTAAAATAAACATCTTTTGAAAATTAATCATACGCGTTTTGTTACTAGGTTGCACTTTTTGGATTCCATTTATTAATTGAAATTCATGGTGTGCTAAATTTTTCTGTTCGTAAACACATTATGTCCCTTTGCGAAATTAAAATTTTTTAGAGATTTTAGAAAAAACATGCGAATTGCAAAATGAACATGATGAAATGAATCAGATGTGAAAACAGAGAACAATTTTAGTGAATACTAAAAGTTTTAAGATAACAATTTCGAAACACATAATCAATAAAACACATAATAACAAAAGAGAAATAAGAAGGGTAAGATAACTCAGATGTCATGATTTCTAAGTTTCCAAGTAAGAATTTAAAATCTATTATGGGCTGGTGTTTGTTACAGCCGATAGTCAGCGCAAGAAATAGAGGCCAATGAAGAGGAACGGAGTTATCCATCGGGGATCTTTCTAATAACATAACTTATTTAATATCGATACAGCATTTACGAAGATACGAAGAAAAACATGAAAAATTTCAAACTGTTAAGCTGATAATCGTAACATGGTATCTAACCTAATACCTCGACCAAACCTACCAGCTTTGACAACAAAACTTTGGATCCGCTGATGAGTCACATGATTTTAAGGACTAAATTTCGAAGGAGTTCACAAATACACAAACTGCATTGATATCTTAAAACCTTTACACGGAGGCTCGGACAGCATCTGTCCAGAGTCACATTTATTCTCGGAGAAATGTTGTCCGAGCCCCCGCGTAAAGATTTTAAAAAGCCTTTTAAAACTTTAAACTTGCATATATATATTTCATGAATAAATTTATTACAAAGGAATAGTTAGAAATAATACCTTAATATTATACACTACTTTAAAATAAATTATGAATTATACACATAGCTTAATTGGAAATAACAAAAATATACCTTAATTTTTTTGGTAAAATAACAAATAAAGAAAAATGGAGATCAGATTTTCGCTACTATATTAAATTTCAATGTTTCTCTTTACCAATATCTTTCATTTGGAAGAAGGTAGCCAAAATACAAAATATTACTTTTAGGGAATTGTTGATGTCTTAATGACGATAGACATAATTTTAGCTTCAACGTTTATCATTCGAGAGCACGTGTGGGAATCATGGAGTGCAACCAATATAATCTTATGGGCAAACTTCAAACGCTTCTTTTGTAAAATTCCAGTTTTCCGTAGTTTGGTTCATTTTCTGAGTGAACGATTATGTTAGTACTCTGCGACAATATGCATGCCGCGTTGTTTTAACGCTATCTTTTGAATATTCATTTAACCACACACTTTCTTAGATCGACTGTCTTTATTTTGAGGACTATAAAACAGTTTTTTTAATTTTACCAGTTTGATTCAAAAGTGCAACTGGGTACGAGAGTGTCAGAATGTTAAATAAAATTAATGTATACAGTGGTGGTCAAAATTATAAGGACAAGGGAAAAATCGCCAAATCTTGGCTACATTTGGCCGGAAACTTATGCAAACTTAATGGCTGGAGACTAATGTAAAATGAAGAATATTTTTATAAATTTGTAAGCAAATATGTATAAAATTCATATTCATAAAATATATTAAAGATTTAGGCAGCCATCTGATATGGACAAAACTATAAGGACAAGTATATGTGTGTTCTGAAAAGTAAAATTTGCATGTTTCTTGCTCTGTACATGGAATTCCAAGACGATGTAAATGCGTAGTAAGTGTTTGGGATCGTCTTATTCTGTTTTTTCAGTCATGCCACTAGGTACAAAGCTTTCGGAGTTCGAAAAAGAGAAAGTGGGATGCATTTTAAAGTTCAGGATTTTCTGTAAACCAAATTGAGACAAATCTTAATAGATCAAAAACAGTTATTTACAATTATCTTTAAAATCCTGGTAAATATGCAGGGCAAAAACATACAGGTAGGTCATCTTCTGTTTCTATACGGGAGAAAAGAATGATAATAAGGCGAGCTTGCTCCAAAAAACAAACGTCAACATAAATAAAACGTGAGTTGTACTTAGAATGTACACTCTAAAAAAAATGTGTAAATTTACACTCAAAAATGTGTAAATCGATGATACAAAAACGATATGTCTATATGTGTAATTTGGTGTGTAAAATACGCCAAATGTGTAAATTTCAAAATACACATTTTAATGTGTAATTTGATAAGTTTAAATGTGTAAAAATTATCTGATAACTCCTGAAATACACGCTTCAATGAGTAAATTGCTGGGAATTACACATATTTCTGTGTAATATTTTTACACATATTTCTGTGTAATATTCAGTTTTTGCACATATTTCTGTGTGATACTTTTAGACATATATCTGTGTAATATTCAGTTTTTGCACATATTTCTGTGTATTAGGGAAATACACATAATGTTGTGTAACATGCAAAATACACAGATTTGTGTGTAATATTCTGTTCTAACACGTATGTCTGCATAACAAGCAAAATACATAATTTTGTGCAGTATTTAAAATACACAGATTTTTGTGTACATAGTTTTATCCTATACTTTGGAGTGTAAAATGTGAATTAAGTGTTTTCATTACCGAAAAAAAAAGAAAAAAATGCATGAAGGACAAACTTGTATGTTTGTTGTGTTCTTTCCTTTTAACAGATTTGTTGTCTAAGTAATCGAAAACAAGATCAAAAATCACTGTACGTTCAATCTGAAAAAAAGTTATAATTGCTTCTGTGTCTATAATTGGATTTGGTGTAAACATTTGAATTTTTCGGACTAGGTTAAAAAAAAACTATTTCTTCTGATATCAAATGACATTTTTTTAGAGTTTTTATTTATTTTTCTTGTAGTTTTTGAATGCAATACGCTTATAAAAAGTCTTCAATTTAAAAATCACAAGCGATAAATCATGAATTGAAATCTATGAAAAGCTGTCTTTTGTCATGGGTAGAAAATAAAATAAGGAATATATAGCATGTAAAATAATGAAAACTCGAAGTTTTATAGCAAAATATATTATAAACACGCTGAAATTGATAGTATTTAAACCGAATAATTGTTTTTTAAATGCTATATAATGTTAAAACTGCAAATATTTACTCTAATGTTAGAATATGTGGTTTTAAACATGAAGAAATGATTTAAAAACACAAAAATAATAAATTACTTCTTCCAAATTTGTAATAAGCTGAAAATAACACACTTCTCATCCATATTATAATTTTCAAGTGTTAAATTGTAAAATAAATGAACTTACCTTTGAAAAAAAAAATCTGTTCTGGGCTCTCTCTAGCCGCTTTAATTTTACAAAATTCATTTTAGCAATAATGATCTAAAACTTCTCAACTGATCAAACTCAGTATCGTCGTTTGTTGAGAATTCTAATAACATATGTGGCAAAAATGCTATGATGGATAATAGCAGTAAGAAATAAGACCCCCGATTAAGGGTGTATTTCAATAAAATTGCCTTTTTTCTGATTTATTTTTAAATTCGTTTTTGCTCTCAAGCGCATCAAACTGGCAAATTCTCTTATTTAGAAAGTATATTAGGTCCCGTGCTTGTCATTTTTTTGATAAATGCAGAAAATATTGCAAAAAAAAAAAAAATGCTGTTAAAGTCAACGTTTTGAACCGAATTTTCCGAAGCGGGAGATCTGGAAACAAAAAAGAAGGGGTCATACTGAGGAAATAATAGTTTATAAATCTAATTCTAATGAATTTAAAAAAAAGTAAAATCACACGACATCTTATAGATCTCTTTAAAAGTCACATCAGCAAGTTTCGTGTTTTCACTTCTAAAAGTGAGTCTGAAATTGTATCAGAAAATTTCGAACTGTTGAAAGTGAAAAAAAAAATTTTCGAATGCACCCTTAATGCTCACTGGTCATTTTGACTTTAGTGTATATCGCAGTTATGTAACACGGAGATACAAAGGTGTAATTCACTTTACATTATGATTTGACTGAAGCAAAATTCTTACTTAAAAAAATTTAGTTATTAAAAAATAATTTTAATAATTCATTGCGAAAATTACATTTTTATTTATAAAATTGTACATTTAAAAATAACTCTTGCTATCTATGATTATTATTTTTTAAAACAAAGCTCATTTTTCAGGTCTTATAAAAGTGTCTTATGAAAGTTTTTGCACAATTTTCTAAGAATTAATGTTGCCAGGGCCAATATCACTCCGATAGCGTCATAAAATAATATAAGCGGATTTATAAGAATTTACTATAGTGGCTTTAAATGAAATTTGATAAAAAAATTTCCATATAATTGTCTGTTAGAAATCCATATAACCGTACTTATTTTTACCAGACACAGCTAAAAACAAAGTAGGAATACGCAGTTAATCACTTTTTTTTATGTGAATGAAGTATAAAATTGCAGACCATGCATAAAATAAAATCACACTTTGGTATATTATCATTAATATTTTATTTACATGATTAGAGGATAGTTATAAATAACAAAACTTATTTTAACACTCCGCCTACCAGACAGTTCCCCCGTCGGATCGGCCAACAAAAATTAGTTTAAAATTCCGTAAAAATAGGGTGTAAAAAAATCCTGATTTAAAAAGCAATAATAATAAAAATCGAATTTTTGTATTTAAGTCATATTTCTTTTTATTTAAATCGGATTTTTTTTCTCCAGCATTGAAATATTGAATATATGTAGGTTTAGCCTGTAGGTTTCTAAGATTGATAGATTCTAGGTTTCTAAAAAATTAGACTTATTTACTAACATAATCTATGTTTTTACACTTTAATAAAATTTAATTATTAGTTAGTAACTGCAAAAATTATAAAAACTGTAAATTAGTAATTTCATTAATTAATATAATACTTTAAAGTTGTATACATTAATATTTTGCAATAATTATGTAAAACTATATTAAAAAATAATGATTTTACATTTATTAAAATTATCAGTAGCTGCATTTAATTTTAAATTGATTACAATCTTTAATTAGGTATATAATGCATATTATAATGCTTAAATTAGTAAACGATAATTCAGTATTTACTATTTATCCTAAAAAGAAAAAGGGCAGTATGCTTGTTCTAAAAAAAAGGCACTATTACATAAGAAAATTTATTACTAATGTGCTTAGTAGCAATAAAAATAAGTACATAATTTTTTAGTATGATAAATAGAAAAATCATTTATTTTCAATACTTCTATAAATCACAAATTGAAAAATACTTTTAAATAACATGTTTTAATAATATCCTGGATTTTCTCAAGAAACAAAGTTCTATAATTTTTGTAAAGTCTTGGGTACACATACAGGGTGTTTCGCTACCAGACCGACAAACTTTGAGGGATGATAGCAGACATGAAAACAAACATTATTAAATAGGCAACCATGGGGCGCAAACGTCTTCTGTAGGAGCTAGCGGCCATTAAAGTTTGAGGTCCAAAATTTCAAACGATGATAAAAAACGGAAAAAAGGGTCGATTCGTTTGCGGTTTTCACTAAAACATTCTTTATATCACGTTTTTCTTAGAAAAAAAATTCAAAGGTTATGTTCAAAAATTGTCGATAGAGGGCGCTTTAGACTTTAGAGTAACGAACAGTTACTTTTTACCGCTATTTTGTGTATGGGGTTGAAATTATTCTTAAGCTTAGACTTTAACTTAAATTTTAAGTCCAAAATCGGAAACATTGGGATTAGGTAACTAGCGAAAATTAAACTGTGAACAGAGGGGGAAATTTTAAACGCTCATAAATATCGATTTTGTTGCAGTTTGCGTGTAAGTCATTCCCTTGGTAATTATTTTATTCAAAATGATGTACAGCTTTGGTGCCCTCATATTTTGATAGAGGGCGCTTCCGACACATCTCTAACATTTCAGTGCCATTACTCCTGCGTGTTTTACTACCAGACCATCATACTTCCAAGAAGTGTTAGGGATACAAAGACGACTTGGAATCACATAGGAATGTAACGTTGGAAATGCCTTTTTTGCAAGTTACGGTTAAAGGAAACAGAGAAAAAAGTAACAGAAATAGCAGAGAAAGAACGACACGTAAATGTGACAGAAAACAGTTTATTTAAAGGTTTTACGAGAAAAGGTGTTCAAAATTACAACCAGAAGTAGTCCGGTATGCTTGACAGCGGCGTCACGTGGAATTCCTCACGCTTTGAAAGTTTCCTGGCATCTCTGATAGTTTTCTGGTAGCTACAGAAATACCAGCTGCGAGGTCTTCAACTGATGGTACGGGAGTCTCATACACCCAATTTTCTATTTGACCCCAGCAAAAGAAGTCCATACATGATAGATCCGGCGATCTGGCAGGCCAATGAACCGGGCTAACACGACCTATCCACCACTGTCCATATGTTACTTTGAACTGTCGGTAAACGTCATTGGTAAAATGTGGAGGAGCCCTATCGTGCTGTTCATCGTTCAAATACTTCATTCTGCTACCTTTGGAACCGGTTCGCGAATGATCACTTCAAAGTGATCTTTGCGCAGGAGCATTACCGTTTAGCGCCATCTACCGTCGCTGTCAAACTTGCCGGACTACTTCTGGTCGTAATTTCAAACACCTTTTCTAGTAAAACCTTTAAATAAACTGGTTTCTGTGACATTAACGTGTCGCTCTTTTCGCACTAACGTCTCTCTCTCTTTCTGCTACTTTTTTCACTGCTTTCTTTAACCGTAACTTGCAAAAAATGCATTTCCAACGTTACATTTCTATGCGATTCCAAGTCATATTTGTATCCCTAACACTTCCTGGAAGTATGATGGTCTGGTAGTAAAACACCCAGGAGTAATGCCTTTGAAATGTCAGAGATGTGTCGGAAGCGCCCTCTATCAAAAAACGAGAGCACCAAAGCCGTACATCATTTTGAATAAAATAATTACCAAGTTAATGACTTACACGCAAACTGCAACAAAATCGATTTGTTTGTCCAATATTTATGAGCGTTTAAAATTTCCCCCTCTGTTCACAGTTTAATATTTGCTAGTTACCCGATCCCAATGTTTCCGATTTTGGGCTTAAAATTTAAGTTAAAGTCTAAACTTTAGAATAATTTCAACCCCATACACAAAATAGTGGTAAAAAGTAACTGTTCGTTACTCTAAAGTCTAAAGCGCCCTCTATCGACAATTTTTGAACATAACCTTTGAAATTTTTTTCTAAGAAAAACGTGATATAAAGAATGTTTTAGTGAAAACCGCAAACGAATCGACCCTTTTTTCCGTTTTTTATCATCGTTTGAAATTTTGGACCTCAAACTTTAATGGCCGCTAGCTCCTATAGAAGATGTTTGCGCCCCATGGTTCCCTATTTAATAATGTTTGTTTTCATGTCTACTATCATCCCTCAAAGTTTGTCGGTCTGGTAGCGAAACACCCTGTATTTAGAAGTACTGCCGTATGGAGAGATTCATTACAAAAAAATAATTCTGGCAACAATTACACGTAAATTTCACTAGATTTTAAAAGGTAAGGTGCACTTTGTTAATTTCATAAGGGGCAAGTGTGGCAACCTTAACAAATAGCCAAAATAAAACAGTAATCAACAGAATTAACAAAAACTGCAAGTAAATAATTTCATTAGTGGCTTAAACAACATAACTAACAAATATTATTGGCAGCTCGTTTTGCATTTGTAGTAAGAAAAATTACTGTCAATTGCATAAATCATAATTTACACAATATATGTGCATGCTAATATATATATATGTATGTATGTGTGTGTGAAAAAGAGTTACAACGATTTATACACACATACAGAATAAATATATGAATATCGAGTTATATCTGAAATCCTTATATTTAGCAACAGTATTACACTACCGATACATTTCTGTGCTTAAATAACTGTGTTTACTATGTTAATTAAGCTGTGTATAGCATTTTTATACCAATTAGTTCTTTTTCTGTTACACATTTTCTTTACAATATTTGTTGAACAGTCCATTCTTCTTTAGCTCTAGTATTTGGTATTAGTTCATAATTGCCAAAAGTAGAATGGAAAAATAATATTCTGCTTCTTTATTCTTTTATCATACTTGAAATGCTTATTTCATATAAAAGAATGAATAATGTAATTACTTAAAGGAAATTATGACATCACAAATTATATTAGATTTAGATATATTTCTTAAATGAAAGGGTTTTTATGCCTTTAAAAACTTATTTTATTTAATGTTTTGCAGGACTCAGGAATTAAGCTTAGCAACAATTATTTAAAGCTTTTATTTCTTCATAAGGAAAAATACATGTACAGCTCATATTCAAAATATTAGAATAATTGAGAAAAAGTAATAAGAAAAAATTATTTGTCATTTATTTATTTTTTATACTAAGTAAATGCAATTAAATTTCTTATAAATTAAATCTGGAATGTTTAGATAAGATTTTAACATTTATAAAATATAAAATACAGCACAATAAATTAGGTGTACAGCTTCCTTAAACACACCAGAATATTAGAATAAAATTTAGATTGGTTCAAAATATTAGAATATTTTATTTTACGCAACAATATTACCTTATGAATATGAAGTAAATGGTAGTTAATATTTTGTAGCATCCCCTTTAGCTTTCATAACAGCGTACAATCGATCTTGCATACTATATACAAGGTGTTTACAAACATTTCTATCAATATTAGCCCAAATAGACTTTATACGTGCCACTAACTCAGTTTTACTTGAAGGAGGATTTTCTTGAAGTTTTTTCTTCATTATACACCATAAGTTTTCGATGGGATTAAGATCTGGTGAATTTGGTGGCCAAGGAAGTACCTTAATGTTGCGTTGGCGGAACCAATTCTTAGTTGACACCGAGGTATGTGGGGACGCTAAATCTTGCTGAAAGATGAAATCATCTTCAAATAAATCTTCTGATGATGGAATCATGTAATATTCTAAAATTTCTTGATATATCAGAGAGTTAACCTTTTCGTAGACGATGCATAACTTTCCAGTCCTTCTGCACTCATACAACCCCAAACCATGACACTAGCAGCAAATTTTACGGAACGTTTAAGGCATTCTTTATCAAATGCTTCTTGCTTCATTCTCCAAACTCGAATACCTTGATTACCATATGAAACACAAAACATACTTTCATCACTAAATAATATATTTTTCCAATCTTCATTGCTCTATAAACGTCTTGATTTACACCAATTCAATCTTATACGCTTTTGTCTTGCAGTCATGAGAGGTTTTGTTTTCGGTACACGAGATTCAAATTTAAATTTATGGAGACGTCTTAATGTTGTCGATGTAGAAACTTCAACTCCTTCTTCTTTCCATTTTCGGTGCAAGAATCGCACACTTTTAAAACGGTTTTTCTTAACTATACGCTTCTTTTTCCTGTCATCTCTAGCAGATGTTTTTGGTTTTCGGCCACCATTTCGGCGATTATTTTGAAATTTTCCAATTTTTGAATATTGTGTTAGTATTTTACTAACGCTTGATTGCGAACAATGTAAATAATTCGCTATAAAACATTGATTTTTACCGTGCCGATACAAATCAACCATACGAAGTTTAGTAGATTCAGGAATATCACTCACACGGCCCATTTTAAGACGAAAAGGAAACAATCTGCAAAAAAGAATACTGATTTTAAATAAAATAGTCTGAATTTAATCAATGATGCCACCAGTTAAGAATTGGTAATAATTAAAGGAGAATTAATGTGAAATATTCTAATATTTTGAACCACTTGAATAAATATTCTAATATTTTGACTTTTCAAAATAATTTTTTTTGCAATTAATCTTTTCAAAAATGATATTAAATTTAAGATAACAAGTAAGTTTAATCAACAATAAGTTCTTAATAAAAATATCGTTTCCATATTTTCATTAAAAGACATTAAATTACCAAACGATATTTTCAATTTCTAAAAAAAAGGTAATTATTCTATTATTTTGAATATGAGCTATAGAACCTTTCCAAATTACATTAATCATAGATTAATACGTTTATGTCGTTTAAAACACTTAGATTTAAATCAATTTTGAATTAAACTAATGATTTTTTTTAATTGTTAATTAAAATCACGATTTAATCGCTAACTTAAATCAACTAGTTAAAATAGTTGACACCCTAAGTAAAATCCAAATGAATGTGATAACATTAAGAAATTGGTTTGTAAACTTGTTTTATTAGACCTAAATTCGAAAAAATCTCGAAAAATTAAAAAAATATATTGAATAAAAACTAATGAATTTTACCTGTGGTTATATGCATTATTGTAATTTTTTTACACTGTTTACCTTTTCTTTTCTTTTCTTTTTCGTTGGGTTAATCATATTATTTTCTGATAGTGTATATCATATAGATATTTTGAAATTTCTCTCATTAAAATCATTCACAAAATAAAATAATAAAACTTCTAAAATAAAAAAATAAATAGACAATAGAATTATGACATTTTAGCCTCATTCTTTCAATTATATGGGTTATTCATAGATTTTTATTTATTTCAACAAAATGATTGAAATTTAAAGAAAAGCAAACAGAAAAAGTATTTTTTCATACCTGTTTTCCATCTACATATTTCTTCATTTTTTTATGGTAATCCATAGAATTATTTGTAGAAAACAAATACTCCAGAATTAATTATAAAAGCAGTGGGATGAATTTTTTACACGTACCAAAAGCATTTGTAAACTTTCTTGGACGTATTTTGTATAAAACACAGAATATTGCGATACTCTTGTAATATTTTTGGCTTAAGTTTTTAAACTTTGACGGACTATACGTACATAAACGGCTATTTTTACAAAGAAAATGTTCTCGTTCTCTGTGTATTCCAAAGATCAACAAATAAACTATATTGTCTTTAATTTAAAAATCGTCTACGATTTTTCCCTATTGCACATGGCATATGCGCAAGTAAAATTATAAAGCAAATAATGCATATATTACTAAACTTTGAAATTTTATCACCTAAAAATCAAACCAGCAGGCTTTAGATTTTTTTTTCTTTTGAAACCGCAGATGTAATTGTCGCAGAAGTGCGTTTTGTTAAAGACAGCTGATCGTTAACAAAAAATCACAGTAAACATAAATTGGCATATGTATACCTGAAACATTTTTACACTCTTCTATTTTTACAAGACGAAAATACTAAATTCGTGAAAATATTCGAATTCCTGTTTTTAAAGGATTTTACACGTTTTATGAGGTCAAAAATACAAAAATAAAATAAAAATGAAAAAATAAACTATACTGTCTTTAATTTAAAAATCGTCTGCGATTTTTCCCTATTGCACATGGCATATGCGCAAGTAAAATTATAAAGCAAATAATGCATATATTACTAAACTTTGAAATTTTATCACCTAAATATCAAACCAGCAGGCTTAAGATTTTTTTTTCTTTTGAAACAGCAGATGTAATTGTCGCAGAAGTGCGTTTTGTTAAAGACAGCTGATAGTTAACAAAAAATCACAGTAAACATAAATTGGCATATGTATACCTGAAACATTTTTACACTCTTCTGTTTTTACAAGACGAAAATACTAAATTCGTGAAAATATTCGAATTCCTGCTTTTAAAGGATTTTACACTTTTTATGAGGTCAAAAATACAAAAATAAAATAAAATAAAAATGAAAAAATAAACTTGTTTTTACAAAATGTTTGTTTGCAAGTCTGTGACTCTGTCTGTCTCTATGTGATATAAATTTTGTGGGCGCTCTATCTCAAGAACTAATGCATGGAATTTGATTTAAAAAAATATTCAGATAGCATCTGATATAAATTGATACTGATTGGTTTTTGCTGGAAATCACTCAACAAGCGAAGCTGCTATGCTGCATTTTTTACGTATAACGCAACAGCTCTATATATCAATATCTAACGCACGGATTTCTATCAAAAATCAGATTCAGTTATTCCTAGACATGAATTGATGTTGTTTACATTTTGGAGCAAATCACTCATCAAGTGGGGTTGCTATTCTGCATTTTTTACGATCTTTGCAATAGTTCTATCTCAAGAGCTAATGCACGGAATTTAATAAAAATTTATATTAAGGTGGTCCATGATATAGATTGATACTGATCAGTTTTTGGAGTAAATCGCTCAATAGGTGGCGCTGCAGAGATTTCTGTGAAACTTCAGATTCAGTTAATCTTTGACATGAATTGATGTTCTTTACATTTTGCTGTAAATCGCTCAACAGATGGCAGTTATATGCTGCATTTTTCACTATATCCACAATAGCAAGAATTAATGCATGTATTTTTATCAAACTTCAGATTCAATAAATCATGATATGAACTAGTTCTGTTTAAATTTTGGTGTCAATAGCTCAACAGGTGACGCTGCTTTACTGATTTTTTCCCTATCCCTGCAATAGCTCTATCTCAAAAACTATTACACGAATTATTTCATCAAACTTCAGATTCAGTTATAGCTTGATTATTGCTGTTTATGTTTTGGTATAAATTGTTCAAAAAGTGGCGCTTTTATGGTGCAATTTTTCTGATATTCACAATAGTCCTAGTTTAAGAACTAATGCACGGAATTGCATGCCTTTCGAATCCTCAAAAGGATCATAGATTGTTATTTAATTTTGGCACTGTGGTAGAGAATTTTAAGTATTAACATGCATGAAACACAAGAAATTTTTTAAATTGCCTCATCCGACTTGTTTAATTATATGAAATTCATATAATAGAAAATCATTCTGTTTTGTGCTTAAATTAATTACATTTTATTTACATCAAAATATTTTTTATCTTAGAGGTATAGAGAGCGAATCGGGCACGGAAGATGAAATTTTCAAACCTTCTTTAGGATTTGGAAGGGAGAGTGTTGGGGAAGGTGGGGAGAGTACGTTTTGATTTTATTTGAACTTTATACATACAGGTGCATATATATGTAAATTAAGGAGTCTAGGGGTAATAGTACATAAGTTTAATAATCTTGATTAATATGAAATATTTACAAGGGAAAAATAATTAAAAGATTAAGATTAAGGGGCATCTTCGGTCTTTTCAACCAGAGCTCGGCTGAGCACGTCTTTACTTCGCTGGATCCGGCATCATTTTAACTCTTTTGTACTTGTTGCTGAGGCTCTTTCGTGGGAAGAGTGCTGACTATGCAACAATTATTTCACACGTGGCTGTAACAAGGGCGTCCACGTGTTGTACTTTGATATGGGGCAGATGCCGGGTCGGCCAAGTGCATCTGAAGCGAGCCTGTTGCTATGGGCTCCCTATATCGACACTCGGCCAATCCGACATGCAGCTGACCACAGCTGAACGTGTACAATGATAGGGATACTTAAGATAAACTATTACCAAAACAATCATAATAATATACATATACATCTACATAAAACATTGTAAACCTTGAAAGTACTAAAAAAAAACATAATATCTAAATATGCATATACCTAGTATAAATTGACATACATAATATCATATAGTAAAAGAAAATGAAAAAAAATTGTTGGCCAACTAAAAAACAAAGACACTAGAAATAATGAAAATAATAAGCAAAATACAGAAAAACGTTGGAGGTTATTGCCGGCAATAATGGGGGTCACGAACTGTTCATCTGCACTAAAAAGTTAATAGTCAGTACAGTTTCTAATTGTCCACGCGACGCAACATAAAAAAAGCACCTGTTGCGTATGCAAAAGAAATATACGTAAAGAAAAAAAACACTGTTTGTATTGTTAAAATGTTATGAAGTTTGTAAATATCCACTTGACGCAACATAAAAAAAAATCACGTGTTGCGTATGTAAAAAAAAATATAGGCAAAGCACAAAAAAGAAAACACTACTTTGCATACCGGAAAATAATAATAAAAAATATTTTATGCCAAGCTAAAAAAAAGCACAGCTTGCATAGTTAGAAAAAGATAAACACACACGTACACTCTTGAAACTCTTTTTTGCACAATTTATAAAATCTTACCACACCAAACACGAAATTCCGAGAGAGAGAAAAATAAATCCATCACAAAAGTCTTGAACTATAAAAAAGTAGAACACTAGAAAAAAGAAAACTTGGGAAAAAGAAAAAAAAATAAAAACACTGTAATGGTGCAACTCTGTATACTTGAAAAAAAACAAAAGGTTTCTTTCTGGAGAATCTCCGTATTAAGTCGTATTTTGCTTTCATATGACACACGAGTGAAAAAGATGTAGATACCAAGGATCCCTAGGATAAACAACTCGTTATCATGATAACAAGCGTGTCGAGACTATACTTTTCAATTGTATAGTTCGGCTCTTTTTGCGGCGTTCCTGGTGTTAAACACATTGCTACCCAAAAATAAACAAAGAGTCGAATTATGACGTCGAGTTGGCATCTCAAATCTGGACGATGGTGTGATAGCGAAAACGTAGAGGTCATTAACTGATGACCCTTAGTATCTGAAGCCAACTTTTCAACTTTATTGGGCAGCTGTTCTACGGGAGTGATACAATTTTCGACAGCTGACTGTTTCCCGTCTGTCTTAGTTTCGTTTTCAACCACACAGGCGGTAGTTTCATTTTCCGAAGAGACAGGAGCTGACGTCATTTCGTTGAGAAGGGGAAAGTTAGCAGCTGGATAAATGTGTGAGGGCGAATTTGTTTCAGAAATGTTTGTTAACAATTTTGGTTCAACAAACTTTTTATTGTTACCGTAAGCGAATATTATGGAATATTGCATAGGTGATAAATTTAAGTAAAAAAAATCTTCGAACTTATTACCATTAAACTCAGTCTGTGCAACAAAATATTGAAGTGGCTTTAATTGGGAAATTTCAGCATCGAAAATAGCTACAGATGAATCATTTAAAGGGGGGATCCCAACAGTTGATACGTTTCTTTACTAACAAAATTTAAGTTATGTACTGGGTTCGCATCCGCTACAAAAGAAATATTATTGATTTTTACGATCGCAGCCGTACCACACACTTTGGAAGGGATATGTATCGTATTGATGTGTACGACAGTTTCTGAAACAGGGTTAATGTCTTCGTGGGAAGGCATATTTTCGGGATTTCGCCCCGTCGAATGGGACGAATGGTAGTTGGGGCGAGAATGTTTAGAGTCGTTGGAACTTCGCTCCGCGCGTTTACACTGAAATTGTTTATGACCTATTTCCGAACATTTATAAGAGATAATTTGATTGTATTTTTCACTAGTGTGGGTTTTCCGAGAGTCCCTTTGGACATATCCTGGTGTTACTTTGAAATTCGGGACCAAATCGCAAATTTCTTCATAGATTAGCAATTTTTTCTTAAATTCTACTAAATCGGAACAGCCATATAAAATGGATTTATTTTGGGGTGTATCTCTAATACCTTGTATCGTGTAATGAATTAAAGGGATGTCATCCACATTCCCTCGCTGCGCGATTTCTTTCATTTTCAAAAAATATTCCAATAATTGTTCGTTTGGTTGACATCCGCGGTTTGCTAATATTTGATGTATTTGTGCGGGCGAAGCCGTTTGATGAAATTCGCGGAATAAAGCTTCCTTTAGTGCGGAATAGGAATTAATATTAATTTCAGCTCTAATTACTAGCAATGCTAAACCTTTTAAACTCCATTCTGCGAAAACAAATTTTTGAATATCTGAGAAGTTCAATGATTCCGAAAGTGTTTCGAATCGTGTAAACCATGTTTGGATGTTTTCCGATTTATCCCCGCTAAACGGCGGAATTAATTGTTCTATGTCGGTGAAAGAAATATTTTATTTACTTGCGGTGTATTGCGAATGTACAACCATTTGCTGTGGTTGTATTTTTAAGGGGGAAATTAATTGTGTGCTGGCACTACTGTCGTTCTGATTATGCTCAATGTCTGTTTCCGAGGCCGAAATATTCCCAAATGTTTCCTTAAAAGCAGCAATGTCTGATAATGAGATCAAAATGCGAGTCGCTATCTCATCTTTATTTCCATTTATATCTATGGATAGCAGATTAGCGACTGTTATCAATTGCAAATGATCAAAAGTATCAGTAATTTCTTTCAATTTGTTGGCGAATTCAGGGCTACCTTCTTTAAACGGTAATCCGGTATAAACCCTTAAATTAGAACGATTTCGCCTCGCTTCGTCTTTTCCAAAAATAAACAAATGTAGAAGCTGTATTTTATCGGCTTTGGCAGTTTTTAACTGCTGTCTGATCACTGGGATCGCTTGCAGCTCCATTACTCACAGCAAAGAAATCAGGTATAGTAAAAAAAAATATCACTTACTGCTATTTAAGTGTAATCCAATCTGATCTATGCCACTTTTTCAATGAAAAAAAAATGAATCCACAGTATGCACAGGAACATCACAAATCACAGGCGGCGACCTACACTACTGACACACTTTCTTCATTTTCTTTTTCTCCCTTCTAGTGAGCTGTGGAACCGCGCTGATAAGCAGAAAGCATAAACATCATCTCGCTGTCGGATGGACTAGGGGAAATATAATCTTTCCTCTTGCACACTGCACATCGATCCATATGCAAAAATAAGAACTCTTGCACACTAATCCATATGCACAAATAAGAACTTGTAGCGCAGGTTGTTTGGGGGTACAAGTAGGCCGCAGCCCCCATGTAAATTAAGGAGTCTAGGGGTAATAGTACATAAGTTTAATAATCTTGATTAATATGAAATATTTACAAGGGAAAAATAATTAAAAGATTAAGATTAAGGGGCATCTTCGGTCTTTTCAACCAGAGCTCGGCTGAGCACGTCTTTACTTCGCTGGATCCGGCATCATTTTAACTCTTCTGTACTTGTTGCTGAGGCCCTTTCGTGGGAAGAGTGCTGACTATGCAACAATTATTTCACACGTGGCTGTAACAAGGGCGTCCACGTGTTGTACTTTGATATGGGGCAGATGCCGGGTCGGCCAAGTGCATCTGAAGCGAGCCTGTTGCTATGGGCTCGCTATATCGATATATATGCATGTCTATTTGTGTGTTAGAAATATGATTCTGCATGTCAAAAATTATTTTATAACAAGCTGGAAATTGCACGTCAAGCGTAGCAAATGAGATGCGTTCGTGCTATTAAAAAGTATTCAGATTTTGGTGCACTGAATATAGTATTTCGGATACAATATAGTGGCCGAAATCTTCCGTGTGTCCCTGTAAATACTATCTGCTTTATATTATACAGGAAATAACTTGTAATAAACATCAACAACGTATATCAATTTCATAAAATGTGAAATAGTTTAATAGTATTTAAACGGGCCCCAAACTGTATTTCCCCCTTTAATATTATGTAATAGAATATTTTTGTGTGGCCCTGTAAATTAATAAAGTAGATAATGTAAGTATTTGTAATTAATTCATGAACCACATAGGATCTTAGAACTTTTTAAAAATGGTATTCGAAACACCTGCGGTTACTGTTAAGCTTGCACCTTTTAATAAGCAGGTGAAAAGCGTCTTTAAGTGCGAGCATGTTTGTTTAATTTGACTTCACGTCATGAATCAGCCATGGTCGATAATTGTAAACAATAAAGTTCATTCATAGCATTAAATAAAGTGTTTTCTCATCTGAGCGGAAACAGCTCAAATAAACAAGTCAAGTAAAAAATTTCCAATGGAAGAAAGAAGATTTCTGGAATTCAGATAGTTTCGGCCGAATTTTTAACAGCATTTTCGCCGATAACGAATTTTCGGCGAAACTCAAATTTTGGGCCGAAAACGAAAATGAAACCGAATTTTAGGCGAAACTTCAATTTTGGGCCGAAATTGAAAACAAAACCGAATTTTAGAAAGTTCTCTACTTGTAATTGTTGGTAAAACGCGTAGTTCCAGTCATTTTTCAACATTTACACATTTGTTTGAGTTTATAAAGAGATAACAAATTGCACATTCGATTTCACAAGTTAGATGCACATAAAAATAGGTAAATTTTTGTTCAAAATTGTGTAAATTTTATTACAAGTATGCATTTTTAAAAAATTATACACTTATCTGTGTATATATAATTATGTTAAATTTAGAATAACTCACAAATTCGTGTAAATAATGGCATTTTTCAACATTTAAACACTTGTCTGAGTTTTTCAAGTGATAACAAATTACACACTTACTTTCATATAGTGATGGGCGATTCTGGAAATTTTGAGAATCGATTTAAATCGACATCATATTAAACAACATCGATCATAATAAGAATCGATTTCTCAGTTCTGGAATCGATACTAGAATCGATATTTCGATATTCAGAGAAGCTCCAAATTAGTAATTCCAAAACTTAGACAATCAGCAGGACCATAATTACCGCCTCTCACCCCCCATTCCCATTTAGGGAGGCATAGAATTAAACTATTGCAAATTTTAGAGTCGGATAATAAGAATTTTAAATATTAAAATGATTGTCACTTATGGTTGTCACTTACACAAAAACTTTGACAAATTTGAGAGACATATTTCAACTAATAACAACACTGAGTAACTTGACATTAAACCGAGGATAAAGAGTGCCAAGAGCGTGCAACTAGGATGGAGAACAAGGAGTATAGACAAAATAAAACTTTTTTTTCTAATGCCAACCAAATGTTACACGAGATAGTTTGGAAGAACAAAAAATATGCCCCATATCCAGGGGGGCAGGTAAACCCCACTCTTGACGGAAGGGCGACCTTAAAGACCCAAATGTATCTTTTGACGAAGTTTCGAAATGAGGATTTACAATAAAATAGAACGAGAATTGGACATTTTAAAAATTGCTTGCATACTTTGAACGGCCCATTTAGTTAAGATTGGAGAAGTAGGAGGGGGGGGGGGCGAGGAATTAGAACGGACGAACTTGAAAAAAAAATAATAAACTAATAATCCCAAATAACTGAGCTTCTAAATAAATATAGTGTTTAACTTAGTATTGAATTCATGGGGAACATGCACTCTTTAAAACTATAAAAAGTGCCAAGAGCATGTAACTAGGTGGAGAGAGGGGTAATAACAAAAAAAAAACCGAGGAGATAATAGCTTTATAACGATATGTTACATGAGATGGTGTGGAAGAAAAAAAAAATATGCCCCCCACGGAGGGGAACAAAAGGTAAATCCCGAACGGATGGAAGGGCGACCCCGGCCCAAATGTATCTTTTGTTGAGGTTTCAAAATATGGATTTATAACAAAATAGAACGAGGATTAGACTTTTTTAAAATCGCAGTTATAATTTGAAAGATCCAGTAAGTTAAGATTGGTGAGGAAGGGGGGGGGAGGAGTTAGGACGGGCGAACATGAAAAAAAAAAGTGGCACTCTGAGAGTGCTGACAGAAGTGAAAGCTTGAACAATTACGTGTGTATTTTTTGAATCGTTAGGATATATAATTTTTAATCGTTAGGAAATACTTTTAAATAAATATAAAAAAAGATTCTATAATATTAAAGACCATATCAATATCTATAAAAAACCGCTCGATACCATATGCCCAGCTATTGTAGTTAACTCACTATAACTACTTTCTTACATTTTAAAACGCGATAAATACACCAACCAAAATTAGACTATACTATCGATACCTTAAACCTTATCCAAATAAATCATTTTGTATTCATGCCTGTTACAATATTTGTAGATTAATTTTTGAATCATTCAAATCGGACATTCCATTCAAAAGATATTGCGAATTTAAAAATGTCAATCTAAAAAAAAATAGCGCTGCTGAGCACTCGGTGGCCAATTAGCTTAGGGATTAAGTGTGCGGGTTCGAACACCAGTTTCGCTGATATGTATCAATTTTTTTTTTCGAAGAAGTTTTAAAAATTAAAATTTTAACCCTTTATGGGTCCGTAACGTGACCTAAAATGATAGGAGAAAATTTCTTATTCTAGATTTGTAATGTATGAAGCATAAGCTTTCAATAGACATATTGTATCAAGAAATGAGAAAATCCACCTCCTCCTCCCAAAAAAGGGGTCCTATAGGGAAAACTGGGAAACTGGAATAGAAAACAGAACGGCGAGAAATGGTTAGCTATACTAGAATATTTCTCCCCACTGTAACTCCTACAGAAGCAAAGTTATAGCCTTTTAAAGATTGAAATGAAGTGAAGAAATAAGCAAAATTAGGGGAGTGATCGACAGGACGGGGGTCCACAGCTCTGGGGGTGCCATGTAGCTTAAACTTTTAAGTTAAAAAGGGTAAAAAAAAATAAATGAGCGAAATTTTACGTATATTTAAGGAGGGTGCAAGCCCCCCCCCCCCTCAACATTTTTTTTGTTTCTTTGAAGAAACAAAAAAATATGCCCCCCGGCGGGGTGCAGATAAACCCCAAACGGGCGGAAGGGCGATCCCTTATTTATCTTTTGTCAAGCATTTAAAATGTGGATATAAAATAATAATAATAATAATAATAATAATAAAAACGAGAATTGGACATTTTTAAAACTGTATGCATATTTCGAACGGCCCTGTAAGTTAAAACTGACGCGCAGGGGGGGGGGGAGATTAGAAGAGACGAGCGTGAAAAATAAAACATAATAAACTAGGGGGGGGGGGCTAAATTGGTACTTTGAACCTGGCGCAGTTCTCTTTTCGCACGCCTCTGTTTCCATTTTAGCTTTATCTCAAGGACTAATGCACGGACTTTCATAAAAATTTAGATTCAATTAGTCCTTGATATTATTTTATGCTAATTACATTTTGATGGAAATCACTTAACAGATGGCGCTGCTATACTGCATTATTTATGATTAACGCACTATCGCTATCTCAAGAATGAAATTTCATCAAAATTCAGATTGAGTAAATCCCTGACATAGATTAGTGTTGTTTAGCTCTTGGTGTAAATTGCCCTACAGGTGGCGCTGATATGCTGCATTTTTCATGAGCTGTACCTCGCGCTTTCATGGATTTTCATCAAAAATTCAGATTCAGCTGGTACCTGATAAAAATTGATCCTGATCAATTTTTGGTGTACATCACTCAACAAAAAACGCTATTTTGCAGAGGGAGGGGGGGGGTGTTCTGAGGTTTCTTTAATTCTTCTATCTTAGAAATTAATGCACTGAAATTTTGGAATTGGCACACCCGACTATTTTATCTTCGACTTTTGAAGGAAAATGAAAATTATATTACCCTTCAGAGAAATCGATTTAAGATTTTAAAGTAACGATTAAATCGAGTTGGCCGTAGTATCGATTAAATCGATTTAAAAAATCGAAATCGCCCATCACTACTTTCATAAGATAAATACACATTAAAATAGGTAAATTTCAGAGAAATAAATGTGTAAATTTTAATACAGGTGTGTAATTTTAGAAATTTACACATATCCATGGGTAAAACCAGCCAATTTACACATTTATTTTTTAGAGTGTAGTGTTCTAACTGTTCGACGTGTTTTACAAAAAAAAAAAAAATATGTTCGCTATGGTAAACAAATATCACGACCGCCTCTTACAAAAGTTCATAAAAGACTTAAAATGGAGTTCGCTAAAAAATGCATTACGATGGAGAAAAAATGTGATAATGTTGCCTTTTCCGATGAAAAATGTTTAATTTGGATGGACCAGATGGTTTTCGCCACTTCTGGTATGATCTTCCTAATTAAAAGAAATTTTCTCAAAGCGTGTTTTTGGAAGTGACCAGTAATGGTCTTGGGAAATTTCGTAACTGGTAGAACTACTCCAATAGATTTTGTGCAGGGTAGAATGAATTTTGAGAGTTATGTTGATGTATTGGGCGATACTCTTGTCAGGTTCTGAGACCACCTCTGCTAAAGATTGGAATTTCCGTTATTTATCTATCTTAATATTTTGTATTGTCCTGGCTGTGTACTAGAATTTTCAAGGTGACATTCTTTCTTTGTTGAAGGGAGAATTGACAGGTAATCCTGTACAGATGGTGTTGGGAGAAAGAGGAGATTGCTGAGAGGTGTGTTCATCCGTCAGTGAGGTATGTGGATGATGAGAAGACAAGCAACATGTCACTAATCAAGAAAGGAATGTAGAATATGTCCAATGAATAAGCTCCAAAGGGGGTTGACATTGGGGAAACACAGTGATTTGAGAAGAGCAAGTTTTATCTCAGATTAGTTCAGTTCGTATCTGGGCTCGTACTTAGAGAGTAGTGTAGGACCGAGGTCCTGGTGACTAGTGTTCTGGGCCGGATATCGTAGGCCGAGTATCCATGAGTTGGGAGATTCGAAGTTGATCTCCGATAAAGTGAATCTAACGTGCATTGAGTGTGAGGTGGAAGGTGTAATTTGAATAGTACCCAGCCAACCTTTACTGTATTTAATTTAATGTTTAACCGGATCACCTATATCCGAGTTGTAATTGTATATAATTGTAAATAGCGTATTTAGTGTGTACATTTATTCTAAATAAACTGTTAATTCAGTTAATTGACAGCGTCAGTGTTCATTTACACAATCCTCACAGTGGGTGACCGATATCACCTAGTAATAGCGGTGGTGGCAGCTATAACTATCACGGACTTTCTTCAAAGTTGTGCGGGCTGAGAGGAACGTCCGACAACTCTTTTGCCGGAAGCACCGTTCATAACAGGAGACTATTTTTTCCAGTAGGGCAATGCCTCAGTACATGTTTCACAAACTTCAAAATCGTGGTTTGATGCTACTTAAGTGAAACTACTTGATTGGCTGGCAAGAAGCATTGATCTGAATCCAATGGAAAATCTGTGGGATACTCTGGCACACAAAATATACAAAAATATTATGCAATCTAAAAATAAGCAGGAGTTCATGTCCTCCATTCAAAACGCCCGGTAAAAAATTTCCAAGAACAATCTTAAGGAACTGTCAAACTCGATGACATCAAGACTTAAAAGTAATTGAGAAGAAGTGTGTGATTATTAATTATAAGTGTGTTTCAGGTAAAAACATTTACTGTCCTTATAATTTTGTCCAATTTTTACAATGACATATTTTGTTAATTGTGGCAAAACATTCATACTTTGCATTTTCAAATGTTCAGCATTGTACAATGATTTCTAGTATACAAAAGTATATTATGTAGAAATTTCACTTTATTTAGATCATAAATAATTTTTTTCTGTGAAATTTTCAATTGTTCTAATAATTCTGGCCACCACTGTATTATAAGAGGTTACAGTTTACTCTATATGTAAACATCAAAACTGATTCGATGCCAGTACGACTAATAAGGAATGCCTTCTTAAGGGGCAATGATTGATACCTGAACAAATGTATTTGGAATTAAGAAATAGATAAATTTCACATACACTATATGGCCAAAGGTGACCGAACACTTGCGATTTTAGACATTTTGTTAAATATCTAGAAAAATTCATGAGGAATTAACTTGAAACTAAGTGCATAAACATAATAGTGCATGTCAAACATTTCCGTGAAGAGTTTTTCCCTAAACTCCATAGGGGACCATCCACAAACTGAAAAAAAAATATCTTTGGGATAACCATGTCAAACTAATATGGCAAAAGAGTTCAAACTGCAGAATATGATTACATGGCTTATTGTAACAAACTGTGTTAATTTTTATATGTATAGCATGTATACTCGTAGAGAAAGTAAAGGTTTTTATAAGAAACCTTGTTTTTTGCTTATAATTTGCAAAGTTCTCATTATAAAATAATGTTTCTTTCCGAAAATATGACAAATAGCATTGTACATAATATCCTGTAATCAAAATTAAAAAATAAAAAAGTTGTATGAAAATTCAGCAGGTTTACTAAATAAATTTTCACTGCGCATGCGTCAACGCTATCCAAAATCTCATATGCATATTATGTTAGAGCGACTTTTGTAAAAGTCTCAAAAACATAGCTTGAAAATTCAGTAAGTGGTCGTCGATAGAATAAGCACAAAATCCGTTATTCCGAAAATGAAACAAAAAGATGAGTGCTGTATCCATATATCCACTAAATGTCACTATCCATTAATGTCAATAGAGAATACACGATATGGGACGTACTTATTATATTTGGTCTTTCGTATCGTGTATAATGTTTTTTGTCATAGTTTTTGAAAAGAAAATTTTTTAGGTAGCTTTCATTACAAGAGTAAAAAGCTACCTATTGCAGCCGTCCGGGGAAAGCACTTCCGGAAAATTTTGGTATATTTTCACCGATCATGACCCCCAGACCCCCAAAACTACCCTCCGTTCAAATGTTGACATATATATATACATATATATATATATATATATATATGATCTTTGTTATGTTGTAACTATCATATTTATGGACTGATTTGAATGAAGCTTCATGTGTACATAGTACATAACCTGAGAATAAGATGATTCTATCTGGCCAAAAATCAATTTCGAGTTAGAAGACTTTGAAAATCAGCATGCTGTGCACGTGCAACTATTAAAGTTTGCAAAAAACTTTTGGCTTTAATAAGTTTATATCTAGATATAGACAATAATTCTACAAAATCAAAGTTTTTAAATAACATTTTCATAGATTCTTTTACATTTAAAAAATTTGATAGAACCATATTATTCTCAAACGTCGTGTTATCCTTAGAATAAGATGGTTCTATCATGAAAAAAAAAACATTTTTCTTAATTTGTGTAATTTTTCATAGTTTAACAACGAGAAATTTCGTTGATTAATTCGAATAAACTTCAGTGGACAGTAAAATATTTATTACTATCTATATTGTAGCCCAATAACAGGAAATTGCCGCTTCCGTTTATTCATACTAATTAAACCATTTTCACAAAACTAATGAATATACATAAGTTAAATATATTATTTAACTGAACATAAAATAGCTTAAATATTTAATTTTATTAAATAGGAACTTTTTTAGCATGCTATTTCAGTGGGGGAGTATGAAAATTAATACAAAAAATTGCGATTATATTGATAAATGAAATTGAAATGAATTATAAATGAATTTTTTCATATTACAGTCAGGTATACTCTTGATCAACGGAAAAGACAATATATCCAAGGAAAAAGCTTTCTTGTTCTTTTTAAAACAACAAAATAATTTTGATACTCTTTTGTTAGTCGAAATTTTGGAATGTTCCATAAACCATGCTTTATTTTATGTTACAGTTAGGCTAACTTCTCTTAAACATATTTTGAAAATAGAACCTTTCATCTCTCGGAAATTACTTTACTCTGCAGGTCTTTTATTTTATCTTTGTTAATGCAATCCTTTTTTCTCTGTGCTACTTTAGGATTTAAAAAAGTCCTTTGTGTAAATGATGTTGATACTCCTCGTCGTTTGGAGGGGCTTCTTTGCATATTCACTGCTGTGAAATTCTAGTCACAACCATTGCTTGTCTTAAACTCAATATTATAAAGTTAGTTGTGTGAAACTTAATTATAACACCTTGGTCTACGGAACGAGATTATAGGCAAACTTTTTGCTACGCGAGTGGATATCTAAGAATTGTTCTGATTTCATTTTCAGGGTTGTAAATGGGAAATTGTCACTGCGATTTACTCTCAGCAACAGAAGTATAAATGAAAGTGGCTAAAAATATTCTACTAAATTCATTACTCTTTTTATTTGGTTCTGAATATTATCCACATCTTGCACACATGAATGTCCAGGTGTACAATATCTTAGAATAATGTCTATAATATGTGAATGAAATTCTATAAGTATTGCAACTGCATAAGATATGATTTGCTTTCTTTTTTGAAGAACACTACTGTCACAGTATAAAATTAAACTATCACCATGTAGAAAGTCTGTCAGTATCTTCCAAACATTCATTGATACAGCTGAGCTTATGTCATTCCCATCTCTGCCTGACATGACTATCCACAAGCAACAATATGCTTTCTTTTCTTTCTTCCATTGTTGCCTGTGCTGTCATGTTATACAAGTTAATTTTCTTTATAGAAAAAGCTGACAAAACTAGTGGGACATGTTAGAACTTTTTTAATAAAAAGCAAATGACTGACTTCTGAGGGGAATTTCTGTCATAATTTCTGAGAGTTCTGTGGGATTCAACTTCTTTTTTGTTTATTTAAATTGCATGTCGTTGTTAATTTATCCCTGGGTTTCAGCACGTTTATACTCCTCACAGTAAACACACCAATCTTTCTTTGGTTTATTGGTTTCTATGTTGAACTGCGTATTAAATATGCACTTATAACATGAAAGTTGCACTGGCTCTACATTGCTTTCTCTGCATTTTAGAAAGTACAAGTCCTATATTTTCTATAAGTTAAGCCCTGATTAAATATTTTTTTTAGTACTTGCTCTGTTGTAGAGTGACTCAATCTTGGGAAAATTTTCAAAATGAGCTTTTATTTTATTCTGGATATCATTTGAGACTATTCTGATTGAAAATTTGCCTCGCAGCTGGAGACAAAGTCTTGCCAGTAGGTAGTACATAACTACATAATGGCACTTTTAAGCTACGAAAAACCCATAGTCTCGCTATCAATTGGATTTGTAGAAATTACTTTTACTGATTTTTTTAATTGTTTTAGCATCAAGAATATCTACAGCTAGTGCTTAATCTAAACTGTCATCCATTCTTCTCACAGGATTTTCTAAATCTAAATAAATTAGAATTAGTTCTTCGTCCCTGCTTGGATCAGGCCCATTGATACAATTAAACACAATTCGGTTTGCATATCGACGTACTAAAAACATATTTAAAAGGATTTTTCCTGATAAAAAAATTACTCTACATTTTACCGAAAAACAATTTAGCTATCAAAATAATATATTCTTTCACACAAGAAATAAAAGATTGCCGGTTTTCATTATATATTGTAAAATAAAATAATTATATATTGTCTTATATGCTGTCTACGATTACTTTGCACATAGAACTGTTATTCTGACTGCTTTCAAAAATTTCTGATGGAACTTTATTATTCCCTTTTGCAAGCAGATGTATATTATATATATCGAAATTTTAATGCAGAAATGCATTCATTGATACAAATAGAACATCCCTATGCCAAAAAGTCAATTTTTTTCTAAATGTCAGTTAGAACCTTATTTATTCTCAGGTGGCGTAGTGTGTCGATCGAGTTTGTCGGCCAGCATCATCCACCATCTGGTTTCAAAATGGTAGCCATTTAAATTTTTCTTAAAAATTTAAATTATAAATTATGTACAAAAAAATTCGAAAGTGAAAAATATTTTTCTTCTATGTGTTTGACCATGATAAAAATATTCCTGAGCATTTTTGTTTCTTCTCTATCTTTAAAAATGGCTGAGTTATAGGACTTTGAATTTCTAGGGCGGCTGACATTTTGAAACGGTCTGATATTTGTTGTTTCGAAATGGTAGCCATTTAAATAATTTTTTTTTTATTTAAAATTAAGTTTACAAAAATTAGAAGTTAAAAATAAAACATTTTCTTTTGTGTTTTTAGCTTGATACAAAGATTCCAGAACATTTTTTGTTTCGCTTGTATCTTAAAAAATGGCTGATTTATAGAACTTAGAATTTATGGTATGGCTGACATTTTGAAATGATCCGATTTTTGTCACGTGATAACACGGGTATTAATGAACCAATTTGGATGTAATTTGGTGTGTGCATAGTACATACAAATATTTCGGCAGAGTTCATCGGCCAGCAGCATCTGCCATCTTTTTTCAAAATGGCGGCCATTTAAATTTTAAAATAAAATTTCAAATAAAAAAATTGAAATTGAAAAATAATTTTATTCTATATGTTTGACCTTGATACAAAGATTCCAGAGCATTTTTTATTTTGTCTATATCTTTATAAATAGCTGAGTTATAACACTTTGAGTTATAACACTTGAGTGCGTGACAGTTTGAAAAATCTATTTGCCCACGACAGCACTCTGATGTTTTAACCGATTTCGATATAAGTAAACATGCGCAAAGGACTAACTACGATCTCAATCAAGCTGATTGGTTAATTTCACCTATCATCATGTTTTAAAATGGCAGGCACTTTATTATATTGTGGAATTGGCGATCAAATATAAATCGCTTTAAATAAAACCAGATTGTATAAAGTTGATTAATTTCTTGATATTCCCATTCTTATTCAGTATTGATATAAATAAGTAATGTATCTTCTATTATCGTGTTTCACTAAATTCAGTTTTGTATTGGTTGAATAATATAATTTCATTTTATTTTAATTTTATTTTTTAAGTAAAAAAAATATGAAAGCTACCTCTTCCTCTCGGTATTGGCCGGAAGGATTTTTTTAATATTAAAAAGGTTTTCAATGAAAATTGAAACTTCCAGGGAGCCTAAAAGTGTGACTAGGGGACGATAATAGGACAGTTTACCCCAGTAGAACATGCAATATTGTGCACTGGAAATAGTATGTAACGTATATTTGGATACAGGCCCTTAACTTTTTTTGCTTTGTTTTAAAAACAAACGATTTCAAGCTTATTCTATCGACGATCACTTTTAGAATTTTCATGGTATAATTTTGAGACGTTTACAAAAACTGCTTTATATATTTCGTTAAGAAATTATGCACATTATATTCTGATTACATTCGCGCATACGCAGTCAAACATTTAGTGAACTTGCTATTTTTCCTCAGACTTATTTTTTAATTTTCATTGCAGAGTATTAAGTACAATGTTTTTAAGCATAGTTATGGAAAGAGCATTTTTTATATTAAGAATACTGCAAATTATAAGCAATAAAACTTGGCGAAATTTAGTTTTTATAAAAATCTTAGTTTCTCTAGAAGTATACACATGCTTTACTCATAAAAATGAACACAGTTTTTTACAATGAGATTCTTAATCACATTCTACAGTTTGAACTTTTTTTTCTATATTCGTTTTTACAGGGATATCTAAAAGATATTTGTTACTTTTAAATTTCTTGTTGATCCCCTATGGGAATTCGGGGGAAAATCTTCGCAGAAATATGTGACCTATAACATTCTGTTTCCACACCTGGAGTTTTAGGATAATTACTCGTGTATTTCTTTTAATTATTATTTAATACAACTTCTAAAATCATACGTGACTGGTCATAACTGGCCTATATAGTGCATATGTCGGAGGCTAATTGAAAAATCCGGCCCCTTGCAAAGGGCCGAACATATTGGTATATTATCTTCGTTTCCAGAATCAGCCTGATGCTATTCAGGAGCTTATTCCAAAGAGCCTAAATAACGTTCAGCTAATTGGAATAAGCCAGTTTATCAAACAGCCTAAATTTTGTAGCTTACTTGAAAGAGCCTAGATAGCGTTAGACTAAATTGAAAAATGACCACTTACTTCAATTCTTTTGAAACATATCCCGATTCGAGCAAGACAAAATAATTTCCATCGAAAGGTACCCCGGCTAGAACCTGGAAGTTCCTTTTACTGTCAACCCGAAACCTGATCCGAACACGAAAAGAAATCCATCGAACAGGAACACGATAAAAAAAAAAAAAATTCCGCCGACATGCATTTAACCGAACCTGGAAATTCTAATTGAAGTCTATCCTATACTCAATCCGATCCCGGCGGAAAAGAAAATTCTGTCTAACCATGAGCATATCTTTCCAAGATAAAATATTTTCTATCGAGAAACAACCCAGCCAGAAACCGAAGATTCCGATTGAATTAAATTTGAAACCCCATTCGAACCCCGAAATAAAAATGCACTGAAACGTAATCTATTCCAAACAAGTTGGAAATTGCACGTGAAGCGTAGCAAATTAGGTGCGTTCGAACGATAACGAAGTTTTAAAAATATTACTTTCATATATCAATCTCATAACATTGTAAATAGTGAATTACAATTAAAACGCTCATCAAACAATGTTCTCCCTATACCATTATGTAATGGAATACTTTTGTGTGGCCTTGTAAATCAATAATAAATGTTCTTTGCACCACAAATTATGTAAGATGTATATTATAATATGTACTTTATAGTTGCATATAAATTTTATTAAGTTCGCATGAGTGTAACACGATTAAAATGCATTTGAAACATTTTTTACCATTGACCGTAATGTAATGGAATACTTTTGATTGTCCCTGTAATTGATCTATTCATCCGATTTTCATAAAATTTGAAATAACTCGAAAAAATTATGTAATAATTATGTATTTTAAATTTCAAACGTATCGAATATACTTGAAACTTTTTCCCCATTGGCCATAATGTAACTGAATACTTTTGATTGCTCCTGTAATTGATCTATGCACCCGATTATCAAAAAATTTGAAATAACTCGACAGAATTATGTAATAATTGCGTATTTTAAATTTCAAACGATTAAAATGCATTTGAAACTTTTTTCCCCCATTGATTGATTTAATGTAATGGAATACTTTTGATTGCCCCTGTAATTGATCTATGCATCCGATTTTCATAAAATTTGAAATAACTCGAAAAAATTATGTAATAATTATGTATTTTAAATTTCAAACGTATCGAATATACTTGAAACTTTTTCCCCATTGACCATAATGTAACTGAATACTTTTGATTGCTCCTGTAATTGATCTATGCACCCGATTATCAAAAAATTTGAAATAACTCGACAGAATTATGTAATAATTGCGTATTTTAAATTTCAAACGATTAAAATGCATTTGAAACTTTTTTCCCCCATTGATTGATTTAATGTAATGGAATACTTTTGATTGCCCCTGTAATTGATCTATGCATCCGAGTTTCATAAAATTTGAAATAACTCGAAAAAACTATGTAATAATTATGTATTTTAAATTTCAAACGATTAAAATGCATTTGAAACTTTTTTCCCCCATTGACCGTAATGTAATGGAATACTTTTGATTGCCCCTGTAATTGATCTATGCACACGATTATCAAAAAATTTGAAATAACTCGGCAGAATTATGTAATAATTGCGTATTTTAAATTTCAAACGATTAAAATGCATTTGAAACATTTTTTCCCATTGATCGTAATGCAATGGAATACTTTTGATTGCCCCTGTAATTGATCTATCCATCCGATTCTCATAAAATTTGAAATGACTCGACAAAATTATGTAATAATTATGTATTTTAAATTTCAAACGATTCGGTTGGGTAGTTTTTGCGTTGTTATATGCGGACGGACAGACGGACGGACAGACTGAACGACCACTATAGGTGCTACGTATTATATAATTACGAACGCACCTAAAAAGACATGTCATATCATTGTTTGATGAAGTTGAAACAAGTGTTTATCCTAGCATAAGTATCTATTAATCTAAATCTATCAAGGTTCTTTGCAATGCGTCTAAAAAATTAGGCTCGAAATAAATTCTATTATTCCAATTAGCCTAACGTACTTCAGGCTCTTTCCAATAAGCCTGAAACATATTAGGTTGATTGGAAATAAAAGGAGATGATTCTCCAATAAGCCCGGCTCTTTGCAAAGAGTCGGATTCCTCAATTAGTCTACGAGATATATTCATACACACTAAATGGCCTAAGGTGACATGTCACTTGCGATTTTAGACGTTTTGTTAAATATTTTAAAAAAATACACAAGGAATTATCCTGGAACTCTAAGTACCTAAACACAATTGTACAGGTCATACATTTCCGCAAATATTGTTTCTCGAAATCGCGTAAGTAATCTTCAACAAATTGAAAAAAATAAATATATTTTGTACAACCTTCCAAAACCAATATAGCAACAGCGTTTAAGCTGTAGATTATGATTACGTGGCTTATTTTAATAAACTGTTCATTTGTATGTGGATAGCATGTATATTCGTAGATAAATTAGGGTTTTTAGAAAAACAGTCCCAAATTTTTCGAAGTTTTTTGCTTATGTTTCGCAGAGTTTTTAATATATAAAAATGTTCTTTTAAGAAAATATGACAAACAAAATTGTACACAATACTTTGCAATCATAATTAAAAAACTAGTCGTTGGGGGCCACCGTAATACTTACCCATCATGGATATGTATAATGTATATGAAAATAAAACATGTGAAAACTATTTATACAATGCATTGCAATTCATAAACAAAATTTAAATATTGTTAATATACATAGTAATGCTATATTAAAGAACTGCTGATGTACCAATTCCGACAAATTATATAAAACGCCAAACTACTCAAGTAGTACCGAACTGCATAAAAGAAACATCCTTATAACTCCAAAAATAATAATTCTATTAACTAACAATTAATTGCGTCGGATTAAGCGTCTCATTTCCAATTAAAATATACCTCTGAATTGAAAATTGAATGAAATACAGGGTCATGAAAAATCGAAGAATGTGGAAAACAGGATTACAAATATCTCGGCAACTAATAATCCGATCGACTTTGTTCTATATGCAAAATGTGTGTTATTTTATTGCCTTTTACGTCCATTCCTTAGAACAAAAAAATTCGAAAATTTTTATATACCTTTCATCAGAACGAATTTTTCGAGAGTCCGAAAAAAATAGTTCCGGATAATCGAGGTTGCTCGTATTAAATAAGCTTCGTCCCATTCTTACATACTAACTACATACAAAATGTCAAGTCTCTATCTCAATTTGTTCGGGAGCTAGAGCGTTTACAGACAGACAGACAGACGGACGGCAAAATTTTTTTTTCTAAAAATATGTTTTTCGGAATCTCCACTATCTAAAACGTGTAAATCCGTCAAAAAAAGTTTTTCGATTTTGAAAACGATTGCAAGACTTACCCTATACTACGTATGATGGGTAAGTAATAATTAAAAATGTATGAAAAATGAACAGGTTTTATAAATGTTTCACTGTGCATGCATAAATGCAATCAAAATATAATTTACATAATGTGTTTGCTAAATGCATAGAATAACTTTTGCGAAAGTCTCAAAAACAAATCTTGATACTTCTAAAAATTACTGTCGATAGAATGAGATCAAAATACGTTGTTTCCAAATTGAAGCAAAAAGATGTGGTCTGTATCCATATATCCATTGATCAGTGTCAGTATAGAATACACAATATTGCATGTGCATACTATATTTAGATTCAAATCTTTTTTTTTTTTTGGCTCCATTTTGAGAACAACGGATTTTAAGCTTATTCTATCGACGATAATTTTCAGAATTTTCAAGCTATGTTTCTGGGACTTTGGCAAAGGTTGCCCTATATATTTTGCTAACCCATTATGTAAATGAAATTTTGATAACATTAACGCATGCGAAGTGAAAAAATTTTCAGTATAACTGCTCATTTTTCATAAAATTCGTATTATTTTTTTAATTCTTATTACAGGGTATGCTGTACAATGTTATTTGTCATATTTTCTGAAAAGAACATTTTTTATATTAAGAACTCTGCAAATCATAAGCAAAAAAAAAACTTGGCAAAATTTGGTATTGTTTTTATAAAAACCTTAATTTCTGTAGCAGCATATATGCTGTTCTCATAAAAATAAACACGGTTTATTACAAAAAGCCACTTAATCATAGTCTACAGTTTAATCGAGTTTGCTACATTAGTTTTGACAGATTTAACTAAAGTTATTCGTTCTTTTTCAATTTGTTGATGGTCCTCTATAGGACTTCTTTAAAAATTCTTCATGGAAATATATGACCTGTACTATTATAATTACACACCTGGAATTTCAGAATAATTCCTCGTGCATTTTTCTAGATATTTAACAAAATGGCTAAACTCGCAAATACCTGGTCACCTTTGGTAATACAGTACATAAATGAATCAATGAAAATATATTTAATTCAAATTTACTCATCATTTTTCATTTCAAACGTCAAAAAATTAAACTAAGAAAAAAATATTTCATTTTGAAATTTCTTGCTGACGTATTATATCTGCATATGTATTTTAATAAATCTCAGGTTTCCCTTCATATCGACACTTGTAAGATTACTATAACAATGACAGTCAATGTTTATCCATTTTTCTTGAGTTTCAGTATATCATGTATAAATTTAAACTTTCTTTCTACCGCGTAATGTTTATTTATTTGTATGAAAACTAATTTTTCAACCAGGCAGCCTAGACAAACATCACTCAAGAAGCATGTTTCTGTGTGTTGCAGTGGTACGTGTATGTGGGCTTCCGACAACGTCTTTGTTTATGCGAGATAACTTTCAAGGAAAATTAAGAAAATATACATTCAAAATCCATTTCAAAAAGAATTTCCACTCAAATTCTTAATATTTTCAATTTATTTATTCTGACGAATATTATTTATAACAAAAATTTAAAATATTTGCAATGTAGTAAATCCTGCTTTATTTACGATCATTATTACGGACGGTTTAACAAAGTATTTTTTCTGTAAACAAAGCAATTTGATTTGATGTTATCTTTTTATACTTTTATTTTTTTTGTGAATTCCTTTGTATGCATTGTTATTAACTACATTTTAATTTAACAGATCTAAATTGTTAATAGACCTATGTTATGCTTTAGGGGAAGACTAATTAATTTTAATTAAAAAGCAAGAACACCCACGGAACGATATCTATAAATGATTGTGCAAGAAGCTAGATTATTAATTAGATACTACTAACCTGCTTAACATAACCACCACATACTTTAATCAGGCAAGATTAAAGCATGAGCCAAGTAGATTGATCCCCTGAAATGTCATATTTTAGGAGAATACAAATTCGGAATGAAATTATGTTGAAGAATATACACTGGTTTCCGAAAATTAAGGCAAAATAAAAAAATTAGCGATAACTCAGTTTCAGTTAGGTGGGGAGGACTACCAAATGGCTTAAGCTCAAGAAGCCCCACCTAGCAGGGTGAAACAACTATTTCAAAGATTAACCTCTCCGTATGAAATTTTCATTTGCTATTAACTAGAAGATGCTGAATAAAATTACAAAATGCAAATTAGTGGCCCTTCAGTCGGTTGGTTGGTTGTATAGATTTTATTGGCACAAGGTCCCTTTAGGGACATGCTGCGCCAAGAACAAGGTAAAGAGAAAAAAAATAAATGTAAACTTTAAAGGATGTAAAATGTAAAAGTCAATTTTAAAAACTAACATAGGCATATTAAAAAGGTAAAAACGAAATGATATATAAAATTGTAGTACAATAACTAGTCAATAAGATAAAATAAAAAGCTTAAAAAAAATAGTAAAATCATACAAACAGTAAAGTAGTGATACATAACAAGAATTCGTAAAATTGTAAAAACAATGATACTTTTGACAATATTTAAAAACTCAAATTAAAATGGTAAGTGGTAAGATCAATTAGGTATATATTCCTCAAGAACAGTGTTTCTTTCGTCTTCACTTGAGTCATATGACTCTTCCATAGCCTCTTCCACATAATTTTTTAGCCTTTTGGGATCTTTCAAGTAAGAAAGAGATACGTCATGATTTGATTTCCGTTGTTTTTTTGTGACTGTTTGCCATTGGTGAGATCCTCGAATAGTCTTATTTTCAGATGTCTTTTGATTTTGTTTCACGGCTTGAGCGGAATTGGTCTTTTGGTGGTTAGAAGCAGAAAGATTAACTGTTTTTTTATTGGGTGTAACTGCTTTAGGCTTTTGACTAGTATTAGGTTTTTGGAAATCTGATGCAGAGAGATTAGGATTTATTTTAGATGTAGATGCATTAGTTGTTGTCTGGGGTTCAGTAGATTTTTTCGGTTTTTGTGGCTGAATAGGTTGATAGACTATTGTAACAGGCTCTGAAGACGGTAACCAACGCTCTAATTTAGGGCTAACAGAACATTTAGTAGGGCAACCGACATCTCGTGTTTCTTTCTTTGGGGTACTAGGTGGATTAGGTGATTCTGTCTGCGTGCTTATATGTCTTACTGATTTTGATTGCTGCTTGAGTAAACTAGAATAAGAAAGACCTATAGATGGAGTTCTGGTTTCAACAAGTTTTCGAGCTTCTGGGTATGAAAGATTTTGACTGGTTTTTACTGCAAGAATTTCTTTTTCACGGTTCCAAATTGGACAGGAGCGAGAGTATGACGTATGATTACCTTTGCAGTTCGCACAGCGTTCTGGTTTTTCACACGATTTACCATCATGGCCGACTTCTGCACAGCGAGGACAGGTAACATTGCCACGACAGTTAATGTTAGTATGACCAAAACGCTGGCATTTGAAACATCGTAAAGGGTTAGGGATATAAGGCCGGACTGGACAGCTTAGGTATCCAGCTTTAATTCTAGATGGTAAATTATGGCTATTGAAAGTTAGTATTATGTGCTTTGTCCGAATAACTTGTCCATTCTTTCGGATAGTAATGCGGCGTGCATCTATTATATTTTGTTCTTTTAAATTTGAGAGAAGCTCTTCTTTTGAGGAGTATAAAAAGATCTGGTTCAGAAATTACACCGCGACAAGTATTTAGAGTTTGATGAGCTTTAACAAAAACAGCAAAAGAGCCTATTGTAGTGCAATTGACCAGAAGCTGTGATTGACTGGCTGAAGTAACCTCAACCAATAAATCCCCAGAGTGCAGTTTTTTAAGAGTGTGACCGTCGCCTAAAACAGACTGGAATGTTTTTGCGATAAGAAAAGGTGAGGTTCTCTTGAAAGAACTATCTGAGAGGCTATCGGTGCGTTTAATTACAAAGAAACGTGTAAATGATAAATTCTGCACAATTTGTTGCTCTCCACATGGGAGAGAATTATTTGAATTAGAGATTTTTCCATCCATTAGTAGGAGAAAAAATAATTCGGACCCCGGCCGCACCACCCACTACCGAGCCCAACAAGGGGATGCACATTCGTGCACCAGTGCTAACCAGGGTCTATACGGTCACAAGACAATCCTATGTCAGTCTCCACCCTTAACGAGATGACTAGTAATTGCTCGCTCGCTTGATCCCTAAAGCCAGTGACCAAAGTCAGCTGACCAGCCGATTGATGCATACGGGACCAATATGCACCTCCCGTCTACCTGAAGCAGAGGCCAAAGCAGTGTGTTGGTTTCCCTCAACTACCAGGATCCCCCTTTCCAGGGACACGGGTCGCCACGCACGGCCAACACGTGGGTGGTTTACAATTCTCCATGAGTCAATATACAGGATGATATCGGCTCATACAGAATCGCTCTCACCTCCGAAAAGGAAACCACAATGAGAGTGAAACAAAGATTAAAGGAAGACAAGAGGAGTAAGAGGAAATAGAAAAGAGAAAGATCACTCGGGTGCCCCGGGGTTGTGAAGCCCGTGAATACCTAAAGAAGGTATCTCCCTGGGGGGGGGGGGGGGCCTTCAGTCGGATTGCGTCGTCTGTGACGAACATAAAAATGCATGCTAGAAAGTATGGCTCCTGGCGTTGCTATGATTATGAGATAACTGAGATAAACAATTCATAAGTATATGTTATAGTCAAATGAAAAGGAGACTTTAGCTGTAGTTCGTTGCATAAGTATCAAATCGCAATGTGTTAATTTGGTGACAGACGGCGTTGTGGTTCCCTGTTACACATGCGCACTTGAAGACTTCGCGCAATATCTTCATTTCAGGAGAGTTTCCGCAGTTTGTTGCACGATGAATTCCTCCAAATCAGCACAAAGGGCAGTTATTCAGTTTCTTCGTGCAGAAGGGGAGCATAATTCCCAAACTTATAGTAGGATGACAGCGGTGTACTGAGAGCAGTGGCTCACACGGTGATACACACTCAGGTGGTGTCAGCGTTATAAGTCCGGATGCATAAATATCAAGAACTTACCATGCCCTGGGAAGGCGCATGTTGGGATTAACAGAGCAACGATTTAACCTGTGGATTGGCTCTACAAATTAAGCATAAAAAAAGAAATTAAATTCATGGTAATCTTTCTGTGAGAAAACATCCACAATATACTGAACCGCTTTCAAAATCGTAAAAAACGAATACCTCAAAAATACCGACTTAATTCATTCAATACTCGACACATCAAATTCAACTGACATGTTTAGAGGCATTCAACACCAACTCTTGAGTCATCATTTTGGAACAAAAATCCCTGATAATCTACATTCATTTGAAAATTTGGAGCCATTATCAGAAATTGATATAAATGAATATCTAATCAGCTATAGAGAACTGAAATACTGCACATCAAGACAGTCGAACAACAAAGCTCCTGGCTTCGAAAAGATGGATGCAAGGGTTACAAAAAATTTAAACAAAACTTTCCCACACTTAATGCTCCAAATATACAACAAATGCTTCTCCCTTGCTCATTTCCCAGACATATAGAAGAAGGGCACTGTCATTTATTTCAGAAATTAAAATAAAGATCCTCAGCAATTAGAATCTTACTGACCAATTGTCCTTCTCCCTCTGCTGGGAAAATTCCTTGAACGAATAATTAATATGCGTGCTATGACTTTTTTAGAAGATATTCCCTTTCTCCATGAAATGCAATTTGGATTTCACCAATCAAGAAGCATAATTGATGCCTTTAATGAACTGAAATCATCTATCACATATACATTAGAAAATAAAAAATACTGTGGTGTTCTTTCCTTCGATATAGATGAACATTTATTCAATAGATTGAAATACTATCGCCCATATAATCGATGATTCTCCTTTCCCTCTATATCTAAAACATTTACTAAAAAATTATATCTCCAAACGATATATTGGTTTAACAGAAGGAGGAGTTGTAGAATGGTTCATATCATTTAAAGGGTGCCCACAGAAGTCATGCCTAGGTCCCCTCCTCTGGTTATTAATTGCAAATTTTATTATTAAGGAATTTTACAAAATAGAATCAGACATGATAAGTTATGCTGAGAAATTCGTAATCAAGGTCGCGGCAGACACCAGAAAGGAGTTGGAGCAAGTTGCTAATAGACGTATTGAAGTTTTTTCGACTTTATGCAAATATTTCAACCTTACAATATCGGAAACTAAAACAAAGGCCATGCTTTTTAGCCACTTTCTTCTTAAAAGACGTAGTCCAATTTTAAAGTTGAATAACAAATCTATTCAGTTTGAAAAATGTGTTCTCTATCTTGGCATCATACTAGATCCAAAATTTCATTTTCAAGAACATCTAATTCATACTAAAACTAAGATAACTCAATTCTTAAACGGATTCAAAAAGACTAAAATTTCATAATGGGGTCATTCTATGATGTTTTGTAACGTCAGTCACGAAGATTATAACTACGAAATTGTTGTCCACCGTTATATTAAAGTTTTTTCATCGGAGATACCTCCTTAATTTAATAAAGCCAAGAAAACTTTTTGAAAATAACGGTTGACAACAATTTCTCAGTTATAATCTTAAGTTACAAAACATCATGGAATGACCCAATGGAGGAATATCCTCAAGTATATTGAAATTCTGGTACAACACCGTCATATTAAAACTAATTAGTTACGCTTTTGAAGTCTGGTTTTCAAACCTCAACTCGAATGGAATAAGAAAATTAAAGTCAATACAACGTACAGCTTCCCCTAAGCATTATCAAAATCTATTGAAGTACTTCCTCTGATTCCCTCTGTGTCCTGACTGGTCCCCCTCCCTAATTGATATTCTGCTCAAGAACGACTGTCATAATTACGAATTATTAAAGTAAGAAGATCATTTAACCATAATGACAAAATCATTAACAGCAACCACATTATCTCAGAACTAAACACCTTCGATTTTTCTCACCATTACAAGCTAAACAATTTCTTCTTTTTGGAGAAAAAATACTATAAATTACTCCAAATCTATGATCCATGCATATACACAAGTGGTTCCGTCATGAGCGATGGAGCAGCGTGTGCATTTATAATCTGTCTTAAAAATTCGATTATGCAGTTAAACTTCATATAGATAATTCGATCTACCAAGCTGAATTATTCGCAATTTACAAGGCAATAGACTGGTCCATTAACTCTCCTCGTCAAGAAATTGTTATCCTTACAGACAGCCACTCATGTTACGCCCTTCAAATTGCATTTCCCCGTAATTATATAATTTATAGTATCTATAATCTTCTATTAAAATTCCCCAATAACAAATTCTACATTTCATGGATTAAATATCACATAGGTGTCACATGAAACAAAAGAGCCGATTGTATGGCAAAAGCGGTCATAGATAATAAGTACAAAAAATTATTTCTTCCACAATCGAAATTCAAGTATATCGTCAAGCAAAAAACTCTTCATGAATGACAACTTTCATAGACTCATTCGAGCAAGTGTCGGGTAACCTACGGTATAATTAATAAAATTGATATAAATTTGCCTAACTATATCACTGTTCATGGAATTTTTCCATCATTTCTGCACAAAATTGGGAAAAGAGACTTGAAACTTTATCCATATAAAAATAACGTCAGTAATTCTACCTATTATATTTCGGAAATGTCCCATAATGAAACATCACTTTCGATTTGATAAGTAAAAAACTTTGCGTGAAAATCTGAATAAAACTATTTTTAACCCAAACAATTTTCAGAAACTTCTGTAAAACTATGAAATTCTAAACAAAAACTTTTCATTTATTCATAAGACTTTGGCAAAATCATATTTTTTTCTTTCTTTTACATTGCATTTAACATGTATACATCTTTCTATTTTTCCGTTTTTATTCATTTTGCATTAATATATAAATATGACATGTTAAATGCATATTTATTAATCCGCATTGCCTTCAAATAATAAGGGTGGTGTAATATAATAATTGTAAACTATTGTACTCATTTATGTCATAATATATGTACGCCACCCTCAGGGCCATCGCTAAGACTTTTTATTGGTGGGGGAGAAGACCTTAAATTGCCAAGTCAAATTTTCATATTTGCCAACTCGTTTTATAATTTTGCCAAGTTACCACACTTAGAAAATGTAATACAGTTCTTATTTGTAAAAAGTTTAATAATATTTCCAATTAGAGTAGTAACTTTTGCAAATTCTATCAAAAATAGAAAATGTACTACATTTTTTATTAAAATTTTAATTAAATTTGCCAAGTGTAACAACATTTGCGAATGTTTGGGGGGGAGGCTCCCCCCTGTCCCCCCCCCCCTTAGCGAGGCCCCTGCCTGCCTGCGGTGCTGGGCAGAACTTTTTCACCCTCGTGGACTTACTGCTCCTATACCTGGCGGTTGGCTTCTCACGAATGGATGATTCCTGATTTCTGTGAATGGGCATAATCGTTGGATAACCACATGTGAAATTGCTGTCGAACTGTCGATAAGTAAAGAAACTGTGCAAACCATAACTCACAAAAAACTTGGTTATGGCAAAGTTTGCGCAATGTGGGTGCCGAAGCATCTGTCAGATAGCCAGTAAACGGCGAGAATGGGTGTTTAACTGACCAGTCTACTCAGAAACGCGAACCATGGAACTGATTTCGTTACTAAGAGTTTGGAATGTGATGAAACTCGGTGTCACCACTTTGATCCTGCCTCCAAACGGATGAGCATGGAGTGGCGGCATCCCAAGTCCCCTTGTCCAAAAAAGCCAATTCTGCCGAGAAAGCCGGAAAAGTGTTGCTCAGTTTCTTTTTCGACGACAAAAGGACCTCTACTTATCAAGTGGCTACAATACAGAGCAACAGTTAATGCTAAGATGTATTGTAATGAGCTTCACACGTTGGTGAAGCTCAAACAAGCCATCAAGAACAATCTTAGAGGCAATCTCTCGAAAGAGATAGTGCTTCCGAAGGACAATGCTAGGTGACATGTTGACAACAAGACCCTTCAGCTCCTTAAAACATTTCGATGAGATATGATGTCACATCCTCTTTACAGATCTGATCTGTCCCCGTGAGACTGGCATATCTTCGGTCCCTTAAAAAATCTTTTAAAGATCAAAGATTCGCCTGCGACAATGATGCGCAAGACACCGTGGAAAACTTGATCCTTCAGCAACCTACACTGAAGTATCCACTCCCTTCCTACTCGCAGGAATCAGTGTTACAATCTCCAATTGTATATAGTTCAACTGTTCCATAGGCAATGTATTTATAATATTGTTATTAAAATTTATTCCCATATAATTGTAATCTCCCTTTCATCTGGGCAACCTTCTCGAGGTATCATTTGCACGCAGAATTGCAATACAGAGCTATTGAAAGCAGGTCAAAGTCAGACAGAAGAGGGCAGATGGCAAAATCTGAGTCCTCCTATTGTCCATAGGTTTTGAAAATAATTTGAAACCACTGTTTCGGTCTCTAAAATCTTCAGCTAAGCACGGACAAGAGCTATGACAAGCACTAAAGCCCATTGATGCTTACGTGCATCCTTATACCAGCGTAATAGGTAACGATTTCCTGTAACAGGATGATAACGCGAGATGCACAGGGCCCGCATAATAGAAGGCTGTATTTACCACCAAAAAATTCAGCACATGTAATAATCAGCTCGATCACCATACTTCAAACCCATCGAGCAAGTTTCGAATTCTTTTGAAAGATCTGCCGCTGTTTCTCAATTCCCCTCCTCAGACGCTTTCTAATGATTTACAAGAGCAAGGCTTATACTTCACAGCGAACTTATCGATCGCATAATTGACAGTATCATACATCGCTATATGTGCTGTATTGTTTCTAGTGGTAATCATACTCCATATTAAACGTACATTTCTTAAATCAAACTGACACATTTGTTTTTTTATAATTGTACTAATATTTGAAACACCAAAATCGTTTGATAACTTCTTTTATTGTTATTTTATACGTTAATGTATGTTGTATAATGTGGCTGAGTTTTATTAAAATCTACTTGTAACAAATTGACTAAACAGTATTTTTTACGTTTTTCGTTAATTTTTGGAAATTAGTGCATTTTAAAACTGCTTGATGTTGAAGTATGTTATAATCATATTTTTCCACATTTAAGGTAGGAAAAGAATAAAAATTAAAATATTTATCTCGAAACAATAGATTCTCACAAATCCACAACCCTAAAAATCCGTGAAAACCTAAAATTCGCACATCATCTCAGATGTAAACAAACTTTCAGTCCAAAGTAGGAGCAAAATTAGAGAATATTTTAATTTTACATCATTCGGTACATATTTTAATATGTAATTCATGATAACGGCTGATATGATTTTTTCCATAAAAGAAATATAAATTTATTTCTGAAAAAAATCAAGGTATTTCCGATATCAATAAAAATTACAATCTTCTTACCAAATACATTTATGTATTAATCAGGCTGTTTTGGTCATGAGTACTGGCAAACTTGAAACAAAATTTCCTTACTTTACGATTTTGATGCAACTTTTATGAAGAAATTTTCATTGAATAATTAAAGGTAAATGTATCTTATCTTTATTATGCGCATTTAACTATACATTATTAATTATTTAGTTGACATTTACTTTTAATAATTTAATAGTTTCTAAAATTATATTATTTTTTATCATTTTAAGTTTATTACTTATTTTAATATTTTACTATACTCTCAACGGAGGTCCAATTGTCTACGCATTAGTTGCTCAAAAAACAACTATTAAAAAAAAAAAAATTAGTGTAGTTTTAATATTTGATGCCTCTATGTTTTTGGGGACGCTAAACATGAATATAAGTTTATCCTACAATTTTTTTTTCCGAGAAACACTTTTTTTTTTGAAAAAACGAAATTCTTTTTAAATAAAACGAAACGAAAATTTTTTTATTTTTCAAAATTACTCCAAAACTATGAACTTTGCTTGTAAATCGGCAGTACATAAATTAAAGAAGATAAAATTTCCTACATTTGATCTAAAAAAGTTTTTCTTTTATGATTAATGTTTTAGCCGTGATAGTGCCGCAAAAATGGGTGTGAAAAAAAAATTGGAAAAATGGGAATTATGGCGTGTACGTCGATTTAACATGAAAACTAACCATTTTATGCGAACATGAACTATTAATTATACTAAAGATTATATTATTACAATGAAGTTCCTGATAATAAACACGACAACTCATTTCGAATTATTATACAATTATAAATAACTAGCAGCCTTCGCTCGCTATGCTGGCCGGTTTCCTTAAAAGAAGCTTGAATCAAACGAAATGCACCTAGTAAAGAGTAAAAAAAATTCTTAATACACAATGAAATATCTATAATTATTGTCTTATTCATAAAATCTCATATTATCTGGGTCAAAACAGATGTTGACAATATAATAAAGTAGCTCTAAAATCATTATGTTTAACGATTTTTTAGTAGATCTAATATTTTGAATTTAAGCGCTTCTACCTAAAACTGGCGCAGAGATATGGCAAAATGACCTAAAAGTACGACCACCTCTTTAAATCCTCTTGGATAAGAATTTCTAAAATAGATAAAATACATGTTTTATTTTGATTTAGTTGAGTAATTATTCTGAAATTCATGACTGTCTAAAACTGCTGCATGGTGGAACGATCTAAAATTTTCGTACGTCTCGTTAATCCTTTTGAAAAGGGAGTGGAACTTCGAAAATCGATGAAATAACCGATTAATATTTTTTTTAATGTTTGTTATCATACATTTTACATTTCTTCCTAAAACTGCTGCTTGGATATGGCTAGTGATGATGGTTTCTCAAAAATATACCAATCGAAAAAAAATCGTCATCTTAAACACAATCGATAAAGTCATCGATTACTTCCGGAAATCTACAACCGAGGTGTTTTACAATCTTTTATAAAAAATCATTGTTTTTACATGCTTATGAAGTCGATTTTATTAAATACATGGCAACTAAAAACAGGAAGATTTTAAAAAAAGCAACAAACCAAAGAAGTGTATAAGGGGGCACAATAGCGGAAAAGTCATGTGACGTCTTTAACTGCTTGCAAAAAGTATACAAGGCGTGAGTAAGTATAAAAAGATAAGGGAGCTTAAGTGTCAAAAATTTTAATTTTTTAGCAATTAGCAGCAAATTAGCCAATGAAATAAGAATGAAAAGCAATCGTTGTGGCAAAAACAAGAACTAAAAAGGTGGTAAAATGCGATTAATATTTTTTATTGATTTTTTCTATATTATTTAAGATAATTTTCTCCTTATTAGAAAACCTTTTGCTGGAATACGTTAAACGTATCCACCAGCAGGTGAAATGGGAAAGGGATAAGGGAAATGCATAATATGAATAAGTAGTGACAGGGCTTACCAAAAATATATCGCATGATGGGTGTTGGCTAAATTTAGAAAAATGTACCCCCGAGAAGGAAAAGTTATGAGAGGAGCTCTGGGGGTGTATAACATGAAATAGTGGTCACAGAGCTTTCCAATCTTATATCACATGAGGCGTGTCGGCAAAAGTTGAAAGACTGCACTTCAGGGTTCGAACTACTGTGCCCTCAGAAAACCTCCGCCCCTCTCTCTCATTAAAATTTTCATATATTATAAATACTATCAGATGGCTCCTTAAAAAATCCGATTAAAAATTACAAAAATGTCTCGATTAAAAAAAAAAATTGAAAATTTCCCTTGACCCGCGGACCAACTGGAGAGGGGAGAAGAAAGTTTCATAATTTGAAAGAGTGGTCCGACGGCTTTAAGATAATACATCACATGACAAGTCCAACAATAATTTTAAATACTTCGACCGCCCAATTTTAGACCCCCCTTCAGGGTTGGAAATTTTAAAACGGCTAAACCATGTGATTAAATACTGTCTAATAGATTTCTTTTCTCTAATTTCACTTTCCTACTTAAATCGACTACTGAAGTGTGCCAAATGTTCTAAAAACTTCGACGCCCTTTTAACCCCCTCAGGGGAGGGGGAATTTGTAGAAATGCTAAAATGTGTGTTTAATTATTTTTTTAGTAGATTTATATTTTGGAATTTCATGGTCTTACCTAGAATGACTGCTGAAATATAGCAAGATGTTCTATAATTTTCGACACCCGCCCCTATTTAACCCTCTTAAGGGGGAGATTTTCAAAAATCCCTCTTAGTACACACTCAATCTTAAAGTTGTATATTTTCACCAATTTTCATGTTTCTATGTTCAATAGTTTGGGCTGTGCGTTGATTATCAGTCAGTCAGGATAAACTATTTTATATATGTATAGATGGATTACGGACATTAGTTAGTTGTCTGAGCGAAGCGAAGTCTTATACTCAGAGTACGTAACGATATTAAAAGTAAAAAAAATTCTTTCGTCAAGCAAATCTCAAAAAGTACTTGTCGGATTTTGATTCTGTTTGTACCAATAGATACCTATAAAGGTAATCTGGTGAATGCACCACCTACGAAAAATTAGTTCCAAATAGTTTAAAAGTTATATTAAAAAAACTGATAAAAAAGTACGATTTATTTGCATTTGTCAGAGATATTTGATGTACGTCACTTTTCACTGGCTATATGTTTTTGTTACATTCCAGAATTTGAGCACATGGAGCAAAGAAAATAAGCAAGCAATTTTTATTTAAATACAATGAAACATATTTAAATTTAAGAAACAAATTGGAAAAGAAATCTTTTTTTATTATTATATTATTTATTTAAAATAAAAAAGCCATAATACTTAGTGACTTAGTATTCGGGGTTTTGCGATAATTTTTATAATAACATTTTTTAATCGCATCTTTTGCTTGGCATCTTATATATTTCACGCGTGCAAATTAGGGAAAAATTCCTTCGTGTTTAAATAAAATACTAGTTTGGCATGAGTGCTTTAGATATTACTTTTAATCATGGATTATATTCTGTTATTTTGTTTACATAGATTACTTAATATTATTTCTCATTAAGCAACCTGTGTTCCCCGGCGATTATTGCTTTATTGCACGCATTTTATTATGGCTATATTTTAGAAAACATATACATGACGCAGATGTCATACATGCACCAAGTTGATGCAATTTCAACAAAATGGCGATTTCATGTCTCACATGGTAACCCGTTTATTTTGTTTCATCACTTTATTTAAAAAATAAACAATGCTAGAAGCAATAAATATACAGTTATAAATGATAAACATAATAATAAATAGAATAAAATTATAAATGACAAAAAATCGTATTAGAGAAATATTCAAAAACTTTCACCGAACAAAGTTTCTACCAATTTACGGGAGAAGAAATCGCGCCACGTAGTGCATATATAACATCCGTGCTATATTTATACGTAAAAATAAGCATAAACGTTCATCAGGTTTATTTATGTAACTGTTCCTATCTATTTGCAACAAATATCACTTTCTGAAGTCTCCACAAGACGAAGGTTTATAAAAATAGCAAGGTAAAGGTAATATTGGAAAAGTACCATGAAATTAGAGTAGGTATATCATATACGGATCGGGTTTGGGGCAAATTTGGCGAAAATCATTTTTGAATATGAATTACAAATATAATTTCCAATTATTTTGCATTATTTTAAAAATAAAATAATAATAATTAAAAACACAATGAATAAAGAAAAAAAATTATTTATATAATTTGATAAAAAATGTTAAACAATTTATTAATAAATAAACAATAATAGCCGGGTTACCAGGCCATGCAAAATAACGATATTTTGGCGCCAATCATGCGAAAGCAGCGACGTGCAAAAGGGGGGAGCGAAGGGGGGCTATCGACCTGGTAGCGGAAATTTATGGGGAGCCAAATTTGTACTACCGACGTCATTTTTGGTCTGTTACAAGGAAAAATTGTGTGTGTGGGGGGGGGGGCAAATTGAAACAGTTTCTTGGCGCATTTTTCTCTTCACACGCCCATGTGCGGAAAAGTTCTATATTCTTTTCTAGCATTTTGGCGAGCAATTTAAATTATTTATTTGGCATTAAATGAATCGATCTGATTTCAATATTCAGCTTTGCGTTTGAATTTTTAATACTTTCCAACAAAGTTCAAAAGTGTTTATGTATTTGGTTTGTCTGTCCGTCTGTCCTCGCTCTAATACCCGTAAATATACGCATATTTTAATGCAATAGGTAAACCTTATTAATGTCCCCTAAGCAATGTTCTCTCTGTCGTTCGATATTGCGCCAAATTACTACTAAATTCTTCATTTAGCGAGTAAACAAGCGATTATATTCGCCAAATTGCTAGTGCTCATGTTTTGCTTTTTCTTTCGATTCTTTTTCCAGTTTTTTTCGTGTGTGTGTGTCGCTTATCATATTCAATTGCACCGTACCACATTTAAATGAGTTAAATCTGTTTTAGAAATTTTTTTCTTTATTACGCAAGTTATTTAGTATATATTTAATATATTTGTTGTGGATAGTTAAAATTAGATTAATAACAATCGTTGTCGCAGTTATAAGAACTTAAGATTATTTCAGAACATATTGAAAAAAGGGAGTACAATAAAGGATTAAAGATATATTTTTTAGTGCTACACGGCGAATCTACTTGGCTAATACTTTTTTCATTTGGCGAATATTTTTTATTTTTAATTAGCCAAATTACTAACATTGATCAAATGTCAGCGAGAACACTGCCCCTAAGTATGTTTTATATTATATATGATGCATGTTAGATTAAAATTCCATTAGAGGAGCACCTTAAAGAATTTGATTACATTATGGTCTATGGGAAAAAAATGTTTACAGAGTATTTTAATGACATTACCCTATTGAGATGGATTGAATCTGATATAAATCACCGCGTTTCACAATGATTACGTTAGAACAGGATATTCATAGCATTGTTAATCGATTTACCGGGACACACAAAATAAATCAGCTACAATGCTGTCTTTTAGTAACAATTGCTGAGATGAGTTTTCAATTTTGGTATGTGCTTTTAAATTTAACAATTTTAAAGTACGTTAGTAATTATATAAATACGTAGCATCTACAGTCGTCGACTGATCCGTCCGTCTGTCTACTTATCCGTCAGTATGTCCACATACAACAGCACAAAAATTACCCAACCGGATCGTTTGAAAATTAAAAAAATATATATTTGGCGCCGAATTTTGTTGAGTCATGTAAAAGTATTCCGTTATATTATGGCCGATGGGTTGAAATAATTCCAAGTGCTTTTTAATTATAACACCCGTAGAAGCATATAGAAATCGACAAGCATTTATGAAGGACACTAGAATATAAATTTTGTAGACTATGCCACAGAAAGAATACTTATTATTCATTTAGAGGGTACCATAAAAGAATTCCGAAGCATAATGTTATGTGGGGGGGGGGGGCATTATTTTTTTCCAATCAACAGATTTTTATAATAGAATCATTTTCTCATTTGACATTACAAAGTCTTTTAAATAGTAATTTATTCAGGTAAAACTGCATAATAGAGTTTCACTTTGGCGTATTGAGCCTGCATGTTTTTCTGAAAAAAATGTGTTCAAATTTCTAAATCACTTGTGATGATACTTTGACAGCTCAAAGATTATGCAGACGAGATATTCAAATCTCATGTCGTATCTTATAGTACAAATGTTGCAAATTCCTTTTATTTAACGCGTGCTAAAGCGCAATATTACTCGACTCCTTGAGAATGGGTTTGAAAAGAAAACAAAACAGCGTATGTAGTGGCCAGCATGCATTACCTATTTAAATCCGATTGATCATATCTGGAACACATTCAAACGACGCATCACATTCCTTTGTTCGCGTTTTCGGGATTTTTATGTACCACTTTTAAAGAGAGCCTAAATTCTCATCAAGAACCTCATCGCATCAATAGAAATCAGATGTAGATATTATACTGTTATATATATATTAACTATTCTGTATTAACTATTTAAGGGGTTCCCACACCATACAACAAATTCTCTCTTTCTTTTCAACCATCATGATTTGTGCCATTTTTACGTACTAAAATTGGTGTGGAGTATCTGTTTATCTTGGCGTAATTTCAGAGAGTTCAAATTCCGATACTAGATATTTTAGTGTTTTATTCTGTGCATTACTTTTAATATATTGCGTACGTTCAATTTTATAACCACGCATGGCTGTTTTGCTTAGTTTGCTTCCCTCTTTTTTAACCGTGTATACGAATTTATATAGAATATTTTGTAATTCTATAGTTCAATTTGGTTCATTTTCGTCATTTGAACTTGTGGCAGTTTATGGTCAATTAAAGATAGCATCGTATTTTTTCTTTTACTTTTTGCAAGTTATTATTAAATCTATGTTCCCAGCAATATCGCTCAGACTAATCTCTCTGAGGGAAGTCCTAGTAAATGCAATTACTTATTACAAAAACTAAATCTTATTTCCGCTCTCTTTTATTTAAAAGGTCCCTGCTTTCGCCGATATTCACAAAACAGACTTATTGAATTAGTGGATGTTTTTATTACTACTTACATTATAAAATATGTTTTCTTAATAGTAGTAAATATTCGATAGCTTGTGGGATGACTTTTTTCTCTTCCATTTGGTCCACGAGTTCCTTGCGTGGGCAATATATTTCTAATTTAGTTTCGAGATCTAGATTGTTTAATACACCCGGATATGCCACTGCGTTGTTGTTGTATTTCCCCTCGCAGTTGAAGCACATGTTGGAACAAGAAAGCCCTACCTTTTTGCATCTATAATTTTGTTGGCATTTCTTTCTGCACTTGCAGAATACAAGTTTCATCAAAGCAGGTGATAGTGCAGTGAACATAGGCCCAAGGTCAATATTTGTTCGCTTTCATCCCCACTCTTCAGCTTTTTTTTCACCTCCAGCCATTGCTGACTTGATGATATACTCTAAAAGAGTGTTGTGGTATAGCTACAGGTGGTGGTAAAGCAATAACGTTCGAATTGTATCTACAGGCCGACTTCTTATGCGAAATATACCTTAGATGGCATATCGAAGGCAAATTTGTCCTACAATAACCACACAGGGAGACAAGAGTTAACCAGAAGTTTCAATCTCCCGATTAGTATTCGAGTAACTCAATAATTTAACAACGTCGGCAAAATATAGATTCTTCACAAGAGTCTTGAGGAACTTCATTTTCCCTTGCATAAACATTGCGGAAGTTGTATCGCAACAGCTGTAGGAAGATAATGTTTTCTGCATCAGTTGAATTCACAGTATTAGTTGGAGAAAAGTTTTTAAAAAGATAATTTTTCCTCCCTCTAGAGATCTATCAAAAAATTATCAAAAGATCTTTTGCTCAATTTTGAAAAAGATCTACTTACCCTCCCCAACTACAATTACCGTCACATTTGATGGAGCCAAAGACAAAGCAGCTTTTATAATCAAGGTATCCTCGTCTACTTTTGATTGCACGCATAAATATTTGTTGATGAGAATTTTTCAATCATCATAGATATCAACCGACCTTTGTTTTTTGGGTTAACAAAAAACTTTTCTTTGGAATGATTGGTATCATTGTTTCGTCAAACAATATGTCAGTTGAAGTATGTTTTCTTGGTCTTCTTATAGGCTAAGCAATTTTTGTACACAAAATAGCCATGAAAAGCAACTATTGCCTGTTGAAATTTTGACTGTAAATACTGAATATAAGTTGCGTATTTAAGAAAAAGACTGGTTCTTAGGCCGAACAACGCTATATAGTAAAATCTCCCCCCCCCCCTTCCCAGCCAGAAGTGTTGCATTTGGCCGCTGAGACGCTTATTTCTAAGTGTTTAAACGCCTTGTAGATATTACATTTGTTTCCTTTTGTTAAGCCATTGTCAAATACAGGTCGAGGAATAAAAGCTTAAATCGCATGTCAAAAACTCGTCAATGCCTACATTCGAATGCTTTTTAACCGAAATTCGCCGGGAAAATCTTGTAGGATTGATAGGAACCAATGTTTTATTATACTGGCCATTACAACAAGAGGTTTTACTTTGTCGATCCGTTTAAATTTGATGGTTCCAAAGTCAATAACAACTCCGTAAATGTCTTTAAAGCTTGATTCTCAAGACTTATGGCAGTCAATTTGTCCATCAACCAAAACACCAGCGATTGCTAAGTATAAATTTGAATTTTCAGGGAAAAGATAATGTTGCATTAACCATTCGTTCATCTTGGTACCATCATGTTGTCCTATACAACTGCAAAATCTTTCAGGCTATTCTTAACAGTGAAATTGAACACCACAGCAATTTTTGATCTCTTTCAGAAACATGAAGTGAACAATAAGACTTATATCCACAAAATGTAATCAATCATATAAGCTTTAATATCATTAACGTCAAAGTTTGAGTAAAATAATTAGTTTTAAGGTTTCATCTATCTATAGTGCCGAATTGCCGTTTTATTAGAGTTTTTGCTTTTAACACCCATTTTTGGGGCACTCTCTTGGCTAAACCATTGATCAGAGAAAAAACTTTTCAAACATAAATTGTAGGAAATTTTTATTGGATAACCTCAGATTCGTGTTCACGATCCAAAAAATGTAAAGGCACTAAATATCAAAACTATACCAAAACTTTATTATCTACCAAATGACAGGTCTAAAAAGGTAATTCTTAAACCATTAGTCTTAGACATATAGTTCTAGTTACAAAAATGTTTTAAATGGAGTAAAAAAAGTATTTTAAAAGCTATTATATAAATGAAAAAATTTCTTGAAAAATTGCCAAATTAAAATTTTTATATAATTTCTGGTCGTAAAAGTTAAATTTAGTAAAATTGTCTTATTAAAGTGACAAGTAACAGAAAACTGAGTCCTATTACTCTACAATTAAAATTGACAAAGTAATAGCTGTTTAAAGTTGGAGTAGATTTTCTACAGCGAAATAGGCGCAATTTACAAATTTAGTAGAAAAATTAATAATCGTCACATATATTAAATAAGTAGTTGAGAGTAAATTAAATATTGCAAGATAAATGTGAAATCTAAAATCACTCCGATATGTTAATGCAAAATATAAATCTTGTACTAAACACCTAACAGAAACATAAAACAGAATTTTTCCTAAATAAAATTATGAAAAGCTACATTCTTAATTATTGAAATAAAAATCTTTGTTAAATTCACCATAAAATAAAAAACAATGCAGGACGCGTTTCGAGCTAAAACTATAAGAGCTCATCACCAGCTGAAGCAGACACGTGTCCGTGATTAGACAATATTAAAGATGAACTAAAAGACACTGTAAAAAATATGACTATTTTGCTGCATCGTCCCTCCACCGCTTTTATAGAAAACGACTGCTTCAGGCTATCATGGAGCATTCTCATGGCCAAAAGAGTGATATTCTATAAAAGCGGGGGAGTGACGATTTAATATACTTTCACAAAACTTTATGGAAGAGTCTGTGTTAAAAAATATTCAGAGGTTTAAAAAATACCGACGTACCTTACTGGCATTTTCCAAGGCACACAAAGTCTGGTCAAGTGAAAACTGCCCAAAAGTTCAATTTTTCCATTAATCGAATTTCAAAATAGTTTTGGAAGTGATGGCAGACACAACGTCCGATGACCTAACAACAAAAGATATCATTCTACCTATGTTATTCCTACAATGAAGCATGGTGGTGGACACGTTATGCCGTGGGGAATATTTTCTTCAAAAAGTGTCGGTCCGTTATTTGAAATCCACAGCCAAGTAAATGATACAATGTATAAGGATATCTTGCAAGACCATTTTCTGCCTTATTAGAGAAATAAAATTTGGTCGCAACTATTTTTCTTAACATGATAACGACATAAATAATGTATGCAAGCCTCGATAAGCAATGGTTTTCACACACAAAATTTCGTTTTTGAAATGGTCAGCATAGGCGTAGAATTATATGGGCCCATGGGGCTCGGGCCCCTCCAATAAATTTTCCATATGGGCTATATTTTTTGGCGCCAACCAATATAGAAAAAATTCAAATTTTGAAATAAAATTTTTCAGCGTACATCTTAAAAAAACGCTTTTTTTAAATTCGTTATTTGCTTTTATACTTTATAAACGACTAAAACAATCTAAGAAAACTTCCACCATATATTGCATGGGTAAAACGAAGCAGTCCCCTCGGAGTTTTTTCTTTATTTATTCTTTGGACGGTGAAATGGTTTCTTGGAAGTATCGCCTTTTCTGGTTCAACGCGATACATATAAGACAATAAATAAAGTAAAAGTAGACGATGAATCCGATACATTGCGTTTTCTCAAACATATCAAGAAGGGGCCTTTTGACCTTGCATAAAAAGGTTTTAATTTGGAAGCTTCCAAGAACTCAGGAGATGGCAGGCGGGGGAGTATAGAGGGGTTTTGCTGCTGACCAAACCAAAACTGTCAGTTCAACAGTATCTTTAAGGCAAAAATAGGCGGGAAATTTTCAGATTAATCTATTAACATTGTCTAAAGGTACCAAGCCGTCTCTTGCAGTAACGAATGATTCTCAAGCATTAAGTAGTTCCGATAAACAGTACATTTATTATTGTAAATAATTTATTTTTGGGTTGTCAAAGTTATCTTATTTATCTTCACAGAACTGGGCCGGGCCCGAAACTTGAACTTGGAATAGTTTTCTTCCACTGACTGCAACCTAATAAAGTAAGAGCCTACATTCCTCCATCCCCTTCTTTTGCAAACTCTGGTTGTTTGAACTTCAATTTTTCTTGGTCGTGTCTAGAGGAATTTTCAGGTCCGGAACGGAAGGAAAGTTATTTTGGCCCGGCCTATTGATATTTTTACATCTCTAGGCCCGTTTCGTACAGAAATCAGTGAAAACAGCCCCGGCCCGATCTGGCCCAACACAATTTCTACTATTTCAATTGTTCCTATTTATTAATTTAAATAATTTATTTTTGTGTTGTTTAAGTTATCTGTTAAAAGGTTTTCACTGACCTGGGCCGGCCCGAAACTTGAACTCGGAATGGTTTTCTTCCACTGAGTGCAACCTAATAAAGTAAGAGCCTACATTAGAGGTCTGCACGAGCCCAAACTTCATAACCCGAGCCCGGCCCGATCCACAGAAAAAAAATTGGCCCGGCCTGGCCCATTTTTTAGAGTTTAAATTTTGGCCCGAGCCCAGCCCAAAAAATTTAGCGCCCGACATAATAACTAAATATAATAGCCCCGATAAAATAGCTAAAAACAAGGCCCGAGCACAAATAGACCCTGGTACAAAATAGACCCTGAAGTGACGCATGATTTAGTTTCTTCGTTGGAAAATCACATTCTTGCACTAACTGCAGACAATATGGGTGCAACTCTATTTTATTTTATGGTGTTTTTTCTATAAATATACAGATTGTCTATATTTTTGCCATAATGTTAATTTCGTTTTTTTTCCATAATATACTATCTAAAGGTATAATTTAAAATTTATTGTTTGTGCAAAAAGGATAAGTCACAAGTAATGTATGACAGACGAATTACAAAAATTCCTTACGTACGTATTTCTGAATGTAGAAGCGTAATCAATCATTGGCCAAACTTTTGCTGAGCACTGTAGTAAATGTCTATATGCATTTACTGTGACTTCATTTATGTTTAGGCATTTAGTAATAATAATAATTATTATTATTTGCTTAATTTTCTTTGTATTGTTTACGATTATTTTATTTTAAACATATATTTCACTGTTTAAATTTAAAATGAATGTTATTTTCCTGAAAGAATCGTGTGTTATGAAGTATAAAAGTAAAGTATAAAGTTGTAAAATAAGTTAAATCTTATTGTAATACAATATTTTCGAAACATCTCCAAAAATTCTTCCTCAGCATATTGTCATAAATGAATTAAATAGTACGCAAAACAACAACATTGGTTATCATTTAGACAATGAAATAATCGTTAAACGCTAATTTATGTGGATAAGAAGTGTTAATTGCCGAAACGTCAGTGAAGGCTTACTTTGGAGACACAAAATTTTTTTTGTGTCTGTCTGTCTGTCAGTCTGTCTGTTCCGCGAAAACTTCCGTAAAAAGCATCCGATTGGCTTGAAATTAAGTGGGTATGTTAGTGAGGCACTGGGATTAAGCTGTATAGTTTTTTGTAAGATTTGGTTCATTCGTTCGAAAAATATAGAATATTTTATTTTGCGCAATAATGCTTTTCTATGGCAAATCCAATGATTTACATTTTTTTTTCTTGAAAGAAAATGTCACATTATGATAAATGGATGCTGAAATTTACCGGTTAAATTATTCGTATTGTTTTGAAATTTTGTCTATTCATATGTCAGATTTTTAAAATTATTACTGTAAATTTTGGAGATTTTTTATACATGTATTCCAATAATATAAACTAATTTGTTTTAGAGACTTATTTATTTCAAATGTATTTATTTCATTTTCTTTATTTTCTCTTAATGGTTGTTAAGCAACCATTCATCCTAATCCTTATTTTTATAATGTTATAAATTTGAATGCGTGTAATTATTGAACGCGAAAATTTAAATGAAGTCAACGTCAAAATTGATGAATTATTGTCTTTGTATCTTTGTGTATAACTATAACATAGCCCAGAAAAGAACACAGGCTATGTTTTATTGATTTTAGTCACATATTTTCCTTAATAAATCAAAATTTCCTTCTTTTTCATGCAGAATCAATAGCGATCTTTTAGATAAAATTTAACCAATTTCCTTTATCGTTGCCAAAAAAAAAAAATCAAAATCTGGAATAATTTGTCAACGGCAATAAGTTTCAATTGAGCAAGTTCCATTCGAAAAATTAAACTAAGAAAAAATAAATATGACGTCAGAATTAAAATAAAAATAAATATAGTACTTTGTTAAATATTAAACACGGAAATTTGTTTCGTTAATAAGAATTTTTCTGACAAAGATGGGGGCATAATTAGAAGTAAAAGAAATAAAAAATAATTATATTTTTAACAAATATTTCACCTGATAAAATTTGACGTCATAATTGAAATAAAACAGGTATTTTATAGTAGTCGTTAAAATTTAAGAAACATGGATAGCAATAACTCATGAATAATGACGTCATTGCCGAAACTTCAGTGAAGGCTTATTTTGGCGACACAAAATTTGTTTTACCCCTGTCAGTCTGTTCTGTCTGTCTGTCTGTCTGTCTGGCCGCGTTATCTGCCACAAAATGCAATCAAAACTTCTTTTTTTTCGGAAACAAAATTGTAAAACCCTAGATTACTGAGTTTACACTTTCAAAAGTTCCTGATACAGTCGACTCTCGTTAATTCGAAATCGGATAATTCGAATCTTCGCTTAATTCGAACTAAACATGAAGTCCCGAAATTTTCAATGGCAGAATAATGTTAAAAATTTTCATTAATTCGAACTCATTTTCTCTTGACTTCGTTTAATTCGAACTATCGAGAATTCCGATTTTTCATTTTCCTTTTCTTTCTCACGGATTTCAGATCATTTGAATAACTTTCTTTGATTTTTGTAAAAATTGTTCCGAACGAGTATACATATAATCCAATGCATTTGATATCCACTTTCTTAGTGTCCCGTCTGTCCATCAGTGACGCTTTAAATTTTTCTTCCATTGTGCTTGTTTCTAATCTTTTAATTAGTTTATGTATTTATACATTCTAATTTAATATTAAGTGATATTCTAATGGTAACAGAGGAAATAAATTAAAAAAACACCTTAAAATTAATTCCTTTGTAATAGCATCATATTAAGCATGGTTTCATTTCATATTTTCCATAATTCGAACTTCGGATAATTCGAACATTTCTTGTGGTCCCGACGAGTTCGAATTAACGAGAGCCGACTGTACATCAGATTTAGGTGTGGACAGGTATGTAGAAGTATGAGGATAATGAAAAATGCTTATTAAAACTGTTACTTATCCTTAATCTAAATGTATAAAGAAATACAAGATATACGATAACCATTAGCAAATTGATAGAAAGTTACAAATTTAAGTTTAATGAGACTACGGGGGGTTCAGGGGGCGGAGCCCTCCTGAAGAAATCTACTATGTTATAATAAAAAAACAAAAATAATAGATCATGAAAAATTCAGAATATCTTAACATAACTAAATCTTTAATTTAACGCTTTTGATGGCTGAAAACTTCTTATTCTTATTTTATTCTTATAAATAATTACGTAATTTGAAAATTTTAAATTACAGTTTCCAGGAAGATGAATAATACTCAAAGTGTGTTTTAAAAAAGAAATGATGTGCAAAGCTGATGTTGAGGCTCTTGATCTGCTGATTTACTAGTGTTATTAACGTAGAAGTAATTTTTTCTAAAATTTGAAAAAAATCAGACTTGAAAGGGTTAAGGACCTTTCTTAAAGCATTTTATGCATGGCTACAAAATATTTAAAATTTAGCTCTGCAGTACTAGATACTTGTCTAGTTACCTAGACAAAGAAAATAAATGGCATCCATTTATTCATTCAAATTTTTACTTTTTCTCACAATTATATACATATATATATATTTAGAGAGAAAATTAATCAGGTTCAATATTTTAAATATATGCACTCTATTTAAAGAGAATGTCTACAAATAATATTTAATAATTCATATACTTTTTATTTATATTCCAAACACACAAGCGCATGCATATTTATTTACTTACCCATCATACGTAGTATAGGATTAATCTTGTAACAGTTTTGAAAATCGAAAAAAAAAAGTGACGGATTTACACGCTTCAGACATTAGAGATTTCAAAAACCCTTTTTAGACAAAAAAAAAGTACCTTTTTGTCCGTAAATGTGTCTGTAAATGCTCTAACTCCAGGACAAATTCAGACAGAGACTCGAAATTTGGTGTGTATACTTACAAGGAAGGTCTCCATACGGGCATACTCAGAAAAATCTGAAAATATTACAGAATGTTCTTCTCATATAGTTATGCATGTTTATATAAAAAATATCGGCGGAACCTCCTTATAACGTCCGTAAAAAAATAATAAAATTTTCGTTTATTTGGCGATTTATCTCCGGTTGGCGAAAAAACGAAATTTTGAAAAATACGCTTCGAATACTTTTTAAAGAAAAACTTTCTATGTTCAATTTATTTAAATAAGTTTAGTTTAAGTAATTTTAGTTTTGCATTTTTAGTTTACTTCAGTGGCGTAGCTAAGGGGGGGCAAGGGGGGCGTCCGCCCCGGGCGCCGAGGTCTAGGGGCGCCAAATTGAGAGAAATTGTTATATATCTATATTGGGGTGGGGGCGCAAAATTTCTTGCTGGCCCCGGGCGCCAAAAAACATAGCTACGCCACTGCTTTACTTTAAGTGCAATTTATGTCATATACGTTTATATGTACTTATAACAAAATGAAATTAATATATTTTATCATTTAAAACACAATTTAAATTGATTAAAGTTGTTCCAAATTGAAAAATACACTGTTAAAAATCTGCTGCATTTTGTTGCAACGCACTCCCTTGCTTGTATAGAAAATGGTTACTTGGCCGTGAAATGGAGCTTTCTCATTGGTTGGAATAGAGATATTATATACAAGCGGTGGAGTGCGTTGCAACAAAATGCAGCAGTTTTTTAACAGTATATGACACGGTCAAGTCACCGTGCTATGGAGCATTCTCATTGGTCAGAAGAGAGATATTCTATAAAAGTAGTGGAGTGGCGTTGCAGTAAATGCTGCAGATTTTTAACAGAGAAATCAATTAAAATCAATTCTCAGATTCGTTACAATCGTCTGCTTTTGGCGAGAAAATGCACTGCTCGTCAAATCCCGCGTCGCTTTCAGCTTTTCACGCCAATTATTCCAAACTATTTTATTTTTTTACATATCTAATAATTAATTCCGCCGCTAATTTTCAGTGATCCTTTATTACCTACATGAGTAGTTTAATTCGTATTTTTTTCAAAAAATTCTGAGTATGCCCCCAATGGAGACCTTCCTTGTTAGTATGTAAGAATGGGAAGAAACCTATTTAATATAAGTAACCTCGATTTTCCGGAGCTATTTTTTAAAGACTCTTGAAATATTCGTTCTCATGAAAGGTATATAAAAATTTTCGAAAGTGTTTATTTTAAGGAGTGAATACAAAAGACAATAAAAAACAAAATTTTGCATAAAGAATAAAATCGATCGGATAATGAGTTGCCGCGATATTTGTAATCCTATTTTCCACACCCTTCGCTTTTTCTTGACCCTGTATTTCTTTCAAAATTCAATTCAAAATATATTTAAATTGGAAATGAAACGATTAATCCGGCGCAATAAACTGCTAGTTAATTGGATTATAAGTTAAAGTTGTAAATATTTTTTATGCAATTCGGTACTAATTGGTTACCTTGTCGACCAAAGAACTATTGCTTAGCTATAAGATTAAATATCAATTTAATTTTAATTAATTTTTCAATTAATTATAAGCAGTAAAAATACGCTTGAAATTATTGAATATTTAATAAGTGACCATCACATTGCTAGTTAAGCGTTGAACTAATTGGTTCTACGCTTAAATAGCAACGTGATGATCCACTTATTAAATATTCAATAATTTCAAGCGTATTTTCACTTATTGAAAAAATTAAAATTAAAGCATAGCACGGCAGTGCTATGCTTTATTTATTTCCAGTGTGACTCCGTAATGTTATTTTAATACGGAATTTAACATTGAACGAGTTATTTACTAGACATTTTCCCACATTTTGTACGCGCTGCCACAAACTTTCTTCAAAGGAACTAATTGTTTAAAAAATAATTTCCCCCAATCAAAAAAAATATATACAGAGGTCAATGGACATATTTCCTGTAGCAATTAATCATTTTTACGTGATAAGTGAAAAATAAAATTGTTTTCTTTTCTTTCTTTCTTTCTTTTTTTTTATTGTAAGAATTAAAAATGGTACATTTACGACGTCGTATTAGAAATGAAACGGAGATTTGCAAACATTTGGTAGAAAGACGAGAACCGTCAACAGAAAGCAATATGAAGCATGATTTTTATAATAAAAGGACATTTTCAAACATTGATCAAGAATCTTCTAACTGAAGAAATATAGAAAAAAAAAATAAGTAAATTAAACTTTTTTCTACCTATTGTCTCTACAAAATAATAGAAAATAACTTAAATATATACATGTAACTGGTATTCGAAAGCGAATTTTTTTACACATTGGCATCGTAAAATAATCGCATTAAACCGTGTGGGTATATGATATTTGCGCCGGGATTTCGTACTTATACCACATTTTTAAAAATTTCTTTACCAGATATGTTCGAAGAAAATCAAAATAAATTTAGGTGAATAAAAGTTTTCAAAAGTAATAGTACTTGAGAATAATAGTATTTCATCCTTTGTATGTAATGAAACTGGTAAATCTGCAGAACTATGACTTCAAACATAGCAATTTTTTAAGGCTAAACCGCAGAATTATCAACTACTTGGTGCAAGACTTTTTGGCACTGCAATAAATTCGCCAATTCTATCAACCTAAATATTCAAATCCAGTGTAAACAAATATAAACAATGTTTACAAAAATATTTTTTTCCCCGATTTGGTGATCTTTTTTAAATTGTGCCTAAATTTGTAATTTTACAAATAATTAATAATTGGATAAAATCAATTTTGAATCAATGGTACTACTTGGTTATCCCGTCGACCAAATACTATCGCCAAACTATAAGATTAAACGCCAATTATGGATGATCGTGAATGTCACATTCAATGACATTAAATGCGTAAACGTATTTAGAGATGTAATCAAATGATTTTATTTCCAATTTTTATTAGTATTTTTATTACTATTTTACTCATTTATTTGTTCTTTTGTTATTAAAAAATGTTAATATGTATAATTCGGCTATTAGTTTGACGACTTACATAATTTGGCAAAATTGGTTGAAGGGATAACCAAGTTATACCGTAGTTGTATTAAATTCATTATTCCGATGATTTTAATATGATAAAATACTACACGATTTAATTTTTTAAATATCGCAAAGAGTTTCTGTTGAAAAATAGCTGTTTTTTTTATACTTTAAGTTAATATTTTTATAAAACTCTTTTTATTCACTATCTCTATAAATTAATAAAATTTAAGCACATTTGGAATATTCATAATGCGTCACCTTTTGGCATAGATGTCTAATACTTAACATGTTGGCGCAATTTTTTTCTCACGCCAATTTGGCGAAAATTTCATTTTCAAATACCAATCACATATATATTTTTTAATTATTTTCTAATATTTAAAAAAGGAAATAGTGATAAATAAAAAAAAAATTATTAATAACTATAGAACAAAACGACCTACATCATTTAAAAAAAAAGTAATAGAAAATAAACAATTTATTAGTAAATAAACAACGACAGCCAGGTTAGCATGTGAGGCATATAAACTCCATTTTGTTCCAATCGCGCCAACGTGTTGCATATATGACATCTATCCCCAACTTTTCTACGCTGAATCCTGCTCAGAGCTCCGATAGCGGTTTGAAGTTCTGTCGAAGTTAAATTTCAATTTTGGGCAGAATTTTAATTCAAACATTAATTAATTTATCAAGAAACTTTTAAATGAAGAAATACAGAAAATAAATAAATATGACGTAATACACAAAAATAAATAAATAAATAAATAAATAAATAAATAAATAAATAAATAAATACATTTTATTGATACTATGTCTTGAGGTATTGTTGGAGGAATATTATATTGTCTAGAGGTGAAATTCTAAAACTATACTTCTACGCAATGTATCAATGCTGATTGTTAAGTATAAATATCAGTTACATGCAGAAGACACTTTTCTGATTCATAAGAAATTAATTCGCCGAAGAAAAAAGTGACATCTATTTTTTGCGTGATTCCGTCGTAAAAAGTGAAATTGATTTTAAGAATTAAAAAGCGCACATTTATGACGTCATATTGGAAATGAAACAGAGATTTTGAAATATTTGGTATCGGGACAGGAAGCATGTAGAGAATACAGTTCTAGATCTAAAAAAATAATAACAATTTGGAAATGAGGCAAATGATTTGGAAATGATCAATGAAAATCTGTGAAAAACCCAATGGAGAAATGAAAATCTACGCAGATACTGCGGAGATAGATAAATAGAGTTTTTAATTGTGGGTGGTTTTGGAGTCTAGGTATCATGATCGGTATAGAGCTGAAAAAATAAATCAGAAATTTCTACGTAGGGACGAACGTAATAGTATTTCATCAAATAAAATTTTGTTCAAAAATCTAATTTAATTTTGGGGCTCTTTCATAGTTTTGCAGAATTGCTAAATTGTAACTTAAGTGCTTCAACACTCTCTCATCCGCTTGCACATATGACGCCAACATGATGTTTAATCTTGAACTAGTTATACACTCAAATTTTTCATCACCATATTCTTTTTTAGCATAAAATGGAGCTATTACAACAATTTAATAAGAAACATGGAACTTACAATGTGAATATGCACTAATATATTTTTTTGGCGTCAGGGGAAGACAGAGAAAGAGAGAGCACCTCAGACGTTCTCTTGAGTGTACACCCCCCCCCCCATAGTTCACTTCTAGCTATGTCCCTGGGTAAATTACATCAGTAATTGTGATACGATACCACATAAAGGAAGTCCTGATGATGGTACCCTCAGTTCATTTTGAAATGAGCTCATCTGAATGCAGTAGTTATTAAAAAACTTGAGATATTAAACAAAAACATAATTTTCAGAACAAATTAAAAAAACAAAATTTATTTCCTGCTCTATTTAAGCCCGAGAAGGGACAGATATTAAGATATTTGATTTAGTTAATTCTGCATTTAGTATTAAATTTTTGTATCAAATAATTTAAATTATGTGAACATTAAAAAAATAAAAATGAAATTCAAACAATATACTTAAAACCCCTAAATCTTAGATCCCGTTCAAACGAAATCTAAGTAAATCTTAGACTTTTTTCCAAACTTAACTTGCAAATATTTGTTTTGCAGATTTTGTATGATGTTTACGGTAGGTATAAATAAAAAGAATAGACACATCTAAAAAGCAAATGTTCAGAAAAAGGTCTAAGATTTATTTCGATTTCGTTTGAACGGAATCTAAAATTTAGGGTTTTTAAGTATCATATTGTTTGAATTTCATTTTTATTTTTTTAATGTTCACATAATTTAAATTATTTGATACAAAAATTTAATACTAAATGTAGAAATAACTAAATCAAATATCTTAATATCTGTCCCTTCTCGGGCTTAAATAGAGCAGGAAATAAATTTTGTTTTTTTAATTTGTTCTGAAAATTATGTTTTTGTTTAATTAAATATATATTCATTGTTTCTGGGTCTATTTGTGTGTCTCATGTTACACTACAAGTTTGTGTGCTCATGGGAACGTTTGCATCTTGTGCTGAAGTTTGCAGCCTTACCAATAAAATGAGTGAGAATGCCAAGCTGGGCATCGTCCTTGTAACTTAAATAGTAAAGCACGTAAATGGGATAGCGCTATTCCAAGAGTTCCCGATTCGATCCTCGGTTTGGACATTTTTCACTTTGTTGCTTTCTACGCTTAACTAGCAATGTGATGGTCACTTATTAAATATAAGATTAAATGCCAATAATGGTTACTTGTATTTTTATTAATCTTTTACTAATTTATTTATTTATTTCTGTTATTTAAAATAAAAATTATGCCAATTTTTATAATTTACGAGTAGTTTGGCGATTTATATAATTTGCCGAAATGGGTCGACAGGATAATCAAGTAGATCCGCAATTTCGTAATACAGCATTTATTGTGTATTAAATATATTTAAATATATGTTTAAATTATATTTTAGAACTGCAATGCATTTTGTAAATAGTTTACACATGTTTTATTTTCATATTTTATATTATGCATAGCTATAATTGGTAAAGTATTATGGTGGCTCCCAACGACCAGTTTCCTCCTGTTTACACATTAAACAGTTTTTTAAGCTGAATCCAGTGACGTTGCGTGGATTTCAGAAGGGAAAGGGGATGTCTGGAATTTTTCTTCATGCTTATATATGTGTATAGTGAAACTTACTAAGACTAAGACGGAAATAGAAGAAGAAAAATTCATTTTGTTGGGTTTGTCTTAGAAAGTGTAACTGCACGGTACTTTTTTCAACGATACTACGGTATTTTCCGATTAAGATAAGTTCCGATTCACAGATTTATTGTATTACATATATCTATACATATATTTGTTATATGTTCATTAAAAAATGCCGAAACGGAAAATGTCTGTAACAAATATTTGCAACTTTTCATCTGGACTCCGATGGAAGAATTACTGTACAATCATACTTATTATAGTCTGCAGGTGCAGGAACCTGTCAAACTTATTATTTTGATCCTTTGCACTTGCATTTTCACAGATTTCACTTTATAAATATTTAACCTCCTTTGTAAACGAAAGCAGTCTATAAAAGGATACTGTCTCAATATAAACCATTCCATGGCCATAACTAAATCAATTCCTGAAAAAAATTACCCGCTAAAGTAGAAAACCTGTCTAAAATGGAATTTTTTTAAATTTTCGCATTAGAAATTAATAATGTTTTTTTATTCATGATGAAATAATTAATTCCTCGTTCCAAAAGGGTTCAGATTCCCCCCCTCTCTCTCCCCCCCCCTCCCCCAACTGCGTCACTGAATGAGCCCCTCCAATAGTTTTGAAAACTCTACGCCTATGATGGTCAGCCCAAACGCCCAACATGCATCCAATAGAAAATCGTTGGAAAGAAGTTGGCAAAAGTCTGCGGAACTATAAATATTCCAACTCAGCCGAAATTTCGCCAAAATTGGAAGAAATGTGAAAAAAACGTACCATAGACGATATTTAACCGTTGATTGTATGAATGTCACGTTGCTGTGCCGCAGTACTTATTATTAAAGCTAATAAAATAGTAATACGATAAAATACTAATTGTAAATGTTGTTGATCACTGTAATTTTCTATTACAATACCACTTTTTTACAAACTTGTGAAGGTGGCCGGAAACTTTTGAGAATATCCGTTTTCCTTCATACTTAATTTTTTCAATTAAATTTATTGATATTTACACGTTCTTCTATAACTAAGTTCCTAACTATTATGTCAACAAAATGTATAAGCATCACTTTGAGATTCCTCTTCATATGGGTATACTTACAAATACACTGAAAAATTTTTGCTGGCCGGAAACTTTTGCCCGCCACTGTATGTATATATATATATATATATATATATATAGGGTAAAAAAGTAATTTCGTTTTTTCCCAATGGATGGATTTAATATTGCATATCTCGAGTAATACTTACTCAATCAAGCCATACGATACAGCGTTTGAAAGGTAATAGTCTCTAAAAAATTCTACATATAAATGTAGCTTCATTTGTTTAATTAGTCAAACGTTATTGCGTTTTAAAACGATTTTGCCTTTTTACTACCAAAAAGTGAAAAATGCAGCTCAGGATCATCATAAATTGTGTGTGGTTTATAGTGAACAATGCTTAAGTAAACGCCAGTGTCAGAATTGGTTTGCATGTTTTCGTTTCTGAAATTTAGATGTTAAAGATGAACCTCGCCCTGGCCAGCCAATTGTTGAAAAAGACAATGAAATTAAAAAATATACATCGAGGTAGACTTACACATTTTTTCCCGCGACATTGCTACGGAACTAAACATTGACCATAAAACAGTTTTGAACCATTTACATTAGATTGAATAACAAAAGAAACTCGATACTTGAGTTCCCCATGAACTTACAGTGGAAAATTTAATGGACAGGGTTTCCATTTGTGAATCGCTACTGCAACGGATTTAAACCCAGCCATTTTTTAAGCGGATGATTACGGATGATGAAAAGTGGATCCTGTACGACAACAAAATTTGAAAAAGACCGTTTTGCCGCCCGGAAAAGCTTCACAAACGGTGGCAAAGCCCGGATTGATGCCAATGAAGGTGATGCTGAGTGTTTGGTGGGATTGGAAAGGAATTATCCATCATAAGCTACTCGAACCTGGCCAAACCATTAATTCAACTATCTACTTTGAACACAACTAATGCGATTAAAGCAGGCGATTAAAATAAACCCGGCCAGAATTGATCATTAGGAAAGGCGTTGTCTTCCATCACAACAACGCTAAACCACACATATTTAGTCACTCAGCAAAAACTAAGATCTTGGGTGGGAGGTTTTGTGCACCCAATGTATAATACAGACCAGGCCCCGACCTATTACCATTTGTTCCGCTCTCTGTAGAACTTTCTTAACGGTATTTAGCTGCTTTCAAAAGAAACTTGTGAAAATCACCTTGTTCAGTTTTTCGCCCAGAAATATGAGAAGTTCTACAGTGACGTAATTATGGTTTTACCATAAAAATGGCAAAAGGTCATTGAACAAAACGGCACATACATTGTTGATTAGTTTTCTAAACTTATATAAATAAATAAACTTTGAAAAATATGGAAAAAAAGTGAAATTACTTTTTCCCCAACCCAATATATATACAGGGTGTCCCTAAACAAATGGTATATACGCTAGGAGGTGATAGAACACATCGAGACGAGTAATAGTAAATAGGAAACCAAGGGTCCCAAACGTTTTCCAAAGGAGATAGCCGCCATTAAAGTTTGGGGTCCAAAATTACAAATACACATAAAAAACGGAAACATTGGTCGATTGATTTGCGGTTTTCACAATTATTCTTTATGTTGGTATTTTCTTGAAAATAAATTATAAAGATAAATTTCGAAAAATGCCGATAGAGGGCGCTTTAGACTTTGAAGTAATGAAAAACTATTTTTTTCCGTGATTTTTTGCATGTCATTAAATGGTTTCGTAAGCTTAGACTTAAATTTTGAGCCCAAAATCTGAATAGTTGGAAACCGTTAAGTAGCACAAACTTAAGTGTGTTCAGAGGATTTAAAATTCAAATGATTATAAAAAATGGAAAAATTGGTCGATTGATTTGCGGTTTGCACTAAAACTAATCTTTATGTCGGTATTTTATCGAAAATGAATTATAAAGATAAATTTCAAAACATGCCGATAGAGGGCGCTTTAGACTTTGGATTAACGAAATAATCCATCCTAATACTATTTTTTGCCGTTATTTTTTGCATCTCATTAAATGGTTTCGTAGGCTTAGATTTAAATTTAAATTTTGAGCTCAAAATCTGAATAGTTGGGAGTGGTTAAGTAGCAAAAACTGAACTGTGTTCAGAGGTTTTAAATTTCAAACGAAACGGAAAACTATAAAAAAAACCCGGAAAAATTAGTCAATTCGTTTGCTGTTTTTGCTAAAACTACTCTTTAAATCAGTGTTTTCTTGAAAATAAATTTTAAAGATAAATTTCACAAAATGCCGATAGAGGGCGCCTTAGACATTGTAGTAGCGTACAACTATTTTTAACCGTTATTTTTTTAAAATCTCATTAAATGCTTTCAAATGCTTAGATTTAAATTTTGAGATCAAATTCTGAGTCGTTGCGAGTGTTTAAGTAGCGCAAAAGTGAACTGTGTTCGAGAGGGGAGGGGGGGGGGTAAATTTCAACTCCCGATCACACTTCAGTTAGCGCTTCTTAATCCCTCCCAACGATTCAGAATTTGAGTTCAAACTTTATGTTTAAATCTAAGATTTCGAAAACATTTAACAAGTTTTGGAAAGCATTTAATTAGATACAAAAAATAACGGTTAAAATTTTTTGTTGGTTACTCTGAAGTTTAAGGCGCCCTCTAACGGAACTTTTTGAAATTTATCTTTAAAATTCATTTTCAAGAAGATACTGACTTAAAGAATAGTTTTATTTTAAACCGCAAACGAATCGACCAATTTTTCCGTTTTTTATTATCATTTGAAATTTGAACCCTCTGAACACAGTTCAGTTTGTGCTACTTAATTCCTCCCAACTATTCCAATTTTGAGCTCAAAATTTAAGTTTAAGTCTAAGTTTACGAAAACATTTAATCAGATGCAAAAAATAACGTAAAAAGTAGCTGTTCTTTACTCCAAAGTTTAAAGCGCCCTCTATCGGCATTTTTTGAAATTTATCTTTATAATTCATTTTTAATAAAATACCGACATAAAGAATAGTTTTAGTGAAAACCGCAAATCAATCGACTAATTTTTCCGTTTTTTATAATCATTTGAAATTTAAACCCTCTGAACACAGTTAAGTTTGTGCTACTTAACCGCTTCCAACTATTCAGATTTTGAGCTCAAAATTTAAGTTTAAGTCTAAACTTATGAAATCATTTAATGAGATGCAAAAAATCACAGCAAAAAATAGTTTTTCGTTACTTCAAAGTCTAAAGCGCCCTCTATCGGCATTTTTTGAAATTTATCATTATAATTTATTTTCAAGAAAATACCAACATAAAGAATAGTTTTAGTAAAAACTGCAAATAGTCGACCAATTTTCCCGTTTTATATGTGTATTTGAAATTTTGGACCCCAAACTTTAATGGCGGCTATCTCCTTTGGAAAACGTTTGGGACCCTTGGTTTCCTATTTACTATTACTCGTCTTGATGTGTTCTATCACCCCCTAGCGTATATACCATTTGTTTAGGGACACCCTATATATATATATATATATATATATATTAAAATACTGCAATAAATATAAAATATAAAAATATATTAAATATATTATTGCAGTATTTTAATATATATATTAATATATATTAAAATACTGCAATAGGTATATTTTTACTTTTTGTAAAGGAAGCTACCTAATATTTTCGGGAGTGAATAAAAATTGTTAATTAAAAATATGAATCTGTTTTTCTCTAAAAATCTGTTGTTGATTATTAAAAAATACATAATGTGCATAAAAGCTATATTTTTAAATAAATTCGTTTAAGTAGAGTAATAAATTAAACAAATGTTTCAAACCAACTAATGCATTATAAAATAATTTTTTAGAAAAGTTTTACAAAATAAATCTGCCTTGGGAAAATAATTATTATTAAACGTCTGTAAAGCTAGTTTCAGACTTATCAAGCAGTTTTTCTTACTGGTACTTAAGACCCATGAAAAATCATATAATCTGCAGGCATCATTTATTTCTACTTCATTTAAACATGTACATTTAACTCATTTTAGCAGTAAAAGTCCAGAGTACAGACTGTTCTCCGGGCCAGCTAGCTACATTCAAGTTTAAACCAATTTTTTTGAAGAACAATATTCCTCTGGAGCTGCTTCCTCCATACATCGATTTGATAAAGGGAACATAAATGTATATCATAAAATCCAAAGAAATCTATGAATTGTGCCATTTTTGAACAATCTGACTTTCTTATTTATACTGCTTTCACGTATAACAGTATAAAATTTGCACAAAAATGGAGCTGTCCCTTTTAGCAGTAAATTCTTTAATTATCAAAAAGAATGCAGATCTCGAAGTAGCTTTTAAAAAGATTGAGTGCAATGACAGGCGGATTTTCAAATGAGAAAATTCTATATATACAAATTAGTCGTTATATCTAAAATTACAAAAAAAAAAAAAAAATATATATATATATCCCGAAGACTGGAGCATTTATTAGAAATTGAAGAGTGAAGGGGGCAGACAATCCCCCATCGGATTCAGCAAAATTAATGCAACACTGAAAAAGTGTACTTATAAAAACAGTTATAGAAATCTGCATAATGCTGAATATAGAGGTGAACAATCATAAAACAAAAGGTTGCAGAGAACCTCCTCATTGTCCCTTAACAATTTATTTTGCTAGAAATCGCAAGTAGAATGTTCTTTACAAAAAAATGTGTACTAGATATTTAAAAAAAAATTGGATGCTTAGTCCGTTTTCGTTAAATTATTCACGATATTAAACTATTAGAAATATTTTGACAATTCAGAAAATAATTAAAAGTTTAGTAATTTAATTAAAATGGCAGCAACCTGATATCAATTTCCCCCTTTCATTTAACAGATTGGATAAATCAGTTAAACATTATTTAATACCAGCTGACTTGACGAGCCTGTTCCACAATGAATCAAAAACCAATGTATGCATGTATGTATGTATATATCTTCAACCAATATTACCATATGATGTTATTGATAAAAACTCCTATAGTCTTTAATATATAATAAGTTATTACATGATCTTAAAAATTATTAACACATTGCGTATAAAAAAATGTTTAAAAAAAAATTATAAAAAATAAAAATACAAAAAAATAAAAAATACAAAAAATCAAAAATATGAATAATAGGATGGTTGGGTGGGTTAGATGTTATATTACGGAGGAGGGCGGTGTTGTCTGGATAATACGCAATGGTTAATTATTATATATTTAATAATTATAAAAAAAAATAAAATAAAATAAATAAATAAATAAATAAAAAATAAAACTTTACACATAGTATTAAAATTTACGTTTACCTAAAAACTAATATGCATAACTTAAAAATGATCAAGTTATTGAGATAAGCTATGGTTGTCTATTGTATTTGTCATTAAGAAATTATTTGTAAAATATTAGAATAGAAATTATTCTTGGAAATTCTTAGTTAATAAAAAATTTATTTTTTTCCTATAATAGAGGGCAGCACCATAAGCATATAATTTAATTAATATATTAATCCTTTAGATGGCAGCACTAAAATAATTTTCCGCTAGAAGTTGTAGTTATATATTCTAGTTAATTAATATAGTAATATTAATAATTGATTAAAAATAAAAATATAATATTTCTAATAGTAGCATCTATTTTCTTTTTCTAAATATATTATGAATTATATAGTATAATATATGTTTTACTAATTTTTACAATTATTGTTACAACTTTATTTTATTATCTATGTGATTTATACTATGACCATAACCGTGACTGTTAGTAAGTCACATGTAGTTTGTATCTGATTGCACTACAAATCTTGCTAGGATATGGGTAATGGTAAATATCTTAGTATATATATCCTTTTTTTTTTAATGGAATAATGTATTATTGTTATTTTGTCATATTGATTTTATTTTCTTCTATGTGTATCTTTCTACTAATTGTCATCTGAATAGCTTCCAGCCAGTCGGGTGTATTATGAGTCGAATTCTTAGCTTTCAGCACGACTCATAACAGAAACTGGTTGGATGTTTTTGCTTTTTTGTTAAACCATACACCCCTGATGTAGTAGTTTAATGAAAAAGCCTTCTACTGCCTTTTTATCCATTTATCTTTCATTATTTTGGTAATCTGCCTTCTATTTCACTTCAAACTTTAACTGTTTTCAATAAGATGATTGTAAAAATACTGGTTTCATTGGTTTATTGTATGGTAATATATGAATTACTCTGGTTATATAATGTCCATTTATCCACATATTTCTTAGTAATTTGGTAATCTACCTTCTATTTCTCTTCAAACTTCAACTGTTTTTAATAATATGAATGTAAAAATACTGGTTTCATTGGTTCTTTTATTGGTATTGTCTGAATAACTTTGGATGTATTTATAAAAGTATTTATATATATGTGTGATGATTTAAAAGTTAGGAGCCAGAGACATCAACGCCGGGTTTCCCATTCACCGCAGAGAAGTCATGGCCACCGAGGAAAATAAATAAATAAATGTAGAGAATCCAAATAATTACTCATTGGCTGCTGTAAGTTCATTTATTTAATCCGTAATCATGAGAAAGGGAAAAGCTCCTTTTGCGAACTATCTCTAACCAAAATATCCAAAAAAAATATTCCATCATTTACTTAAACCAGCCGTACTCAGCCAAGAAAGAACCAAGAATCTTTTCTCAACTCGAGGCTTCCCCTTTTAAATCTAAAAAGAAAATTCTAGAACCTTCTGTGACCTCAAACCATCATTCTTTTATGTAAACAGAATTCTTGTCCAGCTACGAGTCTATTTTCCACAGACGATCAATTTATTTTTAAAAAAATATTATTTAACCAATTTATAATCGACTCCTAATTTCTTAGGCAGACGATTTTTATAAATGATTAATTTTAAGAGAAAAAGAAAAGAAATGAATTTATTAATATGCACACTATCAAGGTTAACGGAGGAAAAATAAATAAAAAGATAAAATAATGATATTTTTTGAAAGGTATGGTTTTGGAATAAATTTAATAAGACTTTCTTAAAAAGGGTTGATAAAAACATAGAAGAAATTAGTTTTATTTGGAATATTAAGAAATAAAGTTTTAATTAAGAATATTTTTAATTTAGAGCCATCTTTTTAAATTTACGCATACTGGAATAATGTTTTTTAAGGCAAATTAAGAATTTATATCGTCTGCATAAAGATTAACAGATTAGATTTAGAAACAAGATTTTAATTTAATAATTTGAAGTAAGTACGGAACATTATTATAAGACATTTAAGATAGTATAAAGGTTAGTTTTGGCGAAAAAATTTTAAATTTGTAATATTATCCCCCCTCCCCAAAACTTTGTATGAAATTGATAGTTAAATAAAACAAGTTCAGACAACAGAAATATAATAATTTAGAAAAGTTAAATTTTGGAATAAAACTGTCGAACTCAGGAAGCCAAGAGATAGAAGAAAAGAAAATTAACGCAATATAAAAAATATTAGCGATTAAAATAAAATAGTTAAGAGAAAATTAATCTGAATTAAATTTAGGTAGGAGCATTTCCCTGAAAGAAATACAATACTGTTACAATATCACTTACTATTTGTAAGTGCATAGGAGATAATGCATACAATAACAGTAAATAAGTTATAAATAAGCAAGAGATAAAAAAATATAATAAAAACAATAAAAATTCGTTCTCATGGAAGTTTAAATAATTACAATAACTTAATGCATAGTTTATTTAAATAAAGTCCTTTAAATGAAAAAGTCTTTCAATAGTGTATATAAAAGAGTCTTTTCCAATGTTCACTAAATACAGTCTCTTTAATTAAAGATCTTCAAACCTAGTTTAATCTTTGGTTTTAATGTTGTGTTGGATCCAACATCTCTTAATACTATATCAAATTTTTCTTTCAATAATATATCAATTTCTTAATAATAAATAGCATAACTCTCAATATCAGTAATAAATAATATAGAAAAATTTAAATAAAAATAATAACAATAATAAGTAGTAGTATAATAAGACTCAAAATTGATAGCAATAATAATAATTCTCCATATCCTAATATTTCTCAATAAGAGTATAATTAATACTATACTTCATTATAGAAATCATAATGATAATAATAATAAAACAAGAGTATAATCAAAAGAAAATATCACAGTTACTTTATTATTGATAGGGAAAATATTGGTTGAGGATAAAAATAATTGTATAGCAACTAAATAATTTTCTTATCTTCTAATAGCATAAGAAAGTATTTTTTGCTAGCCGAAAGTATACATAAAAAAATCATAATAATTCCAAAATCCAAATAAAATTAAGTCTAACTATTTAGAAAATGGACTCTCAACCAGTATTTCCTTACAATAATTCCCCTCTGATACTCTTTTACAAAATTGTCAAATTTGGTTATAAGTTTTCAAATGCCAAAATGTAGAATAATGTTTTATCTACACATGGTTTATAAACTTTAATGATAAAAACAAATAGGAATAAAAGTTGTCATTCTTAATTGAGAAATGCAAATAAAAATACTTTTTTTTTTGAAAAACTTTTAATATCTGTAGTTTTCACAATCGCTGAAAATCACATATTATGTTATAGGTTTAAGTAAAGTCATCAAATTTTATAACAGTTATCACATAATATCTGCTGAATAAATAGAGTAATACTAATGTCAAATAAATGAATAAATATAGTTAGACTTATATGCACTTAAAATTAATTTATCAACATCAATTTGAAAGCTTTTACAATCAAAGTGTACACCTTATGCCTGCATAAGGAGCCCAATTTAACCCCAAAAACAAGTAATATTCTTGTTGCGCACCAAGAACATACCTGCTAATGTTGAAAATTATGGTGATAAAATATTTAAAGAATAAGAATTAAAATTTAATCTACTGTCTTGACTTTAGTTTGATCTATTGAATGTGATTGTATCTGAGGTTTTGTTGGTTTTTTGGGTTGCTCATGAAACAGTTTAAAATCTTCTGGTGAAAAATAGGGTCTTAATTTAGAAACATGCACAATAACGGAATTCTGACCTGTCTAATAATTAAATTTATCTATTTCATAAGTTACATCAGAAAGTTTATTTATAATTTTATATGGTCCAGAGAAAGTAGGTTCTAATTTTCGAGTGTTAGGGTATTTAAATTCTTCATAAATTACAGAGTCTTGTATTTTTAATGGGCATTCAACAAAATTTCGATCATAGAGCCTTTTACTTTTAAGGTGAAATTCATGAGTTCGCGCTTTCGCAATTTTGAGGGCTTTGTCTACTGGAGGTGTATACATTTTAACTGCCTCACACAAAACCATTACCCTCCATTTTTTAAAAATCTGAATCAAAATTATCGTGAAATTGTGACTATATTTAACTGTTAACATTAACCAGAAATTATATCTAATAAAAATAAAATTGTAAATATCATAGTTATACCTTAAATTGGGATCAACTTTTAATTCTATTATTTTATAGATTCAAAAATTTTAATATAGGTAATTTCTTACTTAAAATCACAAAATTTACTGAAAAAATTAATCATATTTATCAGCCAAAATTCTAGTAACAGCCTTGCACAGTTCCATCTTTCTTACTGAATTTAAATAAATTATAAGAATCCGGGAACCAAAGCTCACTGTAACCAGAAATTCTAACAAATAAAAGGAAAAACATAAATGTTAACTTAGTTTTCAGCTCAAATGTCTAGTTGTAGGGACATTATCATGAAAATATTGCATTCTGGGGATAGTTCTTGATAACAAACAAATATCAATAAATTAGAAAATGTACTTTTTAAAAAATAACTTGAGCTTCTAAGTTTTTTTATACTTCATTATTATTACGAACTTATCTTTAAACGTGCATAAAAATATCATAATAATCTTTAATATGCAACAGTAATTGTCTAGGAATATCATACTCTTCAATTTAATCCTTAAGAACAAAAATGTTTCAATCTCCAACACATAATAATGATGATAATAATACTCATAAATAGGCAAGTAAATAAAATTCACAGACAAATAATCAAATAAATCTGACAAACAGAGAATAATTAATTTAAATAAATACATAAAAAGTATACAAATAATAATAATCAAAACACTACGAAAAAATTCTCACCGAAATCTTATTGGGCTCAACTACCTCGAAAAATATCTGTCTATTCACTAATTTACAAGAAATGGTCTTGTAGTTATTATTTTTTTCTTCTTTTTCATCATCACGGGTACTATTTTTTCTCGACCAAAGCACTTTACAGGAACAATTTCTCTTTTTTTGTCACTCCAGAAATCAAGAGACTATGGCAGTTCTTGTTTAAGAACACATCCAATAATGACGGGCAAATTATTCAGCGATCCACAGTTTTTATTATCACTTCGTTCCATAGCAAGTTTCTTTAAAATCCAAAAAAAAGCAGCACAGGCATAAAACATCCTGTCGGACTTTTGAGTTTATTGTGATGATTTAAAAGTTAGGAGCCAGAGACATCAACGCCGGGTTTCCCATTCACCGCAGAGAAGTCATGGCCACTGAGGAAAATAAATAAATAAATGTAGAGAATCCAAATAATTACTCATTGGCTGCTGTAAGTTCATTTATTTAATCCGTAATCATGAGAAGGGGAAAAGCTCCTTTTGCGAACTATCTCTAACCGAAATATCCAAAAAAAATATTCCATCATTTACTTAAACCAGCCGTACTCAGCCAAGAAAGAACCAAGAATCTTTTTTCTCAACTCAAGGCTTCCCCTTTTAAATCTAAAAAGAAAATTCTAGAACCTTCTGTAACCTCAAACCATCATTCTTTTATGTAAACAGAATTCTTGTCCAGCTACGAGACTATTTTCCACAGACGATCAATTTATTTTTAAAAAAATATTATTTAACCAATTTATAATCGACTCATAATATCTTAGGCAGACGATTTTTATAAATGATTAATTTTAAGAGAAAAAGAAAAGAAATGAATTTATTAATATAAACACTATCAAGGTTGACGGAGAAAAAATAAATAGATAAAATAAAATGATATTTTTTGAAAGGTATGGTTTTGGAATAAATTTAATAAGACTTTCTTAAAAAGGGTTGATAAAAACATAGAAGAAATCAGTTTTATTTGGAATATTAAGAAATAAAGTTTTAATTAAGAATATTTTTAATTTAGAGCCATCTTTTTAAGTTTACGCATACTGGAATAATGTTTTTTAAGGCAAATTAAGAATTTATATCGTCTGCATAAAGATTAACAGATTAGATTTAGAAACAAGATTTTAATTTAATAATTTGAAGTAAGTACGGAACATTATTATAAGAAAATTAAGATAGTATAAAGGTTAGTTTTGGCGAAAAAATTTTTAATTTGTAATATATATATCACTTTAAGAATAATGTGTAACGGCAGATCCAAAGTCCCGTGCCATACTTACGGGACTTTGGATCTGCGGTTACACATTATTCTTAAAGTGCTATATACATAATTTACGTGATTATTGCAGCTATAGCGCTGATCATGTGGATTTTTCGTGAACTTAAGTTCACTCAAAACTTTAAAATTTTTGGACTATATATATATATATATATATATATATACAGAGTTGCCAACTACTACGCCTGTTTAAATCATATAAACATGTTTGGAACCATAATTTTATTTTAGCAAAATGTATGCCGAATATGTTAAATGCTATGTATTGCATTACATTTTGTCAATATTCAATTAAAATTTCTGTTTCTAATATGTTTATTTGCCTTTAAATAGGAATAGTAGTTGGTAGCCATGGATATATATAGATATAACCATTAATTGTAAAGCAATATATAAATCATTAAATTCAATACTAAATTATGACATCGAAACAATGAAAAAAAAAATCAAAATGAATACAAAAGAAACTTACAGAACCAAAGAAAAATCCTCAGGCTCAAAAATATTTTGGAACAGCAAATAAAGTGTGTGGTTTCATCTGTTGTATTAGCCATGAAAAAGCAAAATTACACGAATTTGGGGCTACCAACACACATAAAACCAAAATAAAACGGAGAATAACATTAAAAATAAATCGTAACAACATTATTCAAATGGATAGAAAAGGAAAAAAGATATCATACACTTAGTTACCAATAAAATGATGTAGCAAAAAATCAATTTGGCAATACTAACCTTAACTCAATATCTTAATATAAGTTAAAAGAAGGAATAAAATATATAAGTAATATAAGCATTTTATACATTTATAAATAATATTTTAGGTATTGTCTAAGTTGTTAAAAGTTAGATTCAAGTTAAACTTCGATAATTATATTTATAGATTATTTTTTCTTCGAAAGGTTCTTTTAATGGCTAAAGAACTAAAAGGAAACTAAATAAACATCCACGCAGAGGATGTGCAAGTGAAGATATTTTTTTTTTATGTGCATCTAAGTACATATGCTATGACTGACATACGTGAAAAACTAACTCTCAAATAGATCGAAAATTGTTGTGACTTCAAAATTTCAAACTTAGAATCAGGAATAGATATTTTTTAAATATCTGCAGATGTCTGGTGAGAATTGTCACGTTAATTTGCAAAAAATCATTGAATCTGAAAAAATCTTAAAATCACTTCTCCGACTTCAATACCATACAGATAGAGCAAATGGAATAAATTTACATGTTACAGAATTGTCAAAAATGTAATGTGGCATTGATGTAGGTATTGGACATTTTTAAATCTCAACTTCACTGGGGAAATGTTTGACAAATACACGTTGGCAATTCAACATACATTACTATTGTTTTAACACAATTAAACTGATTGGTAAATTTATCATACGAACTGAATATTTCCAAATGAGCGAAAAATTGCCTAGGCCGGGAATCGAACCCAGATACTGTTAGAATGTTATTCCATAAGGCGTGAATAAGTGAGTTCCTCAATAATAAAAAAGAGTTAAAAGCTTTACCTTTTAGTTGACACACATTTATTTGAAGAAATAAAGTAGAATAATGATGAACAAATACTTGGAAACACTTCACAACACAAAAGAACAGATGCACAGTCTTCACAATATTTACAGAAACACAACAAATAAAGAAAAATAACTTTGAAAACATAAATTAGCTTCAGTTTGACGCAGTTCTTGATAAATAGTAATTATTCCTTTGGAATAAAATAGTATATTAATGGATTTTTAATCCTTGACAGCATTTTGCTGCCTAAGCCAGCTGAGTCACTACATCAACTAACTGTTCTAAAGTTCTCTTCCAGTGAAAACAAAAATGTCTGGTGCTGCCATCTGGCGGCAGATTTTGGTACAAAAGAAGCAATTGTCTAACATTTCTCTCGTTTTGTCATAGAATCTGACACCAGATGGATAAGGTTTCTGCAATGTTCAAATTTGGCCTTCGGCAATGGCTTTGTCATTATGTCTGCTATCATTTCATTTATTGACAGATATTTCACATCTACTATAACATTTTTCATTTTCAAATCTCGTATGTAGTGATACTTTGTATCGATGTGTTTAGTTCGCGACTTGAACTTTTCACTTTCAACCAATTTAATTGTTAATTGATTATCTTCAAAAATTTTAATTGGGTAATGTTGTTGTAATTTGAGATCTTTACATAGTTTTAAAATCCACAACACTTCTTGAGTTCCTTGTGACAGTGCCACATATTCCGACTCGGCTGACGATAATGTAACACACGTTTGTTTTCTTGAGAACCAAGAAATGCAGCTATTGCTTAAGAAGATTACATTTCCTGAGGTAGATTTTCTATCTGTATTATCTTGACCCCAGTCAGCATCTGAGTATGCAACTATATTAGGATAATCTTCTGAAGAAATATGAAGTGCAAAATTTTTTGTGGTTTTTAGGTACCTTATTACCCTCTTAACAGCATTCCAGTCCTTTTGTCTTGGATTATTGCATTTTCGACTTAGTATATGCGTAGGTCTTGTGCATAAGGAAATATATAAAAGACTTCCTATAGCTTGTCTATAGTTATCATTTGATGATAAAAGATTTTCTTCTTTTTCTAAACTATAATAGTTTGTTTCCATTGGGGTATAAGTTGGTTTGGCTTCTTCAAGCTGAAAATCTTTAACTAATGGATTTATTTTATTTGTTTGTGACAGCAGATAACTTCCATCTTCTTTTCTATGAATCTCTATACCTAAGAAGTATTTTGCTTCTCCTAATGATGTTATAGGATAAGACTTTTTTAAATACTTTATTACTTCATGGACTTCATTTTCATCATCTGAGCTTATCAACATATCATCTACATATAGTATGAGATGCATTGTCTTCTTTGATTTCTCTTTTGAAAACAAACATGGATCCCCAGGTCGAAATTCATGCTGGTATTTGTTTGCTAGACAAGCAGCAAGTGCTATAACCCAACAAGTAAAATAGCATAAACTAGCATTACACGTTGCTGGTTCCAGCAGAATTTCCAGCAATTCATGGTGTGTATTGGCCCACTTTGCTGGAAATAAGCATGAGATGCTTTCATATAGCTTGTCATGCTTTTGTTGTGCAAGCTAGCGATATAGCATGTGATGCTAGCTAGCATATGATAGCATAGAATTTCCAGCAATTCATGGTGTGTATTGGCCCACTTTGCTGGAAATCTAGCAGACATAGCAATACCTAGCAATAACTAGTATATTTTTGTTTCTGGTACAAGCATAAATTTTGACCTGGGTCTGCTTCACTTTGTTTAAATCCATATGCCTTTAGAGTATTTTCTATTTCTTCATTCCAGCACTTGGCGGCTTGCTTGAGACCATATATGGCCTTTTTTAATTTATAGACTTTGCCTTTATTTTCTTTATCTTGAAAGCCTTCTGGTTGAAACATATATAATTCTTCATTATCTAATTTACCATGTAGAAAGGCTGTTTTAACATCTCTTTGGAATACTTTGGCTTTACGATAAGCTGCACAGGTCAGAAAAGCTCTAATAGTTGTATGTTTAACGACAGGAGATAAGGTTTCATCATAATCAGTGCCTAGTTGTTGAGTGAAACCTTTGGCAACTAATCGTGCTTTGCATTTTATTTCTTCTCCATTTTCATCACATTTTGTTTTATAAACCCATTTACAGCCACTTGCGCGCTTACCTTTTGGTAAAGTAACAAGCTCAAATACTTCATTTTCTTTTAAAGAGTTAAATTCTTCTTTCATAGCTTGAAACCATTTCTGTTGATCTTTTACAGGTACAGGGGTTGGACAAAAATATGGAAACACCTTAAAAGAAACACGTTTCCTTGCCTAGTATTGTGTACGGTACCCGTTGTTATTCAAAACAGCTTGCAGTTTTCTCGGAATGGATAAATACAGTTTCTGTATGTTTGCCAAGGGAATATTGTACCATTATTCCTGCAAAATGGTGGCAAGTTCAGATAACGATGTTGGCGGTGGATAGCGAGAACGCACTTTTCGCTCCAATGTAGACCACAAAGGTTCGATAATATTCAAGTCTGATGACTTTGGTGGCCTGGGGAAATGCGAAAAATCATCCTCGTGCTCAGAAAACTAGTCCTGGACAATGTGAGCTGTGTGAACGAAAACGTTGTCGTCTTGGAAGATACCATCATCATTGGGGAACAAAGCTTGTACCATTGGATGGACTTGATCGGCCAAAATGTTCACATAAGTCTGAGCAGTAATACGCCTTTACAGAGTTATCATAGAGCCAGAAGAGAACCACGATATGGCTGCACAAACCATCACCGAACCCCCGCCATATTTCACTCTTGGCAACAAGCAGTCTGTATTATAGGCTTGAGATGGCGTTCTCCAGACGTAAACTCGGCCAGAAGTGGGGAACAATGTGAAAGAAGACTCATCAGACCATATTACGCTCTTCCACTGCTCTATAGTCCAGACTTTATAACTTAAACACCACTTTTTCCTGTTACGGGCATTAGCATTACTGATGGATGGCTTTTCAATTCCAACACGGCCAGCAATTCCCTATTTATGAAGCTCCCTTCTAATTGTTTCGGTACTCACAGGATTTGGTAACACGACATTCATTTCAGCAGTAACTTTTGCAGCTGTGGACTGCTTATTTTTCGCGATAATCCTCCTTAATGATCGTCTGTCACGATCGCTCAGCACACTCTTTCGTCCGCGCTGTGATTTAGCGGATGATGTTTTTTCCGCATTTCGACACAGTACCTCTTGAAACACTAAAAACCTCGGCTACCTTGCTTACGGAAGCACCCACCATACGCGCGCCAACAATTTGTCCACGTTCGAAGTCTGTTAACTCTGACATAATGCAATGATAATCTCACATAACAGTGCTCTAACAACGACTGAACGGTGCGGCGATTTTACGAAACTATATAGGTGGCGTCAGTAGGCGAAAACTCCAGTGCCATCAGCATAGTTCATTATAATCAATCTTTCTTTTCAAACATGCATTTCAAAAGGTGTTTCCATATTTTTGTCCAACCCCTGTAATTTTAACACATCTTTAAAAGTTTCAGGATCTTGATTTTTGGAACAACAGTCTTCAGTTTTGTAAGAAAACCTTTCTGGTGGAATTCCTTTTGTCTCTCTGCTAGAAATTCTTCTCTGTGAATTAGCTTCACTTTCTTCTGTTGTTGGGCTATCTACTGATTTTTCATCAGTTTCTATTTCTTCTGCAGTATTTCCTATTGGATTAGATTCACAATCATTTTCAAGACTTTCTTCTGAAAAATTGAAATGTATTAAATCAGAAGTTCGCTCTTCAACATTTGCTGGGAAAAAGTTTTCACCTTTCATATTTTCAAAAAACTTTACTGTTCTGCTTATGACAATTTTTCTTCCGCCTGCATAAATTCGATATCCCTTGCTTCTTAAATCATAACCAACAAAGATTCCTTCAGTAGCTTTTTCATCAAATTTTTGCCTCCTGTTTATGAACATGCACATATGCTTTGCATCCAAATACTTTAAGGTGACTCAAATTTGGCTTATGCCCATGCCACAGTTCATATGGTATCTTTTCAGTTGATTTTGTGGGTAATCGATTTTGCAAATAAGCTGCTGTAGCTACGGCTTCTGCCCAGAATGTTTTTGGTAATTTAGCATTTATAAGCATGGCTTTACGCATTTCAATTAGAGAGCGATTCTTTCTTTCCGCGACTCAATTTTGAGACGGCGAATATGGCGTTGTTGTTTCATGATGTATTCCTAAGTTCTTTAGGTATTTACTAACATATTCATTGCAATATTCTGCTCCATTGTCAGTACGCAGAGATTGAATCTTCAATCTAAATTTGTTTGTTGTTGATGCAACATATTCTTTTAATTTATCAAATACTTCATCTTTAGAGGAAATAAAATATACCTGTGTATAACGAGAATAATCATCAATAAACGTAACGAAATATCTTTTTGATCCCATACTATTTGTTTCAGCAGGACCGCAAACGTCGCTATATATCAGATCAAGTGGTTTTCTACTTCTGTATTTCTTTTGGAAATGATTTTTCTGTTAGCTTAGCTTTTATACAACTTGAACATTGAGTATTATGAGAACAATTATTCACAGTAATACCTAAAGCTAAATCATCCTTTTGAATTTTCTTGATGGATTCCAAATTTCTATGACCCAGCCTTTGATGCCATTTTAGAATGCAGTTGACATTAGAACAAACAGGTAATATTTCTGAAGCGCTGTATACTTTTTCATTTGTGGGTATTATTTTTAATCTGTATAATCCCTCATCAGCTTTTGCATCTGCAACTAATATGTTACCCTTTTTAATTAAACACATATCATCTTTAAATGTTACAACAAAACCTTTCTCAGTGCAAGACTGTACAGACAATAAATTACTGTCTAACTCGGGAACATAAAGCACATGATCTAGTGTAATTTTATTTGTTTTACCATTAAGTATTTCAATATTAAAAGTACATTTACCTTTTCCTTTTGCAGTTAATTTAGTTCCATTAGCAATTGTATCTTTACTTGAATTCTTTAATTCTGAGAACAATTCTAAAGAATTAGCTAAATGAACAGACGCGCCTGAATCAATAACAAAAGTTAACTTTTGGTTTTGATTTCTATTTTGTTGAGATTTCATAACAAAACCTGAAGAATTTGATTCTTTCATTAATTCATGATAGTTTTGAGAATTTGATGGATTTTCATTTTGACCAGCAGTAGAAGCAGAGAAATTGTTTTGTTTTTTAAACTGTTGACGTGATCTATCTTGAGTAAAATTTGGTTTTGTTTTGTTATTGTTGTTATTCTTTAAGTGAAAACAATCTTCACGGTTGTGATTGGTTCTTTTACAATGAGAACAAAATTTTTGTTTATTTAAATGTTTTGGTTTATCCTTATTACCCTTTAAAGCAATAGATTCAAATTTTGTTGAAATTTGTTTAGTTTCAACTCTTCTAAGATCACTCTTGAACTCTTCAAGATAAGAACTCTTCAAGATCAATTAACTTGTTTTGAACATATTTTAATGATAAATCTGTTCCATATTTGCTTTCAATAGCAGTTATAAAGGTACTATAAGAATTTGGCAAAGAACAAAGCAAAATAGCTATTAAATTATCATCTTGTATTACTTCACCTATACTTCTTAATTTTTCTGCCAATTCTAAGACAGAATTTATATGTTCCTGCATTTTAATACTTTCATTATATTTAATGGAATGCAACTTCCTAAGAAGATAAAGTTTATTTGTAAGATTTACCCTTTCATGCACAGATTTCAATTGATCATATGTTTTTTTAGCACCTTTAGCATGTCTAACATGAACAATTTGAGAATCTGAGATATTTAAACAAATTAATGTTCTAGCATTTCTATCATTTTTCACCCAATTGTCATCATTTTCTTTTTTAGATTCAAATACAACATCATATAAACCTTCTTTTATTAACAATTGTTCAATTTTAAACTTCCATACTGAATAATTATCATCAGTTAACTTATCAATATAATGAGATTCTTTAAGACTAGACATTGTTATATAATAATATTTGCTTATTTCACAGAAAATAAAAGTGTGTTTATCTTATTAATTTACAACAATAAAATATTATAAACTCATATATAATGCTAATGATGAAATAAGAACATAATAGAATTCTTGAGAACAATTTTAAAAGTTACTTCTGGTTTCAGAAATTTTTTCTTAAATATTCAAAACTCTTTGTTTAAACATAAATTTGAATTTTCAACTAATAAATAATAAAATTTCAATTAGAAACAAGCAAAATAATTTCTTTTCACATCAACAAATAATAGTTTTGGTTTCAAAACAAGAACAATTCTTTGAATTTTCTTTTATATCATTCACTTGTGAAAAATACAATATTCAGAAAATAATTATTTCAAATTATTTCTTTTGAATTTAAATATTATATTTTCTGTTTTGATATTATTATATTTAAATTTTTGAAACTATAAATCTCAGTCTCATAATCAACACTGTTGGAATGTTATTCCATAAGGCGTGAATAAGTGAGTTCCTCAATAATAAAAAAGAGTTAAAAGCTTTACCTTTTAGTTGACATACATTTATTTGAAGAAATAAAGTAGAATAATGATGAACAAATACTTTGAAACACTTCACAACACAAAAGAACAGATGCACAGCCTTCACAATATTTACAGAAATACAACAAATAAAGAAAAATAACTTTGAAAACATATGTTAGCTTCAGTTTGAAGCAGTTCTTGATAAATAGTAATTATTCCTTTGGAATAAAATAGTATATCAATGGATTTTTAATCCTTGACAGCATTTTGCTGCCTAAGCCAGCTGAGTCACTACATCAACTAACTGTTCTAAAGTTCTCTTCCAGTGAAAACAAAAATGTCTGGTGCTGCCATCTGGCGGCAGATTTTGGTACAAAAGAAGCAATTGTCTAACAGATTCTTGGCTTACAAGGCCAATGCTTTACCTGTTAAGCTAACTGGTCGATAGCCGGCTGGGGTTTTCCTCTCGGATACTTTATTGGTCTTAACATTTGGTCTATCATTTAGACAGCTCGGCAGAATAAACCGCAGATAATAGAACTCCATATTACGATGGATACGTAGATATGCTAATCTTTTAACACAATCAAACTGATTGATAAATTTATCATACGAACTGAATGTTTCCAACTGAGTGAAAAATCGCCCAGGCCGGGAATCTAACCCAGAAACTTGGATTACAAGGCCAATGCTTTACCTGTTAAGCTAACTGGGCGATAGCCGGGTGGGATTTTTTGCTCAGATAACCTTATTGGTTTTAACATCTGGTCTGTCACTTAGACAGCTCGGCAGAATAAACCTCAGGTAATGGAACTCCATATAACGATGGATACGTAGATATACTATTATTTTAACACAATCAAACTGATTGGCAAATTTATCATACGAACTGAATATTCCAACTGAGCGAAAAATTGTCCAGGCCGGGAATCGAACCCACATACTTGGCTTACAAGGCCAATCCTTTACGTGTAGCTTTACCTGCTGCCGGCCTGGGCAATTTTTCACTCAGTTGGAAATATTTAGTTCGTATGATAAATTTACCAATCAGTTTGATTGTGTTAAAATAATAGTATATCTACTTATCCCTCGTTATATGGAGTTCCATTACCTGCGGTTTATTCTGCCGAGCTGTCTAAATGACAGACTAGATGTTAAGACCAATTAGGTTATATGAGCGAAAAATCCCAGGTGGCTATCGTCCAGTTAGCTTAACACGTAAAAGATTGGCCTTGTAAGCCATGTATCTGGGTTCGATTCCTGGCCTGGGCAATTTTTCGCTCAGTTGGAAATATTCAATTCTTATGATCAACATACATTGCCATATTTTGAGACAAAGTATTTTGAAACAAAATGTGTAACTGGCATTATTGTTTTAATTTTAGACAAACGATTCCAAATCGATATATCTGACAAAAGATCAAATACTTAGATATAATCAAATGTGGTTTAAAATACCCTACAGAAAATATTGTTCTCATTTATGTAGCTTATTTACTTTTTAAATATCTGATTAACATTTTAATGTGTGTGAAACATTAGTTTTGTTTGATAACTGGCTCATTGAACTCAGAATAAGATATTTAACCCATTTGTGTCTAGCGTCCCATTTTTGGGACAGTTTAAAAAAAATTCAAGTAAGCGCTTTTCACACCAGTAAAAAGGAGGAGAAAAATACTTTCTTTCTCAAGACAAATTCTTCGATATATTAAAATACAAGTTATTCTTGTTTTAAAAGTGGTGGGAAAGTGCGAAATTTGAATTTTAACATAGAAAATATTTCAGGCATTAATGGGTTAAATTATATGTTCGTAATCTGTAGGGGAGACTGGTACACAATGGTCCACTTTTACAATTTACATTTTGTTTTCAACGATGAATCCAATATGCCTGAAAATATACTTCAACATTCCTTAATCATTTCAACTTGCTTTAGAATTTTTTTAAGAACATTGCTTCAAATACATAAAAATGTTGTATACATTCATAAAGAGGACCAGAGTGTCTCTGAAGCAGGGCACAGTGGTCAACTATTAGGTATTAATCGAAATACAATAAAATTATTTTTTTTATTAATTTAAATCCTCTTTATTTACCCTTTACCTCCAAAATCACATAATAGGGAAGACCGGGACAAGATGACAATGTTAACAATTTTTGTTGTTTATTACTTTATTTTTAAGTATATTAAAATTAATTTTACATGAATTCTTAGAGTATTCCTTTGTTGTATTATATATATTACTTTTAAATTTTTTAAATAAAAATAATAAAGAATAATTTTACTTTTTCTAAACAAATTGTCATCTTGCCCCAGTACTAGGGCAAGATGATTTTGGTCAATTCAATGCTATAATCAATTAGACTAAAAGAAAAACTTTAAGACTTTAAAAATAAATATAAGTGGTACTTCACTATGTAATTATGTCCACTGTACCCCACTCTCCCCTACATACAGCATGTCCCCTCTCAACGGTATCCAATGGCAAATTCCTAGACTGTTAGTTAGACATATACTTCCAATTACAAAAATGTTTTAAATAAAATAAAGAAATATTTTAAAAGCGGTTTAAGACAATAAAAATATTTCTTAAAAAATTACAAAATTTAAATTTTAAAACCTTCTTCCGGTGCTATAAGTTTTATTTAGTAAAGTTTTCCTTTTACACTAACAAGTAAGACAAAAAGTTTTATTTATTTAAAAGTTTTATTTCATATATATTACTAAAATTGACCGACTTGTGTAACTTTAAAAATACATGACCGATACCACTTCTCTGCATCTAAATACAAATGAGTTCGTTCAGGCTTTGAGGGGTCACATACCAAATGTTTTAAGTATTCGAAGAACTTACTCCATGAGTATCTGTATTTTTAAAAAATCGTTGAAGTATTAAGATTGAGTTAATTTTTATTAAGTTTCAGGTTGGCTAAAATAATTGTATTTTAAGATATGTTTTATTTTATAAAGATTTGAGACTTTCTTTTCATGAATTCTTTTAACAAAAATGCTATTTTTATATGTTTTATTTAACTTTAACGATCGTATGTTATGCTTTTTCAGTTCAAAAATTTTACTCGACCTTTATCTCATTTTCAAATATCCGATCAAGATTAAATTTTACATATGAACGTAAATCTGACGACAATCTAATATTAATATGAATTTCGGTGGCTACCATTAACATACACAAGAAATTTCGAATAGATTACCGCCAAGAAATTTAAGAAAATATTTTAGATTAGAAACACACGACTGCGAAGGTTTTTGGTTTTTTAATTTTAAGTATTTTTTAGCACTAAGTCAGAAAGTTTCTTTAATTTTTAACCGTCATGTCAGATAAATTGTCAAAGGTAAATGGAACAAAAATCAGTTATAAAATAGAGGAGATAGCTGTATTTAGTAACTTTTGATAATTGATATTTGTGTGCTTTTAAGTAGGGAATCTGAAAATGACCTGCCTTTATAAATAGTAACACGTTAGAATTTTTTTGCAAATCATAAATGGCAAAGTTAAAATATAGCGAATATCTCATGCTATAAAAAGGGATTTAAAAATTTTTTTACTTTAATTCAGTAATTTATTCAATATTTTGGCTTAAACTGGGATTCTTACAGCTAAACAGCTGAGGTGGGGGAGGAAGTTCAATTTTAACTTTGAACGTTTTACCTTTCAAATTTAGAATTTGCAAAAAATCTTGACGTGTTGGTTAAAAATGAAGCTCGTTTTCGAATTCAGCAGTAAAAAATACTTAACAATCATTTATTGAAAGTTAAAAATAACAATAATATCTATTTCATTCTATCAAATTTTCGCTATTTTTTCATTTCTTTTTTTAATTTAAAACTTACGATTTGCAAAAGACCTTTACGTGATTGAAAATTAAAAATGATGTACAATTTCAGATTTAGTTTTACAAATACACAAGAAACAATTAGTAAAAGATAAAAAACAAGACATAACTCAACATTTGCAAGCTAGTATAATCTAATAATATTCTTAAATGTGTATCATTTTGTAAAGAATTAAAGCAGTTAGTTTTCGCCACTTTATTTAACAAAAAATCTGTTTTTTAAAATCTATGTTTATTATAAAATGTATTTTGCATTAATATGTCAGATAGATTAAAAATTTCAAATTTATTTTGCAATGTTAATTTTACTCTCAAACATTTTCTCAATATACCCGACGAAATTACATTTCTACTAAAGTTGTGAATGACCCCTAGTTTGCAGCAAAAAACATGCTCTAACTTTAAATAACTTTTATTGGATCAATTTTAATCATAGAATAATTAGACTTTTTTTGTTGCTTGTTATTGTAACATGAATTTTTTACTAAATAAAACTTATAAGACTATATATAAAAATTCATATTTCGTAATTTAAAAAAATGTTTCTACTAACCGAATTCATTTTTTCAATATATTTTCATCCTATTTTAATTTTTTTAAATGTAACTACATGTCTATGGGTAACGTTTAATAACGTAATGTTTACATAATATTAACGTAATGTTTAGAATTTAGCAATAGAGCTCCGTTGAGAGTCACCCTGTGCATCGGTAGCAGAAAAAAACATTTAAACTTTAGCAAGTTGTTTTCTATAGTATATAATTCTTTAAATATATTTAAATAATGGAGTATCTTTTTAATTCATGTACTAAAATATTCATTGTATCTAGATTAATCAAATATGAGTTTGTAAGATGTCGAATATATATATATATATATATATATATATATATATATGTATATATACAGGGGTTGGACAAAAATATGGAAACACCTTAAAAAAACACGTTTCCTTGCCTAGTATTGTGTACGGTACCCGTTGTTATTCAAAACAGCTTACAGTATTCTCGGAATGGATAAATATAATTTCTGTATGTTTGCCAAGGGAATATTGTACCATTATTCCTGCAAAACGTTGGCAAGTTCAGATAACAATGTTGGCGGTGGATAGCAAGAATGAACTTTCCGCTCCAACGTAGATCACAAAGGTTCGATAATATTCAAGTCTGATGACTTTGGTGGCCTGGGGAGATGCGACAATTCATCCTCGTGCTCAGAAAACCAGTCCTGGATAATGTGAGCTGTGTGAACGGGGAAGTTTTCGTCTTGGAAGATACCATCATCATTGGGGAACAAAGCTTGTACCATTGGATGGACTTGATCGGCCAAAATGTTCACATAAGTCTGAGCAGTAATACGCCCTTACAGAGTTATCATGGGGCCAGAAGAGAACCACGATATGGCTGCCCAAACCAACACCGAACCCCCGCCATGTTTCACTCTTGGCAACAAGCACTCTGTATTATAGGCTTGAGATGGCGTTCTCCAGACGTAAACTCGGCCAGAAATGGGGAACAATGTGAAAGAATACTCATCAGACCATATTACGCTCTTCCACTGCTCTATAGAGTCCAGGCTTTATGACTTAAACACCACTTTTTCCTGTTACAGGTATTAGCATTACTGATCGATGGTTTTTCAATTGCAATACGGCCAGCAATTCCCTATTTATGAAGCTCCCTTCTAATTGTTTTGGTACTTACAGGATTTGGTAACACGACATTCATTTCAGCAGTAACTTTTGCAGCTGTGGACTGCTTATTTTTCGCGATAATCCTCCTTAATGATCATCTGTCACGATCGCTCAGCACACACTTTCGTCCACGCTGTGATTTAGCGGATGATGTTTTTTCCGCATTTCAAATATGCGGAATAAATCTTCGACACAGTACCTTTTGAAACACTAAAAACCTCGGCTACCTTGCTTACAGAAGCACCACCATAGGCGCGCCAACAATTTGTCCACGTTCGAAGTCTGTTAACTCTGACACAATGCAATGATAATCTCACATAACAGTGCTCCAACAACGACTGAACGGTGCAGCGATTTTACGAAGTTGTATAGGTGGCGTCAGTAGGCGAAAACTCCAGTGCCATCAACATAGTTCATTATAATCAATCTTTCTTTTCAAACATGCATTTTAAAAGGTGTTTCCATATTTTTGTCCAACCCCTGTATATATATAAATTGCACTTCACACACAGGAATAAATTCCATTATTAAAATAATTACATTAGGGAGTGGATAACTGAAAATACCAATATATATAGTGAAGTGCAATTTTTTTTTCTGGTAAGAGACGCATGGTAATGAAAATAAAATATTTAAATTTGTGTATATTATCTCCATGTATAATGGTAGCAGAAAATTTTATTTAAATTATATAAATGGTTTTACATTGTATGAATTTTGTAAAAAATGAAGCGATACTTTAATTACTACATTAATTTTATTTGTACTTATTTCGGATAACCAAATACATGCTTGTAATAATACTTCAAATTTCATGCTTATTCTTTTAAGTTAAAATCTGTCAGCGTATGGTATTTTTACTCGTATTTCATCTCATACGCTGAATTCAGCATATTTATGTATTTAAAGTATACAAGTTTTAAAGAATTCTTTTATGCAGGTATAATTTGTAAATTAGGTAATTATTTTGTTTAAGCGATTAAAATTACTCAAACATATTTATTATATTTTTTGCACTTATTATTCCTATGCTTTCATAAATGCTAATAAACAATTATCTTATATACAGTCGACTCTCGTTTATTCGAAATCGGATAATTCGAATCTTCGCTTAATTCGAACTAAACATGAAGTCCCGAAATTTTCAATGGCAGAATAACGTTAAAAACTTTCACTTATTCGAACTCATTTTTTCTTGACTTCGTTTAATTCGAACTCACGAGAATTCCGATTTTTCATTTTTCTTTTCTTTCTGGCGGATTTCAGATAATTAGAATAACTTTCATTTCTTTGATTTTTCTGAAAATCGTTCCGAACAAGTACACATATCGTCCAATTCATTTGATATCCACTTTCTTAGTGCCCCGTCTGTCCGTCAGTGACACCTCAATTTTATTTTCATTGTGCTTGTTTCTATACATTTAATTAGTTTATGTATTTATACATTCTAATTTATTATTAAGTCATATTCTATTGATAACAGACGAAATATATTTGAAAAACACTAAAACATTAATTCCTTTGTAATAGTACCATATTAAGCATGTTTTTATTTAATATTTTCCATAATTCGAACATTTCTTGTGGTCCCAACGAGTTCGAATTAACGAGAGTCGACTGTATCTTTATTTTTCTACTGTTGTGCTTTTGACTGCAATAAAATATAGTATTGTACAAAATTTTATTATTTTATGCTTTGTAATTTGTAAATTTCTTTTAATATGTGTACCATAGATTTGTATAATTATAAGAAACCATATTTTTGAGATTTGTGAACATTTAATAAAATTATATAATTTATTACCAAATAGCAGTTAAAAATTAAGTCAATTCGTTAACATCATAGATACTAAAAAGATGTAAACATATAGTATTTGATTAAACAGTGTTTAATAAAAAAAACTATGACATTTCGTTTAATAAAATCTAATATTTTAAGGAAATTATTACATTTAGAAATTGGCTGTCTAACGTTTTACTTAAAGTTTTGAAAAAATTGAAATCAAAGAATTGCATATCTCTTGCCCATGTCATGTCAAAAACTAATTTTAAAAAATCTTATCTAAACAGCAGCAAGTTCAGAAAATAATCAAATTATTCCTATAATTGCACAAGTTATTCAGAACATAAATACAATGTCAAAAGAAATTTAATACTAGTAATATCACATGCAAAGCGATATTACTCAATACTTTCGATATTTCTTCATTCGTTAAATCAGTTACGATGTTGTCCTTGAAATATTATAAATTATTTTCGTATTAGTTACATTAGGCCGTCACTAAACATACAATAGTACGTAATATATTGCTTTCTTAATTAAATCGAATGATCGACGAAGGAACTGCATGTATTCTTATTTCCTACTTTATCATTCAAGATAAACTAAAAATGCATAGGGAAAACACGGGAGACTTGATCCCTTTTTCAGTTTTTAGGTGCGTTCGTAATTATGTAAATACGTAGCACCTATTGTTGTCGCTCAGTCCGTCCGTCTGTCCATCCGCATATAACAACGCAAAAACTACCCAACCGAATCGTTTGAAATTTAAAATACATAATTATTGCATAATTTTGTCGAGTCATTTCAAATTTTATGAAAATCGGATGGATAGATCAATTACAGGGACAATCAAAAGGATTCCGTTACATTACGGTCAATGGGGAAAAAAGTTTCAAATGCATTTTAATAGTTTGAAATTTAAAACGTATATTACATAATTTTGTCGAGTCATTTCAAATTTTATGAAAATCGTATGGATAGATCAATTACAGGGACAATCAAAAGTATTCCGTTACATTACGATCAATGGGGAAAAAGTTTCAAATGCATTTTAATGGTGTTACACTCATTTCAATATAACAGAATTGACATGAATCTATGAAATATGTACTAAAAATACATTTTGTACAATCTGTGATGCAAAGAATATTTATTATTAAATTACAGGGCCACACAAATGTATTCCACTAAATAATGTTATACGGGGAAACATTGTTTGGGGGGTGTTTTAATTATATTAAACTACTTCACATTTTATGAATAAGATATACGTTAATGAAGTATAATAAAAAATTACTCCCTGCATATTTACAGGAACACAAAAGATTTCGACCACTATACTGTATCCAAAGTATGCTCTACTATATCAGCAAGATCTGAATATTTTAAAACTTCGTTATCAACGAACGCACCTCATTTGCTACGCTTTACGTGAAATTTCCAACTTGTTAATTTTTACCTCGGAAAAAACAATGTTTTTCAAATATGTTCAGTTATTATTAAGGGCTCATGTGTCTTTCATGTTGTAGAAATTTTATTTTTGAAAACTATTTTTAAAATAAAGATAAATTAATTTCTAAAAAATAAAAAAGGGATCAAGTCTCCCCAATTTTAGGGAGACTATCCCCTTCGAAGGGAGACTTGATCCTTGATGCAAATCCATTTAATTGATTTAAATTAAATAGTAGCAATCAAATTTATTGTTGACTTACACGAAAAAAAATTCTACATTTGATGAAAATCCCTGTGATTCATATGGATGATTGTTATTGCAGAAATTAATGATAAAAACGTTCTCAATGCTTGAAAAATCAAATGTGAACGTTAAAATTATTACAATTTGAAAAATTACACCAAGCGTGGATGGTTTAATTTGTCTTCTGACAATGTATCATCAATGTTCACAACATAAATAAATTAGTCCGCACTAAGTTCTCTTTTTTCTTAGAAAATTGATTTTGTATTCAGATGATGAAATTTTGTTTTCATTTTTTTCAACGAAAAGACTTATTTCATTTCTAGAAATCACTTATTGACAAAGTCTTTTTCACCAATCTACAAATTTTGTGGATCTTTAATGATTTCATCAGAATGTTCATCAAGTGAATCTGACTATAATGGACATGGGTTCTATAAATGTTTCCACTTTCTGAAGGTTCCGGGTTTTCATTTTTAGTGTTTTTTTGCTTTTCTTTCTTGAGATGAAATGAGTTTTTCTTGATTCCTGTTTTTTATTTAGTTGGCGATTTTGTATTTCTTCTCCAATCTGTCTTTCAGTTGGTGTGCTTGTCAAAAAAATTTTAAATCCTTTTTTCCTTTCTTTAGATTTTCTCGTTTTGAGTAATGAAACTTTTGGAAACGCTTGTATTGCTACTGGTGTCACTATGTTTGGTTAACTATTATTGTATTACTTCTTGCAGTAGTTAAAGGTTGATCTGTGATAAAAGATTATAAAAAATCATCTTCAGAAAATGTATTCTCGTTTAAGGGATATATGCTGGTGATTTTAAATCAATTTATTATGTTAGTTGGCACAGTGACCTTTGGATAATTGCTATCAGTTCAGAAATTTGATTAATTGTTGTTCTTTGAGCAGGATTATCCAGTCTCAAACAGCCACATTAAAATACCTTTTTAATGGTCCATATACTGTATGTTCAAGAGGCTGCAATATGTGAAAAATGTATGGTGGTATTGTTAACAAAATTATTCCATTTTCTTTGGCATATTTCGAACTGTCAATGTTTACATGGCTATCATGATAATCCATAAATGATTAATATTTTACTTCTTTGATTATATTATACATTCTTTATGAAGTGTTTTAAAAATTTTACAAAGTTAGGCGCATTCATCTACCATGTGCTTACTAAACACCATATACAGTCACATATTAACTTTCTTTGTCAATCATCTATAATCAATGAATCCATATTTTAACAATACCGATAATATCTAAATAGAGCATTGAGGATCGAAGGTTAACAAAATATTGTATTTAGCTTAACTTTGGGGACACTCTATCCACAGTATCAATTCTCCCGATACAACGGGGATCATGTGTCCCTAATGTGTATTTGTGGGAAAAAGAATTACTAAATCAAAAGTTTAAAAAAAAAAAAAAGTGTATTGGGTTAAAGTAACAAAATTTAAGCAGTAAGGAATGTTAGTATATTATATCAATAAAGTTAAATAATTTATTTGTATTTAGCAAAAAATATGAAACAAACTACCTACTCAAAAAGAAGTTTGATTGTATGAAAACAGAAATTTCTTTCTTACAACAAAAATAAAAAATGGCCGAATCACTTTATTAGTGTTTCCAATCGCAGAGACTTAATTGCATTTTTTCTCTGGTTTTAGACCTAGGGATCAAGTCTCCCTAGGGATCAGCTCTCCCAAGTTCCCTACTCTGTGAGAAATTAAGTTGATTTGGAAATAAAAGTATCGAAATCTTAAGAATTTTGTGACTGATTTAGAAATCTACATAAATAAACTGTTAAATACGAGTACTACGAGTATTACTCGCACTCAAAGGGTCCCAAACAATAAATATATGAATTATTAACTGCATTGTTTAAAAAAAATCCCTGCCGGCCCAGCCAACAAGTGGCGGAAGATTTCAAAGTTAAGCACTAATTTCACCATTGAAAACCTTTTGCGAAAATTCTAATATACTCACATGCACACATGCATGTATGTGGAATAGATTTAATAACAGCGAAAACAAATTTAGAGAACCTCAAAATGTTTAGATCTGTCAATATTTCCATAGTTAGGTTTTTATCATGTTTCAATACATTTTTTCAAACTTACTTGACGTTACATAATCACCTAGTGAAATCTATTGTAATTCTAATATGAAGTAACATTCACAGTTTTTAAAATTTGTCGAACCATTCATTTCATTTTCAGATTTCACGTGGAAATTTTACTGTAAAAAAGTTACGACGGAATATTATTATTATTATTATTTAGTTAATCAAATTTCATTTTCGTTTTTCACGTGGAAATCTTGCAACAGAAAAATAATTTTTGTGATAAGAATTTTATTGTGTTTTTTATTGTTGGCAACTGCTATAACAAAAAATTTTTATTTTTTCTTACCATTTTTCTGTAAACGCTGGTTTTATCAGAGCCATGTTAAAGCGGTATTGAAAATTATTTGAACCTTCCCCATTTCCAGCTCCTTGGGACAATTTTTTCCATTTGCTATCTCCGCTGAGATATTAATCATCTCACAAGGGGACCACCAGACATGGTGCTCACAGATTTTGATGATTTCAAAGTATGTTATAGGGGTCATAACACTAATTATTCTAGTGAAAGAGTTCCTTCAAATGGACCTTGGTTTTTGAGAAATTGGGGGTCAAAGTTCAGCGTATATTTCAAATACATATTAGTACCAACGCTGTATGTCAATTCGTGGAGCCGTGCCAAAGCACGTGTCTGTGAATCGAAAGGTTGCGAGTTCGAATCCATCCTCGGCTTCTATTTTCTTTTTTACTTATATTTATATTTTTTACACGTTACAAATTTTAAGTATTTTTATTATTAAAGAAATTTCTACAACTTTTATATTATCTTAATAAATTGCATTTACATTTTTGAATTTTTTCATGAAAATTTATTTTTTTCTGCAATTTTTAAGCTAATATTTCTTTTGATAACACAGCAAAACTAATTTAAGCCTAGAACTTTTTTTCTTAAATATTATCTATATTTTTTACTTTATGCACAATTCTGAAATAATGATTTTTCTTTTTTATATCGCTTTTTTATTTTATTTTATAGTACTTTAAATGCAAATTTATCCTTTTTTGTATAAATAATACAAAATAATTTTCGCGTGAAATTTCTTAAACGTTTATAGGATTAGATAATTCAAGTAATGCATATCTTCGAAAGAGTAATAAAATATTAATACAGTAATGCTAAAATGCAAGTTGTTACCAGCTATCCAAATTTTCAATTTTCCAATTTTCTGTAAACACATTTATCTCACAAGTTCAATATCAACAAAATTTATCGTTTGCACAAATAAGAAATGACAGATTACATTTAAAACTATTTTTTATTACAAATCAAACCACTCTTTCCGTGATTCAACATTAATGCAAAAATCGTCTGTTATAATGAAATAAAATTTACGATACATATAAAAATGCTATTTTTTTTTTTTTTTATCGGCTGCTTTCCTTTTATCCGTAATATCAGAATAAATGAAGATTTCTTTTTATTGATCTTATATTTGCTTTTATACAAAAGATGATTAAACTTTTTTTTTTTTACTTTTAATTTATTTTTAAACATATTTATCACAAATTAAGTACTTAAGGAATATGAATTATGTAAGTTTTAAAAATGAGATTTCAGACATAAATTAAATCGGATTTGCGTTTATATTAAATTTCGGTAAAAAATACTGATTTTCTCTAAAAGTTCATAAACGTAAACTTAATTTCTTAAGGGAACAGTTTACCCCAAAATTGATCAAAAAATCGATTTTTGTTTTGAAACATTAAATGAAAGCCTGTTTAATTGTGAATATTTTAAAACCTCTTTTTCATCCATACGACAATCATATCTTGACATGTTGTAAATTTTGTTAATATACCTTACGCAATTCCCACACTAATGATAAATTTAAACTTTTTTTTCCCTCTATGTTTATATTTACTTCGCTTTCATGTTTTAAAAATGTTAAGGCTTTTTTTGTATTTGATACAGATATTTAAAATGTCTTGTACAATTTGATTGTTATATATGTGTTGAATATGCGCATGAATTTAGACTTAACGTTATTATTATTATAATTGTTATTAATAAAAGTATATATGAAGATGTGTTAGATTTCACCACTTTGCACAACTTATATCAAATAAAAATATATATTAAATGTAGCATTACATTATCTAAAAATCCATGCACAGTATTGTAAAAAAAAAGGTGATTGATTAATCTAAAAATATTATTTAAAATTGTGGAGATTTTAAAATATTAAAATTTTCTTATACGTTTTCAAAATTTTAATTAAATACGCATTTTTATTTAATTATTTGTTGCAAAATGTACTTTTAGTTGAACACTGAACTGCAGTCGGTTCACCAATTGAGCCATATTTTTTGAAATAATAGTAATAATAAAATATTGAAAAAGTAAACTGTCCTCTTCAGAAAATATCAAAAGGTTCAAAGCTCTAGACTTCCCAATTCTGCTTAAAATTTGTAACGTGTAAAAAATATAAGTAAAAAAGAAAATAGAAGCCAAGGATGGATTCGAACTCACAACCTTTCGATTCACAGACACGTGCTTTGGCACGGCGCCACGAATTGACATACAGCGTTGGTACTAATAAGTATTTGAAATACAGTAAAACCTCCATAACGGACACCCCCGAATAGCGGACACCTCTATTTAACGGACAGTTTTTCAATCCCCACTCCCAAAACCTAAATTTTTGTATGTTTAACCTCTGAATAACGGACATTCCGAATAGCGGACACTTTATACGGCGATAAAGGATGAAAAAGTATGTTTTAAAGGGGGAAAAAACGAAAAAAAAAAGCAAAAAGGCCTCTGAATTTATCAGGGCAACGTGTCACAAATTTTTTGATCCAGATAAATGTAGATAAAGAGCTGGGGAAAATCACCCCCCCCCCCTCCCACGTTCAGTACTAAATTCAGGGTGTTGCCCGGGAGGAATATCTCCCAGAGCATTGAAATGTCACCCAAGAATATTTTGAGATTTTATGCTTTTGAAAATCACAAAAGGTAATCCTCCCCTCTCCGCCCGGAACTCTACAATGTCCAATAACTTCACATGGAAAAACAAATTACATGTAATTGCAAGCAAAACTAAACTTTTGTAACAGATTATTTCACGAGAATATAATAAACAGTGGATAAAAGTGTGCACAAATTTATTTCAATTTTATTGATTAAAAAATAATTTTAATTTCTGATTAATTATCTAATAGAGGTTTTGGGACATATAAAAATAAATTAATGAAACATTAAGCATTTCTTAGCGATTTTTGATTCTCTGAGGTTTTCCCAATAGCGGACACCTCCGAATAGCGGACAATTCCTGTATTCCCGAGGTGTCCGTTATTTAGAGGTTTTACTGTATACGCTGAACTTTGACTTCCAATTTCTGAAAAACCAAGGTCCATTTGAAGGAACCCTTTCACCAGAATAATTAGTGGTATGACTCCTAGAACATACTTCGAAATCATCAAAATCTGTGAGCACCATGTTTGGTGGTCCCCTTGTCAGTGTATTTGGCGACTTTCAAGACGATTCGTGCATAATTGCGACTTGTACGGACAAAATTTAGGTGATGGTGATTTTCTGTTCTGCGGGTCATATAATGAAAATTTATAAAGAAATTTTTCAAAAATCATACAATGGTAACGACTGAAATAGGTAATATTTCATACGTAATCTATCTAAAAATCTTTGAAAAAAGAATAAGACTTTTTATTAAAAAAATTGTACAACGTAGGGTTGTGTGAAAACTAATTAGAGTTTTTTACTAGGTGCGCAACTAAGTTTCTGGGTATTTTTGGTCAATGAAAAATAAAAAATTTCAAGAAGTACAAAAAATAGTTTACTGAAAGTATGGTCCTTCAAATAGCTACACATTTTTGCCATCTTTCTGATAATGCATGAATACCAAGACGATAAAACGACGCGTCTTTGGATCGAAATGATTTAATCAATATTGCACGTCTTCGAAATTAGCCAAGCGTATCCCAACTAAGCCATGCGCCATCGATCAGAAGAAATTATCGGAAGGGGCCAGGTCTGACAAATATAACGGGTGCGGTAGTAGATTCTATTTCAGTATTTTGGTGCTGTCCTGAATGATGGAAATCGATAGCATGGGACGTTGTCGTTCTGCAGTATCTCTCGCTTTTTTTCGTGTTCCATTCTGGCCGTTGTTCGAGCAATGCATGTTTCAAATTAATCAGTTTTTGTGGGGAGCAATGCATGTTTCAAATTAATCAGTTTTTGTGGGTAGCAATGCTTATTGTCAGTTTCATCCAATTCCAGCAGCTCATAGTACACGAATCCTTTCTGGTCCCACCAAAAGCAATCCATGGTCTTCTTTCTGAAACGATTTGGCCATGCCGTTCGATGTTGATACTTCGCTAGGTGAAAGACACGATTTTTTTGCATTTCAGATTCTCGAAATATATCTGCTTCTCATCGCCAATAATTTGATGCAGGAAACTTTCTTATGTGAAGAAAAAGCAAAGTTTCGATAATGGTTGTTCCATTTTTCATCTGTCTTTCAGTCAACTCATGCGGTACCCATTTTTCTTCTTTCCACTTAACCGGCGAAAGGTATGGGGAAACAGTGCTTTTACCCCCGATTTATCTCGGGGCAGACGGTGAAGTGGTTAAATTTTTCCCATGACATGTAAGGATTTAGAAATACTTTGACGAGTCATATTTAATGCTTCTCCAAGTTAATCTTTTTTTGTTGTTATCCTCCTACCTGCAATAATGCTTGCAGATAGAAATCCTCAATTGTTTTGGTTTTCCGGAAAAATTGTCATTTCTATAACATTCAAACAAATCTTCACATGTAGTTTTTGATGATGCGTGTTTGCCATAGGCCTCTTATCAAATGCCGTCTTTCAGATTAACGTATTTCATTTTTTCCAGATTAAATCAGAAAATAAAAAACTTCCCGCGAAGACTGGTTATTTCGCATAAAACTCAATATCTTCATTGTTAGAAAAAATATTTTTCCTTTGCGATATGTATTGGTATTACGACATTTTATTGTTTCCAGATGTCCAAGTTATTAAAAAATGTAACTTAAGACATATATATATCGTCTATGTGAATCATTAGAGCCATCCATTTGTAAAACCCAGAAACTTAGTTGCGCACCTGGTACTTTGTGTATTTACTAGAAAAGTATGAATAGATGCACCAAAAAAATTCAAAGGGATATAGAGTCTAAATTGTATCAATTATATCTATTCTGCATAACCTTCTGTAATCTTATCTTAATTTGTTTTAATGAACTTAATTCGGAACTGACAATGAAAGTAGCGCAGATTTAAACTTCATTTGGCATCTCAAACTAAATTCAGCGTAATAATCTTTTCTTTTTTACAATGCAGATAAAACACTGCTTTGGTCCATTCCATGTTTTTCCAAATTGGTTTTAAATTATTTTTTAAAGACATGGTCGGCGAATTGAGAGATCCATTCAATGAAAACAAGTTGCGAACTCCACAGTATTGTAATATATTCTGATTCAATTAGCAAGTCTCTAAAAATTTGACGTTTTCTTTTTTTTTCTTTTTTTTTAAATCACGTACTGCTATTAACTTCTTCAGTCCTGATGTCGCCTGGAGGAGACACTAAATAATACCCTTTTATTTAAATGATTTTAGAATTGTTAAAATTACTTCTAGACCTTTTTAATAAATACATGCATATCATAAGCATCTATATATAGAATGTTACATTTTTGGAGATGATATATAGTAATTGTATACTGGATTTTGTATTCCTGCAAATTTTTTGTCTCAGGACTGAGGAGGTTAAAGGGTGCAAAAATTTTTTGTCATTAATAATTATACTCAGCAATTCTACAAAATCAAAGTTCGTAAATAATATTTTCATGATTTTTTTACATTTAAAAAAACATGATGGAACCATATTATTCTCAAACGTCGTGACGTGCTTAGAATAACATTATTCTATCATAAAAGAACCATGTTATTCTTAATTTGTGTAACATTTTATAGCTTAAAGTGAAATTTCGTTGATTAATTAATATAAACATAGGTGGACACTAAAATATTTATTACTTTTTATTTTTTTTATATAACAACAGCTAATTGCTGCTGCCACTTATTTAGACTAATATCTTCACAAAATTAATGAATTTACATAAATTAAATATATTATTTAACTAAGCACAAACTGTCTTAAATTTTTTAGTATGTCAAATATGAACCTAAATGTAGTCTTTCCTTTTTTAGTGTGCTATTTCAACAGGGGGGGGGGGGGAGAAATAGAAAGGGAGTATATAAAAATTAAGACAAAAAATTAGTTATATTGAAATTAAATGAAGTTTTTCACTGGCTCTTCATTATTTTCTCAACATTTTTTAAAGTAAAAATCATGCATTCTTTCTATGTTAAGTAGTGATTCTAAATATGAATTTTTAGCATTTGTTAAATGAGACTCAATCGTTGAAAAACTTCCAAGTTGAGATATCATTTTATCTTTAACATTACGTGAGATTCTCCTACTTAAATTTTACCTCGCTTATCACTAGTTTGAAGTATCCAATTTTAAATCCTTATTTTCATGCACTCTATAAAATAGCTTCTGACTAATGTACAATGTTCCCAATTAGAATTCTTTGTACACTATCCTTGTCACTCCCTATAAACGAATAATAATAAAAGGAGTTCTATTCATGGTAATTTGTGTTGGTGCTTAATCTCTTTTACTTTTTCCCGACTATTTCTTGTCTTTAAATTATTAAAAGTTAAGAATTGTTAAAGAAAAAAAGTACAAACTTGAAACATGTCATTTTTTATTATTTTACATTAGTTTTGTTTCGGGCAAAATTAAAAAATTATTTACTTTTGAAAATAGGATTACTTTTAAAGTTATATTATTTTTTCAATAAATATTTTTAATAGTTCTAAAATTAATATTCAAAAACAAAAATCCCGAAAAAAAAACTAAAATCAGATTTTCATCTTTAATTAAATAGAAAGAAATTGAAATCCGATAAATAATGTTTGGAGATATAACGATTTTTAATTATCCCATTTAAACCAGTACTAACCATATGAAATTTTTATAAATTTTGTGATAAATTTTAGGATGTGATTTTTTTAGCAAATTATGTGGCTAACCATCACAAAAAAGAAAAAAAAATCAAAATTCTAACTCAAAAGATACATTTTTTACATATTTCCTAGAACTGTTAAAAGAACATCGTCTTTTGAATTGCGCGCATTTCAATTTGTGTCTAAACCCTTAAAACCTTGTGAATTATTCAAACGGCTATAATTCTGCGAGTTTTGAAGATGCTACTTTTTGTGTATTATTTAGGACTGGATAAGGAAATGATAATTGGAATTTTTTAATTGGAATTTTTATCCTACGGGGGCCGTATAAAAAGTTGATTTTCGTACTTTTTCAAATAGATCCCCCATGGAGTTGCAACTTATCAAAACATTCACCTTTTTTAATGAATTTTTGCAATTGGAAGTATGGGTCTAGGGGCATTATTTAAGGAGATACCCTATTGTTTCGTATTTGACTCACCCTGTATATTGTAATTTTTACAATAGAAAACTCGTAAATTTTACGAGAAAAATCTATAAATTGTAAAGAACTTTTTTTTTTTTACAGTTAAATACTGTTATACTTATATAGGTAAACTTTTTTTTTACAAAAATACTGTGATTTTTACAGAGATAATCTGTAAATTTTACAAGAAAAATACGTAAATTTTAAGCCACTATACTTCACTTCTATTCTTTATTTTTACTCTATTAGTACTTCTCTACTCGTACCTTCTATTACTCCACTCGTATTTCCCCTCATAGCGACAGCATTTTTTTCTTGCTTCGAATGCAAGAGATAAAATAGAAATGACGTCATTTTTGCCTTATTGATTTTATTTTCGCATTAAAATTGAAAAGAATGTGACAATTTTTTTTCATTTGCATTCATTTGGTCGATTATTTTATATATTCGTTTCGGATTTCTGGATAGTTCCAAAGGAAATTTAATGACTTAAAATTTCTAAATAGAAAATATTATAAAAAGAAGAATTATTGCAATATTAATTTGCCTTAAATTTGAATGGGATTTTTGTGATAGCTCCAATTAAATTTTTTATAGCTAATTATGGGCGGGATCCAGATAGATTTTTCGCAGTTAGCGAAATCAGATTGACTAATCAAAAGCCGGCATTTTTTCAGGCTTTTTTGTATTTACTTCAAACGCAAAAATAAAGGCTTCTGATTGGTTAACCACAAATGAAAAATTTATCTGCATCTAGGACATTGTCATCTTTGTATTATTGATGTTATTTTCACTTAGAATTAAATAGAAAACAAAGAGGGAATTTTTTTTCTCCTTACATTTAATTAAACATAGATTACACAAATATACACTTAACTGTACATAAATTGCTTAAAAAGGTGCACTAGAGTACTTATAAAAACTTTAAAAATACATTTAAAGTTCTCTAAAATGTTCAAAGCTCAGAACGTTTTCAACCGCAAACTAACTCGGCCTTCGTCAGTGAGAGAAACTACAAAATGACAGGTCTTACTGCTGGCGTTCTCAGGCTCGTCCGGAACAGTCCATTTTTACATCGAGGGAGGAAAGACGGGGAGTGAAGGGAACGGGACAAATGAATAGAATAAACTGCTGAAATATATCAAAAACACAAGCTTATGTATTATTAATAAAGTTTTTCCATATTGCGTGTATATCGTAGGAAAGTGCATCATTACAAGCTATTTCTTTACTGGATATTATTTCGATGGATTCTCTAATGATAGCTTCTATGTGACTAGTAGTATGAAAGATAATTTTTGAACTATTGAAATCTATTTCTATAGGGTCCGTTTGTGCAAACCTTGAAAGTGCAGTATGGGGTTTACCCAATCTTAAATCTGCGTCATGTTCTTTCAACCTCTTTTGAAGTTTCCTTAATGTCATACCTATGTAAACATATTCTTTACTATCCGTCTTGAAAGGAATACTGTATACACCTGATTTATTAATGTCTTGAATAGGATCAATCTTTATGTTCAGCACAACTCTTAATTTGGGGGGAGGGACTGCTATTAGTGCAATATCATACTTAGCTAGTGCGTGCCTTATGCTTTCGAAAAACTTCGGAATATAATTAACTTTACAAAATTTTTTTTTTACACTTTTTATGGGATCTTTAACTTGAATATCTTGATCTTTCGTTTTAAACTTGCTTATCATTCTTTCAATAAAATGAAGGGGGATGGAATTTTCAACGGCTATTTTTCTTATTAAATTTAGTTCTCCGCTCAGAAAATGAAATGAGCAAACTTGAAAAGCCCTTTTTATGTAAAAATTAAAAAGGTGCTAGTTTGAAATTAATAGGAGAACTGCAAGCAAACGGGATTGTAAAATTGGACCTGTTAATTTTCCTAAAAACTTTACGATCCAAGCTCTGATTGGTTTTATTTCTGATTAGTAAGACATCTAAAAAAGCAAGTTTTTGATTCTGGATCGTAAGTTTTTGATTCTGGAGCTTGGATCGTAAAGTTTTTAGGAAAATTAACAGGTCCAATTTTACAATCCCGTTTGCTTGCAGTTCTCCTATTAATTTCAAACTAGCACCTTTTAATTTTTACATAAAAAGGGCTTTTCAAGTTTGCTCATTTCATTTTCTGAGCGGAGAACTAAATTTAATAAGAAAAATAGCCGTTGAAAATTCCATCCCCCTTCATTTTATTGAAAGAATGATAAGCAAGTTTAAAACGAAAGATCAAGATATTCAAGTTAAAGATCCCATAAAAAGTGTAAAAAAAAAATTGTAAAGTTAATTATATTCCGAAGTTTTTCGAAAGCATAAGGCACGCACTAGCTAAGTATGATATTGCACTAATAGCAGTCCCTTCCCCAAATTAAGAGTTGTGCTGAACATAAAGATTGATCCTATTCAAGACATTAATAAATCAGGTGTATACAGTATTCCTTTCAAGACGGATAGTAAAGAATATGTTTACATAGGTATGACATTAAGGAAACTTCAAAAGAGGTTGAAAGAACATGACGCAGATTTAAGACTGGGTAAACCCCATACTGCACTTTCAAGGTTTGCACAAACGCACCCTATAGAAATAGATTTCAATAGTTCAAAAATTATCTTTCATACTACTAGTCACATAGAAGCTATCATTAGAGAATCCATCGAAATAATATCCAGTAAAGAAATAGCTTGTAATGATGCACTTTCCTACGATATACACGCAATATGGAAAAACTTTATTAATAATACATAAGCTTGTGTTTTTGATATATTTCAGCAGTTTATTCTATTCATTTGTCCCGTTCCCTTCACTCCCCGTCTTTCCTCCCACGATGTAAAAATGGACTGTTCCGGACGAGCCTGAGAACGCCAGCAGTAAGACCTGTCATTTTGTAGTTTCTCTCACTGACGAAGGCCGAGTTAGTTTGCGGTTGAAAACGTTCTGAGCTTTGAACATTTTAGAGAACTTTAAATGTATTTTTAAAGTTTTTATAAGTACTCTAGTGCACCTTTTAAGCAATTTATGTACAGTTAAGTGTATATTTGTGTTGTCAAATTAGTAAATAAGGTGAATTTTGCACTGTTTTTGTTTTTAATTCCAATTAAACATAGATTATTTCAACATTTTTTCTTATATCGTAATTAGTGTTTATAAATTCGTTTCAATAAGATTTTCAAAAAATAACAAAATGATATCAATAAGTAACACTCCCTATTAATTCTCTATTCGCGTTTATACAGATTACGTCATTTAAAAGAATTTATTCAGAATACTTTCAATATATGAATCATAAGTATTCAGAAAATATTACGTAGGCTTTATATGTATTTGTAAATTTAAATGAGAAAAAAATATTTAAAAAACTGCGGTGGAATTATTATAAGGAATTTGAATTTATAACAACGTTTAAAACAACAGACGATTTTTGCGTTTTTAAAATAAAATTATTTCTGAAAATCGAATATGATAAATAATATTTTATTTCTTTTTGAAAAACAATCTAATCAAAATATTGTCATTATACCAAAAAAAAATGAGGAAATGATTTTTTATTTAATATATTTTCTTTCAAATCATGGGGATTCTTCATGTTTGAAATAAAAGATAATTTTAATTTCTATTTAAAAATAAGGGGAAAGGAAATTAAATAATATCTATATTTTTTCCCTTTTTACCACAAAACACAAAACTGAAGTCATTTTGTTGCCATCATTAGATAACGTTATTAAAATTAGAAAAACATTATCTCTAAAACTAATTAAAATTTTAAATTTTTACAACCATTTTTGAAATCAACGGATTTGTATGGATGAATGGTATTAATTTCATTCTCAAACATTCAGTATTTTAGGAGTAATAGCTTTAACATAATCAGCAGTTTCACAAAATCCTTTCATAAATTTGTTTCATTATGATTTTATATATATAGGGTAGATTTTATTTTCAGCAATAAGAGTTTTCTTGTATTAAAAAATATAATTAATTAATTAGATGCTGCTGTAGATACCAGTGTTATCATAAAGTGAATCACTGTCATTTATTGTTGTTTGCTATTCTTTTATTATTTATAAGAAAATAAGAATATTAAAAATTCAGAGTGAATTACAGCCAATCTATAGTTTTACGCAGATTTTAAAATCATGATTTATACTGCTTAAAACCAGATATATTTATCATATAGCCACATCCAATGGAAAATTAAACAAAACTTCTTACCTAAAAAAAATTACTTATATTCAAGAGTTTCAAATAGTTGCAGCTGAAATTGTTTTTTTTTATTTTCTATATGCATTCATAATTTAAATATATATATATATATATATATTATAATGGACCGGGTGTGGACAAAACTCTTGGCAGTATTTTAAAATTTATCATATGCTATTAAATTTTATAATCATTTTTATACTGATTTAAAAATTATTAAATAACTATTGTAACTATAAAAGAAAATTATCTACATTGTTGTAAAGATTCCATGCTATTATAAAAGAATATTTTCAAAATAAGTGTGTTTTCAGACAAAAATATCGATAGAAATTACAACTACATCCATCGCCATTCTATAAATGTTAAAAGAAAATTTGGTTTTTGAGCCAATTTTTCATAGTGTTGTTGTAGAGTTAGGCTGCTATCGCTTTACATTTTTTACTCTAATGTGTTAGATATTATTTGAAATATTTTAAAGTTAAATTATTGCAAGTCAATTTTTGGACTTTTTTCCCGCTAGATTTGCAAAATCGCACTTTGTGTGGTGCCACTACCACCTGGGATTGTCAGGAATAACAAACGTTCTAAAAAAGCCTTCAAAAACTTATTTCAAAATTAATGTTGGCAAATTAATGGTGACAGCCCCTGTTTCAACATAGGCATTTTATGCTGATGCCACTACCCTTGCAGAAATGGTAGACCTCCAGAAGAGTTGCTTGGAATTTGACGTGATGGTTTATTTTGTGTTGTAAATGCGTATTCAGAAGATAGTTTCTTAAAAATTCAAAACTTCAAATGAATGTTGAAATTAACAGAAAGGTTCAAAATATTTTTTTCAATTATTTATTTAGAATTAACATTAGTTCTTCTTATTAAGTCTCATTTCTGCCTAATGCAGTGTAAGAATAAAGTTTAGTCAAATTGTTGCTTAAATGATGATTATTCTTTAATTATTCATAAAAGTATAATTTCTTCTGATAGAAATTAGACATACAAATATCGCTTGGTATATTTCAACTATTACACCAGCGAATCCACGGGATTTGCTAGTATAAATATAATGAAATTTAAAACTCCGCCTTATCATTAAAATATTCTATATTATATTAATCGATCTTTTCTCAGAATAGTTCATTTAATACAAATACGATAACATTTATTTTCACCTGTCTTTAAACTATTTCAATAATTCTTCCATTTTAAGCTACTTTCCAATCAATTAAATGCGTATACTTTTCCATTTATTTTTCTTTTCAAAATCAGAATTAAAACAATATACGTATTATTTTGTTTTGATTTTCGAAGTCAATTTGTTTACCTTTCAAAGTCTTTTCATTTCAATCTTAAATTCGATATGATTTTCATTTCCCTTATAAATTATTCTGCGAATCTCATTTTATTTTTCCATTATATTTTTTATTATTCTAAATGTTACGTATCGCATTTTTCGAAGAATCTGCTGCAGGCTTGTACTTCTTCCGTTTTTAGTCAATTCTTTTTAGCTTTCTCATTTGCTGACAGCGTCTATCGAACTGGGGGTATTGTAGAGTGGGATCGCTCAGCATTTAACAGCTTGCATGAGTTCAGAAACCTAATTTTTGGGTTGTTTTTGTATTGCTAAAATATATGATCAACTAACTCATAACAGGCTATCGATGTTTTGCTATTTTCTCATGACAGTTTAAAACATGAATAATAGAACTTGTTGTTTGCAAACCTTCCTAAAACTACAACAACAAAATGATATACGTTAGTAACGCTACTTGTTATAAACCTAACAACTGTTTACCTGCATCTCTAAGGAGTTATCTAGAACTAGTAAGATCTATCCATCATAATAAAAATGCTAGATCAAATTCTTCAACCAAATTGTAGAAAAAGGAAAATACACTGGAATGTTTTACTGTAATAAAATGATTTTCAATAAAAATATAACATATTCTTAACATTTTTTGTTTTATGATGTGATAATTGTTCATTTCTAAAAAGCAATATAGATTGTTGGATTATATCTTGAGATATGCTTTTAAATCAATTATAATAATCTGAAAATTAAACATTTTCTACAAAAAATCACATGAATATATTCATATATTTTTAGAGTTGCAAGTATTAGTAAATTGAAAGTTATTTCTTATTTAAGTCTAGTTCATGGCTTTTAACACGTATTAAAAATATTAAACACCGTTTGAAATGAACACCGTATTTAATTTAACTATGACAAAATGTAACACATCAAATCATTCACGGAAACATTCTTACAAGTCAATTTGATTAAGACAGAATGAACAATGTTGAAAGAGAAATTTTGAAGGATCCAGTACTTAAGGAGTGTATAGTACATAAATATATAAAATGAAGAGAGCAGTTAAACAAAAAAAAAGTCACCAAATAAAATTTGTTGAATTAAAATTTTGGAAAGCTCCTTGCTATTTAAAACAGTACATATATGCACTCTTGCTTGAATATATTCATGCATACATTTACTCAATGAATGATTATATTCACGTATATGCTAATTCATAATACTGAAATATATTATTAAATATTCATAATTCTATTTTTATTAGTGAGAAATTGTGTTTCTGTTACACGACTTTAAATTTTTAAGGGGAATAAAATAAGACATATTAATAGCTCTTAAAATCAATTAATAAAACATATTGTAAATAAGTACTAAACATCATGCTCTTTAAATTCATAAATCAGTAAAAATGCAAAATAAAGGGTAGAAATAAAGGTCAATGTAAATAAATAAAAGAAAAAGGACTTGGTATAGCCATTTTACAATTTAGCTGAAATATTTGCAATTCTGACTACAAACCACTAGAATCTCCATCAATGTATCATTTTAGTATTGTATTCATTATTGAGAAATTGGGTTATAATCCAATTTCTCATTATGAATCACAATTAAAATCCCAATTTTTCATTTTCATAAATAAATTTATTAAGCTCAAAGTCAATTAAGTATCATTAAAACTAATTAAGAGACACTTATAAAAGTTTAACTTATAATTAAAATGCTTCGCTGTATAAAAGCCAATTATTTCCAAAAAAGGACAATTTTGGCCAAAAAAGCCTGTTAAAACCAATAAAAGCCACCGGCCTGCTTTTTTAAATTTTAGCCGGCTTTTTTGCAACTCTGGCTGGGATACACTTGGGTAATTTTGAAGAGCTGCAAAATTGGTTTCGGTCCAAAGACGCATTGTTTTATCGTCGCGGTATTCATGTATTGTCCGAAAGATACAAAAATGTGTAGCAATAGCGAAGGACGATACTTTCAACAACTATTTTTTGTATTCCTCTTAAAATTATCCATTTTTCATGGGTTGAAAAAAAAAAATCCGAAACTTAGTTGCGCACCTACTAGTAAGTGTTTTTTAATCAGATTTCGAATATTCTTTCTTTGTACTTTCGAATAAGAGTCACTAATCACTTTAAGAGAATTACAACTGAATAAATTAGTTCTGATATTGATTTTAAAGAAGGACCCGTCAGAGGTACTGCTCTCAAACGCAGGGATACTCATGTGTAGCTGACGGAAGACCAGTAATAACCAGTTTCCTTTTAATGTTTTTATCGATTTTGATGCTAATAAAAATAAAAAAAATTAATATTTAATTTTATAATTCAATATTTACTAAACATATTAGCTCCAATTATGTAAAATTATTTCTAAACAAAAAGTTAAAAAAACAGGACCTGCGAAGGTTGTTTTCAGTATGTCATAGTATGTTCAGTATTTTTTTTAAATTCAAAATATCTGCCACTTTTTTCGATTTTTAATATCAGATTTAAATCGCGGAGTACCATTTATAAAATTAAAGAAATATTTTTTCTGAATTTGTTTTGAATAAAAGAATTTTCAAACTTGGTAACACTGGTTTCGCTTCCCATTCTCATTTGTGACAAAACCAGAACTACGTTACATTTTTTATTGGAATGGGACAGTAGGCTTTTCCCGTTACATATCCTTCTAAATATTTCATTAATCACTCACTAGATGAATTAGTGGTCTCCCAATCTTCTGTTGAAAACATTTGCTGATCTGCATTAATTTACAGTTTTATAAACAAAAATATAATTTCAAGAATCAAATTTTCTTCATATATTTTTATGCTTGCTCTATATTAATGATTTGTTTATGTTCAGCTGCAATATATTTAGTTGTGTCATTTTTTACAGTACAGTGTACTGTATAAAATCCATAATTTAAACTATGCTAAAAAACATCACTGTTGTTTATACAAATAGTTTAACATAAAAAATAAGTAGTGAGGAGGAATGGAATATACCAGCAAAAGGAGAATTGATGCTAGTCCAGTTCCTTCTTTTCAGTAAGATAAATCTAAATTACTAATAATATGCAAATATTTTAATAAAAATGACTATAAGGGAAATAACTGGAAGATTGAGCAGAAAATATTTTTAAATTGAAGCCAGAAACATAAAAATAAACATGGAAAGAAAGCAAAAAACATTTTCTAGTTTTCAGAAACTTCCAATGATGAAAAGCCTACAATTTGATATTAAGACACAGACATTCACTTTTTCTCATTACCAATGAAGACCAAAAATTTTTAATGTAGGAAATAAATTGATCTAAAAAAATTGACGTTGATGTAAACGATTTTGTTCATGTTAAAAGTATTAAAAGAGTGGACAATTTTTATAATAATAATTGAAGCCACAGAGAACAATTTTTGTTTTTAATAAACAGCTCATAAGAAAAAATAATTAAAAGTGGAAATTTCATTTTCTTTGCCAACTTGACATAAGTCATGTTGAGAAGGCGTGTTGTATTGAATCTGCCAGCTCCACAAATGATTGGTCAAATAGTCTGGTTATTATTTTCATTTGAAATAGATTTATCAACCTACAATCTATGTTAGACTGTATATCTAGCAAACTTTAGGCTATTTGTTACTTCGTTTCACAACTGTCCCATACCTCCCTGTTAAAATGGAGATATGCTACACATTTTTTTACTTAATTATCTACATATACAATTTTTTGCATGTTTCTAAATTTTTCAGAGACATTAAAAACCACTTTTTTGCATTCTATAAATTTAACATTTTATTTTTGTATAGAACAAGCTGATTTTCTTATTCTTGAAAAAAAATGTTTCATTCATCTCCACTATATTCTGCTTTGTATCACGATTTTATCTTTTAAGTACGCTTATAACAAAATTTGTAGAACAGTAAACAAAATAAATTAAGATAATTAGATAAACGACATAAAATTTTATTCTGAGCCGTATTAACTCAAGAAATCTGCAAAATGTTATAATCAATTTCATAATATATATTTAAATGCATTTATAGTGAGCATTAAAAAAAATTCTACTTAATGAAACAAAATCAATAAATATTAATCCACAGTATTGTGTAAATTTTATTAGAAAAAATGTTTATGTATAAATTACTATATGTATAATTAGGCTTATCTACAAATTATAATATTACAAATAATAGGTTACAAATTTTAAATCATGTAGTTCATATAACTTATATATGAATTCGATAATTTTATTGTTAGATTCACATATTAGTCTCGCTGAAATCAGCTTAAATCACATAACTCATATTGCAAGTATAGTTTAATGTATTATTAAAAATTAATATGCGACAGAAATAAATTATTTGAATTTATAGTAATTTAAAAGTAATTTATATTTTAAAAATAATTTCAGGAAAGTTAATTACACATATTTCTTTTATAATATTATAGAAACAGTTCTATCTCATATACCTCCGAAGTACACATCACTAAAAACAGAGCTTAAAAAAAGATGCAAAGGAAAGCCACTTACCATTGCTGAAATCTTATGAACGACAATAATTAATTAATAAATGAAAATCAAAAGAAAAAAATAAAGATTTAGTTTATAAAAACATCTTTAAAGTGTTTTTTAAAAACAATATTTTAAAATTTTTATTTCGAACATACTTCCTTACGTATTTGTTATTGTTCGTTTATCAACATACATAATTATTGAATTTCTGTTGTTGTTGAGGCCCCCGTGGCCCCCGGTGAGCAGCTTTATATTTCTTTATAGTTGTCGTAATCCGCAAACACCTTATTGAATTTCTATTTATTTATATATTGAACACATACATCTGACTTGTGTGCTCGACAAAAAAGCCTGCTTATAAGTCATCTTCACTGTAAAAAAATTGACCTTTTTGCTGCATGATCACTCCACCACTTTTATTAAAGACGATTACTTTACCCTATTATGGAGCATTGTCATGGGTCAAAAGAGAAATATTCTATAAAAGCGGGGGAATGATTTTACAGTGCAGGGACGAGATAGCACAAGGAAATTTTATTACAGGAAGGGAATACAACCGGAAGCTCCACACAAAGAGTGTGTGATATAGAGCCAGTGGGATCCGACCCACAACCTCCGACGCTGGCAAATGATTAGAGGCGTGGCGTCTTGACCACTGGGTCACGGAGGACCCTCACTGTTAATAATTTGAAACTTTTGCTGCATCATCACTCCACCGCTTTTATAGAAAACGATTACTTCCTTGTTTTATGGAGTATTCTTATTGGTCAAAATAGAGATATTCTATAAAAGCGGTAGCGTGACGATGCAGCAAAAGTTTAAAATTCTGAACAGTGAATAAAGTAATTGCTTTTGGTAAAAGCGGTGGAATGAATATACGACGAAAATTTCAAAATTTAACAGCGCAATGAAGTATATGTTATCTATAAAAACAATGGAGTGAATATGCAACAAGAGTTTCAAATTTTTAACAGTGGTTATTGAAATCGTTTATTTATTTATTGAGCAAGATACATCTGACTTGTGGGCTTGACATGAAAGCTTGCTTATGTGTCATCGTTAGGTCGCGTTCAGCGAATCACCGGTTACTTACCGGTAGATCTTTGAGTTACCAAAGTATTCAAAGCTGCTACACTATTAAAAATTTCAAAGTTTTGCTGCATCGTCACTCTACCGCTTTTATAGAATATCTCTATTCTGACCAATGAGAATGCTCCATAATACACTGAAGTAATTGTTTTTTATAAAAGCGGTGAGGTGACGATGCAACAAAATTTCAAATTTTTAACAGTATAACCGATACGCAACCAATGTCGTTAAGCGTAATTGACCGAAGTGACTGGTAAGGGACCGAACTGACCGAGAAAAAATCTCTGTTAGTTGGGTCACGTGATCGGTTACATGAACATTTATGACAAATACAATAAAAGAACAATTACAGCAACGTAATAGATAATGTGCATGTGACGTCACGTACCCGAAAATGGATGTACTTCTCAACTTGTGGTTGGCAAAAATAATAATTCTTAGAGAGTTAGTAATTTATAACGTATTATTTCCTGCGTATAAAACAATAAAATTAAATTTATTATATCGACGTGAAAATTACATTTAATTTAGACTTTTCTAATGCAGTTTAATTCAAATTTTTCCCAAGAGCAAGTTCAGCTGTCGCGAAAAAAGCCAGTTTGTTTACAAACATGCACATTATTTATTTATTTTTATTTTATTTTATTTTTTTATTGAACAACATATATCTGACTTGTGTGCTCGACATGAAGCCTGCTTATAAGCCATCGTCAATATACAGGAACGAGATAGCACACAAGGAAATATTACAACACACGAGAAGTACAACCAGGAGTTCCGCACAAAGAGTGTGTACAAAGGAGCCAGTGGGATTCGAACCCACAACCTCAAGATTAGCGGCGTGATGTCTTAACCACTCAGCCACGGAGGCCCATTATTTATTTATTTATTGAACAACATACATCTGACTTGTGTGCTCGACATGAAGCTTGCTTGTAAGTCTTCGGCAATATGCAGGGACGAGATAGCACAAGGAAATTTTACATCACAAGATACATACAACCAGGAGCTCCACACAAAGAGTGCGTGCAATGGAGCCAGTGAGTTCCGAACCCAACACGCACATTATCTATAGAGATGACGCGACTAGTAAACAATACCAATGGAGCCCAGTGAATTTGTCAATGAGTTAGAAACAAGTCACTTACTGTAACGTCATGTAACCAGTCACACTGGTCGCTTTGGTTGGGTCTCAAGAATGCCCTTTTAGAACACACTGTTAAAAATTTGACCTATTTGCTGCAGCGTCACTCCACAGCTTTTATAGAATGTGTCTTTTATAACCAATGAGAATGCTTCATAACACAGTAAAGTAACCGTTTTCTATAAAAACAGTGGAGTGACGCTGCAGCAAGTCGGTCAAATTTTTTACAGTGTACACACTGTAAAAAATATGACTATTTTGCTGCATCGTCACTCCCCCGCTTTTATAGAATATTACTCTTTTGACCAATGAAAATGCTCGATGATAGCCTGAAGTAGTCGTTTTCTATAAAAGCGGTGGAATGACGATGCAGCAAAATAGTCATATTTTTAACAGTGTAATACAAGCAAATTTTATAACACGAGAGAAATACAACCGAGAGTTTCACGCAGTGAGTGCGTGCAATGATGCCAGCGGAAATTAAACACACAGCCTCATACGCTCGCAAACGATTAGAGATGGGGTGCCTCAACCACTTGGCCACAGAAATCCTAATTATTGAAACAGATTCAGTGATTGTTCACAAACGGAGGTTGGATACACTGTTAAAAATTTGACCCATTTGCTGCAGCGTCCCTCGACCGCTTTTATAGAAAACGGTTACTTTACAGTGTTATAGAGCATTCCCATTGGTTATAAAAGAGATATTCTATAAATGCTGTGGAGTGATACTGCAGCAAATGGGTCAAATTTTTAATAGTGTAGACCGATCACGAATGTGATTGAAGATATGGTGTGGGTCTTCACAAAGATGTGTTATAGAATAAAGATTTATAATCAATCAGCTGCACAATAATACAGGGATCTAACTCCCTATTCTGATTCATTGAATCCAGAGGTTCACCCATGAATACAAAGATTTCTAAGGGAAAATTTTTGGCAAAACATTGATTTTCTCCCATACACAGTTAAAAGTCAACTTTGTTGCATAGTCACTCCATCGCTTTTATAGAATATCTCTATTGTGAACAACGAGCATATTACATAATATCATCAAAAAATCGTTTTCAATGAAAGCGGGGAAGAGAATTTGTGTACAGCACCTCAGGCTCTTGTTATTGCATAGGCAAATCGGGACTTTGCCCATGGGCCCTGGACCTTAAGGGGCCCCCAAATCTTTACATTAAATTATAAAATAGTTACTTTATCTTTCCAGTTCCAACTCTTCCATATGTTGAAGATATTAAATTCATCTTAAAGTAATATAACATACTGCTAAAGCTATATAAATGAGTTTTTTCTGTACTAAGGCGGGGGAGAAAGCACTCTTTTATTAAGTAAGGTATTTAATTTAGAATTGACGGAGCTAAGATTTTTCTTCTATTTGTATCAAAGTTCTATTTAAATAACACTGCAATGATTCGAAAGGGGCCCCATAATTTATTTTTGCCCACGACCCCAATTAGTCAAAATCGGGGCCTGCAGCGCCTAGAAACATAGTGTAGAATTCATCTATTCCTGTAATGCTTTAAAATGTGATGCAAAATTAAGATCAATAGCATAATATCTGTGGATACTGGTGATCACTGCGTTGCCACGAAATTTGGCACAGAAGTATATTACAATGTGAGAAAGAATGTAACGGCATAACAATATTGAAAAGATTTTAATTGTGAATTAAGAAACAGAGTATATCAAAAGTGTTAAATCATGAATCAGAGATAAAGCATTTACCTCGGGAAAAGTCTATATAACATAGAGTGTGACCACTGAGCACTGCTATACAAATCTCAAACTGATTTCTCATACTATTCATGAGGGTGTCAATAAATGCTTGTGGCAGCAAGCCCATTCTTAAAAAAGCGCGGCTTTTAAATCCTTGTGAGTCCTGGGAGGAAGATTGTGCACTGACTCTGCCAAGATCATCCCAATCATGCTCAATGGAATTGAGGTCCGGAAACCTCGAGGACCAGGTCATGCGGCAAATATCCTCTTCAAGAAAATCATCAACAATGCAAGTTCTTTTCAGTTACGTGTTAAGGTTCACCGTGCTAAGTAAAAGAGCACTGCTATACTCTTGGAGTGTCTGTTAACGAGGTTTTAATGTATATAGATACAGCAATAATATTAAAATACCCAAACATAAATACCCAAAATTCGCAATTTTTATAATTTTATGATGTGAATTATGAATTATGAAATTATTATTCGAGAAAATTATGAATTGAACCTACAACATTTTTTGAAGGATTTAGATTTATGAAGTCCTGTTTTATGCAAATCCAAAATTTCAAATTTATCCTCCAAGTAGGTTTCAAATAATGCTTAAAAAACGGCAAAGTGATTGTTTAAGGAGACGTCTGCTTATAGAATAGAAGTAAATGGATATTTTGAATAGAAGTGACTGGATTATTATGCTTCCTGGAATCTACACTGTAAAAAATATCACTATTTTGCTGCATCATCACTCCACCACTTTTTTAGAAAACGACTACTTCAGGCTATCATGGAGCATTCTCATTGGCCAAAACAGTGATAGTCTATAAAAGTGGGGGAGTGACGATGCAGAAAAATAGTCATATTTTTTACAGTGTATACTGTAAAAAATATGACTATTTTGCTGCATCGTCACTCCACCGCTTTTATAGAAAACAACTACTTCAGGCTATCATGGAGCGTTCTCATTGGCCAAAAGAATGATTTCTATAAAAGCGGGGGAGTGACGATGCAGCAAAATAGTCATATTTTTTACAGTGTAGCAGTCTTCAATGACTACTTGAGTAGATTTTAAGTGCCTTGAACAAGAATGGAGCTCCCACAGTCAACGATCGATTATTGATCTTTATTCGGATACTATCTCTAAAATATGCTAGTTTTAATATATATAATTTCTTGGAAACGTATAATTTGAATTGCATGCAAATATGTTTTTGGTCTAATTGAAGGGTGTAGAGATCATATATGCTGTCAGAATTGGGTACTACTATTGAAAAAAACAATGTTAGGATTCGTTTTAATATGTAGATTCCCACTAAATAAATTTTATACACATCATTTAAAAGTAGATTTTATTTTCAATCATTTGGTGCAAGTAACTTTCTTCTACGATAAGTTTTTGCAGAGTTAGTAGAAGGTATTTCCTTTTAGGTAGCTTTCTTTACAAAAAGTAAAAAGCTACATATTGCAGCCGTCCGGAAGAAAGCACTTCCAGAAAAATTTGACTCATTTGCGGGCCTCCGTGGCTGAGTGGTTAGGACATCACGCCGCTAATCGTGAGGTTGTGGGTTCGAATCCCACTGGCTCCATTGCACACACTCTTTGTGTGGAGCTCCTGGTTGTACTTCTCTTGTGTTGTAATATTTTCTTGTGTGCTATTTCGTCCCTGTATACTGACGATGGCTTATAAGCAGGCTTCATGTCGAGCACACAAGTCAGATGTATGTTGTTCAGTAAACAAACAAACAACAAACAAACAGACTCATTTGCTGTAGCGACACTCCACCGCTTTTATAGAAAACGGTTACTTTACAGTGTTATGGAGCATTCTCATTAGTCATAAAAGAGATAGTCTATAAAAGCTGTGGAGTGATGCTGCAGCAAATGGGTCAAATTTTTAACAGGTATTTTTACCGAACATGACCCCCAGACCCAAAACCGACTTTTATTCAAATGTTGACGTACATACCGGTTGTCCCAAAAATGGCTGATGGATTTTAAAATTCAATAACTTGCAAACGGTGACAGCTATTTAAAAAATTTTTGCAGGAGGGTTATTTATAATGTCGGGAGTTTTTTTACTGTAATTTTTTATTTTAGTTTGAATTTCAAACAACAGGCGGCACTGACGGCGATTGAAGGCCAGGTCGACGCTTCACTCAGCATTGATCACCTAGCCTTCAATCGCCGTCAACGCCACCTATTGTTTGAAATTCGAAATAAAATAAAAAATAAGGTAAAAAAAACTCCTGACATTATACATAACCCTCCTAACTTTTAAAATCCATCAGTCAATTTTGAGACACCCGGTATATAGGTGATTCTCAAAATAGGGGGCAATTTATGTCTTTCGGCATACAAAAAAAAAATTGAGAGGTTTTCTGTCATGTTTTTATATTTAGATATGTTTGTCTTAATATTATTCATTATTTGCACTCAAGAATTACTCACTTTTTAGTTAAAAACACCTTAAAATAACAGAATAAATGTTCAAAATGTCATTAGCATGGATGTCCACAGCAGCTGTGCCTTGTATATACTAGCTTTTTCAAGGGTTAATATCATGTTTATAAAATAAAACAAATGTTATTCCTTCTTTAAATTAATCAAGGAGAGGATTTATCCAATAAATTTCTTTTTAAAAATAAAATTATAGTATATAAAAAAAGAATTAAAGTTTGTCCTCCATATTCTATTTTCAAAACGAGGTCATACTGTAACAGCTGGTTATTAATCAAAATTTCATTTTCACACATGACAATAGTTTGAAAATATAAAGTTTCTCCATGGCAACAAATAGCCATTTTATCTCAGCCTGAAAATAGAAGCATATATTGTATTTTAAGAATAGAAGTTGAATATTAGGAGTGTACATCAATTGAATGTCATTAGAATGGATAATAATTTTCATGTTTACTTTATAATTAAAATTTTTATTTTACTTATTTGCATAGGACTTTTGTGTTTTACAAAGCCCCAGAAAGGACTATTGCATTGTGATTATATTATGGCTCATAATCTTATTTAAATTAAAATTTGTCATTAGCATGGACAAATATCAGTGCCATTAGCATGGTTTTTCTGTCCATGCTAAAGACTCCTATGTGCATAAATGTAACCATTGCTTATATTGTATCTTTCATAAAGTTTAATTTTACATATAAATTTAGGTATTACATTTATTATCCCTAAAATATGCATTAAATCTGTCAGAAAATCACTAAGACAGTTTCTTACATTGTTAGTGTCAGAATGTTGCTCATGTAAACGAAGTTTGCTCTTTGGTAATGTTTTTATTCTCCTTATATGTATATATGTAAAAATGGAAACCATTTGCTGAGAAGGAAGGCTAATAAATATAGAAAAAAATATTTAAACAGGAAGAAAATAAAAAAATTTTAATATATTTATTCCATGCAATTTGTTTTGTCATTAGCATGGCTCAAAAAATACTAATTATTTTTTTTAAGTTAATTTTTAAATATTTAGCTCTTCTGACTACATGTAAAGTATACCCAATACTATATTAACAACACCTATTTTTTCAGAAATTTTGCTAACAGTAATTTTTTTAAGATTTCACTTTTGAAATTGTCCCCTATTTTGAGAATCACCCATATACATATCCATATGTATATTAAAAAATATATAAGATACCCATAATAAGAAATGGAGTTTTAGAATGAATTTTACAATTCAAAGTGAAACAAAAAAAAAAAATTTAACCATATATATATATATATATATGTGTGTGTGTGTGTGTGTGTGTGTCTGTGTGTGTGTGTCTGTGTGTGTGTGTCTGTGTGTGTGTGTGTGTGTGTGTGTGTGTGTGTCTGTGTGTGTGTGTGTGATATTTGTCATGCTGTAACTATCGTATTTATGAAACAATTTGAAGTTCTGACCTCAAACTGGTAGACGGTAGGTGCTGGGTTCGAACCCAATCACGACCGTCGGCCTAACCGTTCGGAGTTTTCCGTGGTTTTCTTCGAACCTTGTGTAAATACGGGTTAGGTTCCCTTAGAAAGTCCCCCACCCCTTAGGGGCACCCCAACCCTTAGGGCCATTATCCCACAGCGTAGATAATTGGCCGACATACATACAAACAAACAAACAAACCAATTTGAATGAAACTTGGTGTGCACATAGTACATACAAATGTCTCAACCGAGATTTTTGGGGCAAAAATATGTTCCCCTTCATCTTATTTTGAATCTATGGAAACTAAAGTTATGATAAAAATCGAGATAAGGTCTGTTTCAAAAATGCTTACGCATAAGCATAAAATGTCGATTTTCAAAGATTTATAAAAAGTTAGAAAGAATAAAATACTTTTTTATTTGAAGATTTCGCAACATTAATTAAATAAATAATATCAAAAGTAGAAAAAAATTACATAATTGTAAAAAATATAATAAAAAATGTTTTAAAAAATTTGTCTCAAAGTTTTACGCACAATGTCAAAAACAAACAGATTTATAACTTTTACAGAACTTTTACTTACAAATTATTTCTCCGTGATTTCGGATTAGTTCAAAATAAACGTGCGTCCATCGAAAGTATTAGTGTTTCAGGGTTTGTGGTGCAAAAGAATACCATGCTTTCTCAATGGCCTCTTGGATTTCTTCAATAGCGCCATATTGTTTTCCATTGCCATAAACCTGGCGAGTTAAAATACCCTAGACATTCTCAATCGGGTTTAAGTCTGGACTTAAAACTGGCCAGTCAAGAACTTTAACATTTTTCTGAGAAATAATTTTAATATTTCCTTTTTAATCTTTTCATTCTTTTAGAAAAGCCAGAGAAATCTGGCCATTTTATGAAAAAAACCCCTAAATCATAATAGATATACCGCCTTGCTGCCTGCTGAAAAGTACCCTTGGTTCCTTTCGTAAATCATATCAATACGCGCTCCAACCATCAATGCCATGTAAGTTCCACTTTTTCTCATCGCTGAATATAAAACAGTAAGCCATTTGTCCCCGTAGGACATGTGTTTTTTAGCCCACTTCATTCTTACCTGTTTTTACTGTAATTTGAGAGACGGTTTGAGAGCCATTTTTATTTTGTATGATGTAGTCACACTATTTAATACGCCGATGTACATTGTCTTTGGATACCTGTATATTCAGATTATTTTTAATTTGCTGCATGGACATATTTTGTCTAGATACCAATCTCCACATTTTCCGATCAGTCTGAATAGTCGTCATACGCGGACATCCACATCTTGGTTTCCACTTAAAATTATCATTTCTAGAAAGTATTTGATATATACCTCGCTTTGATTGATTTAACCCCTTGCGGGGCGGTGGTTTCATAGATATATCACTTAATTTTAATTCCCAAACGCCACATTCGCACCGGAATTTTGTTAAAGAAAATTACGGTTTTTTGAATGCATGAAGTATAGCGTTTTCATATTTACAAATAAAGTTGTTTTCAAATTCCGGTGTCAGTCATTAATTTCAATACTTAAGCAATGAATTTGCCCTGCCCCGCAAAGGATTCAAATTTTTTTAATTTCAGAAACAGATTTATTTTACTACAGAGTGATTCATAATGAATGGGCCAAAAAGAATAGCGCAATGTGACTGCCAAAATGGATTTATTCACGCTAAACCAATTTATTCTGCAACTACAATTATACAAGTTTTATTTGGCAACAGGGTAAACTCATCAAATGACGAACTCGCCGCCATAGGTTCTGTTAAACAAAATGTCGTCCATGCAAGAGAAAGTGTACTGCGTTTTCGAATATGCCAAAACCTCCTCGGTAACTGTTGTGCATTTTCGCATGAAATTTTGTAAAGAACCAAAGCATCAGATAACATAAGCAGATGGGCGAAGCAGTTACAGGATACCGGCTGCTTATGCAAGAACAAAAGTCCAGGACGAAAAGAAACAAAACCTGAAGTGGTTGAAAGAATTCGTCATTCGTTTTTACGGAGTCCCTCAAAATCAACGCGACATGCAGGTGTAGAACTGGCTGTTTCTCAGACAACGTCTACCTCGTCGCTTGATTGGCTGTGCTGGGCCACAGGATTTGACATGTCTTCATTGGCCGCCGAGATCACCAGATCTGACGCCCTGTGATTTTTTTCTTTGAGGTTTCATAAAAGACAAGGTGTTTGTGCCTCCACTTCCTCAGGACTTAGAGTAACTGAAGCAGCGGATAACTGCAGTGTTGAACTCCATCAAAACGGGATATCCTATCCCGAGTGTGGCAAGAGCTTGATTACCGTGTAGACATTTGTTGTGTCACCGGAGGGGCACATATTGAACACCTGTAGAAACTTGAATAAATGTAGTTTTGGGGTAAATTTGAATTTTCTAAATATTGGGTTGGGGAAAAAGTAAATTCGTTTTTTCCCAATAGATAGCTTTAAAGTCCCATATCTCGAGTAATACTTACTCCATTAAGTCATACTATTCAGCGTTTGAAAGGTACCAGTTGCTAGAAAATTCTAGATATAAAGGTAGTGTCATCTGTTTAACCAGTCAAAAGTTATTGCGTTTTAAAAATAGAGATTTCAGAAGATCATTTTCGTCACATTTTAGTTTTCTACTTCCAAAGAAAGGAAAAATTGGCGCAGGTTCATCAAAACTTGTGTGGAATTTATGGTGATCAGTGCTTAAGTAAACGCCAAATTCAGAATCGGTTTCCTCTTTTTCCTTCCGAAAATTTTGATGTTAAAGATGAACCTTTCCCTGGCCGGGCAATCCTTGAAAAATTCGATGAAATTTTAAAAACAATCCAGGTAGACTGACATATTTCTTCCCACGACATTGCTACGGAACTAAACATTAACCATAAACCACTTTTGAACCATTTACATAAAATTAGATACCAAAAGAAACTCGATACTAAGGTTCCCCATAAACTTACAGTGAAAAATTTAATGGACAGAGTTTTCATTTGTGAATTGCTACTGAAACGGTATGAAATCGAGTCATTTTTGAAACAAATCATTACGGGTGATGAAAAGGGAATCACGTATAACAACAATGTGCTAAAAAGATCCTGATCGAAGTTTCACAAATGGTGGCAAAGCCCGGATTGATGCCTAAGAAAGTGATTCTGAATGTTTGGTGGGATTGGAAAGGAATTTTCCATCATGAGCTGCTCAAACCTGGCTAAACCATCAATTCACCTATCTTCTGTAAACAACTAATGCGATTGAAGCAGGCAATTAAAAAACTCGGTCAAAATTGATCGAAAGGAAAGGCGCTGTCTTTCATCACGACAACGCTAAACCACACGCATCTTTAGTCACTCGGCAAAAACTGAAAGAGCTTTGTTGGGAAGTTTTGATGAACCCATCATATAGTTCGGACCTGAATCTGACGGATTACCATTTGTTCCGCCCTATGCGGTACTCTCTTGAAGGTGTTAAGCTGGTTTCAAAAAAGGCTTGTGAAAATCACCCTATTCAGTTTTTTGCCCAGAACTCTCAGAAAGTCTACAGTGACGGAATTATTGTTTTACCAGAAAAATGGCAAAAGGTCATAGAACAAAATAGCACATAAATTTTGATTAGTTTTGTTTCATTTATATAAATAAATTCACTTTGAAAAACACGAAAAAAAGCGAACTTACTTTTTCCCGAACCCAATATATTAATTACAACGTTCACAGTCATGTTTTCTTTTTGTCTTATTCATTATGAATCTACCCTGTATTTCAATTTAAAAACTTTCAAAATCTCACATTCTGTTAATTCTTTACCTTTCGGCATTTTTAAAATGAGATGAAATAATTTCTAAATTTTTTATACTTTCAGAAAAGTGTTATGTGATGTCATTCAACGTCACTATACGCGGCCAATCTCGTGTTTCTAAAATAATTTGCTTAAAGTGATTGAATTTTTGACACAGGTTTTCTTCAAGAAAAAATAAAAATTAAATTAAAATACATATATTTTTTGTCTTAACCATCCAAAATAAATTATTATGTTTTATTTTCAGTAAATATCGGGTGTTTATTATAAATTAGCATAAAATACTTTCTTTTTCAATTATTTTAAACCAGATTTGCAGAGTGCTTAAACATTTCAGATAGACTATAGTAGATCTTAGTTTAAACTTTGCTCGAAATATACCGCGATTACTCTAGATCGTATAGTTTTTGAGAAAAGCACATTTTTTCATACACATAAATTTCAATCTGTGGAATTCAGCAAAAAATGTTGAGAAGCCTTGGAAAGATTTATCGTCGCAGAAGTATAAAAACATTGTTGTTAGTGAGTTTAGAAAAAATTCGTCGGTAATTAGCCGAGATGTTAACCTTTAAAGGCACGGGAGTTTGGACACAGATAATGATGGGAGTATTCGGCATGCTACCGGATTTTAAAGCCTAGATAGCAACTTTTAATGATATATTTGTGTAATGCAATATCTAGTAGCAGCATAAAATCAATAACTTTCATATTGTTGCAAACAGACTAATTTAATAATAATGAATCACATAAATCTGGGTTCGTACGAATAAAAAATTTAAAATAAAATTTAGCCCTTTTAGTATAAGGATTTTTTTTAAATTATTATTTGCCTTATTTAACGCAAAACATTCCTTATTTAGGATATAGCAGCAGCAGCTACTATATTACGAAATTTTTGGCACTAAAATGGCTATATATTTTTTAATTCCTTATGTGTGAGAACCCTGCATAAATACAATGGGGTACGCAACAAGGTTGCTTTGAATTGGTCTCTCATTACAACTTTTGTACCCAGTAGCGCACAGTAGGCTTAAACAAGTCTGAGTAAAATAACACCTTTATATATGTAATTATCTTAGTGTGGAGAGAGAGAGGGGGGGAAGGATGATAATTCAATATTAAAATATTAACTTATTATAATTTATATCTATATCTTATCTTATAATCTATATCATATTAAATTTTAACTTATTATAATTTAATTGTAATTTTATAAATTTTATTAAATTATGTTATCATAAGTCATTCCACATTTAGTCATTCCTACAGTAATATTTATTTTAAATAAACTTGGAATTACAAATTATTGGAAAAGCAAAATTCTAAATGTCAAGAAAAGCATACATTTTAATCACCTAAATGCTTTATCAATTTGAGACATAAAAGAGACTGCATAATATGCAGAAAATTTCTTTTTGAGAGAAATTTAACAATACATTTGCTGAAGGGAGTTTCAGTGCTCCTGTAAGTCCAATAGATGTCTTAACTACTTTGAGAATATTTATAAAATCAAATTTAATTTTAGGGAATAAATATTAAAAAAAATAATTAATTAATTAAATCAATTATAATTGCGTGGCGGGAGATCAAATTATTGGGTGGACTCGTTTCTCATGGGTCCATATAAGTTGGTACCATTGTTTGCGTTCTTAAAAGTTAATTGAAAACCTATCTTGAAAAACGCATCACAGAACAAAGCGGCTCTGCAAAATTGCGTGCTCCATTCGACAGAAGCTCCTTTAGTACAGTACCAAGTTTAATCTTTGAACATGAGTTTTGTGTTAGCACGCCGTAAAAATGAAAAGATTATTAGTACGCTGAATTTAGTTTTATGAAATGTAAAATGAAGTTTAAATATGCACTATACCTTTTCTCATACCTTTTATTCTTTTACCCTGTTAAATTCCTTTTAAACAGATTAGGATAAGTTAAAAAAAAAAGAGTTATACAGAATAGCAATATTTGATATTATTCAAGCTTATCTCTTTTAACTTTTATGGTATATCTATTCATACTTTTCTAGTACTTACAGCTATAGCCAACCCTACATTGTATAATTTTTTACAAAGTCTTATTATTCTTTCAGCAACGATTTTCTTTTAATAGTACAATTAACTCCTTCGAGACCGGAATATTTTGTTTAATTTTTAATCTTTATCCACCGGTTTTTCAAAACAGAAAATTATCTGTTGTTGAATCGCGAAAATGCTCCAATTAAATAAGGTAAACTGGGTGAATAAGGAAGGATTCTGAGAATTTTAAGTGGCAAATATACAAGTCGCTTGTCCTCAAGGTGTTAATTATTCATATGTTTATCGTACGGAACCCTCTGAGCGGAAAACTCCCACTTGACCGTTTATTAAGTTTTGTTTTAAATTGTGTTATTTGGTTAAAATAAAATTTTTATATTATCTATCCAGATTTGAGCCGTAACACTTTCTGAATACAACTCTCAAACAATGTTTACATTGAAAAGAGTTTAGAGTTGGCAGATGTCGCTGCAATTGACCTTTTGTTATTTAACATCGTTGTACATTTATCGGACATAATTTCTTAACACTATTTTGTGGCCGATTTCTACACTATATCTTCTAGGCGCCGTAGTATAAGGGTTGAATTTACAATACGTAAGTGAAAATTTTTTTATAAAGTAGACACACATTTAATTAGTATTTCTCTGTTGCTAATATTTGATGAATAGTTTTTGTGTTTGAAAAATTAACTTGTACCATAAACTATGATATTTAAATAATCTGAGGTATTACAAAAAAATGGCATTAGATTCTGGCAAAATACGATTAAACATGCCTAAACATTTCATGCATATAGAGATAAAAAGAATTTCATACATGAGTTTTTCCACCACGCAATCTCCGAATATTAAAACAATCGTTTTCATTCCTAAACGAAAAAAAATCATGTAGAATTATTCAGGGGCAAAAAGTGGAACTTCCTTATACTTTATTAAATGTGGCACGCTTTTAATTTTAATCTATTTCTATCTGATGACTAGCTTTTCATCACCCCCCCCCCCCCCAAAAAAAAAAAAAAAAAAAAAAAAAAAAAAAGTTTTAAATATCGCAATTGGGACATTCAAATACAGCTCATATTCAAAATATTAGAATAATTACCTTTTTTTTTAGAAATTGAAAATATCGTTTGGTAATTTAATGTCTTTTAATGAAAATATGCAAACGATATTTTTATTAAGAACTTATTGTTGATTAAACTTACTTGTTATCTTAAATTTAATATCATTTTTGAAAAGATTAATTGCAAAAAAAATTATTTTGAAAAGTCAAAATATTAGAATATTTATTCAAGTGGTTCAAAATATTAGAATATTTCACATTAATTCTCCTTTAATTATTACCAATTCTTAACTGGTGGCATCATTGATTAAATTCAGACTATTTTATTTAAAATCAGTATTCTTTTTTGCAGTTTGTTTCTTTTTCGTCTTAAAATAGGCCGTGTGAGTGATATTCCTGAATCTACTAAACTTCGTATGGTTGATTTGTATCGGCACGGTAAAAATCAATGTTTTATAGCGAATTATTTACATTGTTCGCAATCGAGCGTTAGTAAAATACTAACACAATATTCAAAAATTGGAAATTTTCAAAATAATCGCCGAAATGGTGGCCGAAAACCAAAAACATCTGCTAGAGATGACAGGAAACTGAAGCGTATAGTTAAGAAAAACCGTTTTAAAAGTGTGCGATTCTTGCACCGAAAATGGAAAGAAGAAGGAGTTGAAGTTTCTACATCGACAACATTAAGACGTCTCCATAAATTTAAATTTGAATCTCGTGTACCGAAAACAAAACCTTTCATGACTGCAAGACAAAAGCGTATAAGATTGAATTGGTGTAAATCAAGACGTTTATGGAGCAATGAAGATTGGAAAAATATATTATTTAGTGATGAAAGTATGTTTTGTGTTTCATATGGTAATCAAGGTATTCCAGTTTGGAGAATGAAGCAAGAAACATTTGATAAAGAATGCCTTAAACGTTCCGTAAAATTTGCTGCTAGTGTCATGGTTTGGGGTTGTATGAGTGCAGAAGGACCTGGAAAGTTATGCATCGTCTACGAAAAGGTTAACTCTCTGATATATCAAAAAAATTTAGAATATTACATGATTCCATCATCAGAAGATTTATTTGAAGATGATTTCATCTTTCAACAAGATTTAGCGTCTCCGCATACCTCGTTGTCAACTAAGAATTGGTTCCGCCAACGCAACATTAAGGTACTTCCTTGGCCACCAAATTCACCAGATCTTAATCCCATCGAAAACTTATGGTGTATAATGAAGAAAAAACTTCAAGAAAATCCTCCTTCAAGTAAAACTGAGTTAGTGGCACGTATAAAGTCTATTTGGGCTAATATTGATAGAAATGTTTGTAAACACCTTGTATATTGTACGCAAGATCGATTGTACGCTGTTATGAAAGCTAAAGGGGATGCTACAAAATATTAACTACCATTTACTTCATATTCATAAGGTAATATTGTTGCGTAAAATAAAATATTCTAATATTTTGAACCAATCTAAATTTTATTCTAATATTCTGGCGTGTTTAAGGAAGCTGTATACCTAATTTATTGTGCTGTATTTTATATTTTATAAATGTTAAAATCTTATCTAAACATTCCAGATTTAATTTATAAGAAATTTAATTGCATTTACTTAGTATAAAAAATAAATAAATAACAAATAATTTTTTCTTATTACTTTTTCTCAATTATTATAAAATTTTGAATATGAGCTGTAAGGTGCAGATTAAAACAAACTGAATTAGAGTGTCTGATTTTCATTAGAGACGTCCCATCCTTCTTGATATTGTTGCAAAATTTTGAACATTTTCGGCTCTCTGCATTCGATAAATAAAATTTATTTGAAAAATAACGAATCAAAGAATGCGTGAACTTTTTTGTTGAGGATTTTAAACATTGTCATATAAAAGAAAAAATAATAAAATGCATCAATTATTCTGGCATCTATGCAAAGCTAATTGATGTTTCTCTTTAACATTAATTAGTTTTTTTTTTTTTTTGTAATTTGTAACTGACAAACCATTGATTTAAATTTTATATAAAATTGTATTTCCGTGGTTTTTATATGTTGAGATAATATTTATATGCCAACAATAATATGCTTTCTACTATTAAAGAAATGAAAAAAATTGATGATTTTTGAGATAGTGTGTTCCCCAAAACGAAAAACTGTAAAATTAAACATGAAAATTTCATGGAGCCACTTTTATTGCCAAACTTGTGATAAAAGAAAATACAGCTACATATATTAACTTTCAAATGATTAAGAGAAAATGATTTTGAATTGATTTTTAAATTTAGGTTTCAATAATTACGTGTGTGTATTACTTATTAATTCATATTTTTCTTTAAAAAAATTATGTTTTCAACGGAATCTGATAAAATGTGAATATTAAACTATTACTGTATCGATTTCCTTCGTTTAAGTTCAAATATCTGTCCAATATAAAACCGGGAAATCGGAATTTGATCTGATTGGTGATTAATCTGTTGATAATCATTCAGGTCAAATTTCATTTTCCCGGTCAAATACCGAAACAGTAATCCGAACGCGCCCTTTGAAGTTTAAGAAAATATAAACAATGCGAAAGGGAAGAATAATAGAAAGCGGCGCTGTTGAATTTCGACAATGAATGAAAAAACAAAGAAGAAGAAACGAGTAAAAAGAAGAAAAAGATAGGATGATGAAAGATTAAAAGGTATTTCAGAAAAATGAAATTTAATGTAATATATTATTTTAGTCTCTTTAATTTTAAAGGAATAAATAAATTCAAATAAGTTTAAAAGTCAGTCATTTTAATAAACTACTCTGTTCAAAATTTCTCTGTTAAATTACAGAGAATTTATAGTTAATCCATTGTCTTTAGTTTTATGTAGAATTACCAGGTTAGAAAAACCAAGATTCTGTTTAATAACAGAGAATCTATAAGTAATCCTTTATCTAAAAGTCTTATGTAAAATTAGTGAGATTTAAAAAATCGAAATTATGTTAATAACAGAGAAGTTATACGGTAAATTTACAAAAGACTCTCTAAATTAACATCGTTGAAAATACTCAAAACTCTTATTTTGAAAACTAAATTATATTGTTATCATTAAAAAATAAATTTACAGACTCTTGTGTAGTTTTAAAGATGTTAATTTATAGAGTCTACTGCAAATTTACAGAATAACTTCCATGTTATTTAACAGAATCTCGGTTTTTCTTATCTCTGTAATTTTACTTTAGACTTAAGAGAATAGACTAACCATAGATTTATTGTTTTTAACAGAAAATTGATTTTCACAGTGTACTTTCCGTTTATGATTGACAAAAAGTCGCTTCTGAATAAAATCCATTAAAATGCATATTTACGACAAGTACCATTTTATTGTTAGTCCGGCTGTAATATGGAAGAATTAATTAGACTAAGAAATTTTGCTTCGGATTTTATAAGCATTTTTGAATGCTCTAATTCAAAATATTAAGAAAATTAAATATTAAAAGAATCGAATTTAAAGGCTTTTTTTTACTGTTTTCAGACTATTGCCAATTTCAAAATTAGAAGTAAAATAACGATGCCCCAAATCTTAAAGGGTGTCATTTGACACAGTTAGAAATGGTGTTAAAGAATATTTTTTATTGAAGATGGACCAATTACATCGTAAGACATGCGTTTACCTACCTGTAAAAAAGGAAAAAAATCCGTTAAAACCGTTAAACTATGGAAATTGTACTTGCAATCCAGACGACAAAACTATAACCGTATTTTAACAGATTTTTTTCCGTAAATTCCAGTTAAACATTCCGTTTTTTCACAAACATCTTCCGTATTTTTTTTCATATTCCCGTTTTTAAACTTTTTTATTTCAAAGACGGGAAAAAATAACCACATTACTTTAAAAAAAGAAACGTACATCCTAATGAATTTCAATATCGCTGTTTAATTTAAACAACAGTAATAAAACCGCATTTATTTCAGGGAGACTTCGAACCAGGGAACTGTTCTCTCCAGATTAGGGGCCTTATATATTACACCACAGGCACACGAGATACGTTTCCAAATATTGTTACTTATTCCAGATGCTTTTTATGAAGTAAGGCCAAAATGTTGAAAAAGGAACGTACTTTCGTAACAATAATATGTCTCAAATGAGTATTGAATTCTGAAATGTTTCTATAATTTTGAATATTTAGCTTTTCATTTTCATGCTTTATACAAGAAAAATTTCAGTTTTTAAAATATCACATGCATAAAAAAAATGTTATAAGTAATAATTGCTTCATTTTATTGCAAGATTTTTATAATTCTATTGTAATATTGTAACGGTTGGGTGCTCGTACTGGGTGTTGAATGCAGACATCACTCAGAACATAAGATAAAAAACAGTTTATTTAAAACGATTAGGGTTCAAGGGACGTGGAGCAGTTCTGTAATTTTAACAACTGATAACAATACTAGAAGATTAATACTAGAAGAAATTTTGCTTCGGATTTTATAAGCATTTTTGAATGCTCTAATTCAAAATATTAAGAAAATTAAATATTAAAAGAATCGAATTTAAAGGCTTTTTTTTACTGTTTTCAGACTATTGCCAATTTCAAAATTAGAAGTAAAATAACGATGCCCCAAATCTTAAAGGGTGTCATTTGACACAGTTAGAAATGGTGTTAAAGAATATTTTTTATTGAAGATGGACCAATTACATCGTAAGACATGCGTTTACCTACCTGTAAAAAAGGAAAAAAATCCGTTAAAACCGTTAAACTATGGAAATTGTACTTGCAATCCAGACGACAAAACTATAACCGTCTTTTAACAGATTTTTTTCCGTAAATTCCAGTTAAACATTCCGTTTTTTCACAAACATCTTCCGTATTTTTTTTCATATTCCCGTTTTTAAACTTTTTTATTTCAAAGACGGGAAAAAATAACCACATTACTTTAAAAAAAGAAACGTACATCCTAATGAATTTCAATATCGCTGTTTAATTTAAACAACAGTAATAAAACCGCATTTATTTCAGGGAGACTTCGAACCAGGGAACTGTTCTCTCCAGATTAGGGGCCTTATATATTACACCACAGGCACACGAGATACGTTTCCAAATATTGTTACTTATTCCAGATGCTTTTTATGAAGTAAGGCCAAAATGTTGAAAAAGGAACGTACTTTCGTAACAATAATATGTCTCAAATGAGTATTGAATTCTGAAATGTTTCTATAATTTTGAATATTTAGCTTTTCATTTTCATGCTTTATACAAGAAAAATTTCAGTTTTTAAAATATCACATGCATAAAAAAAATGTTATAAGTAATAATTGCTTCATTTTGTTGCAAGATTTTTATAATTCTATTGTAATATTGTAACGGTTGGGTGCTCGTACTGGGTGTTGAATGCAGACATCACTCAGAACATAAGATAAAAAACAGTTTATTTAAAACGATTAGGGTTCAAGGGACGTGGAGCAGTTCTGTAATTTTAACAACTGATAACAATACTAGAAGATTAAACTCATACTCACAGCTCCGGTACTAACTCAATCGGGGCACTTCTGATTACTTCTCAGCTATATGTCGGCTAAGCTGCTAGATAAAATTTTATTAGACAGCCCGTGGCTGTATATATATTCTTTATTAACTTTGAAATAGTCAACGTATTACTGTTAACTTCTTACCACCGGCCAAGTTCTCGAGACGAATTCCAAAACTCCTTGTCAACTCATGGAAGGATCGCTAATACTTGATATCGCTCGCTCTAGATTCACTACTAGCTGGCAAATGCCGTTAGACGCACTCCTAGCTGGCTAATGTCGCTAGGCACACCTAGTCGGCCAAGGCCGCTAGACACATACTCAAATACCAAGCTTTTATATGCTGCAAACTGAGATATTACCAATTTACATATTACTTCTAACCGCGACATAACTGTAGAATCCGAAAGAGACACACACGCTCTAGAAAGTTAAAGTAAAAGAGAGGATAGATGTCGCTTTCACGCTTACACATGTTAAATCATTGACGTCACGATCTCAAGAATGCTAGAGTGCCTTTATTACAAAGGTCACTCCCTCACAACCCCCCCTCGGACTCTACAGAGAAAAAGGACTGGGCAAAATGCATGCCCGGGACTTTTTCTTTTATAAATTTCAAACCGTACAAAAACAAAGTGATGGGTGAAATTTGGCACCGAAACATAACTTTTAAAATATTACACTTTAACCCATCACAACAAAAACATCAGTTTGCATCAAATATTCACATATTCAATCACAATCATCCTCCTATTTAAAAAAAAACCTCCATAAAACTTTCAAAACTCTTAAAACTTCCAAAACCAACTACTTCTTTTTAAGAATAACCCACTCCGCTGGGAGTACTAAAATTCATCAAAACATTGGCCTTACGAAATTTTCCTCAATACTGAAATACAATACTAGAATTTTACCAAAAATTTCTCCATAAAACTTTCCTAATACTAGAATTTGCACCAAGTCCAAAAAACCCAATGCGCAAAAAATTTCCTCAGCAAAATTCAGAACTCATCAAAAATTAAATTTACTTCATACTACAATAACTCTATGCTACAATAACTCCGTGCTACTACGTAATACCTACATATTCATTAGCAAATGACCTAACTCCCAAAACTTCGTTAGAACTAGCTCCACTTTAACAATACTTGGGGTAACATACGTACAGCTTCACATAGCTGTGCTTATGCAATAATCTAAAAGATCAAATTTACAAAGTGACGTCATCACATACTCTTCATCTGTATAAACTAAAAGAAAAATAGCAGTATCAATATATAACACAGGTATACTTCTCTGCAAAAAAATCACATTAACATTCAATTTTAATACAATACAATTTCATATTCAAATGTACATAAAACTTCGCAACTTGCGGAAAAAACTCCCAATTAAAGTACAAACGCAACGCATAAGCCACGAACGATAAGAAGGAAGTTAATTCATTAAATGTTAGTATAAGAGATAGAAACGCGTGTCAAGGACTTCTTGACCGCAAAACACGAGCCCGCCTGATTCGCGGCGCGTGTACAAAATAACCCAAATTACTATCTATACCTTTCTGAAAATTAAACATACATTAACATACATTTTATAACACATGAACAGTATAACAATATAATAACATTTTAACAACTAACATAACAACTTAACAATAGATCCAGAATTTTTAAAAGCAGTTAAGACCAAAATTTCAAACATACATAAAAGTAACAATTTTGCAAACAAATTTTGAACACAATTAAGCACCATTCGTGAGTCCGTCAAAAATTCCAAAAATGGCCAAAAATACAAAACAGTCTATCTGCTTTTTATTTCTTCATATTGCTACCACATACATGCACTCTAATAGAAATTTAATAAAGAACATGATCACCCAATTATAGAGATGATTCGCTGCTAGCAGGCTTCATACTACAGGATGGCTTTCTCCTCTTGTCCCAAAAACCTTGCACGAAGGATCTTTCGTCATCAGAACTGTACGGTGACGCCACAGTTGACTGTCGTGCCTGCAGCCTGGTCCTGAATGGATGCCGTGGGACACTTGTAGATTCCATTTGGCGACTCCGCTCTGGTCGGCTCGCTGGCGTCACTCCATGGCGAGATTCAAACTGCTGACGCTGGTACTCTGAATGTTGTCTCCTCTTTCTAGACGCGCCCGAAGTTACTGAAGATCCTAGGCCACGTTTCTTTCCGGATCTACGCTGTCTCTTATTTGGCGAAAAGTCCGATTTAAAAGTTCTTTTCTCAGTTTGACGAGTGTCCATATGAAGTTTTTTTCAAGGATTAAGTACTGAAGACGTTGAACTATTGGATAACTTATGTTTTTGAGGTTGCTGTCTAATAAGTGGAGGAACGGGACAGTTTATGATCTTTTGCCTTTTATGGCACACTGAGTCTGACGTATTTGACACTGCTCTTTTATTTTTATTATCATACTTTGCTCTCGGTTTAATAGACTTTCTACTTTCAATAACAGTTTTTGGAGCTGTTTGACCAGATTTTCTTTTTGAATACTGATGAAAAGAATTAGATGAAGAAGTGCTGGACTCGGGACACTCATTAAATCGGGAATTTTGCGAAACACCACTCGACACATGAGAACCTTCACTACCATTTTCTCTAAACATATAAACTCGAACCTGATCCAGATTAACCGTCATTCTTTTACCATTGACATTAACAACGAAATTATTATTTCGAACTTCCAAAACCTCAAACGGAGTCACAAACTTTGGACTAAACTTAGCTACCCTTCTTCTGACGACTTAAACTTAACTAATGCTTCTCTACTAACACAAAATCTCCAACTTTAACTTCCAACTCCCTTCTACGCATATTATAATATTGGGCTCGCTTCTCCTGCGCTTTTCCCATCTGAACTTGAGCCTCCTTAACCAACCTCTCAATATCCTGGCACATAAACTGACTTTCCGCATCCGACACCATAACTAGACTTTGAAATGGAGTAATGACTTTTCTACTCAAAAATAACTCAGCCGGCGTTTTCCTCGTCGACTCATGAACTGCTGTACGAAGTGCGTACGCAAAATGCTGAAGAAACTGGTCCCGATTTGCATGATGCGAACAAACATAAGAAGAAATCATTTGAATTAATGTACGATTTACACGCTCAGCCATATTAGACTGTGGACGATACGGAACAGTAAAAGAATGATCAATCTCCAGCTTTTCACACAGAGCCTTAAATATATCAGAAATAAAACAAGGGCCATGATCGCTAACTACCCTAATTGGTGCACCATATTTAGAAATATAATTATCGAAAAATGCATGGGCAACTGCAGGTGCAGAAGCCTTCCTGAGGGGGACTAACTCTACCCATTTACTAAAATAATCAACTATAACTAATACAAATCTATATCTTTTAGGATTAGACAATGGATAAGGACCGATTAAATCTACACCTACACTTTCATTAGGAAAATTTACTTTAATAGGAATTAATTTGCCAGCTAGATATCCATTTTTATAATTATTACGTTGGCATGTGCTACAGCTGGAGACATAAGCGCGCACTGCTTCCCGCATTTTAGGGAAGTAGCAGGATTCACAAATTCGAGCATAAGTTTTCCTGATTCCTAAGTGACCTGCTAATGGATTATCATGAAATTCTTTCAAGATGGCCTTACGAAGACTAGCCGGAATTAAAACGCTTAATTCACCACGTGAATTTACAACTTTAGAATAAAAAAGAAGACCATCGATAAGCTTAAAAGATTGGGACCATTTCTCAAACATAGGCACATTTGCACTTGGGACATCATCAGGAGTTTCCAAGTAACGATATAAACTACCAAACTCCTCATCTTATTTCTGCTCCCTTATTAACTGCTATCGTGACCTTAACACTAACGAAGACAACGCACAACACTTAACTTCCTCCGTGACCTCTAAACCACCATGCGGGTTTCGAGACAAAGCGTCTGCTACCGCATTTTCCTTGCCAGCCCTATGTTCTATAATCACATTATACTCTGCTAACTTCAAACACCATCTGATCATACGAGAAGATAAACCCTTTCTATTAGTTAACTTCGTCAAAGCTGAATGATCCGTAATGACCTTAACTGGTATATTTGTGAAAAAATAACGAAATTTATTCAAAGCCCAAATTACGGCAAGACACTCCCGTTCTGTAATCGAATAATTCCTTTCAGCTGCATTTAAAATTCTCGACGCAAACGGTATAGGTCGACCTTTCTGTGCTAACATAGCTCCAACCCCCACTGCACTCGCATCGCAATACACTTCAAACTGAGACGAATAATCGGGGTGAGCCAAAACAGGAGGGGAAACTATTGCCTTTTTTAATAACTCAAACGATCTCTGAGCCGCCGATGACCATGTAAACTTCACCCTTTTCCTTTTTAAATTATACAATGGTTCACATAACTCCGAAAAACGTAGAATGAATTTGGCGAACCAAGCCACCATCCCTAAAAATGTCGCCACTTCCTTGCTATTTTTGGGGGGATTCATTGACGTAATTACTTCAATTTTCTCATTATCTATATTAATACCTTCACGCCTAATTTTAACTCCTAAATACTTTATCTCTTTTCTGAAAAATTTGCATTTTTCCAACTTAACTGTTAACCCAGCATCTCTTAACAACGTAAACACTTCCCTCGATAATCTTAAATGCTCTTCAAAAGTAGCTGCCATTATAATTATATCGTCCAGGTAGACCAGGACACCCTTACCAAGCAAAGGTTTAAGGATATTGTTCATGGCCTTCTGGAACGTTGCCGGTGCCCCCGATAAACCAAAACTCATTCTCTTAAAAGCGAAACAACCGTCCCGAGGAATAAACGCAGTTTTAGGTATGTCCTCCGGCTTCATTGTAATCTGAAAATAACCTGACGTAAGATCTAATGTTGACATGTAATTCGTACTCGTTATATTAGCCAAAATGTCATCAATTACTGGAATAGGATACTGAGGGTATTGCGTTATTGCATTTAACTTCCTATAGTCTACTGCAAATCTATATGCCTCTGGATCATCTAAACTTTTCCCATTATTCTTACGACATAACACTACTGGCGATGCAAAAGGAGGCTCAATTGGCATTATAATATCGTCCGCTAGCATTTTCTGAATATGATAATCAATTATACCTTGTTTAACTTTGTCATAACGATATGGTTTACTAGCAACAGGTGCTTTCAAACCAGTATCAATCTCATGCCACGCAACATGCGTTAAACCCGGTTTATCGGAAAAAACCTCTCCAAATTCATTCAAAAACTTATTAAATTCCTCCTTCTCGACTTCACTTAAACCCGACTCCCCCAAATCAACTGACACTGAAACAGGCTCTTTCTTACTCACATTCTCATCATTATTCACGATCAACGACTTTTTAAAGAAATCAAGACTAATTCCTCTGTCCTTCATATAATCCACACCGACTGTACAATTCACTGTTAATCCATCTAACACACAAAACTCCCAACATGTCTTAACCGAACGAATTTCAACTTCCAAATCTACTGAACCCTTATTATCACAAGCTACTCCCTGTGCCGACTGAACCACCAGACTTGACCTCTTCAACTTCTTATACGAAAAATATTTCCGATAACAATCGTAAGAAATGAACGACTTATCTGTCCCTGTATCGAAGACACTCTTAACGACAATACCATCTAACACAATTAATACTTCAGCTAACTCAACCGGATTAATAGTAACTTTATTTAAACTCACAGAAGACTTTTCCAACCTCTGAACACATTTCTTGTGCCTTAATCTACCCCCAGAATTCTCATCCGAAATTAATCTCCTTATTTGTGAAAAAACATTCTTGTCCCGTACTCCCCCTTTTCGACCATAATCACTATTCTGCCTATTTCCATACATATCTCTATCACAACTTCTAAAATTACTAACACCACCAAATTTCCTATTACCATTTCCAGTATTCAACACATTACGATCAAATCCATAATTTCTATTACTCAAATTATTATCCAGAAATCGCTGTCCCCCCTTCAAAAAATTACGCTCTCCCTCATTTCTCCAATTACTTCCCGTGACAGGACTCTGTCGAGGTCTACGCGAATCCCGTTGATCCGAGCTATGCCGAGTCTCATACTTCGATAATATTTGGTGCATTTCTGAAAAGTTCTTAGGTGCTCTAATCTCGATATAGTCCTGTATATTCGCATTAAAGAGAGGAAGAACTATGTCCAATAATTCCTCAAATGTGATATCTAAATCCAATTTATTTTTCAGTTCAAGCTTACGTAGGTAAAACTTTGATGCTGATTCGTAAATATTTTGCTTATTGCAGTAAAATTCCTTCCTCAAAATACTCTTATCTTTAAACCTAGGAAATGCCTTTTTTAACTCAATCACAGTCTGCTCAAATCTTTTAGCTTCATCATTAATCAAAAATTTTCCTATATTTTCTAACCACAAAAGTGCTTCGCCCTTGAGAGAGCATTTAAGCACTATATATCTATTTTTCTCAGGTATTATATTATTGAACAAAATATAAACATCTAATTGTTCTAGAAATTCATTAACGTCACCTGCACCCGTAAAATAAACACGTGGCACAATCTCACAATGTCCGACTTTTTGTTGGGCGCCATTTGTAACGGTTGGGTGCTCGTACTGGGTGATGAATGCAGACATCACTCAGAACATAAGATAAAAACAGTTTATTTAAAACGATTAGGGCTCAAGGGACGTGGAGTAGTTCTGTAATTTTAACAACTGATAACAATACTAGAAACTAAACTCATACTCACAGCTCCGGCACTAACTCAATCGGGGCACTTCAGATTACTTCCCAGCTATATGTCGGCTAAGCTGCTAGATAAAATCTTATTAGACAGCCCGTGGCTGTATATATTTTCTTTATTAACTTTGAAATAGTCAACGTAATTACTATTAACTTCTTACCACTGGCCAACTTCTCGAGTCGAATTCCAAAACTCCTTGTCAACTCACGGAAAGCTCGCTAATACTTGATATCGCTCGCTAATACTTGATATCGCTCGCTCTAGATTCACTACTATCTGGCAAATGCCGTTAGACGCACTCCTAGCTGGCTAATGTCGCTAGGCACACCTAGTCGGCCAAGGCCGCTAGACACACACTCAAATACCGAGCTTTTATATGCTGCAAACTGAGATATTACCAATTTGCATATTACTTCTAACCGTGACATAACTGTAGAATCCGAAAGAGACACACACGCTCTAGAAAGTTAAAGTAAAAGAGAGGATAGATGTCGCTTTCACGCTTACACATATTAAATCATTGACATCACGATCTCAAGAATGCTAGAGTGCCTTTATTACAAAGGTCACTCCCTCACAATATAACTTTTATTTATTTTTTATAATTCATTTATTTTTTCAAGAATACCAACATGATTTTTTCACACATGTATTTTTACAAATTATTTGTGTAATGATCTACTGTAAACTCAAATAAATATTACTAAATTATATTAAAATAAATATCATTTATTAATTATTATAAGTTTGATAAACGTCACATTCATAATAATTTCATTATTATATTTCGGGGATGTTTTAAGCTTTACGTGTGAATATGATAAAAAGAATTGACAAAAAAAAATTAAATCTGGTTTTATCAGAATCATCTTAACGAAATTCATCTCAAATGCCCACTTTAACAGCATTTCAAAAAATATATTCTGACTTTATGAAAAAATCGACCAATACGGCACTTTATATAGTTCCTAAATAAGAGAAGCTGTCAACTGAATGCGTTTGAAAGCAAAATTGAATTTAAAAATGAGTCATAAAATAAGCAGTTTGTTATTTGAATATATCCTCAATTCTTCAATCACGATCGCTTCTCCAATTTCTGTTCATAATACCAACTTTGATAGAATATTTTGGTAGATTTCGTATAAAATACTACCTATTGCTGTCGCTCCTATGTTGGAATTTCTGAAAAATTTTTGCAGATCTACGCCAATCATGACCTCTAGACCGAAAAACTATTATCAGTATAAAAGTTTATATATATATATATATATATATATATCACTTTCTTCTGGACACGATAACTTCTTTAATTCTGCTCCAATCTTTTCCAAACTAATACATGAAATCAACGGTTATAAAATCTCGGTCGGGTTCGTTAATGGGCAAAATCGGACGAAGGGGGTGGAAATAGGGAGGGGTTTTGTGAAAATCGAAAAAAATGCCATAACTTCTTAATTAAAATAGATATCGAATCAGTTTAAAGTTTATATTACTTCTAAAAAGTATGCCAAAAATTTATGCATGACAGATTTTTGATAAAGTTAAAAATGGGCTCAAAGGGCGAAAAAAAACAGGGTTTTGTTGAAAAAAAAATTCATAACTTTTTCAATTCTCAAAATATCAAATCCAACTAAATTTTTTATCAATGTTCTCAAAATCATCTAAAACTTTTGTATTTAGAAGTTTTTGATAGGACCAATTTTTACCAATGAAAAAAATTAAAAAAGAAAAGAAATTTGGGGGGGGGGGGTGGAAAAAGAAAAAAATCCATAACTTAGTCAATTCCTAATCTATCTAATCTAATTAAATTTGTTTTACATATTATCAATAATATCTACAACTTTTATACTGGCAAGTTTTTCATAGCACCAGTTCTTATGGCAAAAATAAATTAATCCTAAATAGGAGTTGGAGAAAAATCCTCAAATTCAAACTGCTTATATTCTGACTCCTTTTTAAATTCATTTTTGATTTTAAATGCGCCCCACCAGTGGCCGACAGGTTCTGACCTCTCAACTGGAAGACGGCAAGTGCTGGGTTCAAACCCAATCGCGGCCTTCCGCCTAACCGTTCGGAGTTTTCCGTGGTTTTCTTCTAACCTTGGATTTCCTTGCGTAAATACGGGTTAGGTTTCCTTAGAAAGACCCCCATGGAGGGCATTCCACCCCTTAGGGCCTATATCCCACAGTGTAGATAATCGGCCGACAAACAATAAAATAAAAATAAATTGATTTTAAACGCATCCAAAAGGCATATCCTCTTATTTAAGAACTATATATTGTGACATATTGGCCAGGTTTTTGATAAATGAAGAATATACTTCAAAAAAGGCTGTCAAAGAGGATATTTTGAAAAGAATTGCCCGAAATGATCGTGATTGGAAAATGAAGGAAGTATTCAAATAACAAATTGTGGTTTTTTTTTTTATTCATTTTTAAATCCATTTTTGCTCTCAAACGCATGCAATTTACAGGTCGTCTTATTTAGGAACTATTCGGTCGTTCGGAAAGTCATTTCCGTTTGGGAAAATCAATTCGTACCGGAAAATGTTGTCCATTAATATCTAAATATTAGACATCGAAAACAATATCTAATAATTAAATAACAGAATTTTCCGGTACGAATTGCTTTTCCCAAAAGGAAAGGACTTTCCGAACAACCCAATATATAGTGTGACGCATTGATTAGTTTTTTGATAAAGGCAGAATATATTTTTAAAAATGCTGCCAAAATATGTATTTTGAACAGAATTACCCGAAGCGATCGTGATTGAAAAATTGAGCTATTCAAATAACAAAATTGCGTTTTTCTGTCTCATTTTCAAATCTACTTTTGCTCTCAAATGCATCCAATTGACAGGTTCTGTCATTTAAGAAGTGTATAGTATAATGTGCCGTATTGGTCAGTTTTCTGATAAAGGTTAAATTTATTTTAAAAAAAACAGCTATCAAAGTGGGCACATTGATACTTATTTTTGTGTGTTTATTTATGACTCTTTTTTTTTTTTTTTTTTTTTTTTTTTTTTAAGTATACAGGGTGTTTCGCTACCAGACCGACAAACTTTAAGGGATGATATTAGACATGAAAACAAACATTATTAAATAGGAAACCATGGGGCGCAAACGTCTTCTGTAGGAGCTAAGGGCCATTAAAGTTTAAGGTCCAAATATTCAAATGATGATAAAAAACGGAAAAAAGGGTCGATTCGTTTGCGGTTTTCACTAAAATCATTCTTTATATCACGATGTTTGTCGAAAAAATTTTCAAAGGTTACGTTCAAAAATTGTCGATAGCGGGCGCTTTAGACTTTAGAGTAAAGAACAACTACTTTTTACCGTTATTTTGTGCATGGGGTTGAAATTATTCTAAACTTTAGACTTTAACTTAAATTTTAAGCCCAAAATCGAAAACATTGGGATCGGGTAACTAGCGAAAATTAAACACTGAACAGAGGGGGGGGGGGTTTAAACGCTCATAAACATTGGACAAACTAATCGATTTTGTTGCGGTTTGCGGGAAAGTCATTCCCTTGTTAATTATTTTATTCAAAATGAGGTACAGCTTTGGTGTCCTCATTTTTTGATAGAGGGCGCTTCGACACATCTCCGACATTTCACTGGTATAACTCATGGGTGTTTTACTACCAGAACAACATACTTCCGGAAAGTGTTAGGGATAAAAAGAAACTCGGAATCACATGGGAATGTAACGTTGGAAATGCCTTTTTTGCGAGTTACGGTTAAAGGAAGCAGAGAAAAAAGCAACAGAAATAGAAGAGAATGAGCAACACGTTAATGTGACAGAAAATAGTTTATTTAAAGGTTTTACTAGAGGTGTTCGAAATTATGACCAGAAGTAGTCCTGCGAATTTCACAGCAACGGTAGATGGCGCTGTGGTTTCTTTGCGGTAGATGGCGTTAAATGGTAATGCGTGTGTATAGCGACAGTTTGAAGTGATCATTCACGAACCAGTTCCAAAGGTAGCAGAATGAAGTATTTGAACGACGAACAGCACGAAGGGACTCCTCCACATTTTACCAATGACGTTACCCGACACTTCAAAGTTACATATGGACAGCGGTGGATAGGTCGTGGTGTCGCGGTTCATTGGCCTGCCAAATCGCCGGACCTATCATGTATCGACTTCTTCTGCTGGCGTCAAATGAAAAGTTAGGTGTATGAGAGTTCCGTACCATCAATTGAAAACCTCACAGCTGGTATTTCTGTAGCTGCCAGAAAGCTATAAGAGATGCCAAGAATATTTCAAAGCGTTAGGAAATCCATGCGACGCCGCTGTTAAACATGTCAGACTACTTCTGGTCATAATTTCGAACACTTTTTCTAGTAAAACCTTTGAATAAACTATTTTCTGTCACATTAGCGTGTTGCTCTTTCTCTGCTGTTTCTGTTGCTTTTTTCTCTACTTCCTTTAACCGTAACTCGCAAAAAAGGCATTTCCAACATTACATTCCTATGTGATTCCGAGTCGTCTTTTTATCCCTAACACTTCCCGGAAGTATGTTGATCTGGTAGTAAAACACCTATGAGTTATACCATTGAAATGTCGGAGATGTGTCGAAGCGCCCTCTATCAAAAAATGAGGACACCAAAGCTGTACCTCATTTTGAATAAAATAATTACCAAGGGAATGTCTTTCACGCAAACCGCAACAAAATCGATTAGTTTGTCCAATTTTTATGAGCGTTTAAAATCCCCCCCCCCCCTCTGTTCAGTGTTTAATTTTCGCTAGTTACCCGATCCCAATGTTTTCGATTTTGGGCTTAAAATTTAAGTTAAAGTCTAAAGTTTAGAATAATTTCAACCCCATGCACAAAATAACGGTAAAAAGTAGTTGTTCGTTACTCTAAAGTCTAAAGCGCCCTCTATCGACAATTTTTGAACGTAACCTTTGAAAAAATTTTCGACAAAAATCGTGATATAAAGAATGATTTTAGTGAAAACCGCAAACGAATCGACCCTTTTTTCCGTTTTTTATCATCATTTGAATTTTTGGACCTTAAATTTTAATGGCCCCTAGCTCCTACAGAAGACGTTTGCGCCCCATGGTTTCCTATTTAATAATGTTTGTCTTCATGTCTACTATCATCCCCTAAATTTTGTCGGTCTGGTAGCAAAACACCCTGTATAATGCGCCGTATTGGTCGATTTTTTCTCGAAGTCAGTTTTTGAAAAAATGTTGCCAAAGTGGACATTTTCAGCCAAATTTCGCTTAAGATGGTTCTGATAAAATCAGTTCTTACAGAAAAATGGAAAAATCCCTGCCGGCTTGGCCTATAGGCGGAGGTAGATTTCGAAGTTAAGTGCTCATTTCGACAACAAAAAATAAAATTTGAATAAACATTGTTTAACAACTTTATTTGGCCGCTTTTGAAGAACTTTTAATTTCATTTTTCTGTAAGGGCTGCTTTTATCAGAATCATCTTAAGAGATATTCGGCACAAATGGCCAATTTGACAGCATTTTTTGAAATATATTCTGACTTTATGAAAAAATCGACCAATACGGCGCATTACATAGCTCCTAAATAAGAGAAACTGTCAGTTGAATACATTTGAGAGCAAAATTGAATTTATAAATGAGTCATAAAATAAGCAATTTGTTATTTGAATACACCTTCAATTCTTCAATCGCGATCGCTTGGGGAAATTTTGTTTGAATTGTTCAATTTGACAGTTTTTTTTTTAATTTATTCTGACTTTATCAAAAAACTGCACAATACGGCACATTATACAGTTCGTAAATAAGGGAACCTGTGAATTGAAAGCGTTTGAGATCAAAAGCAGATTTAAAAATAAGTCAGAAAAATAAGTTATTTGTTATTTCAATACTGCTTCAATTTTTCAGTCACGATCGCTTCTGGAAATTCTGTTCAAAATGCCATTTTGAGAGCATTTTTTGAAATATATTCTGCCTTTATCACAAAACTGATCAATACGCCACATTTTATAGTTCCTAAATAAGAGAACCTGCCAACTGGATGTGTTCGAGAGCAAAAGAAGTGAGAAAATAAGTAGTTTGGAATTGAGATTTTTTCTACAACTCCTGTTATTATTTATTTTTAATATAAGAATTGGTCCCATGAAAATCTTGTCAATATAAAAGTTGGAGATATTATTGAGAAGATGTATGATAAATTTAATCGGATTTGATATCTTAAGCTATGGATTTTTTTCTTCTTCCACCCGCTTTTTGTTTTCGTTTTGAATTTTTTTTTCAATAAGAGTTGCTCCTATCAAAAAATTTTCCCGTACAAAAGTTTTAGGTAATATTAAGAGCATTTTTGAAAAAATTAGTTGGATTTGATATCTTGAGAATTGACAAAGTTATGAATTTTTAACTCCCCAAAACCCTATTTTTTTCGCCTCTTGAGTCCATTTTTCATTTTATCAAAAGTGTTATGCAGTAACTTTTGGCATACTCTTTAGAAGTAATATAAACTTTAAACTGATTCTATATCTGCTATTGGGTTTTATCGGTTTTCACAAAAACCCTCCCTATTTCCACTCTTTTGGTCCGAGTTTGCCCATTAACGAACTTGACTGAGATTTTAAGCCCCTTGATTTTATGTATTAGTTTGGAAGAGATCTGAGCAGAATTGAAGAAGTTATAGTGTCCATAAAAAAGTGATACAGATATATGTAGATATATAAAGATTTTTACTGATAGTAGTTTTGGGTTCGAAGAAACATGATCGGTGTAGAGCTCAAGAAACTTTTCTGAAATTCCAACATGGGAGCGATCGCAATACGTAGTATTTCATACAAAAACTACCTTACTAAAAATTCCTCAAATGCGGCCAAATAAATTGTTAAATTGGGTTTACCTCTAATTATATTTTATTTTTTGTTGTGGAAATGAACACTTAACTTCAAAATCTACCTTCACCTATAGGCTAAGCCAACAAGGATTTTTCCAATCACTGTTTTATTGAAATTCATCTCTTTTGCCATTGCTCGAAACGAAAGCTGTCTTTTAATTTTTAATCAGAAATAATGTGTTTTCCTCTAAATTCGTCGTTTTCTTCAAATTGTCTATCTAATAATTGTAGTAAGAACTTTAATTTAAAAAAAGAATTATATTTGTAAATAACAATTGTAAAAATTCGCAGCAAAATAAGAAGTTTTAAAATACGGATTTTTTTTTTTTTGTCTCACAATGGCAACACACCAAACATGATCCTCACTGACTTTGATGAATTCAAATCATATTGCAGAGTTTTTACCCGTTATTATTCTGATGAAAGGATTTCTTCAAATGGGCCTTAGATTTTGAGCAAGTTCAAAATTCATTGTAAATATCCATTGGTTTGCTGTTATCAACGTGTACATCGTGACAAGAACGCTGAATCTCTGCCCGCTAGTCGGCGGTCACGCATTTGATGCTACTTCTGGATCTTTAAATATTTTTAAAATGATATTATATGTGTTACAGCTTTGAAATTTTGATATTTTCCGAAAATGTAGATTCGGTTTTTGTTTTTTCATGAAACATCTATATCTTCCGGAAATTTTTAAACAAATATTATTCTTGACGGAAATCTAAATTATTTTTTGTTTTTCTGACGAAAATTTGGTTTAATTATTGTTATTTAACATTTTACAGTTTAAGCACAATTCTGAAATAATGCATAATATTTCATAAAAAAAAATCTATTTAATATTTTGTTTTTTTTAATATGGAAATATATGTCAAATGATTAAACAAAAAAAAAAGATTATTATTAAGCACAGTGATATTATAATTTGTTTAATATGAAATTAATTCGATGAGATGTATTGTTAAAATATTCAAAACTCATATGGATATTTTTTTTACATAGCAGAACTTCGTACCTACTACTACTTATTTTCAAAAGATGAAGAAACATATCGACAAAACGAAATTGTTAATTATGTTGTTATTATTATAAACGTGTAGTTGACGATTTCTTGTAAGAAAATTATCATTTTAAATAAGTAAAACGTATCATAACACATATATACATTAAAATATACGTGTGATTCGCCAACTATTATTACATTTACAATTGATAATATTTAGGGTTCCGCACTTAAAAAAGGAACACGAACCATTATAAGATCACTCCTGTGTCTGTATTCCTGTCTGTTACAGCTATTTTACTCGTAAACTGTAAAACATGGAAAGTTCAAATTGGGGAAAGTAATAAAGACTATATAATTATTAAACATTTTCAAATGTGTTTAGGGGGAAGAGGGCTTATTAAGTTACTTGGAAAAAATCTTTTCTTAGTATATCGTGAGGGGTATCGTGTGAAAGCCTTCCTTACGTTGAACTTAAAAATACATGTCTTTTAATTTTAAATATTGTATTTTCAGAGATTTTGTCGAAAATATAGTGCAAAAATATGCCCCCCCCCCGCTCTATTTCATAATCTATTGAAACTAAAATTATGAAAAAAAATAGAGGTTGTAGACATTAATTTAAACTTTGCACGAAAACTATGGCGATAATCCTAGATCACATAGTTTTTCCCGTTACACACAAATTTCTATTTACGGGCATTCAGAAAATATGTTGAGGAGCGCTGGAGGTACCTATCGTTATAAAATTATAAAAGGAAATTTGATAATAATTTTCGAAAAAATTCCCGGAAATTAAACGAGATAATACCCCTTAAAGATGCGAACAGTTTGGAGATAATGACGAGAGCGGAGAACTCTGTGTACTCTGTATACCACTTTTAAAGGCCAGATAATATCTTTTAATGATATATCTGGAGCAGACATGCAAACCATGCTTTCTCCTTTAGATTCATATTTTCATAAAACACAAAAAAAAAAGTTATAAAATACAAAATAGCTTGTATTTAATACTAATTTTTATTTGTGTATTTTTATTACTGATATTAGAGAGAATTCCAAATATACCTAAGATATTAAACCTAAAACTAATTAATAAAATGTATATAAAAATTGAAGAAATCACGTTTTGTCAGAATTCAGAAGTCGGAACATGCTTTACTTGTTTGACAATCGGGTAAAACGCTTTATGGATGAAATAAGTTCTTACTAACAAATAATACGGAAGTATTATTTTATTTGAGCAAATACTGAACTTCAGTTGATTATTGATAAAATTAAATGGCAGATTAGGGTACCCAGTAATATTCATTAAATATTTACTAAATAAATATTTGTTTGCCAAAAGGCAACTTCAAATTTTAAAATCAATATCTTCATCTAGACAGTCACACATTTCCCCCTCTTCTTCATTACAGGCTGGTAAATCATGAAAAATATGGTTGTACCATTTTAAAATAACATCAGGTTGATTTTGCCACTAATCACCATACACTGTTTTCAAAAGTTTGTCAACATCTTTTTTCTGTTCAACTGATATGGCGTGGCTATGAGGAAGGGATTTTAAAACAATCCTTTGAACATGGGTAATAATAACTACCATTTTCAAAAAAATTACACTAGATTCTCCACTTAGATCTTTAAATATATAATTCTAGAAGCCTTTCACCTTAACATTTATCTTTTTTTTTTCTCTAAAATAAACTGTTTCAATTGTGAAATATTTGGTAGGTTTCGAAAGTACATATTTAATGGGGGATTTCGTATTCAAAAGTTCCCAATCAGTGCCCAAACCCCACAGATGACAAAGGTCCCATGACCATCCAGGACAACTGTGATTGAGAGACAGGAGAAATCACTGTTTGAATGAATGCAGGCTTTGGAAGAAACACTCTTTGATTGAAACGTCCAATTTTAAAATTAGTTTAAATGAGGAAAAAAATTGTTAAAAATACTGTTTATTTTTATGCAATTTAATACAGAGATCATAAAACTAACAATAACTCATTTTTCAATTTTTTGTGAGAAAACACGGTTTGAATGTTTGCTCCACATATTTGAGGAATGTAATGCCCAGTAGCAGTACAAAACCAATGAACATCAGATTGTTAAAAACAGATTAAGTTAACTAGAATCAATCCATTAATGTCCAAATTATTTTCTTCGTTAAAGTTCAAATCTTACATTTCCCATCACTTTTAAAAGCAGAGATTTTTATGATATTTTATCAGTCTCGTGAATGAGATTGCATATTTATCTTCATATTTACTGGTGTTACAGACGCTTTCTTTCCACAAAGTCTAGTGATCTAAAAATATGCCGCTAGGTTTTAATGATTTAATCAAATAAATACTAAGAGATTCACGACTAATTTGCTTTCAGTGGATTTCACAATCCACTTCTCTTGCTTTTAAGACTAAACCTCTTCAGGACGAGCGTTTTTCACAGATTTTTTAATCTTGTGTCACCGGTTTTTCAAAACAGAAATTTTTGCCTAATGCAATCGAGAAAATACCCGCATTAAATAATGCAAAATTTACTAGTGAGAGTAATCATGGATTCTGAGCACCATATACAGCACATATACTAGTCGCTCGTCTCCAAGTGTTTGATTAAGAGTAGAATGGCCAAGAGCGATTATTTTGACTGCTACCATATGTATATATTTCAGTTCAAACCAGAAATTTTATTATAAAGAAAGTATAAAACATACAAAGAAGAAAAAAAATAAATAGTTAAAACTCTTATAACATAATATTCTGGTGGGAAATACTTTTATAAAAGTTTACAAAAATTTTCGGCCTTTCTAGTGTAAAAAAACTATCAGAAAACGAGGCACGGACCATGGCAGTGTTCCTAACTTGCGAGATACTTTTGAAGTGCGCTTAGCACAGTTAAGGGGTCTTGTACTTTTTGAACGGGATGAAAATCAACGAAAACATCCAAAGTTCGATTCAGTGTATCTTTAAAACTTTTATACATATTAACATGAAATTTTCACCATTCAATAGAAAAGATTATGCTTTTTAAAAAACTGTCATTAAACATTTAATAGTCTTTCATAGAATTTATGCATTACTGAAATTAAAAAACCTCTATTTTTTACTTCGTCGTGCTTTGCGCGCATCCTAACGACCATATAAATCAATATTTTTACACATATATTTTTTTCTGTAAAGTAGAATAATGTATTTTTAAAATGATCTACTCTTAAATAAAAATTATTTCATTAACCTTGTAAAAAAAATTCTAAATAAAAAAAAAAATCAAAATTTTGCATTTTTTAATAAATAAAATTATTCATAACTAAAAATTTTATCGCTATAAATACATAAAAGTAGTTCATTTTAAGCATACGTATGTGCTTATAAACTGAAAAAATTTCATAACAATTCATACATATGTTCTCAAGATATGCGCGCAATGTCTAAAAAGGCAGTTTATCAAAATCATTTCATTCAAATTTGTAACTTAAGTTAATTACCAAACAAAATCAGCATCCTTTTTTTGCTATAACTTCATTTCTAATGGGAATTTTTGCACGCGGTTTGTTTTAAAATACTTCTAATGAATTATTTTATAATAATTAATGAAAATTAAACAATCGAATTTTTGAAGTCTTAAAAGGTACTAGACCCCTTAAAATAAAAAACTTCCTTTTATAATCCCTTTTAATTTAAACTAATTAGCGTTGTTACTTATGTAAGCATTTAATAATTATAAATTAAAAATTTTAGTTTTTCTTGTTGTTGTGGTTTGTTTGTTTATGACGGCAGAATATCAACAAAGATTGGGGGAATGCCCTCTGTAGGTGTTATTCTAAGGAAACCTAACCCGTATTTACGCAAGGAAATCCAAGGTTTGAAAAAAAACCACAGAAAACTGCGAACGATTAGTCCGACATATGCGATTGGGTTTGAACCCAGCACTTGCTGTCTACCAGCTTCGAAACAGAACATCTCAGCTGCTGGGTGGGCAATTAACAAATTGGATTTATTAATTAAACGATAAGTTGTTTTGAAAGAAATATTAAACGAAACCCTATGTGCAATTTGCTATCACATTTACTCACTTGCTCATCCATGTTTGAACCCTTTGACATCAGAATTATTATTTATAATTTACATGAAATAATAAATTTTCACGTATGACTCCATAATAAAAATAATATATATGTATGATACATAACTTCATAACTTTTCTTAAAATAAAAAATACCCCAAAATAAATAATAGTTATAAAAATAAATAATAGTTATAATAGTTTTAAAAATATCTAATTAATCGAATCAATTAATTGAATCAAATTAAAAATGTTCAAATTAAATTATTTAAGTAAAATCCAAAATTCCAAATTTCTTGAAAATCCGAAATGAAAGCAAATTAGCGGAAATATAAATAAAATTTTAAATTTCTAAAACCGAAAAAATTTATTTAAACGAAATTTAAAATGCTGAATCATTAATAAATCGCAACAGTTTTTAAAATAGAAAGAAAATCGAATTCCAAAGAGTATTTTGAATGTCCGTGATTAAAAAATATATATATGTGACATTTTAAAGTTAGGAGCCAGAAACATCATCGCCAGGGACCCCGTTCTTTGCACAGAAGTCATGGCCAGCGAGGGAAAAAATAAAAAATAAATAAATATAGAATATCCAATAAATCACTCATTGGTGGCTGTAAGTTTATTTATTCAACTGTAGTCATTATAGAGGAAAAACTCCTTTTTGCAAACGATCTTTTACCGAAATGTCCAAAAAATATTCCATCATTTACTTCAACCAGCCGTACTCATCGACGAAAGAACTCCAGAATATCTCCCCCTCTCATCTCGAGACTTCCACCTTTTAAAACTAAAAAGAAAATTCTAGAACTTTCTGTAATCTCAAACCATCATCCTTTTATATAAACAGAATTCTTGTCCAGATACGAGACTATTTTACACAAACGATAAATTTATTTAAAAAAAAATATTATTTAACCAATTTATAATCGACTCATAATTTCTTTGGCAGACGATTTTTATAAATGATTAATTTTAAGAGAAAAAGAAAAGAAATGAATTTATTAATGCACACATCAAAGGTTGACGGCGGAAAAATAAATAAATAGATAAAATAAAATAATGATATTTTTTGAAAGGTATGGTTTTGGAATAAATTTAATAAGATTTTCTTAAAAAGGGTTGATAAAAACATAGAAGAAATCAGTTTTATTTGGAATATTAAGAAATAAAGTTTTAATTAAGAATATTTTTAATTTAGAGCCATCTTTTTAAATTTACGCATACTGGAATAATATTTTTTAAGGCAAATTAAGAATTTATATCGTCTGCATACAGATTAAGAGATTAGATCTAGAAACAAGATTTTAATTTAATAAATTGAAGTAAGTACGGAACATTATTATAAGAAAATTAAGGTAGTATAAAGGTTAGTTTTGGCGAAAAAAATTTTAATTTGTAATATTATCCCCCCTCCCCGAAAATTTGTATGAAATTGATAGTTAAATAAAACTACAAGTTCAGACAACAGAAATATAATAATTTAGAAAAGTCAAATTTTGGAATAAAACTGTCAAACCCAGGAAGCCAAGAGATGGAAGAAAAGAAAATTAACGCAATATAAAAAATATTAGCGATTAAAATAAAATAGTTAAGAGGAAATTAATCTGAATTAAATTTAGGTAGGAGCATTTCCCTGAAAGAGATACAATACTGTTGCAATATCACTTACTATTTGTAAGTGCATAGGAGATAATACATACAATAACAGTAAATAAGTTATAAATATAAATAAGCAAGAGATAAAAAATATAATAAAAACAATAACAATTCGTTCTCATGGAAGTTTAAATAATTACAATAACTTAATGCATAGGTTATTTTAAATAAAGTTCTTCAAATGAAAAAAGTCTTTCCATTGAGTATAAAAGTCTTTTCCAATGTTCACTGAATACAGTCTCTTTAATTAAAGATCTCCAAATCTAGTTTAATCTTTGTTTTTTATGTTATGTTGGATCCAACATCTTTTAACAATCAATCAAATTTTTCTTTCAATAATATATCAATTTTTTTAATAATAAATAGCATCACTCTCAATATCAATAAAAAATAATATATGAAAAATTTAAATAATAACAATAACAACAATAATAAGTGATAGTATAATAAGACTCCATATCCTAATATTTCTCAATAACAGTATAATTAATACTAAACTTCATTATAGAAATCATAATGATAATAATAATAAAACAAGAGTATAATCAAAAGAAAATATCACAATTTGTTTATTATTGATAGGGAAAATATTGGTTGAGGATAAAAATAATTACATAGCAACTAAATAATTTTCTTATCTTCTAATAGCATAAGAAAGTATTTTTTGCTAGCCGAAAGTATAAATAAAAAAAAAATCATAATAATTCCAAAATCCAAATAAAATTAAATCTAACTATTTAGAAAATGGACTCTCAACCAGTATTTCCTTACAATAATTCCTCTCTGATACTCTTTTACAAAATTGTCAAATTTGGTTATAAGTTTTCAATGCCAAATGTAGAATAATGTTTTATCTACACATGGTTTATAAACTTTAATAATAAAATACAAATAGGAATAAAAGGTGCCATTCTTAATTGAGAAATGGAAATAAAAATAGTGTGCTTTTTTGAAAAACTTTTAATATCTGTAGTTTTCACAATCACTGAAAATCACATATTATGTTATAGGTTTGAGTAGAATCATCAGATTTTATAACTGTTATAACATAAATATCTGCTGAATAAGTAGAATAATACTAATGTCAATAAATGAGTAAATATAGTTAGACTTAAATACACTTAAAATTAATTTATCAACATCAATTTGAATGCCTTTACAATCAAAGTGCACACCTTATGCCTGCATAAGGAGCCCAATTTAATCCCAAAAACTCCCAAAAACAAGTAATATTCTTGTTGCGCACCAAGAACATACCTGCTAATGTTGAAAATTATGGTGATAAAATATTTAAAGAATAAGAATTAAAATTTAATCTACTGCCTTGGCTTTAGTTTGATCTAGTGATTGTGATTGTATTTGAGGTTTTGTTTGTTTTTTGGGTTGCTCATGAAACAGTTTAAAATCTTCTGGTGAAAAATAGGGTCTTAATTTAGAAACATGCACAATAACGGAATTCTGTCCTGTCTCATAATTAAATTTATCTATTTCATAAGTTACATCAGAAAGTTTATTTATAATTTTATATGGTCCAGAGAAAGTAGGTTCTAATTTTCGAGTGTTAGGGTATTTAAATTCTTCATAAATTACAGAGTCTTGTATTTTTAATGGGCATTCGACAAAATTTCGATCATAGAGTCTTTTACTTTTAAGGTGAAATTCCTGAGTTCGCGCTTTCGCAATTTTGAGGGCTTTGTCTACTGGTGGGTAATAGTTCTGTTTCAAAGGAGATTCATAAGGCAACTGACCATAAAATAAATAGGCAGGTGGGAATTTGGTGATAGAATGGGGCGTATTGTTGTATTCTTCGATGACTTGGTTTAATAATCTAGTCCAAGGTATTTTAGAAGAAGTGGAATTAACTTTACATTTAAGCCTGGTAACTATAGTCTGATTAACGCGCTCTACCTTTCCATTGGTCTGAGGATGATGTGCGGATGTAAAACGCTGTTGAACATGATGATTTCTAAGGAATTTCTTAAATCTTGGAGATCTGAAAGATTTATGCCTGTCACTAAGTATTTTTTGAGGTGCTTTGATATTGAAAATTTGTTTTAAGCAGTTAGTGTATGTTTCAGTGGTAACATTTTTGGAGGGAAAGGCCCAAACAAACCTAGTTGCATGATCTATTATTATGTGTAAGAATTTTTTTGTTGAGTTGTATACATTTTAACTGCCTCACACAAAACCATTACCCTCCATTTTAAAAATCTGAATCAAAATTATCGTGAAAATTATAACTATATTTAGCTGCTAAATTTAACCAGAAATTTTATCTAATAAAACAGAAATTGTAAATATCATAGATATACCTTAAATTGGAATCAACTTTTAATTCTATTAATTTATAGATCATAAACAGATTCAAAAATTTTAATTATAGGTAATTTCTTACTTAAAATCACAAAATTTACTGAAAAAATTAATCATATTTATCAGTCAAAATTCTAGCAACAGCCTTGCACAGTTCCATCTTTCTTACTGAATTTAAATAAATTATAAGAATCCGGGAACCAAAGCTCACTGTAACCAGAAATTCTAACAAATAAAAGGAAAAACATAAATGTTAACTTAGTTTTCAGCTCAAATGTTTAGTTGTAGGAACATTATCATGAAAATACTGTATTCTGAGAATAGCTCTTGATAACAAACAAATATCAATAAAATAGAAAATGTACTTTTAAAAAAATAACTTGAGCTTCTAAGTTCTTTTATACTTCATTATTATTACGAACTTTCTTTAAGCGTGCATAAAAATATCATAATAATCCTAATATGCAACAGTAATTGTCTAAGAATATCATACTCTTCAATTTAATCCTTAAGAACAAAAATGTTTAAATCTCCAACACATAATAATGATAATAATAATACTCATAAATAGGCAAGTAAATAAAATTCACATACAAATAATCAAATAAATAAACCTGACAAACAGAGAATAATTAATTTAAATAAATACATAAAAAGTATACAAATAATAATATTCAAAACACTACGAAAAAAAAAATTTCACCGAAATCCTATGGGTCTCAACTATCTCGAAAAAATATTTTTCTATTCACCAATTAACAAGAAATGGTCTTGTAATTATTATTATTTTTTTCTTCTTTTTCATCATAAGAGGACTACTTTTCATCGACCAAAGCACTTTACAGGAACAATTCCTCTGTTTTTGTCACTGCAGAAATCATGAGACTATGGCAGTTTTTGTTTAAGAACACATCCAATAATGACGGGCAAATTATTCAGCGATCCACAGTTTTTATTATCACTTCGTTCCATAGCAAGTTTCTTTAAAAACCAAAAAAGGCAGCGCAGGCATAAAGCATCCTGTCGACTCTAGAAAAGACTGTGACATTTTAAAGTTAGGAGCCAGAAACATCATCGCCAGGGTCCCCGTTCTTTGCACAGAAGTCATGGCCAGCGAGGGAAAAAATAAAAAATAAATAAATGTAGAATATCCAATAAATCACTCATTGGTGGCTGTAAGTTTATTTATTAAACTGTAGTCATTATAGAGGGAAAAACTCCTTTTTGCAAACGATCTTTTACCGAAATGTCCAAAAAATATTCCATCATTTACTTCAACCAGCCGTACTCATCGACGAAAGAACTCCAGAATCTCTCCCCTTCTCATCTCGAGACTTCCACCTTTTAAAACTAAAAAGAAAATTCTAGAACTTTCTGTAATATCAAACCATCATCCTTTTATGTAAACAGAATTCTTGTCCAGATACGAGACTATTTCACACAGACGATAAATTTATTTTTAAAAAAATATTATTTAACCAATTTATAATCAACTCATAATTTCTTAGGCAGACGATTTTTATAAATGATTAATTTTAAGAGAAAAAGAAAAGAAATGAATTTATTAATGCACACATCAAAGGTTGACGGCGGAAAAATAAATAAATAGATAAAATAAAATAATGATATTTTTTGAAAGGTATGGTTTTGGAATAAATTTAATAAGATTTTCTTAAAAAGGGTTGATAAAAACATAGAAGAAATCAGTTTTATTTAGAATATTAAGAAATAAAGTTTTAATTAAGAATATTTTTAATTTAGAGCCATCTTTTTAAATTTACGCATACTGGAATAATGTTTTTTAAGGCAAATTAAGAATTTATATCGTCTGCATACAGATTAACAGATTAGATCTAGAAACAAGATTTTAATTTAATAATTTGAAGTAAGTACGGAACATTATTATAAGAAAATTAAGGTAGTATAAAGGTTAGTTTTGGCGAAAAAATTTTAAATTTGTAATATATATATAAACCCTCAAATTGGCAAAAACTAAAAAAAAATCTTTTAATTAAATCCATCTTAATATGAAAAATTCAAGTTCCATCACTGGATTTCGAACTAAGAACTTCCTGCTTATCAGCGAGATGTTGTAACTGCAAGCTATGATGTCTACACAAAAAACGTTGAAATTAAGGTCTACTTTTAAAATTTAAATCTCAAAAGTGAAAAGATTACATTAATAAAATTGATTTAATTAAAAAATGAAAATTTTCAAAATTTTATTATTTGTTATGTGACACGTGGTAATCAAAATTTGAAGCCTCTGACTTACACTGTTTTCATGTACAGTCGCTGTGATGGGCAGAGAGACAGGGGACAGAGATGAATAGGGTTTCGTCAGATGAACGAACCCCTAAAATATTATAGTAAAAACACGTGCAAATAAAAAACGCCGCAAATTCTTCAAGAAACTGTTCAAGTAGGCTTGATTGTCCCAGAATGTTTCGAACTTTTTTAATAATAATTAAAAAAATTTCCTGTGGAAACCTAAAGTAAAGCATTGTTTTAATTGCTATAAAAATGAGCTATGGGATAAGATGTGATAGCACGGTTAAAATATTTTATGTGAATAATGGCATATGGCACACAAGGATGGGCCACCCTTCATCTAATAAACTAGAAATGGTAAAGAATAGAAATAATCAATAAAAATCTGTTTTAATTGTATTTTCCTATATGATTGCAATGTATTTTTAAATAGTTGTGACGATGACGAACTATATAAAATTTTCTATTTTAGCTATAATGAAATGTCTAATACAGAGGTTGTTCACACATTTGTGAGTTTTTCAGTGATTTAAATTTAAATGAAAAAATAAATAAGAAATCGAAAACTGCAAGTGAAACATGGCAAGTGAGATGCGTTCGTATTATAACAAAGTTTTTTAAATATTCATATCTTGGTGCAATAGCTGTTGCACTCTTAGGCAAAAATGCATGAATGAAAAATTTATTTCGATATTATACATTAAATTCAGTAATACGGAAGTAAAAAGGCTCATTTTTAAATATGATGTAATCACCATGGCAACCTATAATCATTATCTATCGTGGGATATCACTGAGATATTTGCGTGGGATAGGATCTAATAGAATGGAGAAAAATTTTATTAATATCTTAATATCTTTTTGAACTTTGTATCTAATTTCATAAAATTTGAAATGACTCGACAAAATTTTGCAACGACGCTATATATTAAATTTCAAAATATTCGTCTTCATAATTTTTGCACTGTTATATGCAGCCATACGGACAGATAGACAGATAGACCTGATGAAGACTACAGGTTATACGTATTTAAACAATTGCGATATTTCGCCACAGACTATAGTGTGAGGGAATATTTTTGATGTTCTTGTAAATAAACTATAACTGTTACATACTTCTTTTCAATACCGAACATGTCATAATAAATCTCAATAGTGTATATCAATTTCAGAGTAATCAACTATATTGACGTAAGTTCGAGTTAGGCCTGATAGACAGGTAAATCGAATTCATAAACACTTTTTAAATAGGTTGAAAAGTTTCAAAAACGCTTGATAGTTTTAAATTTTATTTTCAGCAGTTCATACCAACAAAAAAAGCATATCTGAATACTTTTATACAAACCTGTATTTTACTTACTACCTTTATATACACATCACTACTTAGCTAAATCTCAATTAACACTAAAACAAGATTTAAACTACTGAGATCACACTTCCATTGATAATCATTCATAGACGGCCATGTATCTAACTTTTTCCGTGGCCCTGTATATATTTTTTTCCATATTCTAAAAACATATTATTACTAAATATACTTTTGCATAAAAATGCAAAACACATTTAAAAACCAACTTTAGGTTATTAGTAACCCTTATAAATTCTTTTGTGTAACCCTTTATACGCCGAACGTAATATGCAAAAGTTTAATTAAAAACTCAAATCATACTTAAAAATTCACTTTCAGCAATCATTGCTAATATACAATACTTTGAATACAGTATATGCATAACACAAATACCGAATAGTATCCGAAATCCTTTGAGTATCCTTGTAAATACTTTGCGCTCTCTATTACACAGGAAGTTAACCTCAGCAACGTATGTCAACTTCATTATATGTGAAATAGTTTAATATAATTAAAACACACACCAAACAGTGTCTCCCTGATTATCAATATGCAATGGAATATTTTTCTGTAGCCCTGTAAATTAATAATTAATATACTTTGCACAGCATATTCTACATAGTGTATATTTTAGTGTACTTCATAAATGCATATCAATTTCAATTTGTTCGAAAGTGTGTAACATCATTAAAATTAACTTGAATCCATTTTATCCCCATCGGCCGTAATGTAACGGAATACTTTTGACTGGCCCTGTAATTAAACTATACATCCGATTTTCTTAAAATTTGAAATGACTCTACAAAATTCTGCAACAATAATATATTTAAATTTCAAGCCACTCAGTTTGGTGGCTTTTGCTGTAGTATACGCGGACTGTAACAGACAGACGGACGGACCAGACGAAAACTATAGGTACTACGTATTTATATAATTACAAACGCAGTTAAGAATTGTATTGCATCAATTTGGAATAATGTTTAACTATTGTCTGTCTCATTAAAAAAGTTCTTTGTTTTAAAATGTCATTGGAAAATAAACAATGGATCGATGGCTATGTATTTATGTTTCATGAGTTGTTATTGTAGTTTTATTAACACAGACAGGCGTGAAAAACATGCTTTTAATCTATCTACACATAAACTATGTTAATACAAAAGGACATAGTTAATACAAAAAAGAAAGAAGTGTCAAAATTTACAACTGACTAAAAACAAGTAAGAAGAATCATGAGTTAAGCATAGATTGTAAAACATTTTCCAACACTCCCTGAAATCTTTAATAAAACTTCGTTATTTTGGAAAATAAAGTTGTTGTATGTAGCCAAATATGTATTCCTGTATTTTTGAACAACCCTGTATTTGACCTGTCGGTTGGTATACATACATTATAGTGGGGGAAATTAGTTTAGCAAGAAAATGCGTGGCAGGTTGAAATTTCTCTTCCAGCAATTTATACTAATATATGGAAACGTACTTGAATACTTTTGTTCAGCCCTGTCGTTTACTATATAACTTTATTACACGCCAGTATTTAACTAAAATTTATTTTAAACTAAAAAACTGAGTTACTGAAATCAAATCCTAATAAATTATCATTCATAGGCGTCCATGTATCCAGTTCTTTGCGTGAACCTGTATATCATTTTATTTATGTTCCATAAACGTTTCTTAGTAAACCGAATGCATTTCAGATTAAAAAGTATAACTTATTTAAAACACCTTTAAGTAATTTACCCTCACATTCAGCATTGTTTGCGAGCTCTTTTGTGTAGCCCTGTATGTGACCTATAGCATTTACACACACCATATAATATGGATAGGTTTAGTAAAACTTAAAAGCGCATATCATAATTAAAATGCATTTCATCCATCTATCAGCCATCATCGGATACATATATAGTATTTCGGAAAGAATGTAGAATTTGAAATATTTTGTGTAACCCTGTAAATACTGTGCACTTCGAATTACACACGACTATAGCTTACAACTTGTATTAAACCTCACGGACATATACCAATTTTATTATATATGAAATATTTTAATATAATTACATTTTTCGCATAGAATTACCATCTTTATCATTATGTAATGGAATTCTTATGTGTAGCCCTGTAAATGAAAAATAACTATCTTTTTCACCGCCTATTTTACAGAATGCATATTTCAGTTCACTTCGTAAATGCATATAAACTTTAATATGTTTGACACGGCTATTTAAAACTTATTTGAAACGATTTTTTCCCATATGCCGTAATGTAAAGGGAAATTTTTGACTGTCCCTGCATATAAACTAATCGTGCTAGAAACTTCATTTAACATAGTGTTCGTGCTAGAGTAAACGTCAGTAACGCCCAAAAATTTCAGGGCAATCCGAGTATATTTACGGGAGTTAGAGCGCGGACAGATGGACAGACAGACAAATCGAAACCTTAAGCACTTTTCAACTTTGTCGGAATGTGATAAAAAACACTTTTAAGTAAATGACGTTCATATTCAGTAACTGTTAAGCGCTCTTATATGTAACATGCATATCATTTATGCATATCAACTATAGCATTTATACATACCATATAATGTGCATACATTTAGTGAAACTTATCGTGCATAACATAATTAAAAATGTATCTCATCCAAACATCAGCCAATCATCGAAATTATATAGTACTTCAGATAGAATATACTATTTGAAATCTTTTATACTATTTAAATTATCCCCTAAAATCTTTTGTGTGTTCCTGTAAATGCTACACACTTATTATGCGGGAAATATTAAGCCTCACCGGCATATATCAATTTTGTTGTATATTAAATCGTTTAACATACTTAAAATATGTCGCAAACAATTTCCCCTCTTTATTATTGTATACTGGATTTTTTCTGTGTGGATCTGTAAATGAATGATAACTATTCATTCCACTGCATATGTCAGTACACTTCGCAAATGCATGTAAATTTGAATATGTTTGACAGGGAGTAACATCTTTAAAACTCATCTGAAACGAATTTTTCCCTTAGGCCGTAATGTAAAGGAAAACTTTTGACTATCCTGTAAATAAACTAATCATGGTAGTAACTTCATTTTCAGTAGGGTTTGTGCTAAGATAAACGTCATTAACATCCAAACGTTTCGAGCAATTCAAGTATATTTAAGGGAGTTAGGGTGCGGACAGACGGCAAGACGCACAGACAAACCGAAATGATAAACACTTTTCAATTTTGTTGGAAAGTGTTCAAAATTCATTTCATCCATCCAATAGCCATCATCCTTAATATACAGTACTTCAGGTAGCGTATACTATTTAAAATATTTTGTGTGGCCCTGTAAATGATAAGCACTTCGCATTATGCTTGAAATGACTCATATTAAGCCTCAGCGACGTATTTCAAATTGATTACACAGGAAATCGTTTACCCGAATTAAAATTTATCGCAAACAATTCTCCCCTCTTTTATTATTATGTAATGGAGCTCATTTATGTGGCCCTGTAAATGAATAATAACTATAATTTTCACTGCATACTTTACAGAATGCATATTTTAGTGCACTTCATACGTGCATGTAAATTTGAATATGTTTGACAAGATATAACTTTTTTAAAATTCATTTGAAATGAATTATCTCCATAGGCCGTAATGTAACGGGAAACTTTTGACTGTCCCTCTGGATAAACTAATCATGGTAAAAGCTTTATTTTCCACAGGTTCCGTGCTACGCTAAGGGTCAATAACAACTAAAATTGCATGGCAACCCCACTATATTTACGAGAATTAGAGCACGGACAGCCAGACAGCCATTCAGCCAGACGGTCAAGCGGACAGACAGACAGATGGCCAGACAAATTGAATGCATAAACACTTTTCAATTTTGTTAGAAAGTGTTAAAAATTGATTTCATCCATACATCAGCCATCATCGATAAAATACACTATATGGCCAAAGATGACCGTCCACTTGCGATTTTAGACATTTTGTTAAATATCTAGAAAAATACACGAAGAATTATCTTGAAACTCTATATGTGTAAATATAATAGTACATGTCATACATTTCCGTAAAGATTTTCCCCGAAACTCCAAAGGGGACCGTCAGCAAATTAAAAAAGAATAAATATCTTTTGGGTAGCCCTGTCGAAACTAATGTAGGAAAAGCGTTCAAACTATAGAGTATGATTAAGTAGCTTATTGTAATAAACTGTGTTCATTTTTACGTCGATTTCTCTACTGTTAATACTAGTAGAGAAATTAAGGTTTTTATAAAAACAGTCCCAATTTTTTCCAAGATTTTTGCTTATAATTTGCAGACTTCATATAAATTAATATTCTTTTCTGAAAATATGACAAATAATATTGCACATAATACCCTATAATCAGAATTAAAAAATAATAAAAATTGTAGGAAAAATGAGTAGGTTTACTAAATCATTTTTCACTGCGCATGTGTCAACGATATCAATATTGTATTTGAATATTATGTTAGCTAACTGTATAGAGCAACTTTTGTGAAAGTCTCAAAATCATAGCTTGAAAATTCCAAAAATAATCGTCAATAGAATAAGTTGAAAATCCGTTATTCTCAAATGAATCAAAAATAAGAAGGGTGCAATATTATTTGTCATATTTTCAGAAAAGAATATTAATTTATATGAAGAACTCTGCAAATTATAAGCAAAAATCTTGGAAAAATTTGGGACTGTTTTTATAAAAACCTTACTTTCTCTACTAGTATACATGCCATCGACAGAAAAATGAACACAGTTTATTACAATAAGCTACTTAATCATAATCTATAGTTTGAACGCTTTTGCTACATTAGTTTCGACAGGGTTATCCAAAAGATATCCATTATTTTTTAATTTGTTGACGGTCCCCTTTGGAGTTTCGGAAAAAAATCTTCAAAGAAATGTATGGTTTATACTATTATATTTACAAGATAATTCCTCATGTATTTTTTTAGGTATTTAACAAAATGTCTAAAATCGTAAGTGTTCGGTCATCTTTGGCCATGTAGTGTACAATACTTCGGATCGAATATACAATTTGAAACCTTTTGGGTTTCCCTGTAAATGCTGTGAACTTCATATTTTGCGTGAAATATTAAGCCTCAGCAGCATATTTCAATTTTATTGTACCTGAAATAGCTTAAAATGCTTAAAATATGTAGCAAACAATATTACCTCCCTCCCCCCTTTATTATTGTGCAATGGAATTCTTTTGTTTGGCCCTGTAAATGAATAATAACTACTATTTTTAATGCATATTCTAGGGCAGTTTGAAAATGCATATACTTTTGAATATGTCTGGCATGGTGCAACACCTTTGAAATTCATTTGAAACGATTTTTTTCCCATAAAGCATAATGTAACGGGAAATTTTTGACTGTCGCTGTAAATACAGTCGAACCCCGTTATAACGAACTTCAAGGGACCGAAGTTTTTGTTCGCTGTATCCGAACTGTTAAATAATGTTAGAGTTTACAAAATATGTATATAATTACCTGATACCTATATGTTGAATAATCATGTAGTACGAAAAAAAACGTAAATTCATTTAGATATGATCATTAATGAATTAAATTGACTAAAATTGATAATATTAAACTGGCACAATACTTAATAAATTAATTAAAAAGGAAGACAAATAGAAATAATGTAAAGCGCCGATTATCTAAACATTCGAGACCAACCCTAGTTCGGATAAATGTTGGGATAAATTAGCAGACAATTTAAAGAATGATCCTGACTATACTAAAATCTTTACACTTTATCCAGACTTAGTATGAGTAACACTAATTACTGGCGCGTTAAAAATCGTTTTATTTTTATTTTGTTTGTTTACTGTTTTTTCATTTAAATTTTCCTTTTTTTTTTCATCATCTTGTGAACTCCAGAGAGTATAATTTAAGGAAAAAATCTTTTGATTATTGCTTGCTTTAAAGATGGTCTTTGCAATGCTGTCATGTCTCGAATTATTCTTAAAAACACTGATTTGCTATGACAGGAGTAATGGAAAATAACTGACGGGTGGGCGTGATCACACCTGCAGAATGGCTACCATAAAAGAGAAAGAATGCAGGTCATACTACTCTTTAATAAAGAGACATAGTTAATTTGCACCATGTTTTATTAGCCGGCATGCATTTTCTTATAAAATTAGAGTTGAAAACCTTTCTTCACATCAGCAGAAAAGAAAAAAAGAGAAAAAAAATCCTGGTCGACTAGAAAAAAGTTCATTATAACCGATTCTTATGATTCCGGAGGTTCGCTATAAAAGGGTAAAATAGCATTAAATACAGTAGGAAAACGGCGGGATCAAAATTTTCGTTCTTTATATCCGGGTGTTCGTTATAAACCGGGTTCGCTATAACAGGGTTTGACTGTATTGTCATCGTAGTAGAAATTTCATTTTCAATAGGGTTTGTGCTCCTCAATAATGTCCAAAAATTTCATAGCAATCCGAGTATATTTACGAGAGTTAGAGCGCATAGAGACGGCTAGACGGATGAACGGTCAGACAAACAGAAAGCATAAACACTCTTCGATTTTGTTGGAAAGTGTTATAAAAAATTTAGAAGAATACATACATTTCAATAGCAATGCCTCTTATTGAATCTAAAATCGCTTTTCGTGGTTTAAAAGCAAACCGAATCCCTAAAAAGAACATAGCAAAATCTTTAGACATCTGTATAGGAACTGTAAATAAAATTGTGAAATCAGATTTAAAGATAATTAAAACAAACAAACATTATATTCACCACCTAATGTAAAAAATATTTCTCAGCGTAAGACAGTGTTCAGACTGTTGCATAAAAAATATTTGACTGGTAAAAAATTGGAAATATTTTGTTGCAATTGATAAGGCTTGATATATTTATCTGACTGAAGTAGAAAAATAATGATATACTACAGATGAAAAGGAGAAAATCCTAAACTATTTGTTCAGAGAAAACAAGAATAGTTTTGCTAAAAGTTTCATGGTTATTCTTGGATTTCATAGGTGTAACTAGAGGGAAGGGGTGCCCTGGGTTTTCGGGCATCCCAACCCCCCGCCTGCGCAGATTCAAGCATAACTACTTTAAAAAAATCGAAATCTATAAAAGAACAAGTAAGAATAACCATGCGGTTAAGCGTAGATTATGAAACACTTTCCAACACTTCATGAAGTCTTTAACGAAACTTCGTTATCCAGGTAAATAAGGTGTTTCGATCCATAGCCAAATATGTTTCCCAATACTTTTGAACAACCCTGTATTTGATCTGACGGTTGATATAAATAATATAATATAGGAGAAAACGCCTAACTAGTTGAAATATTTCTTTCAGCACTTTATACTAGCAGATGGAAACATACTTGAGTACTTTTGTTTAGCCCTGTAGTTTACCTAATACCTTTATTACACGTTTTTTTTTGGGGGGGGGGGCTAAAATTTAGTTTAAAGAAAAATAATCTTTAAACTATTTCAATCACATTTCCAGAAATTATCATACTTAGGCGACCCTGCATCCAGTTCTTTGCGTGACCCTGTATATCATTTTATTTATATTCTACAACCATTTCTTACTAAATTGAATTAACAGTAAAATTAACAGTTCAACGTAAATATTAATAATTTATTTTAAAACACCCTTTAAGTAAGTTACGCTCATATTCAATAACCTTTCCGTGCACTTTTGTATAACCCTGTCTATCTAAATTGTGTAAATATTAGCATTGATACACACCATATAATGTGCATACACTTAGAGAAACTTAAAATCGAATATCATAATTAAAAATGCATTTCATCCATCCAACGCCATCATTTATAATTTACAGTAATTTGGGTAGAATATACTATTTGAAATCTTTTGTATGTCCCTGTAAATGCTACGCACATCGTATTATGCGTAAAATAACTCATATGAAGTCTCAGCGACGTATATCAGTTTGATTATACATGAAATCGTTTGTCATAATTAAAACATGTGCAAAAATGCCCCACCCCCCTTTATTATTATCATGTAATGCAATTCTTTTGCGTGACCCTGTAAATGAAAAATTACTATTTTTTTAACTGCATATTTTTCTGAATGCATATTTTAGTGCACCTCGTAGATGTATATAAATTTGAATATAATTGACTGGGTGTAACATCTTTAAAATTCATTTGAAACGTTTTTCCTCCATACGGCATAATGTAACAAAAGAATTTTGACTGTCTCTGTAAATAAACTAATCATGGTAGAAACTTCATTTTCAGTAGGGTTCGTGCTAGGGTAAATGTCAATAACGTTCAAAAATTTCAAAGCAGTCGGAATATATTTACAAGAGTTAGAGCGCGGACAGACGGACAGACAAACCGAAAGCATAAACACTTTTCAACTTTGTTGGAAAGTGTTAAAAAAAGAAGGATAAATGAAACCACAGTTCAATTAATTTAGCGAATTATTTCAGAAAACTAATAACCTAATGGTAATAAAAGAGATACACTGTTCTTTTTCTTTATGTTGTTTAACTTTTTTAAAATTAGAACATTTGCAAGAATCTGTATTTGTCATAGTAAGTCAAAAAGTTGTTTTTATAATCTAGTCCCACTTTGACGTCTTTTATTCCAGAATTGAATTCGGACACTTTTTTACAGGAGAGACTTCGATGGCTTCGGGGCGGGGTGCTTATTTTGACTATTGACAAAATAAAATTTCACATTTTCCGAAGGGGGGGGGGAGATTCCATTGTTTGGAAGGGAATGTCCCCTCCCAGGGCCATCAGCTGAATTTAACACTGTTTTGTTTATGGAAGATTATATTTTGATGTCGTTCTTCCTATTGCAAATTTCTGCAATTACATGAGAAACTAACGCAAGTTCTCTAGAAGGATGGAAATTATTTGTCTCTTTGCTTTCGTAGTGGCAAAGAGACAAATTCTTTCTAGAAAGAAGCAAAAAATTTTTTAAGTGAATGCACATGTGGAACGATTATTCTAAAATGAGATTAGCTGAAAAAAGGGAGGGGAAGGGTGCACGCACCTTTTCACCTTTTAAAATGAGAAATAATAGCACACAAAATTCAAATTAATCAGGAGGTTTGTTGGTTGAATTTCGTGTTTTGAGGCCATTTTTGGATATGTGTAAATGTAATACGGTTATGGTCTTTAAAGTCAATATAGGATTTTTTTTCCTTTGAAAATTTTCATACAAATTTTAACAGATGTCATACAAATACAATATTTTTCATACAAATTTCAAACTTTCTTTTCGTTTCGCTGCATTTTTTTTTAATTTTTAAAGGGAACCCAGCATCAGTCTTTTAGCCCAGTGCAGTATATTTTGATAAAATTCGCGATTTTTTTCTGCGATCATTTCATGTTATACTTTTTTCCCTCAATCGTTTGACGAAATTCACATCTTTCTACGCGATGTTTTGTCAAAATATATACGTTTCACCGCTAACCTTTGAGATAAATTCTGTTTTAAACGCGTTTCTTCGACGAAGTTCTTATTTTTTTTCACGATCGTTCGGCGAAATTTGCTTTTCCTGTTCGCAATGTTTTGACGAAATTTGTGTTTTCATTTTTCAATCCTTTGACAAAATTCGCGTTTTTACCACAATCCTCTAATGAAATTTGTTTTCTTTTGTGACCGAATGACAAAACTTATTTTTTTACAAGAGTTATTTGTCGGAATGCGCGATAATTTTGCACGACTAATCCGGAAAATTTTTTATATCTTTCCACGCCAAAATTTTCTACATTTCGGCGACCTTTTAAAGGAATTTGCAACATTTTTTCGCCAATCGTTTATCAAAATTCGTGAGGTTTTTTTTATTTTTTTATAGGGGGGGGGTGCAATCTTTTGATATAATTCGCGATTTCTTCCGTCACTTTTTCATCGAAATTCACAATACTTTTCCACGACCGTTTGAAGAAATTCGCTATTTTTTCGGGAACGAATCAGGAATTTATTTTGATAAATTCCATAAAAAAGATAAAAATCGCGGACTTCAAAGAAATTTCAAAATACTCACTGAAGAATCACAGGTCTGTGAATACTGTAGAGCAATTTTTATTATGCGGGACTATCACTTTCTGCGATCCCGCACGTTATTTCAAATCTTGCTTGTCAAAGAAAACTTCATTACTAATCGAACTTCGCTGGTTGTTGTTTTTTTTCACGAACGAACATAAAATTAACCCTTTGCGGAGCAGGACAAATTCATTGCTTAAGTGTTGAAATTAATGACTGACACTGGAATTTGAAAACAACTTTATCTGCAAATAAGAAAACACTGTATTTCACGCATTCAATAAACCGTAATTTTTTAAAACAACCACTGCGTTGAAACCACTGCGCCGCAAAGAGTTAAACAAATCTAGAATTGAGCGTGGGTGGGAGGGTTGGCTGTATTTGACAATGTGCTCCGGAGCAAGCTACGAGCACTTTTGTCTCGGAACAATGAAATATTTAATTATTGCGATTTTTTATTTCGAGATAAATTAAATTTAAATTTTCAGCTTTCGTATAAAAGAACTGATTTGGCATTCTTTCAGTTCGAATTTAATCGTGACAATCGCAAAAATTATTGGAGAGTTTTTTCCGTTTGAAAAAAAATCACAAAATTGCCTTCAAAGCTCGAGAAACCTTGCTAAAAATATCAGTAAAAGTCCTGAAAATATTAAATAATTTGTGAGAACAAAATTAATTAATTGGGTAAAAGATTGAAACCAGATTCCTTTCAGAAAAGTCAACAAACACGAAATGTGAAAAAATCCCTATAAAGCCATATTTGTAAATTGTAAAAAAATGAAAAATATCTGTATCTCAAAAAACCTTTATTTAAAAATAAAACAAAATCTACATAATAAAATATTGAAATCGGATTCTTTTAAACTTATTTTAAAAAATTGCCGCAAAAAGCAAAAAAGATTAATTGTAAAATACAGAAACTGTCTTCAATATGCATGACTTCAGGAATACAGGTACTTTTATGTCAAATTTAGCGGTTGTGCGAGTTGAGTTATTTCTTTCTTTCTTTTTTCTTTTTTTTTTCAGAGTTCAGCGCATGTGACCACACACATAATAGAGATAATATCATTCTTTCTCAAATTGGTAATTTTATTTATTCTCGTACTCTTATAGAAACAATTTTTTTCGGCTTAAAAATTAATTATTCCATTGTAAGTCCTTTTAATGATATTTTGATACGAAAGAAAGAGAAATAGTTTTTTTTAGAAGTAGAACATTATTTTGAAAGAAAACTTCTGATATTTGATGATTTATGTCTAGAATTGAACGCATGACTATTGATGTTGGCGCCAATCAGAATATGGCGCCGATATTGTTTAATAGTAATGTTTAATTATTATTATTATTTTAAGATCTAAAGCGAAGTAAATGTTTATTTTATATCAATCCTCATAAGCTTAAGGTTTGCAAATTTTTTGTCTCCTATTAAAATAATATTAGTGATTTTATTCATTCTTTTTCTTGAAGTCTGCTCATTCTGTGGCTTTGCTCTTCATATTCACGCTATCACTTTTACACATAAGTAGATAATACTAGCATGTTTTATTATTCTCGATTGAAAACAATCAAGCAGTGTCTCCTCTTTTTCTATAAAATCATTGGATCTTACAGGTAATGTTGTCAAATTTTTAATTTAAGCTGATTTTAAAACCATGAGGATTACGAAAGGTGTAAAATTTTTTTAAGAAATAGTAAAACGTTGTTCAATTGTCTTCATATAAATCATAATTTCTGCAAATTTCATTCATTTATTACTAAAATGCTCTTTGTTGATGTGACCATCAGAGTTACCTACTTGTTGTGGGAGAAAAATTTAAAAAAAAATTTCAGGGAAGTATATTTTTATTTTATACTAAACGTCTCTTTTGATAAGATTGAATTATAATTTCATAAAATTAATTATCTGCTAGGAATTAACAGTTGTTAAAAAATGAGATATATTATATTTAGAACAACTTTTAAATATTATGCCATTTTTTTCATGTATTCTGATGGCAGAAAATCTTTCGAACTCGGATTTAAAATCGTCGGGCGGGCCCGAACTCACCTCTAACATACAGAAACAGACAAACATCTGTCTTTATTATTATAGTCATATAATGATAGTATATATTTTATAATTCTAATAAAATTTAGTGTACATTATCATGGTCTGTGCTTTACCTAATATATTCCACACATTCTTGGGTGAAAACATAAATTATTTATAAAAAAAATACTCTTTATTTAAATTAAAATTTATTGTATTACCAAATACTGTATTTATTGTAATCAATTTTATTATCAATTGTTTAGTTGAATAGCCCAACGTTATCCGAAACACAAATTTGTGTCTCTAATGCAAAATAATGACTAAAAACATTCTTCATCCGCCTAACGTAGACTTAACTCCAAAATTTCTTGGGTGTCCCCGGTGACCCCTAAGAGGTTATGGAGTCATATTCTGAAAAACTTTCGTGCTTAACTACTCGTGTACTGCATGTATTATCTGAGATTTATCATCCAGCAAAATTTCATCTAAAAGACTTTGAAATAAATTTAGTTCTCCTGCAGCGTTCCCCTGTTCCTATAGAAGTTTCCTCCTATATGATTAAAGGTCTTTTTAAATCTATACAAGAAATTGGAGTGCCAAAATGTTTTACACTTGTGATCACACTTAGTCACTGTTTGCTGCAAGGAGATTTACATTTTTCTTTTTTATCATAAGATTTAGTTTTGAACCCCTTTTCATCCTCTTCTAATCACATGCAAACAAAAATCGCGCTTGAGTTACTTTTAAAAACATACTATACAAATATACTTTCTAAGATAAAAACCTGTAAAACGAAAATCGACCGGTTTCACGGGATTTCGTTTTCGCAGGTTTCACTATATAAAGTATTGTTTATTCAACATGTTCGGATTAAAAAATCTAGGCATTCCCATTCAAAAGGCTGGTTACACCTATGATTTTCTTATCATGAAAGTTTAGGATAACGAATGTAGAAAAAGTTCCAACATTAACTCAGATTACTACCAGAAATATGTTTGTACACCTGTTTTACAAGAAGACATTTCATCACTTTGTGTAAACAATCTTCATGGTATAAGATTAAATTAGTAGAAAGATACCAGACTTACATATAAATCTACGCATATATTTTTAGAAAAACTGAGAAATTAAATTAGAATTTAAGCTATCCCATTTAAATGCACCCAAAACCCCTTTCCCACTTATCCGTGCTTCCTATGCTTTAATGTTCATTTGAACTTTTAAAACAATCTCTTTAATTGCACCATTCCAAAATATTTTATGGACGCTGAAAGATTGGGGTAAAAAGTTGAAGAAACCAAATTTGATATTTTAAGAAAAGCTCTTTTATCTTGGATGATGTAAGATGTAAGAAGTTTGATATAAGATGTAATATGATAGTTCAACAAAAAAGATCAAACTGAAAATATGAAGAGAAATCAGATTAAAATTTTTCAGATTGAAAATTTTAAAAAATAAAATTTTTATCTTTGTTTGTACATTTATTTTCCAAAATTATTACAAAAATATGTCAAACCCTCTGTATTATTGTATCAAGGTTGGCCTCGTCCAATTTTAGTAAAATTGCTCACAGCCAAATAAATTAATGATCGTATGGCATAACTCCTTCATAATAATGCTCAATTTTAAATAACACTATAGTCTAATAATGTTCTAATCCATAAGAGTAACTATTTACGGCATCGAATTCTGCAATGATCAAAAACAGGCTTAATAAAGTTTTCGGAGTCAAAAACCTCAATGAGAATTCTTCAAACATCACATCATCTCAAGCATTACTACAAGAGAAAGAAGAAAAAATCGCTTCACCTGTTACAAATTAAAATCGTGTAACGTGGGTGTTGTGCTAAGGTGAAAGATAAAAAATAATATAAAAAGATAAACAAATAACACACTCGCTGGTTTCTACACAAATTGGCCCATTTCTCATTTATGTATGGATCTAATGAAATAAATCCGTGAAATAATTTTTCGACGCAGTAACTAATCAATGACTGTGACAAGAACAACGCCCAGCGTTTCGAAATTGATGTCAAATAATTTATTTCCTCCGTCTTGACAAAAAAAGGTTAATGTGGCTAAATAAATGCAGGACCGAATGTAAGTTCGTCGAAACCCCTAAGGTGTAACATTTAGAGGTACTTCAAGCGGCAAATTAATTTTAATGTAGCACAAATGAAACGGTAATATAAAATCAGGGATATGAGTAATTTAAAATAAAATAGTCAGTTTAATTTCTTGTAAAGAGATCATGGTCATGTTAAAATTCATTTTCACAGATGACCAATTTCTCGTTGACCTGAAGTACAGATTTTTTCTTAATGCACGATAAAAATTTCAGCGTCAAGTAGTGAGAACTTAATCTAAGTGAAAATGACAAGTTGAATATCATATACAGTCAATCATTGATTAAATATTGCCATAAATTTTTTGATTATTTTCGAACGTAGACTAAAATTTATTGATTTTCTGTCATATCAGCGTTGATTTAATACTTATGATTGGATTCACAGTTTTCAGTGAGCCCTTTTGGAATGTCAATTATAAATGAAATTGACTTAATTATGCAGTTATTTTTTTGGTCAATGAATGTTTAACACATCAAAATATGATTGAGAAGACCAACCATATTTTGATTTTTTTTTTTCCAAGTAGAAAATTTTGTAAAAACTTTAATTTAGTTGAGTAGATATTATTTTTGGTTCGTTTTATTTAAAATGTGACGAAAATTTTAATTACTAAGACTACCGAATACGTATTTTTTAATTGTAGCAATATTTGTAACGCTATACATACCTCAGTTAGCACCGAATGTAATTTTACCAGAAGTTTAAAATTATACTTCTAGCTAAAGACTAAATACTAAGTGAATGGCTAGTGGAATATTGAAATTTAAAGATATTTAGAATGTTTCAATAACCGTCATTTTCAGGAATTTCAATTCTTTTACTTGTAAAAGGGCGATTTTCATGTGACTGCATAATTTAAAATTCATTTCTAGACGAAACTCATACAAAAACGTACGATAATGGAAAAAATATAATTAAAAAATATTTTAATTTAAATTTTTGTTGTTGTTGTTCACTGATTGTTTTGAAAGAAGTACATTAAGCAATGTTATAAACGACATAGTCGATGTGCTAAATACAAGATACAATTATGAATTTCGTCAACATGCATATAATCATTTTCATAACTAAATTTTGTATTTGTACTAGCAAACTTTTCATATTTAATGCTTGTGAAGCAAGTGTCAACTATCCAGAAATTATCGATGTTATATACACCAGCACATCCTTTTGGATTGAGGGGTACAAAGATGCATTTTACCAAAGCTTCTTATCCTCACGAAACTCTTTTCAAGTGGACAGTTCTTTATAGCGGTTTATTTATTCTTATTTAGGGTTGATGATGTTGATGGTTAGGAATTAATTTTGAACAAGAGCTACCTGTTCGATTAACACCATATCGATAAAATAACAGTAGAGGGGAAGTAGCCTTACCAAAGCTTTTGTTTTACATATCATATAGCCATTAGAGTGAGGCAGCAATACTTTAACAATATACGATAATAAATCTTTTTTTTTAACCCATTCGTGCCCAACATCTTTTGCGTAAATTTTATTTGGTTTGCACCACTATTTTTAGAAGATTTAAGTTTAGTTCATTAATCACGAAAATGCATCATTTAAATAAAAGAATTATTGTTTTTCTTTTTTACCGGTGTCAAAAACAGTGCTGAATGCACCTTTTGAAGCGTCCTTAAAAAGGGACGCTATAGGCACTAATAGGTTAAATAGGGGTTTGTTTGTTAAATATAACCGAAGTATTCATCACTCGAACAGTTTTGAAATGTGAAATAAATAATCTCGAAATACAAGTTTGCCAACCAATCCCTCCCCACTTTCTTCTGATAAATGCAAAATTCCCACCAAGAGAAAAATATATGAAAAAGTGAACATTAGTAAGAGTAGTTACATTTTTTTATAGATTTTAAAAAATGCAATGTTTAACGCATGATGTGTTTCTTATGTAAAGGACAAGTTACAAAAAGAAAATTTTGACTGAATCAAAAATGATAACGATATCTAAAGACAACCCCCGCTTTCCCTTTGATATATATATTTCGATATCATGTGCCTGACACTCATTCCACCTAAAATGATAACGCTATATATGCGCAGCCCTCAACTACTTTTAATGATGACTCCTGTGATACTTTGCTACTTCCTTCCGAAACGTACTTATACTTTGAAGATGTATTATGTTTTAGCTACAACATAAAAAGAAAAGATTACTAATATGCTAAATTTAGTTTTTTTTTTTTTTTTTTTTTTTTTTTGAAATGGCAAATTAAGTTTAAATATGCACTACTTTTATTGTTAGTATCGAAAATAAATTCGTTATAAACATTTTAGGATTAGATTAAAGAATAGAGTTATACAGAATAGCAATGTTTGTATAATTTAGGCTTCATGTTTCTTTGAAGTTTTATGGTATTTAATAAAGAGGCACAGAATTTTTAAGAATCTTATTGCCTATAATAAGAATGAAATATGAAACAGAACCTTTATTTTTTTTTTTTACTTCTAAGATTCTGATTGAGCAGACAAATCTTGCCTTAAAATCAGTATTATACAATTATAATTGGGCATAGAAATATTCTATTTAATCGTTTTTGTTTTAACTTATTCAATAATACAATGTTTATTCCCTTAATATTTATATAGTTTATGAAAATTTAAAATGTATGTGAGATCGAGAGAGAAGGCCTCCACTCACGTATTCCAACGAGCACACGCAAGAATGCTTATATATGCATATGCACGTTTTGCCTTAAAGGACAGTTTTTTCTGTTTCTCAGTTATATCTCACTTTACTAGATTTTTCTATAGTCTACTCATACATCCCAATACACACACATATTACAGCTTCGATATTGCGTCATAAGTTTATGAAGTTGAAAATTGTTTTATGAACATAACATTTCAGTTTTCTTTCTTTATAATTATTTTCATTTTTTAATTATTTTTTTCTAATATATTCTTACGCTTGCATAGTCTGTCACGTTTTATACATAAATTAAGTAAGGGAATTTTCAATGATTAACGCGCAATGCGCAATTTGAATTCTCGTTTCGTTACTTTTCCACATTCTGAAACAATAGTTATTTAAATAGCCCAGCTCAAGTAACAGCATCACATTTCCTTTATTCATGTTACTCTTAATTTCTTTAAAGGGTTGTCTTGTTAAAATTAGTACAAATGGCTATAAAGCTCAAGTGTAAAGGTATTTTGTGAGTCAACAGACATTTTAATGTCTAAAACTTATAGCATTCAACTAAAAAGTGTTCCAAAACTTATTATGCATCTCAAAATATTATATAATAAAAACCACATAACTTTAAAACAAAAACAATACACTTAAGAAGGATAATATTTGGTATATTTTAGCATATTTTATAGGTGAACTTGATTGCGGTTTCTAAACTATTTGACTATCTGTATACTTTTGTTACTGCAACTTTCATGAATGCAGTTTTACTTTAAACATTCACAAGAAATTTAGATTTATTCCACACCAAATATACATACGAATAAACTGTCATTTTCAACTGTCTCAAAGTTAGACTGGAATCTTAATCTATTTTTATTGCGATATGATATGGATTTGCTAATATATATTTACATACATTATATGTAAACATATAATCTATATAGGCATTCTACATCAAATCAATCAGTAAAATTCTATCTCTAACACACCATCACCTATTTTATTTTCAGAACAAAAGTGTTTTTTTCTATTAAGATATAATCACCATTACTTTTCTTTTGCTCCTCGATGTGAATAGTTCCGATGAAAAAATTTGGAAAATTGCTATGAGTTGACATTAGCATTGCTGCTATAAGCAACTATTTTCTTTTAGTCGAATTGACACCACTTTCTAAAAACCGAAATCCTTAACAAACAGTTTGACAACATTTGCAAGAGATACTTCAGAGATTACTTTTAAAGATACTTCAGAGTTTATATTAAGAAAATACTGGTGCGAACAAAATATAAAAATCTTCGCCTGTTGCAATACTGCATTATTGACTATTTGACTTTCAAAGAAAGTGTATCATAAACAAAGTCTTTTTCAAATTCTAATGAAAATATCAGTTTGAAACAACTTATGCAGAACAAATAAGATGCGTACACTATATGGCCATTAATCACCGGACACTTTCAATTTTAGACCTTTTTGTCAAATATTTAAAAATATGTTTGTCGGGTTCTTAAGGAGCTTCAAAATTATAACGATTCTGTGTGATCTCATATTTATCAATGTCCAACGTCGTTGATTTCGTCATTGCCCAAGAGTAAATTTAGCTGCATTTTTAATGCAATAAACACTCTCTTGCAATGCGTCCACTATACTGTCTCGTTAATGTTGCGTTTAAAAACATTTAAAAACTAGTCCGATGTAGCTATCCCAAAACTTTCCACTATCTCATATATGTTAATATTTTAAAATTCGCTGCTATAGTGCCAAAATTAAAGGCCATTTTATACCCATCATGAGGATTCTAAAGGTATGAAATTCCGTGCATTAGTTCTTGAAATAAGATTGTTGCGTTTATAGGGAATAATGCAACATAAAAACGCCACCTTTTGGGAGATTTACACCAAAATATAATCAACAATAATATTTACCAAGGTGTATCTGGATTTGAAGTTTGACGAAAATTCGTGCATTAGTTCTAGAGATAGAGCTATTACAGGAATTGGGAAAAAATCAGCATAGCAGCGCCACATGTTAAGCAAGTGACACCAAAAGTAAACATAGCCAGTTCATATCAAAGATTAACTGCTGAAGTTTGAGGAAAATTCGTGCATTAACTGATCAGATAGAGCTATTATAGAATTTGTGAAAAACTGAGCACAGAAACGCCATCTAATGAGCAATTTACGCCAATTTACCTCAATTCATATCAAGGACTAACTAAAACTGAGGTTTGATGGAAATTTGAGCATTAGTTTTTTAGATACACGTGTTGCGTAAATCGTACAAAATGCAGCATAGCAGCGCGACCTGATGAGCAATTTAAACCAAAATCTATACAGCACCAATTTAAATCAGGGACTACCTAAATATATATTTTTTAAATCCGTGCATTAATTCTTGACATAGAGTTATCGTGTAAATCGTACAAAATGCAGCATAGCAGCACGACCTGATGAGTAATTTAAACCAAAATCTAACCAGCATCGATTTATATCAAGAACTACCTAAATATATTTTTTTATTAAAATCCGTGCATTAGTTATTGAGATTTAGCTATTGCGAAAATCGTGAAGAATGCAACATCACAGCACCATCTGTTGAGCGATTTTCACCAAAAACTAATTAGCATCAATTTATATCAGGGACTGTCTGAATATGAATTTTTATAAAATTCCGTGTATTAGTTCTTAAAATAGAGCTCCCACAATATTTATGTCACATATGGACAGATAGACATTTTGTAAAAACATCTGTTTGGAATCTCTGACCCCTAAAACGTGTAAATCGAAAACGTCGAAAACCGAAATTCGAAAATTTTCATGAATCCAATACTTTTTTTCTCGTAAAGGTAGAAGTAATAAGGGAGGGGGATATAAAATTTCAATCTATTAATATACAATTAGCTTTTCTAGTGAACTTGCTTCTCTATTTTCATATTGATAATTTTACATAGAGATTTTTTTCAGCAAAGGTCTTTTGCAAAAACGTGTATAACTGTTTTTGCTTCCTTAGAAAAACTGATTAATTTATTTTTATAAATCGGTTTCCTAATACATTTTTGCTTTAGTAGCATGAAAAATATTTTTGAAAAATATCCATTTCTTTTTATGTTTCCTACCTGAAGAGGAAAAACGAAAACTTTATTGTTTCGTTTTGGAAATCCCGATTGTGAAAAATCGCGTAGTAAATGAACATACAATTGTAAATCATTTACTCTGGAAATTTTTTCTGTATATGTGTTATAAGACCTTCCTTCAAGACAAATATGAAGTTTCTTGGTCAACCGGAAATTGACAAGGTAAAAAATAAATAAAAGTTTTGTTAATATTAAAAACCAAAGTTTTAAGTTCTATTAAACATTTTAAATTTTATTGTAAAACTATACTGTTCTGAATTGGGATGTACAATAAATTAAAAATTTGTAAAATTTATAAAATTAATAAAAAATGGTTAAAATGGGTTGTGGAAATCATCAAGAAAATCAGAATTTTCAGTTAAAAATATCATTTTTTTTATAAATTTCTTTTAAATCGCATTTTATCACAATTACATCTGCTTTTAGTTTAATGCACAATTATAAATGATTTTTTTTATAAGAATATAAGTAAACATTCTTAAGTTGACTAATTGAAAATTGACTAAGAAATTAATTGAAAATCAAAATGACCCCAAAACATATTTCTTTAAAACTACATTTTAGGATTTTTTATTTGAAAAATAAGTGATATTAAGTTAACTAACATGTGGTTTTATTCATTTTTTATAAACTATTCCTTAATTTTTGTGGTTTTACATGCTGGGCGTCTTTTGTTCGCTAGTCATTTCAATTAAATCGTACATACAAAAAGCACACTGTATGTTTATAATCAGATTTATTAATTAGTCTGTCTAATGACTATTGGTAATTACAACGCTAATATTATATATGGAAGGTATTTGCTACTGTATGTAATGATAGGACAGTGATATATTCAAACTTTAAAATGCAGTTATTGTTCTCTGCATTCTATTCTGTCAATGAATTATTTTTCCAAACAAAACTTCTGAACACTCTTCGCTGTTCCTCATTACTACTAGGTTACTTCACAACCACTTTCAAATTTTTTCAGCTAGGTTAATCTCAACAGGCAGAAATTTTTTTCTGTACAAGCTCATCTCGGTTTAAATCAGAGAAAAAAAATTCAAAATACCTTTTTCTATGAGTTAAAATTACCTGTACACTTATTGATTTATCTTTAATTGCTCAAAACAGTTTGCTTTTAACCTTGATAATGATTTTCTTGTTAAAGTATGCCCACATTTATGTTAACTATATTTTTTGTATCTAGAAAGCTATTTTGAGACATTTGACTACTAAGGCTTTTCTCCCGAATAATCGTTATTACATAGTCTTTATTAATTTCTTAGAATCGACACAAGTCTTTTTACAAACGTTTCCATATATCATGAAAAGTTCATGCACAAATTGAGAATCAGGCTTCGCAAAATGACCAGTAAAACCTAAGCAATCATTCTGCGATTTAAATTAATCAGTAAATGTACATATCTGTTGAATAATTTACTTAATTATTAAACAATCCCGCTGCACTTTTTGTACTGATTAACATATATTACGATAATTAATTAAAGCAAACATATGAGATAGAAAATTGTAGTATAGTTTTGAAAAGCGCAATAAAAAGACATGTGCTGTTCGTAAATTTACAATAAATTTTCTAGAAATCAAAGAATTAGAAACTTTAAATTTTCTTGCAATATTCGACAGCAGCCGGATTTACGCTTGAATCGCATGTTCAATAGTTGCCGTTGGCGACAAATCTTATTAGGCAAAAACTGATATTTTAAGAGAAGATATTTCACATTACCACTTTTTTCTTTATTTTTAAGCAAAATGGATAAGAGCTTATTATTTCGAGCAGAAAACAAATTAAATGTTGGAGTAGTTCTTTGGAAAATGATAATTCGTAGTGGGCACTTATCGTTAAATTGTCGCATGTAAATAAAATAATCAGCTTCACAAATCTAGTAGTTTTTTTTTTTTTTCTGTATTGCTTAGAACTTAAATCTTTGAAATATCTCTCAGATCTGAATAGAAAATGAATGATTTAAGATGTCCATTTTCTTTTACTATGTGTGAGCAACTGATGAATTATAAGAAACGTGGATTTTTTATCTATTTTATAGAAATGTAAGTATTCAAAGTATTTTCCAAATTTTCATAATCCTGTTCTCGATATCTCAAAATAATAATGAATAGAAATGCTGCGCTAAGATAGTGCTTTTAGATTTTAAAAATAAACAGGAATCCTGAAGAATGGCTTTTAGATTTTTTAAAACATTGGCAATTAGTCAATTCTTCCCTATTTTTTTCATACGCAAATAACATATTGCGTAGGTTTTATTACATGACTACCACAATCAATAATTCTTTCACCCTAAATTTTATAGTATAGTTCTAGTAAAAATTACATTTGAACTCCGCCGCTTTTGAAACTAATCTCTAAATTGAAATCACGAATTAGTACTGCACTCGACTTGATAGAAGGCTTGATAGACAGACATGCTGGCGAACATATTGAAAGCGAAAGAATTGAAGCGGAAGCGAAAGAATTGAATCACCGATGAGACATCTGCAGTCTAACAAAGATCAGCCATTTCAAACATTAGTGAAAAAAGCGTAAATAATGTAAGTATTCAAAGTATTTTCCAAATTTTCATAATCCTGTTCTCGATATCTCAAAATAATAATGAATAGAAATGCTGCGCTAAGATAGTGCTTTTAGATTTTAAAAATAAACAGGAATCCTGAAGAATGGCTTTTAGATTTTTTAAAACATTGGCAATTAGTCAATTCTTCCCTATTTTTTTCATACGCAATGTGTTATCACGTGCTCTTTCATGCTTGTTTGTATAACTAAACCTTGAAAAACTTCATTTTGAACAACTAATTCATAGTCACAGTACACACACATACATATACACACTACATGGCCATTGATGACAGTCCACTTGCGATTTTAGACATTTTGTTAAATATCTTAGAAAATACATGAGGAGTTATTCTGAAACTCTAAGAGTATAAACATAATAGTACAGGTTATATATTTCCGTGAAGATTTTTCCCATAACTTTATAGGGGCCCGTCAACAAATTTAAAAAGAATGAGTATCTTTTGGATAACCCTGTCAAAAATAATGTAGCAAAGGCGCTTAAACTGTAGATTGTGATTAAGTGGTTTATTGTAATAAACTGTGTTCATTTTTATGTCGATAGCATGTATACTCGTTGAAAAATTAAGGTTTTTTATAAAAACAGTTGCAAATTTTTCCAAGATTTTCGCTCATAATTTGCAGAGTTCTTAATATAAAATAATATTCTTTTCTGAAAATATGACAAACAACAGTGCACATAATACCCTGTAATCAGAATAAAAAATTATAAAAATTGTATGAAAAATGAGTAGGTTTACTAAATAGTGTTTCACTGTGCATGCGTCAACGATATCAAAGTTTCATTTGCATATTATGTTAGCTAAATGTATAGAGCATATTAAGAACTCTGCAAATTATAATAAAAAAACTTGGCAAGATTTGGCACCATTTCTATAAAAACCTTAATTTCTCTACGAGTATACATGCTATTCGCAGAAAAATGAACACAATTTATTATAATAAGCCACTTAATCATAATCTACAGTTTGAGCGCCTTTGCTACATTAGTTTTGACAAGGTTATCCAAAAGGTATTCCTTCATTTTTAATTTGTTGACGGTCCCCTATGAAGTTTAGGGGAAAATATCTTCACGGAAATGCATGACTTGTGCTATTATATTTATACACTAAGAGTTTTGGGATAATTCATCATCTATTTTTCTAGATATTTAACAAAATGTCTAAAATTGCAAGTGGACGGTCATCAATGGCCATGTAGTGTATAATGAAAGCTCATTTGCAAAATAAATAGGAAAATATACAATAAAATGATAACAACTGAAGATACTTGGTTTAAAACATTAACAACGCAGATCAAAATTTAAGACACATGGAAGTTCCAATTTAAAACATCTGGAAAGTTTGAAATGACGAAAATTAACTGAAGTTTTATTATGGTGTTGAATGTTTTTAATTAATATAGACTATTATTTATTTTTGTACTTATTAATGCATGTTTTACAGAAAAAATATTTTATAAATTGTAAAAAAAAAGATAATAAAAGTTGAAATCTTGTACGACAAAATTAATCTCACACTTGCTCCTAGTTTTGCACAATTGAAAAGCATGCATTCATATTTTTGAGTCGTCATTCTTTCTTTGCGCTGTTTGTGTTTTGCTTTCTGATTATACCTCAAAAAACAAACAAAAGTATGTTTCAATTTAGAACAAAAAATATCGCAAATGTTTATTGATTTTTATATTTTTATTATATTTTTTCATGTTTTAAAAATATCTTTTTGTTTGTTTCTTTTTTCAAGTATAATCGAGAAACATAGTAATAAGAAATGAAGACTCAAAAATATGGCGACTTGACATCGTGGCGAAACTAGTTTTGCAAGATCAGTTTTGTTTTAAAATATCAAATTTTTTGTTACTGAATTTTTTACAATTTAAGAAATATTATTTCTGTAAAATATAAATAAATAAATGCAGCAAACTGATTGCGTTCTTAATCCGAGATCAAACTTCATACAAATTTTGTCACTTCTTGAATTAAAGGATAGACTTAAACCAAAGATTTTTAAAAATGCAATATTTTCAAAGATGTAATATTTATTAAGGAAAAATGGCATATGGAAATATAGTAAACAAGGAAGAAGTTACTGATGAATGTGAATAAATTGAAATTACTTCGAAAAATAATGTATTAGATGAACAAGCAGGATATAATTCGGAAGAAAATCCACAACAATTAAATCAGACAAAAGAAACAGTTGCGTTGACAAATGATGCAAATGATTCTGTGACGGAAGAATATGTTATTAATGAAACTGGGAAACAAAAAGGAAAAAATAAATTAACAAGCTGTTTGAACATCATCATGAATTAGGAAATCTAATCTAAAATATTTAACAAATCTGATGTGCCAGGAAGTTGTGAAGTGTTATAAAGATATATTAAATTCAAAAGGTAAGGATAAATGGATAGAAGCCGTAAAAAATCTTTAGAAGATGACAAAATATGTAAAATCATTCACAGATCAAATTATGTGGAATCACTGAGAAACAAGTGGGTATTACTACAAAAGAAAATAGCAAAAATATAAAATATAAAGCAAGATTAGTTGGCGCCGGCTCACGATTTAAATTTGGAATAAATTATAAATAATACTAGACTCCAGTAATTCCTTCTGAAAGTCTAGAAATCAAAGGAAGGGAAATATTGCTTGTGACAGGTAGTTTGCACGATTTGCCTGAAGCAGGAAGATGCCGGTACAAAAACATGCAACTATATTTGATGAAATTAGATGGAATATAATCATATAAAGTAGATCCCTGTGTGTTTTTTAAATAAAAAATTATAATAAATTTGTTACCGTTGGAATAAATGTATGCCGATTATAAAATAATCACCAGTCAATCAGAAAAATTACCGAATACATTGATTGAAATTTTTCTCCGTATAAAACTTTTTTTTTTGTTTTTTAAGAAACTGATAAAATCAGCACAAGTTTCAAGCATCAAGTCGCTAAACTTTTTCACTCTACAGAGCATAAACCAATCCTGGTATAACCTCTGATTTATAGTTCTTTAATTTATTATATTTTATTTATTTGACATTGTTTACCACTTTTAACAATGTTATATATTAAATAATGTTAAATCACTGCTTTAAACATGATTGGCAACGATAAACAAGATGGGCCATTGGCAACCTCATTTGGCGATCTATTGCATGGCTCTGATAATGCGCAGATAGTGACATGTTTCCTTATTTCTATACTAGCCGATCACCAATCTCGCTAATAGCATCTATTTTTTTCCTTTTTGAAAATAGCAGTTTTTATTTTTCATGTACGTTTTTGACAAAATTTAATATCGCTTGTAGCTGTTTAGGTCCAGAAAGTAATATTGCGCTGTGTAATAGCCTGCACTAAGACAATGGTGTGAAAAGTTTAACAACAAATCTATACAACATACAATACAACAAATATTGATGCAAGATCTATACAATAAATTAATTTTAAACAAGTTTTTAATATTGCAAGTAAATAGATTTTATTAAAACATCGCGAAATAATTTTGGAATGATTAACTATTCTTAGTTTTCATATAGATTTAAAATATTGAGTATTTTATTGCCTACATCTGTACCTATTTTATATTGTATCTTTATTTTATTTTTTTAATGCCACATTGTTTCTTGGATCTATACAACAATATTCAAAATAAAACGTGTAAAAATATAATTTCCATTGTTTAAGGCACATTTAATTTTGTTTATTTTATTGCCTACATCTGTACCTATTTTATACTGTATCTTTATTTTATTTTTTTAATATCGCATTGTTTCTTGAATCTATACAACAATATTCAAAATAAAACGTGTAAAAATATAATTTTCGATTGTTTAAGGCACATTTAATTTTGTTTATTTATTTTTGATATTACAAATGAAAGAGGAACTTAGTCCAAGGTAATATAAGAAGAGAAATGAGGTTGGAAAATGCTTTCGTAACGAATACTCTTTTATTCAGTCTTGTTTAAAATCATTCTAATGTTCACAAATTGTGTGTGTGTCTTTTTAGCATTAGGTTTCGTGAATGTCACGTAAAAAGGTTGCAGAATTAAATATGTTTCATGAACTGTTAAAATAAAATTATTATTGTCAGTGTACTCTGAATAATTCATTGACTTCCGGTTTGACAAAGTTGTGACTGCGTAAAATCTGAGTCGGAGAAAGAGGAAAAGAAAGGGAGAAACTTCGCAGTAGAAAAACAGGATTAATTACTGTAGGTATAGATGCTTCAAAGAGAAAGAAACAGGGAGTTTTTTAAATTAAGTGTTTGCATTTTAATTCAAAATTTATTTCAGATGGTATTTTATCAATAATATTCGATCAGTTTAGAAAAATAGTAAAATGGCAGTTTGTATGTACACATTGTCAAAAAAATTTTTTCAATTCTGAAAATAAAATATTTCCCCTCCCCATCCTCTTTCCAATATATACTGTTACAATTTTAATTATAATTCTGCATGTTTAAATTTGGAGTTTAATATTAATGAATTTTGTAAATGTGTTTATTTTGGGTAGATTTTTCTTTAAATATCGAACTATTTCAGTATAATGTACATAATGCATATAATGTTACCTGTATACAAATCTTATCATCAGATTAACATCTGAAATACTATATTAATTCGAACATAATTAGAACAATGTATTAATCCTGTCATATATTGGATGAATTTGATATATTGGGTTGGGGAAAAAGTAAATTCGTTTTTTCCCAATAGATAGCTTTAAAATCCCATATCTCGAGTAATACTTACTCAATTAAGTCATACTATAAAGCGTTTGAAAGGTAACAGTTTCTAGAAAATTCTAGATATAAAGGTAGCGTCATCTGTTTAACCAGTCAAAAGTTATTGCGTTTTAAAAATAGAGATTTCAGAAGATCATTTTCGTCACATTTTAGTTTTTTACTTCCAAAAAAGGGAAAAATTGGCGCAGACTTATCGAAACTTGTGTGGCATTTATGGTGATCAGTGGTTAAGTAAACGCCAAAGTCAGAATCGGTTTTCTCTTTTTCTTTCCGAAAATTTTGATGTTAAAGATGAACCTTTCCCTGGCCGGCCAATCCTTGAAAAATTCGATGAAATTTGAAAAACAATCCAGGTAGACTGACATATTTCTTCCCACGACATTGCTACGGAACTAAACATTAACCATAAAACACTTTTGAACCATTTACATAAAATTGGATACCAAAAGAAACTCGATACTTAGGTTCCCCATAAACTTACAGTGAAAAATTTAATGGACAGAGTTTTCATTTGTGAATTGCTACTGAAACGGTATGAAATCGAGTCATTTTTGAAACAAATCATTACGGGTGATGAAAAGGGAATCACGTATAACAACAATGTGCTAAAAAGATCGTGATCGAAGTTTCACAAATGGTGGCAAAGCCCGGATTGATGCCTACGAAAGTGATTCTGAATGTTTGGTGGGATTGGAAAGGAATTTTCCATCATGAGCTGCTCAAACCTGGCCAAACCATCAATTCAACTATATTCTGTAAACAACTAATGCGATTGAAGCAGGCAGCTAAAAAACCCGGTCAAAATTGATCGAAAGGAAAGGCGCTGTCTTCCATCAAGAACAACGCTAAACCACACGCATCTTTACTCACTCGGCAAAAACTGAAAGAGCTTTGTTGGGAAGTTTTGATGAACCCATCATATAGTCCGGACCTGGATACGACGGATTACCATTTGTTCCGCCGTATGCGGTACTCTCTTGAAGGTGTTAAGCTGGTTTCAAAAAAGGCTTGTGAAAATCACCTTATTCAGTTTTTTGCCCAGAACTCTCAGAAATTCTACAGTGACGGAATTATTGTTTTACCAGAAAAATGGCAAAAGGTCACCGAACAAAATAGCACATAAATTTTGATTAGTTTTGTTTTATTTATATAAATAAATTCACTTTGAAAAACACGAAAAAAAGCGAACTTACTTTTTCCCCAACCCAATAGTATGCAGCTCTTATAGCCCTTTACAATGACGTATTAAAGTTAAAAATGTACATTATTGGTCGCCATAACGTCTTAAATACTGAACCAAATCTAACCTAGTTTGGACATTGTACAGAAAAGGGTACATTGTACTCAACCGGTGGCAGTAGACATACAAGTAATTTTGTAGAGAAATATTATGAGAGAAATATTCGAACAGCAGACATACAAGTATTTGTAGAGAAATATTCGCCTAATTTAATCGCAAAAGTAATAACAAATTATTTGATTAATATAGTGAAAATTACTTTTAAAATTTATTCGTAAATCTGCGGTTCGCGATAGAGTTGTCTGAAACCATTGGTCTTCCAAACTTAACCTTGGAATTTTTAAGACATCTTTCGAATATCTTGGATGTTTTTGTTAAGGAAGTATATAGTTCTTTTAATACTTTACGTAAACACACAAACCTGGGTGTCATCAAGGCAACACTAGACACCGGGCTTGCTCATTCCTTTCATGACGTCACAAAAGGTGGCTGAATGACATCCAGCGATTGGTACAAAACGATGAGTGCGTCACTTTGAACGATGATGTGCGTCGTTTGTACCAATCGCAGATAGCGGCCAGCCACCTTTTGTGACGTCGTGATAAGGAATGAGAAAGCCCGGTATCTAGTGTAGCTCTGGTGTCATTCATTAAATGGCTTGTTTTCAATACTCGTTTGAAAATCACAGATATATCATCTGAGAGCCTATGTGCGATTTTAAGATTGTGATTTCAACATTTTTTTTAACATGATTGCTATGTATGCCTCATATCCATTTAATTAAATTTGATAAGTCAAATTTATAATTTCTCTACAAATTGCGTTTCTTGTCAAAATTGAAAACTTAGATAGAGTGGGACATATTTGTGTAAATCTGATCTATGTACTTAAAAATAGAAAACAAAGAAATCAACCTACCATTCCGGCTGAGCCAGGAGGACATCTTTTCTCTTATAATCAATTTATTTTTTCTCTCTCTACTTCATGGTTCGTAGGTGTTTTTGTCATACCATAATTTGTGTCTCATGTGCAATTTTATCGCTTTATATAATGGAATTCGTGTTTGTATTTTTTTTCCCGTTTAATCTCTTTTTTTCTGTCCTAAAAATACTGGGGTTTTCATTTTATTATTGTGTCATAATTTGTGTTTCATTTTTAATTCTGTATCTTTTTTTATGATGTTCGTAATTGATAATTGTTTTTCTTGCTTTTCCAACTCTCCTTTTATTTTCTCTAAATACAAAATTATATAAAATGACCACTAAACTACTCTTTACCCTCCCCATTAGTTCCAGGAACGACGTGAATTATTGTGGTGCAAAAAATTATAAGGTCACTTGAAAATGTGATATAATTAAAAAACAAAATATGGAACATCAGGGCTCCCAAATGGTCCGCGAACTGAACATCAGTATTTTTTAACAGAAAATTTTATGATACATTTGCGATAGAATTTACTTCCAAAAGTGGTTTATGGACAATTTGCAAGAAAAATCTAAAAAGAAAATTTCTCTAAGAAAATTCTGATGTTCAGTTGGCGGACCATTTGGGAGCCCTGAACATTTATCAAATTTCATACATATACAGGGTGAGTCATAAGTATCAAAACAATAGGCTATCTCCTTAAATATTTTTCCTAGTCACATACTTCCAGTTGCAAAGTAACATGAAAAAGGGTGATGACATAAACTGCAACTTCATGGGGAGGGGTTTATTTGAAAAAATACGAAAATTAAATTTTTATAGGGCCCCCGTAGGGCTAAATTCCCAATTAGGAAATTATACCTTATCCATTCTTGAATTGAACAAACAAAATTTCATCCCTATAACTATGAATCTCATAGAGATATTAAAATTCAAAATTCTCCAAAATTCGTGACTTACACCACTTAACCATGCTCTGAACGAAGAGTTTTTGACTTATTTTTAAAGCAAGAAAGGAATCATCCACATATTGTCCTTTCTTAAATGTCGATTTAAGAAAGAACCTCTCATTTGGACATAAAAAAGCAGCGTACAGATTTTACCACTACACAGCTAAACCTGCTTTCAAAATATCCTGGTAGTGTACACTAGAAGTCTGCACGGGTCGAAATATCTAGGTCCGGTCCCAAACTGACACATAGGAAAAAGTTCGGCCTGGCCTCAAAAAAATTAAAATATTAGCCTGGCCCGGCCTCACTGAATTTCTACATAGTATTTTACATAGATATGAGTAAAAATTGTTTCGTATAGATGAATTCTAACTAAAAATACTTATTGCAGCTTTTTCTTTTTCATGTTTGTAATTTTTATTTTAAAGAAGTGCTATATTTATTTTACACTGCTCAAAACAATTAAAGGATATTGCTGTTTTAGGTGGATTTTGTATCTGGGAAACTTTTTAGCTGATTGATACATGGTCGACAGACATAGTAGGTTATATGAGAATAAATTACACATGTTTAGCAGAAAAAAATGCATTTTATTGCGCATTTGTGTACAAAAGGAAAAAAACACAATTTGTGCATATGAGAAAAAAGAATAAGAAAAGGTGTTTTCTTCAAAGAAAATAATTTTCAGTAAGGGGTATGGTGTCCACGGGAGACCAGCAACGTTGAACACCTTTGAGGCATGGACTCAACGAAGCTATTAATGAACGAGTTGGGGTATTCTGCCCCGCTCTTCCAGAAGAGCTCTTTCCAGTTCTTGGAGAGTTTGTGGGGGTTGTTGGAGGCCGGAAACTCGTCTTCCTAGAGCGTCCCAAACGTGCTTGATTGGATTCATGTCTGGAGAACACGCTGGCCATTCCATTCGAACGATTCCTTCCTCGAAAAGGAAATCCTCCACCAGGTTTGCACGATGTGGCCTGCAGTTATCGCCCATTAAAATGAATTTATCCCCGATTGCTGCAGCGTAAGGGACTACAATAGGTCTGAAGATCTCATCCCTATATCGGCGACCAGTCAGAGCTCCATCTCGAATGATGTAGAAAATCAGTGCGCCCGTCAATGGAGATGCCACCATACAGACACCAACACTCCTCCACCGCCAAATCTGACACTTTCGTGCACGAACGCAGGATTATTCCTACTGCCACGGTCCCTCCAGATGAAAATACGCCTATTATCCGGATGCACAGAAAAACGGGACTCGTCAGAAAAAAGAATAGTGCTACATTCATTTCTCCTCCAGTTAACATGCTCGGTTGCCCACTCCCTGCGGTCGCGACGATGCCTTGATGTTAATCTAACACATACCATCGGTCGGCGAGCATACAGACCTACAGCATGGAGCCGGTTTTGGACAGTCTGAGTTGAAATCGTGGTGCCTACAGCCGAGCGAATGTGTTGTTGGAGAAGAGTAGAGTTCATGTTTCGGTGTCTCCGAGCTGTTAACGCTAAATACCGATCTTCATTGGGCGTTGTTGCCTGTCTACGACCTTGCCCTGGTCTTCGGCCTGCACATCCACTCTCCAAAAAAACGGTTCCAGATCCTGGAAATGACACTTTGTGACACTTCAACGGCTTGCGCTACTTCGGCTTGTGTTTGGCCCCCTTCTAACCTACCAACAACTCTCCAAGCTTCTGAATCTGTCAAATGACTTCGCTGAGACATCGTACTCATCGAAAAAAATCAATCACTGAATGCCGATCATCCTTGTCTTCATTCTCTTTTATCCAGTTGAAAGTCAAATTTCATTCGCTGCCCTTGAAGCGACGTTTTTGACGTCGATCTCAAAATTTGCATACGCCACAGTTTGAAAACCAGAAAAATTTGCATTTGTGATTCTCTTCTTCTATGTTCGGTAAAAAAAATTCGTTTATATCTTTATTTTATATAAAACTTCAAATATCCTTTAATTGTTTTGAGCAGTGTATTAATGAATCTCTATTTATAAGTAAGTGTTACATTTCCTTTAATATCGTTTGCTATACAGTAAAATCTTTTTAAGATAGAATCTCATGGGAAAGATAAAAACGCTCCATAGACAATTTCCTTTCTTAGGAGGTATAAATGCAATTTTTTTGTTCGGTTATTATTATATTCACTTTGCATGGATCTTTTCCATGTGAGACAGAATTGCGGCATAGGCAGATTCGTTTTCATTGATTTTACTGTATTTTCTTTTCCTTTTTCCTTTAAATCTACTATCCTTTATAAAAAATGAATTTTAAAGTTTTTATTGTAAAATAATAACGATTTCAAAATACATACACTTTTTGAAAAAAATTTTGGGCTGAGCAAAATTTCCTTATTTTTGCACGGATTAGACCAGTCAGAGACCAGTCGATGATTTTAATACGGGTTGTATCAAGACCGGAACTGAAAATTTTGCTCCGTGTAGATTTTGGAAGAAGTAAGAAAATCCCGGTTAAACTGAAAAAACATGTGAGGCCTGGACGAGTCTTCGGAAAAAAATAAGTTCCCGGCACTGGTCTGGCCCGGTCCCAGAACTTTTTTAAACGGCTTCGCAGGGACGATAAAATGCCTGAAGTTGTGAGGGTTAAAATTATGAAAAAACTCCTGATCGGCATGTTACAAAAAGCATTGTTTTAAATAATTTACGGACATTTAAATAGTAGGGGAGAGTGGGGTGATGTGGGACACTTTTTACAAAAGTAAGAAAATAAACTTTATTGGACACAAAAACGAAAATTTTAATTTATAGAGTGATTTTTAATTATAAAATTTTTATTTATAGAGTGAATTTTAATAATTATAAAATTTTAAAATTTGAATTTATAGAGTGAATTTTAATAATTTTAAAATTTTAAAATTTCAATTTATAACGTGACTCTTTTTAATCTCCGTGGACAATATAGAAACATAACATGCAAAAGCTATTTTATAATTAAAGAAGTTGCAAGTTTCAAAATGTTTCCCATTCCTCCCCACTAACAGAAAGATACATAACAGCAATAAAACAAAGCTATAAAATACAAATAGTCTATTGTCGGCTAGATATACAATTAAACAAAGTCTGTATTTTGATAATGCGTGTGCCACAATATATAATTCCAGTGTTTTCATGACTGGAAGGAAAATTCAGGATTGTCAGTCATAGATGACATTAAAAAATCGATTCAGTTTGTTTGCATTTTGAAGTAAATGAATATATTATCAACGTTATATCTAATATACTATCCTATAAAAATGTTTGCATGTTAGCAATCTACATTCATTTTATAAAAAAAGGGGGAATTGGGCATGTCCCATTTCTCCCTTTACAGGCATGTTTTATTCCTCGTCACTTCTTTGTTTTGTGTTAAACTGCTTGTAAAAACAAAAATACTATTTTTATTCTTAGTTTAAATAATGAATAGTATAGAGTATAATATTCCATAAATGAGGAAACTATTACATATATGCAAAAACAAGTCATTAAAATACAAAAAGCATAAAAAGTATATGAAGCAAATTTACTTTTAATTCTTGAAATATTTTTTTCTTTGTACGATTGCAATTTTATACAGATCAACAATTTTTTTTTCAACTGAAGTTTGGATACCATTGTTTCATATTATGTGTGATTGATGAAATATTTAGAATGATACATAAACAGAAAAACCTACTGTACCGCTCTACCTCACTCGCCCCTACAGAAAAGAAGTGAAAACGGCAAAAGTTAAACTGAATCGGGAGTTTAAGCTACAGAAAGAGGTTATTTTTTCACATACAATTACTTAAAAAAACACTTAAACATTTTATTGGAAGACAATCTTCGCTTACAACTTTAAATGTTTTTTCTGCATGAAGTTTTTTTTCACCATTTTTCGTCTTTAAATTATAAACTAAAAAATCGTTTAAGAAATAAGGTGCAAACTTCGAACTTTATTTATTTATTACATTAGTTTTGCCTCGGCAAATTTGAAAAAATATTTATTTTGAGCATACTTTTTTTTAAATAATTTATATCAAACTAAAAATGTGTACTAAAATAAATACACATTACTAAATGGTACACTCATTAAAAGAATATATTAAAATACGCTTAAAAATTATCAACGTTTCATTCGTTTCTACGAACGTCGTCAGGATACAATATGTTAAATGTAATTTAAAGTTTCAAAATGTAAACACATACGTCCACGAGCATAGTTGAGTTGAGATGAGAGTGCTTAATTAATTATAACTGCTTAATTAATTATAGAACTGCTTAATTAATTATAGCATATTGTGCATTAGAGAACTGCTTAATTAATTATAGCATATTGTGCCATATTTTATGAACGGATTATGATAAATGATCGTTACAAGCTCGCGGCCCGATCTTAATGATTTTAATGAATTCTAAAATTTTATTGAGATATGGATTTTTACATGGAATTGTAATTTTAGCTTCATAAAAAATAATTTTGCTCCCTTTATTTGAAAAATATAATCTTGCGAGGGCTGTACTCTGTTTTGACTGTGCAATATTGACTATTTCTTTTACAATAATTTGTTGCAGCGTTATTAGGAATGTTTACTTTTTTTCATGACTTTAACTTACTTAATAAAACAAGAGAATTAAATTTAACCTCGCAATAGAATATTTAACTGAACTGAATATTTACTTCACGAAACTTTTGCAATTTCTGAGAGCTGCTTACATCAAGCTATATAAAAATCTTTCTTATTTCTCCACTTTAACATTCAGTCATAACATTTGTTCCAACGATAACTTGTGAAATTGCATTTCGTTGAATGTAAAATTATATATTTTGACAGTTAAAAATAGAATACTCAAGAGTTCTTGTTTGTTGTAGTTTTGTGTTTCCATTCTAAGAAGAGAATATCGTCCGCTTTATTTTGTTGTTCTTTTTATATGACGGGAAATAACTGTTAGTATAATGTTCATAATCGCTGGAATAACTGAGAAAACCAGAGTCCTGCCAGGTGCACCAATTCCTTTTAAACACTTTCTTTCTTCAGTTTCTTTTTAAACACTTTTACCAAAAACACGAAACCTTCAATAAAGCAAATCTTTGTTTAAAAATAAGTAAAGTCTGCCTTTAATTTCCCCTAACGGTGCGGTGTCTATATTTGGTCTATTTAGTGTTCAATTCTGTTCTAAATACAGAATAAATTCCCACCACAAGTTCAGAAGTAAAGCCATCTGGCTTAGACAGATAACTCGATATTATCGTTTCAATGCCTAAATTATCAAACACCATGCATATTCAGGAAAGCATCCTAGTCGAACGAAATTATACTTAACTTACAAATGAAATGAACTTTATTCTAAACGTAGAAGATAAAAATTATTTTACGAAACAAGAAAAATAGAGGAAATAAATGTATGATTTGGGGGAAACTGATTTTTAAAATTTAAAAAAATAATAGTGCACGATTCATATTGCATAAATTTTGAAAGATGATTTTATGATTGGTTTGCTCTCTCACCTAATTTTATTCTCAAATGAAAAATTTAAATAAAATAAATGAATTTCCCTCTTTTAATAATGTATTCAGATAATTTTACATAATTTTTTGCATTATCATGAATTCCAAAGAAATCTTTTTGCATGGATTAAAACTTCTGTAAATGATTTTAAAGGAATTATTTAACACCTTAACTGGGTAATTCTTTTCCGTTCAATAAATTGAAAATAGCGGACTCGCACCACTATTATTCAAATAAAATATTCGTAAAATTTAATCTAAACATTTCCGCCTTTCAATAGTATGAAAATTTTCTTAAAAATAATAGTGGTGTCAAAAAGCTTTAAATGATGAAATAAGCAAATTCGTCTTGCCCGAACGCCGTTCGGGTAAACCAGTTAAGAGGTTAAGAACAATTCTGGTAAATCTGAGTTAATAAAATGTTACTTTGATACACTGATAACAATATTTTCTCAAATAGCCACTTTTGTATTGCTGTTGCTATTATTCAAATTTTAACTCTGAGAAAACTTTCATGTCATTCAAATTCAAATCATCTGAAGTAAAGGCATTTTAACATGCATTCCAACACGGTATAATTACTAGGAACTGATATACTATATGACCAATGATTACTGGTTACTTGCGATTTTAGATTTTTGTTAAATATATAGAAAAATACATGAGCGATTACTCTTAAACTTCAGGAGAGTAAACAGCATAATAAACGTTATATATTTGAGAGAACGGGGTTTCCAGAAACCCCATAGGGAACCGTAAACAAATGAAGGAAGAAACTTAGAAGTGCAGAATAAAATAATGTAAGGACACTGTAAAGCTTTTCATTTATTTTTTTCTTTTAAATATGGCTTTAATGAACAGAAATATTTTTCTACCAACAGTTGAATTGTATATTTATGACTCATAAATTAAATCATGATCTTTCTGTCATATTGAGGTCTCGTGATTTATTGAATTTATAAGAATCAATTTGAAAATGGAGCGTCTGTTCAAAAAATGCTCATGGAACGATTTCCAAGTAGGAATCTGCTGGATCGCCAGATGTCTTCATTGAGAGTTGTGCGAGAGTGGATCATTTTATACCACGACGCATGATATAGTCAGTGGATGATATAGCTGCATTCTTGCAGTGGAAAAAACAATATTATGCACTTTAAAGAAATGTCCTTCAAAAAGCTCGAGAAATGTTGGACGTGCGTTGGGTATGAGCCTTTTCCTTGCGCAGACACATACATGAAATACATGCCGAGAAGCTCAGCAATGGTGTAATGATGAATGTTGCCAGAAATCCGTGCAAATAATGAGGATTCAAGTCGCTTTCATCTATCGAACTCAACAGCGTCCTCTACTGCCTCTACGCTTCATTTCTGCACCCACATTCCTGTACGAAATCTGCTTACTAAGGTTCCCTCTACCTGCCTTTACATTTCTGACACATAATTTTGAAACACTCTGTAAACAGAAGTGCTTACTAATCATTTTGTATAGCCCTGCATCTAATCTATGGAATTTATACACACCTCGTAATATGGAAGCATTTAGTAAAACTTAAAAGCACGCATATCGCAACTGAAAATGCACTTCCAGCATGTATCTCGTGTAGACACTTCTGATAGTGAAACCTTTTGTGTACTTTTATAAATGAATGATAATTTTTATGCTCCTAAAAGTAAATAATTAAGCATTTTGTACTGTTCTGTAATAACATTATATAAATTTCTTTGTGTTTCAAATAACACAAAACCATTGAGACAAATGCAAAGAATTTCTTCCCTTAGACCATAATGTAACAGGATTATTTTTGAGTGTCCCTGTTGATGAACTGCAATTGCTACACACTTCTTTTCTACAGCTAACATTTCGTAAACTGTTAAAACTGAAGGTGACGTGACTTATCGGTACCATTTTTAAGGTTGCGCTGAAAACACGGTATCATTTGGAACTAAGATATTTCGAAATGTGGTGCCGATTGGTTTCTCAATAGGTGACTGAGATAATTGAGGTGATGTGTGGTAAAAATATGGCACCTCATCGAGGGACTGGCATTCAGCTCATGCGCTGTGACGTATCTCCATCTCTTCGGCGGCAAGTGAAATCTACGGCTGTAAAAATTAATCAACGCATGAATTGGCCAAATTGGTCATGTTAATTAGACTGACAGTAGTAGTAATATATTGCATTTGAGAAACTTAGGGTGTATGGAGCGTTTTGAAAAATTCTAGTAGGTATATTCCAGTAGGTTACGTTTTCAGTGATTATTTTTCTTTTACTTAGAATGCATGGCGCCATGTGACGTCTCTGATTTCTCTCTTCTAAGTTATGCAATGATGTAATCCAGTTAATTAAATTTTTAATTTTACGAACAAACCCTCCTAAAATGATTTTTTTTTCTTTTTTGTTTGTTTGTTTCTTGACACTGAATAAGATTATCCGAAATATGGTTTAAGTTTGGGTAAAATAAAACAAAAATAATTGTCAGCGTAGTATCTATCCTGAAGTTTTATGCCAATTGTAAACAAAGTTAAATTACGCGTATTTAAAACGAAACAGACAATGATGTATATAATGGAATTCTGTGGATCAAGAAATTTGTAATTAATTTTTGGAAATTAATCGGCAGAAAATCCGAAATCTTCCAAGGATGGACATTTTATTTCTCGATTGTGGGCAGTGTTGAATTCAGACGTTTTTCTCCAGGGGGGATTTCTGTGGCTCCGGGGAGACATTATAGAGTTCCGGGAGTGAGAGAGAGATTGAACTTTTTGACCATTAAATGCATAAAATCTTAAGTATTCCAGGAGGGGAAATTTTGAATGCTCCGGGGAGGGGATATCCCTCTTTAATCGTCACCTGAATTTAAAACTCGACGTGAGAGGGGGATTTTTTCCAGTCCACCCCCTACAATTATCAATAATCACAATGTTTGTGAAGCATTGAACCGAGATGTTTATAGGCCTTTTACCTTTTTTCCGTAAAAAAATATTTTTTGGTCTTTTATTGCCAAAATTTCTATGTTGCACCGAACCTTTGTGAATTTGCAAAGTCTATTGAAATGCATTTTGATTCTTATTAATAACATTTTTAATTAATAAAAATGACATTTTCATCAGTTATAAATATTAAGACCCTTTTTTGATACTAAGTAAGATGGTGTTTAGATGCTGATGATATTTGACATAAAATAAGGTGTGCAATTGCACTGCTTTGTACTTTTTGATATTTTTTGAATATTAATTATGGCTTAAATAATAAAGTTCTTAAAAATAACTGTAAATTTTATTGTAAGATCTTTGAAAAAAATAAAGAATAACAAATTATTGTACATCTAGTGTATATATACTAATTTATTCCTTTTAAACGAATGTGATGCACTTTTATAGTTAGACAGAAATGTATGTTTTGTCTTTTCTTCCTAATAGGTGCGTGCAGAGTAAAAATTGCTGTAACAATTCCAAGGTAGGAGAAACGGGACAGCTGGATTCTCATTTTTTAAAAAAATAATACAATATTTTGTTACATGGAAGACTGTCAATTAATATTTTTTTTTCTTTGAAAGTTATAAATAACTTTTTTATAGCGAAAGTTGTAAATAAATATTTGTTTTGTTTTTAACAAGACTGGTTTATGGTGCAATTTGTAACTTTATATTTTTAATATAGGAAATATTTTTGTAATTAATAAACAAAATAATTCAAAGCGGTTATCATGCTTCTCATATGATTAATAATAACATTGTAGAATATATCTTATAGGTCATTCCATGTCACGTGTGGGGCAGCTTTGGTAAATAATTTTGCTGTTTTAGCAATATTATTATATTCTAAAATTAAAACAACCATGCTCATGTGAAAATCAAGAGCTTTTTGTTATTTTTAATGTATAGTTATGATTTAACAACTTATAAATAAATAAATGTAGGTGTTTATGTATAAAAAGCATTTTGTCAGTTTTTCATGATATGGTCTTGAGAAGGGCAGATTACTTAGGTCTAGGATTTAAAATATGGAGATTTTTATTACTTATTTATCACTAAAAACAGGCCGATTACTAAGGTCTAGGTTTTAAAATGTAGAGACTTTTAAGCCTTTAAACGTCCGGCCTGTTACTTCCTTTGTGTTCAATAATTCATAAAATAATACATGTGAAAACGATTTGTATGGGGATTATTTTATGATTACCTTACATATTTATTTATCTTATGTACTTGAAAAAAATAATAACATTATATCAGATTTGCATTAAATCAACCCTTGATTTCAAAGATTACATCACGAAAAAACCGCTTAGGATGCTTAAAGGGTTAAACGCCAGTCCATATCATGTATGAAAAAGCTTTTCTACTTATTACTGCTGTTTCAACAATACTATTGTATCCATAAACTAATACTACAATTCAAATATGAAAATATAGGAGGGTTCTGTTACTTTTAATGTACAATTTATATTTTTACAACGAATAAGTTAACAGGCATAGGTATATATGTAAGCATCATGTGCGGGACATGTTGTCTATATATCATGGAATGGTCTTTATAAGCATTTCTTTTTGTCTTTTAACTCTTATTCCTTTACTGACATTCAGTTTAATTGGGAATAAGGTTTGACTCTTCATTTTGAAAAATGTTTTCAGGTATTCCCTTCTAATTATATTTGATAATTTTTGCATAAAGATGATTTAATTTTTGTTTTTCAAATAATTTAAGTTCATATTCAGCACTTAGTGTAAATTGTGCAATTATTTAAAATGCAATTAAAAATACAAAAGTTGTTTATTCATTAAAATAAGAACAATGGAATGAAACTGTATCTTGCATTTCTCCATTTTGTGTTAATTTTTCATGTGCATAAGACATTGTCTCGTCCATTATCAATTGCATAAAATTAAATGTTTTCATGCTACTGTTTATTTTGTTTAAAGCAAGATGATGTATTTAAAAGTAAATAAAACAAATTAAACTTGAGGTAATATTTACAGACAAATTATCAAGCAATAAAATGTGCTTTGGTCACTAAATATAAAGAAACATATTTTTTGTACCTTATTTATTTTGACTACAGAAGTATTAACAAATGTATCATGAGGTAGCATTTTTTTTTTTTATATATAAAACAGTATAAAACAACCATCGGGGTAACAAAACCATACTTTTAAATTTCATGTGCCCTTTCATCAGAGGACAGTCAAATGCATAATATTTATTGCATTACTGGCGGGTGTTTTCTAAAGTGGATAGTAAATCAAAAAGTTACTTTTTTTAACCAAGTAAAACATATAATTGTAAAGTGGATGAAAATCTAATTAAAAACATTTATGTGGCTTTCTTACGACAAAAAAAAGTAAATAGAAAAATATTAGCTCCAGATATTATTTGAAAAAATTGCAACATTTAAAAAAAAAAAATTTAAATGAAAAATGTTGTTATGAAACAAAAATTTTAAAATGCTCCATTTTGTACATTATTTGAAATTAAAAGTAAAGTATATAGAATGATTATTGTATGTAAGTAAAAAAATTTACCAAATTTCTTAAATATTCTTTAACACTATCAAGAATATATACGATTTATTACTGCCTTCAATTTGCATTTTAGAAATATATACGTGTTTTTATATATGAAAAGAACAGTTTTTATACATTCCTTTTTTTTTTCTTCTGAAATATATTAAAATCAACGTGCAGTTTGTTTCACATTAAATGTGCTTATTATCCTCAGTAACTGCTATTTAATAAAATCAATATACAGCCATTTTAAGTTAACATAAGCTGTAAAAAGTTTGATTTACCAAATTTGTGACAAAATCAAGTGTGTAATAATCAAGAATCCACAGTTGACTTTTTTCTGCACATTTTAATTTGAAATTTTACAAAGGGTATAGCCGGGTTTCTTAGTAAAATATGCCTTTGAGTCAACCACTTCGAGTCCTACATGGATAGGTAGCCCATAAAAAGAAATTCTCCCTAGTTTTAAGTTTGTATCTCAAGACCATGGGGGGGGGGGGCAATGGCCCTAAATGCCTGTTTTGGAAAAGAGCGCATTGTGACGAAACTACTAAACAGATTTCAACAAGAAAAATAAGGGATATAAAAACCACCATACGAATGTTTGGCAATTTTTTTCAGATTTTTTTAAACAAAAGAACACGTTTTCTAACATTTTTCCTATTTTTAAATGTACATTTTAATTAAAAATAAATTGAAATTTCTGAGTGACCACCTTAATTTTTTTGCATGAAATACTATGAGACATGATGCATATTCACTATCAATTTCAATTTTCTACGTATGGTGCATCATATTAAAAAAAGGACAAAATCATATTCCGACAGAAATGTGGAGCGTGTCTCGGACAAATTTCACGCCTTCTTTTAAAAATATCGTGTGAATTATTATGTTAGATTTGAAAAGAAGGCGTGAAATTTGTCGGAGACACGCCCCACATACCCACTGTAATATGATTTTGCCTTTTTTTAATATGATGCACCATACGTAGAAAGTTGAAACTGATAGAGAATATGCATCATAGCTGATAGAATTTCATGCAAAAAAATTAAGGTTGTCACTCAGAAATTTCAGTTTATTTTTAATTAAAATGTTGATTTAAAAACAGGAAAAATGTTAGAAAACTTGTTCTTTTGTTTAAAAAAATCTCAAAAAATTGTCAAACATTCGTATGGTGGTTTTTTTACATCCCTTATTTTTTTCGTTGAAATTTGTTTAGTAGTTTCGTCACAATGCGTACTTTTCCAAAACAGGCATTTAGGGCCATTGCCCCCCATGGTCTTGAGATACAAACTTAAAACTAGGGAGAAATGAATTTCTTTTTATGGGCTATCGATCCTGTAGGACTCGATGTGGTTGACTCAAGGGCATATTTTACTATGAAACCCGGCTATACCCTTTATGACATTCATTTAAAAAAAAAATTAATATAAAAAAAGACAAATTGCGATGGTAAAAATGTTAATATTGTATATTTTGTATAACAGATGAATCAATTTAAATTAGAGATAATAAAGTTTACATGGGATATTTAAGAAAATAACTTATCATAATTTTACGAATTTTTTTTTTTAAATATTAAAAAATTTAACAAATTATATGCTTTTTTCTTCCTTTCCAAAATGTGAAATACTAGAATCTGCATGTTACCATCTACTTCTTCTTATATGTATAAAGTACAAACGGAAAATTCTTGAAACTTTACTTTATATACAAACATACTTTAACACACTTTATAGAAATAAAAGGTCAAGTGCGAGAATTACTCGTGCTCATAGGGTTTCGTACAATAAACATACGTATTATTAACCCGTTGGAGACGAGAGACTGATATACGTGCCATTTAAAATTCTCAGAATTCCCACCAGTTATTTTTTATTGTAAAGTTTACCATATTTAATTGGAACGTTTTAGCGATTCAAGTACAGAAAATTTTCTGTTTTGAAAAATCGATGGTTAAAGATTAAAAAGTAAGCAAAGTCTCTTATCACGAAGGAGTTAAATGTGTTATTGAAAGAAAACCGTTACTGAAAGAATAATAAGACTTTGTAAAAAACTACACAAAGTAAAGTTGATTATAGCTGTAAACGTACTAGAAAAATATGAATGGGTATACCATTAAAGTTCAAAAAGATATGAAGCCTAAATGATATCAAATATTTCTATAGAAATAAATAGATAAGGATAAGATATATATGTTATCCTTATCTATTTATAAGAAACTGAATTCGGTACTGAAATTAAAAGATAGTACATAGTTAAACTTCATTTTGCATATCGTAAAACTAAATTCATCGTAGTAATAACCTTTTCTTTTTCCAGTGTAGCTAACACAAAACACTTGTTCAATGCTTAAACTTGGCATTGTGCAAAAAAGCTTGTATAAAATGAAGTTCGCAAATTTGCAAATCCGCTTTAATCCGTGACGCACTTCTCCAGATAGGTTTTTAATTAACTTTTAAATACACAAGAATCGCAATGAGACTCACTCAATGCAAATTAATTGCGAGCCCCATAGTATGTATGAAGGGTTCGAATGCATAAGGAAAATTAAAAAAAAACTAGACATTTTAATACCAAAAATTTCATAACTTAGTGGCCGCTATATCCGATTTCAAGACCGTTTTGTATTAAATAACACAAATAATACTTTAAAAAAATCCTGGTACTAAAATGGATATATTTTTTAATTTCTTATGCACGCAAACCCTGTTTCACATGATTAGTTCTATTAAATTAGTATATTTGCAACAGTATGAAGTTTATTGCTTTTATACCGTAATTTCCGGAGTATAATCCGCGGATTAAACAATTGTTTTTCGACCCAGAAAATTTTGTAAAAGAAATGTAACTTTTTAGATCGCCGTAAATATTTCTTTCCATTCATTAAATAAGATTTCTGGGCCCAAAGAGAATTGTTTGATCCGCGGATTATACGCCGAAAATTATGGTACTGCTATTAGGTATTGCATCATACAAACATATTATTACACGTTGTTTTCTAGGCTTTAAAAGCCGAAGGTATGCTTAGTACGCTGCCCCCATCATTATTTATATCCAAATTGTCCCTGTCTTTAAGGGTTAATATCTCCGCTAATTTCAGAAGAATGTTTTCAAAAATCGCTGCCAACAATGATTTTATGCTCCTGCTACAATAGGTACCTTCAACGCTCCTCAACATATTTATTCAATGCCCACAAATCAAAATTGGTATGTAACAGAAAAAAGTGTTTTTTTCAAAAACTATAGAATCTAGACTAATCGCTATAGTTTTCCTACAAGGTACAAAGTAACATCTATAACCTCTAAATTTTTCATAATTTTATTTTCAGTAGATTCAGAATTAGATGGGGGAGAGGGACATATTTTTGCATTCTGTTTTCGACGATATCTCTGAAAATAGAATACCTAAAATTAAAGAAATGTATTTATGAGTTTAGCGTAATGAAAGTTTTCACAGGATACCTCACATGATATGCAGAGAAAAGATTTTTTTCTTCAAGTAACTTAATTAGGCCCCGACCCCCCCCCCCCCCCGTCTAAATATATTTCTAAATGTTTAATAACCTGTAAATATTTGGATTTACTTCCCCCAATTTAACTTCCCGTTTCAAATTTTATGAAGGATTTTATATTTTTAAAATGGCTGTGACAGATGGACAGACAGACACGGGAGTGATCTTATAATGGTTCCGTATTCACTTTATAAGTACGGAGCCCTAAAAAAAGCAGTAATTAAGATAAATATTGCAGTTTATCTGAAGTAAAAAAATAATTTTCTTTAGTATTTAAATGATTCTATATGCCTTAAAGGTGTAACACCACTTGCGAAAGAGCATGGAAAACAGCTGCTATTGATGTGCCTTATATTTTTAAAAGGGACTACAAAATTAAGTTCAATATATTTTTTAATTGTTTTTTGGAATTATAAGTACCTATATTTTCATATTTCTGCTTATCTTTAAAAACAATTTTTTTTAATATTCTTTATTGAAAAAATAACCATGACCCTTGATAGTAATGAAGAAAAATGGCTTTCATTGAGGAAACCTACATGATTTTTAACTATTTCTTTTTTATTTCAAGTTTTAATTAAAATTTAACTTACCATTATAATGTGTTCATCTACTTTAAATATATAATTTTAGCATTTAATTTTATATCGATCTGTAATTCTAAACAATGAGAACGCTTCAAAGTATGATGAAATAACCGTTACCTATAAAATAATTGATTAATTGACCAGTTTGCTGCAGATTTTTAATGTAGAAATGATATAAAAAACAACATAAAATTGTATTTAGGACAATTAAAGGATTTAAATAATTTATTCGATCAAATTTCGGTCTTATTGTTGATTTCTTTTAATTTTGTATTTAATTTAATATGCAGGTGCTAATAAAATCTTTAAAATATAAATTAAAATCAAGCTTTATTTTTAATCGATAAGCAACTTGATTTTTCTTCTAAAACAAATAATGCTGAAAATAAAGGTTTGCCTTTTTTCTTTACTTCTCTCTTCGCAACTGAAGAATATAGGTTGTGCTTGGGTTATTTATTGGCCTGTATTATTTGATTAATCCACGATAAAAGTAATTTTCATGTTTTAAAATTGAACCTTTAAACCTTTTGATTAAAATGTTGATTAAAATGAATGTCTGCTGCAACTTTTTTAATTTAAAAATTCATTCAATTAAATTTTAGTGGAAATCTTATAAAATGAATAATAAACAGTATAATAAGTTACTTACTTCATAATAAATTTATTTAAAAACTGCTAGAATTTGTTTAACATTCAAAAGTAAAAAGGAATAAAATAGTAAGAGAACTTTTGAAATTAATAAAATGTTTAACACTAGAACAGCCGGGTATTTTACTCAAGTTTCATAAAAAGGGTTTCTCACCAGAATTTTAATTGTAAACTATATAACTTTCTTAATTAGTCTATTTTGCTGCTGCATAAATTTAATGTATTTTATGAAGGGAATTCTGGTTCGAATTGATTATTATCAATCTGAATGGGGTCATTTTGACCCCTAATGGCGGTTTTAGTGTTAACCGTTTGAGCTCTGGGGTGTAAATTTCTTCAAAATTTCCAAATGTCACATTGACACCAGTATTTTGCAAAGAAAAAAAACCGGTTAACGATAAACACGAAAAAATGCATTAAACCTTTTTGAAATAAATTTGGTTGAATTTTCTGGTGTCATTGTGACATTTCGGAATTAAAATTATGTGGTAGAAAATTCTACCAGCAGAGCTCAAGGGGTTAACACTAGAACCGCCATTAGAGGTCAAAATGACCCCATTCAGATTGATAATAATCAATTCGAACCAGAATTTCCTTCATAAAATACATTAAATCTATGCAGCAGCAAAATAGACTAATTAAGAAAGTTATATAGTTTACAATTAAAATTCTGGTGAGAAACCCTTTTTATGAAACTTGAGTAAAATACCCGGCTGTTCTAGTGTTAAGAAAAGCACACTTGACATCCAGAATATTTTCGGATATGTTTCAGTTTATAATTATGTTGTCGGTTCTTGTGTATGAAAAATGAGTGGATGCAAGAAGAAAATCATGAGGCCTATGACCACCATTCTTCTTCATTATAAACGTTTTCAAACTTTCCATTGAACATATTATTTGTATGTAAATGCAATTTTATATATAAAAATAACTTTATAATGAATTAACGACACATTTCTACCCCCCCCCAGACCCATCTAAATTGATGTTTGGATCTGCCCGCTCTTGCTTGTAAAAGGCGAAAATATGTATATATACTTTAATGAAGTATATAAAATCGTGCTTTGAAGTTTGAGTAAGTAATTTGCTACATTCAATTGCTCCGTATGTTGATTCTAATCACGCGTAGAAACTAGAATTTTTTTTTACTAGTTAGTTGTGAATGTTATAAAATTAAAATGAACTTTTGGTATAAAACTTCTTAATTTACAAATTTTAATCATCATAAAGAACCAAAGAAATAAGGGTTATTTTAGGTTATACAGGCAATATTTAACTGTGAATTGTTTCTTATAAGACTATGTTAATTCTATTCATTTCGATTATTTTTCTTGGTACATCTAGACAAGTTATTATATCAGCGAAGGCTTTTTTTTTAAATTGCTTTGTATTATTTATCATTTCCATTATTGTTATTATAATTACTTTTAAGAAAATAAATTTAAATTTAATTTTGGAAACAAAAAAGTACTGCTGCAATAAAGCTCGAAAATAGGGAAAATATTTTAAAATTTTGGATGTTTTGTTATTGAAATGAGCTAAGCCAAATTCCTTTCTTTCTGCTTTACTTCTTTTTCTTGAAATAAACTAATGATGACCAAAAACATTTCTAAAACTCATAAACAAAAGATTTTAAGTGACTGAATTGCTTTTTGCAAAGCACTTTAGCTCATAATGTATGTCATATCATGAGAATCGGCTATAACTGAAGTGAAAGGATGCAATGTATTAATGAATCAGATGTATAAATACTTTTATAAATACATCCAAAGTTATTCAGACAATACCATTAAATAATCCAATGAAACCAGTATTTTTACAATCATATTATTGAAAACAGTTGAAGTTTGAAGTAAAATTGAAGGCAGATTACCAAATTACTAAAAAAGATATATGGATAAATGGACATTATATTATTACAATATCAACTAAATTACAATTTTGGTAAAATCCGAAGTTATAACAATGGTATATATTTCCAAAAAGTATTAAAGAAACAGCAAGAATAACAAATTGAATAAATACATCATTTCATGTGCTGTGCAGCATTAAAGTAATGTGTTTTAAAAAAAATTTAAATAAGGTTAATTTAAGCCAAAATAGGCCTAAAGTGAAATAATCCACAAAATAGCTGCAAGAATTCATGTTATCTTATGATAACATAAATAATATAAAAGATTAAACTATCCCTTAATGATTGAGCTTATGCATTTTATCATTATGAAAGTTGAATATATAAATACTTTTATAAATACATCCAAAGTTATTCAGACAATACCATTAAATAATCCAATGAAACCAGTATTTTTACAATCATATTATTGAAAACAGTTGAAGTTTGAAGTGAAATTGAAGGCAGATTACCAAATTACTAAAAAAGATATATGGATAAATAGACATTATATTATTACAATATCAACTAAATTACAATTTTGGTAAAATCCGAAGTGAAATCCAAAATTTTCCTACTTCCAGTTTTCGACGGATTTACATGTTTTAGAAGTCAGAGATCCTGAAAAACAATTTTCTACAAAATATCCATCTGTCTGTCCGTGTGCCTGTAATGTGTTTCCATTATATTATTGAAAAATATATGAATATAGAATTGAACCAAAAATCATATACATTTTTGGCTATGGCCAACAAATCCCAAGTGAAATTGGTGATATTGCTAAAAAGATTGCGCAGGTTGCACTGTAATAAGTTTTTTTTTTTTTGTGTGTGTGTGTGTGTGTGTGTGTGTGTGTATCATTGGAAACTACTACACATAAAGTTATATATAGAACGGAACTAAATTCCATATAGGGGGAACTGGGGTACATTGATACATGGGGCACATTGATACACCCCCTCTACCGCTCACAGGGTCATTACAGGAAGTTTCACAACAGCTCCAAAAGGTGATGCTAGTGTATTCAACTACATACAGAAAATCTTGGAATGATTCAGCAGTTTGATGAAATGAGACGGGTCATTTATTGTTTTTGTTGTTCAAAAGTAAATTTGAGTTGTACAATTGAAAAGCTATTATACAACTGTTCCAGTATTTTCAACCAAAATGAATACTCTCCCTGGTAAGTACTGCTACTCTTTATCAGTTCCTCATTATTTATTGTTAGATATATTGTGAAGTGTTGGATTTGAGACTCATTTTATTCAAAATTGCTGTATGGGGCACATTGATACAGTTTATGACGGGGCACATTGATACAGCCTAAATCCTTTAATAGTTCATATTTTCATTATCTTTTATTATTTTTTTTACCATACACTCCTTAATCCAACCTTTTTTTCACGAAAAATTTCTAATATTAGTTTTTATTGAAGTGAAATAGCTCTAATTTCTTTATATTAGAGCATTTTATAGTATTTTTGAAAACAGAAGACGTAGGAACTTACCCAGCATCTAGTGCTAGTAGAACTAATAAAAGAAAAGGACGGCATTCTGGCAAATCTCGAATTTATATCGATTCTCCAGAGAAAAAAATATTTTCGACATGAGAAATGTTAAGTAAGAGAAACAAACTGCAGAACAGAAAATGATACTTATATTATAAACAGAATTTTTAATATAATTATCCTTTATTTTCTGTTTATGAACCTATTTATAAACAGAAAAACTGGTAATTTTTTCATCTTTCATAAGAAAGAAGATAATGCTGGGGTTGAAGTGCTAGATATGACAAAGTTACCACAGCCAACAGTCAGACAAGAAACAGACAGAACATCAAGTCATAATATATTTAATTTTGATTGCTTTAATATTGCTTAAAAATAAATTGTGGGTGATTTGAATTTTTATAAATAAATATAAAATGGTTTTCTAACTCATTTTTTATGAAAAATATGCATTGGTATTATTTTGTCGTCATTTTTCTTAAACGTATCAATCTGCCCCGGGGATGGGGCACATTGATACAAATGACTTTTTTTGATTTTTTTAAAATTACATGCAAAAATACTACATAAAACAATGATTGTACATTTTTATAACATACTACACAAGTTTTGCTGTCACCTCATGGAAAAAAAACTTGAATTTTCTACTTTCTTGACACCAAAAAAAATCTTAGAAAAAAACTGTATCAATGTACCCCAGTTCCCCCTATACATTTTTGTCTATGAACATCAGATCCCAGTTGAAAATGGAAATATTGCCTTGGAAGGGGTCGTTTGATAATAATTTTTGTGCAATTTTTTCTATTTTTTGTAATATAAGTTAAGAATTTATTTTTCGACGAAATTTTATATTTAGATGGTCGATGTTTATATAAAATTTTTGGTGAAAATCATCTTGAAGGTGGGTTGTGATAACGACTTAGATTCTGTTTTCGGGATGGGAGCAGTAGCTGTTGAAGAAAAATCATACTGAATCACACAATTGTATTTTTCATACATCACCCATTGATTAGACATCATTAGGAGCCCCTCACTTCCCGAACCCCTGGTTTTGTAACATTTATTGAAAAAAGAAAAAAATTAAAGTCTAACAGAAAACTAAAAAATAGATCCGTTAACTACTCATTTTTTTGCTTCTAAAATCCATGATAACAAAAAAATATTCGAATTTCAAAAGTTTGAAACGACAAAAAAAATTTGAAATTCATTTTTTTTTCTACCAATGGCCTGAAACATTACCAAAATGCAACGTATGAACAATTTGCATATTTTCAGGGGGCCGAAGATTTAAAAGGCCTAAAAACTATACAATCAATGTATGCATGCATGTATGTATACTTTATTCGTGTATAAGGAACCCTCAAGTCTTCTTTTCTAAATCCAGGAATGTGTGTTGGTCTAAATGAGAATTTTTTTCCTTCGGTGATTTACAAATTAATTTAAAGCTGAAACATTTTTTGTACCATGCTTTTTTTAAACAGAATCCCCCCACCCTCACCCCCTCTGAATATCATGTTAAAATTTTTAAATATTATCATTTATGTCAATGTAAAAAACAATTTTGGCATATATTTAATTACTATGTCACTGTCGCCATCTATGAGAAAGAAGGTAAAAAAAAACCTGTAACGAAAAATTCCTGTTTGTCTGTTTTATAAATTGCAATCGCAAAGGATTTTTAATCATAATAAATATGTAATAAATTACAAAAAATCAGAAAAACAAATTTTTATCTTGAACCTTCTCTTTATTCAAGAAGCTATGTGGCACAAAAGTAAAAATAGAGTAAAAATTATCTGTAGAAATACTCTTCGATCGCTGACATAAAAAAACCTCAGTAATTTTTTCCAACGATTTAAAGCAATTAAATAATTTAAAATATCATCTCAATATTTAGTCATATATATACTCTACATGGCCAAAGGTGACCGCCCACTTGCGATTTTAGACATTTTGATTACTATCTAGAGAAATGCATGAGGAATTTTCCTGAAACTCCAAGTTTGTAAGCATAATAGTACAGGTTATACATTTCCGTGAACATTTTTTTCCCAAAACTCCATGGGGCGCAGTCAACAAATTCAACATAAGGAATATCTTTTGGATGACGCTGTCAAAACTTAAGTAGCAAAAGCATTCAAACTGTAGATTATTATTAAGTAGCTTATTGGTATAAACTGTGTTCATTTGTATGCCGATAACATGTATACTTGTAGAAAAATTAAGGTTTTTATAAAAACAGTCCCAAATTTTTCCACGTTTTTTGCTTGTAATTTGCAGAGTTCTTAATATCAAATAACGTTCTTTTTCGAAAACATAACAAACAACATTGTACAAAATCCCCTGTAATCAGACTTAAAAAATAACAAAAATTGTAAGAAAAATGAGCATGTTTACTGAATACTTTTTCACTGCACATGCGTAAAGACTATAAAAATTTCATTTGCATATTGTGTTAACTAAATATATAGAACAACTTTTGTCAAAGTCTCAAAAACATAGAATAAAATTTCTGAAAGTGATCGTCGATAGAATAAGCTCAAAATCCGTTGATCCCAAAATAAAGGAAAAAAATGGGGGATTGTATCCAAATATAGTAGTACGTGTCATACTTTGTATTCTATATTGACACTAATCAATGGATAAATGGATACAGCCCTTCATCTTATTGCTTCATTTTGGGAATAACGGATTTTCACCTTATTCTGAAGACGATCACTTTCAGAATTTTTAATCTATGTTTTTGAGACATTTACAAAAGTTGCTCGATGCATTTAACTGATACAATATGCAAATGAAATTTTCATAGCCTTCACAAATGCGCAGTGAAAAATTATCTAGTAATCTTGTTCAATTATCCTGCAATTTTTATTACGTTTTAATTCTCATTACAGGGTGTTGTGTAAAATGCTGTTTTTTATATTTTCGGAAAAGAGCATTATTTTATATTAAAAAGTCTGCAAATTATAAGCAAAAAAACTTGGACAAATTTGGGACTGTTTTTATAAATACCTTAATTTTTCAAAGAGTATACATGCTAATTCCATAAAAATGAACATAGTTTATTAAAATAAGCCACTTAATTATAATCTACACTTTGAACGCTTTTGCTATATTAGTTTTGATAGGGTTAGCCAAAAGATATTCGTCCTTTTTCCATTTGTTGACGGTCCCCTAAGGAGTTTCGGGTTAAAAAAAATAATGGAAATGTGTGATCTGTACTATTATGTTTACACACTTGGAGTTTCTGGATAATTCCTCGTGTATTTTTTTAGATATTTAAGAAAATACTTAAAATTGCAAGTGGCCTGTCACCTTTGGCTATATAGTGTGTGTATACAGTGGTGGCCAAAATTGTGGATACTTTTAGGTAGCTTTCATTCCAAAAAGTAAAAAAGTACCTTTTGCAGCCATCCGGAGGAAAGCACTTCGGGAAATTTTGCTATATTTTCGTCGATCCTGACCCCTAGATCCCAAAACCACCCTCTGTTGAAGTGGTTACTTACATATATATATACTATATATATAGATATAGATATCTGAAATTTTTCGTGCATTAACTCTCGAATTTTTAAACCGATTTGGATGAAATTCTTTATGTGCATAGTTGAAGTACACTCTAAAAAAAAAATGTGTAAATTTGCACTCAAAAATGTGTAAATCGATGATACAAAAACGACATGTCTATATGTGTAATTTGGTGTGTAAAATAAGCCAAATGTGTAAATTTCAAAATACACATTTTAATGTGTAATTTGATGATAAGTCTAAATGTGTAAAAATTATCTGATAACGCCAGAAATACGCGCTTCAATGAGTAAATTGCTGGGAAATACACATATTTCTGTGTAATATTTTTACACATATTTCTGTGTAATAGTCAGTTTTTGCCCATATTTCTGTGTGATACTTTTACACTTATATCTATGTAATATTCAGTTTTTGCACATATTTCTGTGTATTAGGGAAATACACATAATGTTGTGTAACATGCAAAATACACAGATTTGTGTGTAACATTCTGTTCTGACACGTATGTCTGCGTAACAAGCAAAATACATAATTTTGTGCAGTATTTAAAATACACAGATTTTTGTGTACATAGTTTTATCCTATACTTTGGAGTGTAAAATGTGAATTAAGTGTTTTCATTACCGAAAAAAAAAGAAAAAAATGCATGCAAGACAAACTGGCATGTTTGTTGTGTTCTTTCCTTTTAACAGGTTTGTAAGTCTAAGTAATCGAAAACAAGATCAAAAATCACTCTACGTTCAATCAGAAAAAAAGTTATAATTGCTTCTGTGTCTGTAATTGGATTTGGTGTAAACATTTGAATTTTTCGGACTAGGTTAAAAAAACTATTTCTTCTGATATCAAATGACATTTTTTTTTAGAGTTTTTATTTATTTTTCTTGTAGTTTTTGAATGCAATACGCTTATAAAAAGTCTTCAATTTAAAAATCGCAAACGAAAAACCATGAATTGAAATCTATGAAAAGCTGTCTTTTGTCATCGGTAGAAAATGAAATAAGAAATGTATAGCATGTAAAATAATGAAAACTCGAAGTTTTATAGCAAAATATATTATAAATATGCTGAAATAGATAGTATTTAAACCGAATTATTATTTTAAATGCTATATAATGTTAAAACTGCAAATATTTACTCTTATGTTACAATATGTGATTTTAAACATGAAGAAATGATTTAAAACACAAAAATAATAAATTATTTTTTCCAAATTTGTAATAAGCAGAAAATAACACACTTCTCATCCATATTATAATTTTCAAGTGTTAAATTGTAAAATAAATGAACTTACCTTTGAAAAAAAAATCTGTTCTGGGCTATCTCTAGCAGTTTTAATTTTACAAAATTCATTTTAGCAATAATGATCTAAAACTGCTCAAGTGATCAAACTCAGTATCGTCGTATGTTGAGAATTCTAAGAACATATGTGGCAAAAATGCTATGATGGATGATAGCAGTAATAAATAAGACCCCCGATTAAGGGTGTATTTCAATACAAATTGCCTTTTTTCTGATTTATTTTTAAATTCGTTTTTGCTCTCAAGCGCATCAAACTGGCAAATTCTCTTATTTAGAAAGTATATTAGGTCCCGTGCTTTTCAATTTTTTGATAAATGCAGAAAATATTGCAAAAAAATGCTGTTAAAGTCAACGTTTTAAACCGAATTTTCCGAAGCGGGAGATATGGGAACGAAAAAAAGAGTCATACTGAGGAAATAATAGTTTATAAATCTAATTCTAATGAATTTAACAAAAAATAAAATCACACGACATCTTATAGATCTCTATAAAAGTCACATCAGCAAGTTTCGTGTTTTTACTTCTAAAAGTGAGTCTGAAATTGTATCAGAAAATTTCGAACTGTTGAAGATGAAAAAAATGTTTTCGAATGCACCCTTAATGCTCGCTGGTCATTTTGACTTTAGTGTACATCGTAGTTATGTAACACGGAGATACAAAGGTGTAATTCACTTTACATTATGATCTGACTGAAGCAAAATTCAAACTTTAAAAAATTTAGTTATTAAAAAATAATTTTAATAATTCATTGCGAAAATTACATTTTTATTTATAAAATTGTACAATTAAAAATAATAACTCTTGCTATCTATGATTATTATTTTTGAAAACAAAGCTCATTTTTTCAGGTCTTATATGAAAGTTTTTGCACAATTTTCCAAGAATATATGTTGCCAGGGCCAATATCACTCTGATATCGTCATAAAATAATACAAGCGGATTTATAAGAATTTACTATTGTGGCTTTAATTGAAATGTGATAAATTTTTTTCCATATAATTGTCTGTTAGAAATCCATATAACCGTACTTATTTTTACCAGACACAGCTAAAAACAAAGTAGGAATACACAGTTAATCACTTTTTTTTATGTGAATGAAGTATAAAATTGCAGACCATACATAAAATAAAATCACACTTTGGTATATTATCATTAATATTTTATTTACAAGATTGGAGGATAGTTATAAATAACAAAACTTATTTTAACACTCCGCCTACCAGACAGTTCCCCCGTCGGATCGGCCAATAAAAATTAGTTTAAAATTCCGTAAAAATAGGGTGTAAAAAAATCATGATTTAAAAAGCAATAATAATAAAGATCGAATTTTTGTATTTAAATCATATTTCTTTTTATTTGAATCGGATTTTTTTTTTCTCCAGCTCTGAAATATTGAATAGATGTAGGTTTAGCCTATAGGTTTCTAAGATTAATAGATTCTAGGTTTCTAAAAAATTAGACTTTTATTTACTAACACAATCTATGTTTTTACACTTTAATCAATAAAATTTAATTATTAGTTAGTAACTACAAAAATTATAAAAACTGTAAATTAGTAATTTCATTAATTAATATAATACTATAAAGTTATGTACATTAATATTTTGCAATAATTATGTAAAACTATATTAAAAAATAATGATTTTACATTTATTAAAATTATCAGTTGCTGCATTTAATTTTAAATTGATTACAATCTTTAATTAGGTATATAATGCATATTGTAATGCTTAAATTAGTAAACGATAATTCAGTATTTAATATTTATTCTAAAAAGAAAAAGGGCAGTATGCTTGTTCTAAAAAAAGGCAGTATTACATAAGAAAATATATTACTAATGTGCTTAGTAGCAATAAAAATAAGTACATAATTTTTTAGTATGATAAATATAAAAATCATTAATTTTCAATATTTCTATAAATCGCGAATTGAAAAATACAATTAAATAACATGTTTTAATAATATCCTGCTTTTTTCCAAGAAATAAAGTTCTATCATTTTTGTTAAGTCTTGGGTGCACATATTTAGAAGTACTGCGGTATGGAGGGATTTATTTCAAAAAAGATCTGGCAACAATTACAAGTATATTTCACTATTTTTTAAAAGGTAAAGTGCATTTTGTTAATTTCAAAAGGGGCAAAGTGTTGCAGCCTTAACAAATAGCCAAAATGAAACAGTAATCAACAGAATTAATAAATACAGCAAATAAGTAATTTCAATATGGCATAACCAACATAACTAACAAATATTATTAGTAGCTCGTTTTGCATCTGTAGTGTAACAAAAATTACTGTTAATAGCATAAATCATAACTTACACAATGTATGTGCATACTAATATATATATATATATATATATATATATATATATATATATATATAGCCGAAAGTTAGCATACTTTAAATGCTTATTTCATATAAAAGAATAAACAATTTAATTACTTAAAGGAAATTATGACATCACAAATTATATTAGATTTAGATATAAATATAATATTTAAATGAAATATTTTTTATGCCTTTACAAAGTTATTGTATTTAATGTTTCACAGGACTCAGAAATTAAGTTTAGAAACAATTATTTAAAGCTTTTTTATCAGATTTTGGTGTACTGTATACAGTATTCCAAATTACATTAATTTTAATACACTTTCCAAATTACATTAATCTTAGATTTTAATACGTTTGTGTCATTTAGAACAATTAGATTTAAATCAATTTTGATTTAAATAATTGATTTTAGGTAGCTTTCATTACAAAAAGTAAAAAGCTACCTATTGCAGCAGTCCGGAGGAAAGCACTTCTGGAAAATTTTGGTATATTTTCACCGATCATGACCCCCAGACACCAAAACCACCCTCCGATCAAATGTTGACATATATATATATATATATATATATATATAACCATATATATATATATATATAACCATATATATATATATATATATATATATCTGATTTTTGTCATGCGATAACTAACGTATTTATGAACCGATTTGAATGAAACTTGGTATGTACATAGTACATACAAATGTCTCGACCGAGTTCGTTGATCAGCATCATCCGCCATTTTGTTTCAAAATGGCGGCCATTTTAATTTTTTTAAAAAATTAAAAATTTAAAATTAAATGCAAAAAAATTAAAAGTTGAAAAATAGTTTTCTTTTACGTGTTAGAACTCAAAACAAAGATTCAAGAACACTTTTTATTTTGTCTATATCTTAAAAAATGATTGAGTTATAGCACTTTGAATTTTTCTTATGGCTGACATTTTGAAACGATCTGATTTTTGTCACGTGATAACACGCGTATTTATGAACCGATTTCACTGAAACTTGGTATGTACATAGTACATACAAATGTCTCGACCGAGTTCGTTGGCCAGCATCATTCGCCATTTTGTTTCAAAATGGTGGCCATTTTAAATTTTTTAAAAAATTTAAAATTAAATGCGAAAAAATTAAAAGTTGAAAAATATTTTTCTTTTACGTGTTAGAACTTAAAACAACGATTCCAGAACACTTTTTATTTTGTCTATACCTTAAAAAATGATTGAGTTATAGCACTTTGAATTTTGCTTATGGCTGACATTTTGAAACGGTCTGATCTGAACGATCCACAATGTTGCTTTAAAATGGCATACACTTTATGATATCGTGGAATTTGGTGACTCTCTAAATCGCTTAAAATAAAACCAGGTTGAATAAAAGATGACTAATTTCTAAAAATTTCTATTAATATTCAGTCTTGACAAAAACTAGTATTCAATCTTATAAAATCACTAATTTTATAAGATTATTTCCACTAAATTGAGCTTAGTATTTTTGAACAATGTAACTTACCTTAAAATAAATAAATAAATATATAAGTATGTGAAAGCTACCTCTTCCTCCCGGCATTGCCGGAAGGACTTTTTTTTTCAAATTGTTGATTAAAATAATGATTTAATCGCTAGCTTAAATCCACTTTTTAAAATAGTTAACACCCTAAGTAAAATCCAAATGAATGCGATAAAATTTAGAAATTGGTTTGTAAACTTGTTTTATTAGATCTAAATTCGTAAAAATCTCGAAACATTTAAAAAATATATCGAATAAAAGCTAATGAATTTTAACTGTGGTTGTATGCATTATTGTAATTTTTGTGCACTGTTTATCTTTTATTTCTTTTTTCGTGGGTTAATCATATATTTTCTGATAGTGTGTATCGTATAGATATTTTGAAATTCCTTTCATTAAAATCATTCACAAAATAAAATAATAAAAGCTTCTAGAATTTTTAAACAAAAATAAATAGACATTATAATTATGACATTTCAGCCTCATTCCTTCAAACATATGGATTATTCATAGATTTTTATTTATTTCAACAAAATCATTGTAATTTAAAAAAAAGCAAACAGAAAAAAAAAATTTCATACCTATTTTCCATCGACATATTTCTTCATTTTTTTATGGTAATCCATAGAATCATTTGTAGAAAACAAATTGTCCAATATTAATTACAAAAGCAGTGGCATGAATCTATTTTACACATACCAACAGCATTTGTAAACTTTCTTGGACGTATTTTGTATAAAACACAGAATTTTACGATACTGTTGTAATATTTTTTTGCTTAAATTTTTAAACTTTGACGGACTATACGTACATAAACGGCTATTTTTACAAACAAAATGTTCTCGTTCTCTGTGTATTCCAAAGATCAACAAATAAACTATACTGTCTTTAATTATAAAATCGTCTGCGAGTTTTCCCTATTGCACATGGCATATGCGCATTCAAAAATTATAAAGCAAACAATACTTACATTACTAAACTTTGAAGTTTATCACCTGTTCGTTCAAAACAGCAGGCTTAATATTTTTTTTTCCTTTTTGAAACCACAGAAGTATAAGTGTCGCAGAAGTGTGTTTTGCTAACGACAGCTGATCGTTAACAAAAAATCACCGTAAAAGATATACTGACATATATACCTGAACCTGAAACATTTTTACACTCTTCTATTTTTGCAAGAAAAAAATACTAGATTCGTGAAAATTTTCGAATTCTTATTTTTAATGGATTTTACACATTTTATAAGGTTAAAAATGTTTTTACAAAATGTTTGTTTGTATGTCTGTGACTCTGTCTGTCTCTATGTGATATAAATTTTGTTGGCACTCTATCTCAAGAACTAATACATGGAATACGTTTTCATTTTATTTGAACCTTATACATACACATGCATATATATATATTTGTGTGTTAGAAATGTGATTCTATATGTCAATAATTAATTTATAACAAGCTGGAAATTGCATTTTAAACGTAGCAAATGAGATTGCGTTCGTGCTATGACAAAGTTCTAAAAATATTCAGTTTTTGGTGTAATGGATACAGTATTTCGGATACAGTATAGTGGCCGAAATCTTCGGTGTGTCCCTGTAAATACTATCTGCTTTCTGTCAGCGGTGTAGTCGTAAAAAAAGCAAAGGGTATATGCATAAAACAGAGGGTATACCCTAGAGTGTATACACTGTAGCTTTTGAGACACACTGTAGCTTTTTGTATGTCTTTTGAGAAACAGAGGGTATACCGAGTTCCTTAAAAAAATCCAAAGGGTATACGGCGTGTACCCACGTATACCCTCCACTACATCCCTGCTTTGTATTATACAGGAAGTAACTTATAATAAACCTCAACAACGTACATAAAATGTGAAATAGTTTAATAGTATTATAACGCGCCCCGAACGGTATCTCCCCTATAATATTATGTAATGGAATACTTGTGTGTGGCCCTGTAAATTAATAATAAATATTCTTTGCACCACCGATTGTGCAGAACGTATATTTTATCATACACTTCTTAGATACACATAGATTGTATTATATTCGAAAGCGTGTAGCATCATTAACAAATTGGAAATTGCGCGTCAAACGTGGCAAATGAGCTGTATTCGTACTACAATTAATTTTATAAATATTCTGAGCTTAATACATTAGCTGTTAAATTCTTACGCTAAAATGTTGAATATAAAATTTGATACGATTATATATCTCCAATTCAGTAACACGAAAATAATAGGACCTCTTCTTAAATAGGACGCAATCAAGATCGCAAACCTAGAATCATTACTTATCATGGGATACCGTGAAAATGCGTAACTGATTCGAAAACTACTGCTATTTTCATTTTTACTCTGTAACTCTTACAGATTCTTTTGTGATACCCTGTATATGATTTACAGTATTTATATACACAAAGTAATATGCAAAAATATGGTTACACTTAAAAACTCATATCACAACTAAAAGTGCACTTCTAGCAAAAATCTGTAACGTAGAGTAGTTTTGGTGCAGTATAGTATCCGAAATCTTTTGCGAGTGCCTGTAAATACTGTTAGCGCTTTCTATTATTAAAGAAGTAACTTGCAATAAAACTGAGCAACGTATATCAACTTAATTATATACGAAATAATTTAACATGATTGAAATACGCAGAAAACAATGTTTTCCCATATATCATTATGTGACGGAATTCTTTTGTGTAGCTCTGTAAATGAATAATAAACGTTTTTTCACCATATATTGCACCGAATGTATATTTTAATACGCTTCGGTAAATGTATATAAATTTTTTCCTGTTTGGAATGCTGTAACACCATTAAAATGAACCTGAAACATTTTTTTCTCATTGACGGTAATGTAACGTAATACTTTTGATTATCCCTGTAATCAAACTATACATCCGATTTTCATAGAATTTGAAAAACTAGACAAAATTATGGAACAATTTTATATTTTAAATTTCAAACGATTCGGTTGGATAGTTTTTGCTCTATTATATGCGGACAGACGGACAGACAGACGAACGAATGGACTGAACAACGACAATCGGTCTTACATACATACATAATTACGAACGGACCTAATTATGTATCTTTTTGTATGTATTAATCACTTAAAATTTTTTTTATCGTTTTCGTTTTCGGCCGAAAATAGGATGAGTACCAAAATTCGGTTTCAGTTTCTGTTTTGATCTTAAAAATCGTTGATTCAGTTGATCCTTAATTATGATTAACACTTTCATTCGTCTAAATGCAAGTACTTTTCTGCATTTACACATCTGTATGAGTTAATCAAGCGATAACAAATTGCACATTTGATTTCACATGCTAGGTACACATAAAAAAAGGTAATTTTTTGTTCAAAATGTGTAAATTTTATGACAAGTATGCATTTGTAAAAAATTACTCACTTATGTGTGTACTTATAATTAAGTTTAAATTAGACTAACACATAAATAAGTGTAAATCCAAGCATTTCTAGACATTTACACACTTGTGTGAGTTTTTCAAGTGATAAAAAATTACACACTTACTTTCACATCCTAAATACACATATAAACAGGTAAATTTCAGAAAAAAATGTGTAAATTTTACGACAGGTGTGTAATTTTAGAAATTTACACATATATTCGGGTAAAATTAGCTAATTTACACATTTATTTTTTAGAGTGTACTAATGTCTCGACCGAGTTCGCTGACTAGCTTCAACCGCCATCTCGTTTCAAAATGGAATTCATTTGAATTTGTAAACATTTGTGGAAATTTTTATGTTTTCAGACTTTTTATTTAAAATTGTAAACCTATGATGTTAACTTTCATTGTGTGAGTATTTAAAATGTCTTTTGATGTTTCTCTGATGTTACTTTTGATGGTCAACGTAAAATTAACAAATATGCATCCAGAAAAGAAAGCGTGTCCATTGAAGAGACTTTAGCTACAGCAGAAACCTTCCGTGTACAAATTTTGCGCTTGATACAAATATTCAAAGCTGATTGTGCAATAAATACGGATGAAACATGCATGTGTAATAATTTAATGATTATACGGATACATTTTTAAAACATTTGTTTAGAAAAACATTTCAAAATGTTTATTGCATGTAATATTATTGCCTCAAGTTTTTGTTTGTTTTCAAGAAGTAACTGGTACATTTGGACACAGGGCTCAGGAGCAGGTTGATGAATATATAAAGAAATATAAAAATGTTGTCGTCATATCTTCAAAATCCGGAAAACTCACAACATCTTTATATTCTACTTTTCACACGAAATGCATAAAACCTTATGTGGACAAAGAAAATTTTCTTTTTCTCGTTGATTCGTGGGGAGGACAAAATAATCTCGATATGTATGATGAAATATTTGAGAATGACGAGAAAATGCCTATGTGTACTGTCAAAATAAAACCGCCAAAATGTTCCCCACTTGTACAACCTTGTGATGTTTACTTTTACAGACAGGTTAAAAATTTGATTAAAAAATAAAAATTGTTCGCAATTAATTGAGGAAAATCGAGAAATAAGTTCTCGTGAGGATAGTACTAAAATCCAATCAATCGTTCATTATCAGCTCGCTTCTCCAATGTTTTCGAAAACGATAAATTACGCCTGGTATGCGTCAAAACTATTTGAACATCGAGAAATATTCATGAATATAAATGAAGTCTGTTTAACCGAAGAAATTCTAAAGACCCCTGTCTCTTAATTATTATAACTATAATCCAGGTTCTTGTATTGCTAAGAGCGAATGATTAAATAAATAATTTCTGATGCAAGTATCATATCTATATTGTATCATATTTTCATTATATTTAAAAATTTATTTTTTAAGGAAAATATGTGGTAATAATTCTGTATTTCATAAATGTCCTTTTTAAAATTTCTTTGTGTTTTATAAATTTTGATTATTAAAAAGTAATTAATCATTAAATTTGTCATTCTATAATGTTCAAAAGTGCACTAAGCGAAATAATCACAACAAATTATGATTAGTAATAAAAGAAAAAGAATTCCAACTTTTTTTTTCGAAAACTACTGAGTATTGCGCGGTACGACTTGGTCATACGAGTTATTTACTGAGTACTATTTACACAAAAAATAGCTTTGCTTTGATTTGGATAACCCCCACACTTGCCATCTCCTTGTTAGCTTTTTAACGATATAGTTCATCATTATTATATGCGTAACGTGAACCAGACAGGTACTATAAATTTCTTTAATTGTTAGAAAAAGACTGAATTCGTTCTATTTTAAATTTAAAAAAAATACATACATAAATTTAAAATTACCATCTTAAAATTATAAATTGACTAAACTTAAAGTAATTAACAAATAAATTTTATTAAGAAATCAATTTAGGAAGGTTTGGCAATTTAGTCCTTTAAATATATATATATATATGCTTTTGGCATTTTAACTTTAAAAAAATCTTTTTTTTTTTAATTAAAATGTACACTTATATTCAGTTCTTTTCTATATCCCTGTAAGGCCCAACCTGCACGATTGTGCGAGCAGCACGCCCTAGATCAAAAAAGAAAATCAAAATAAAGTATTTGTGCCTAATATGGACACCCTAAGGAAAATCTTTTTTTTTTCAATCCCATGTGCACGTAATAGGACTCCAAAAATATATGACCATGATCCCTGGACTGTTGACTATCATTATTAAAATTAGCGACCTTGTAACTATTCCGGTTTAATTTAAATTTTAAAAACAAAAAAATGTTTACAAATGTCCATATAAGGAACCACTAGTCCCTATTAGAGACAGGTGGCTCCTTATTGATCTACTACAAAAGGTGTATGGGAGAACTGCTTTTCTATGGAATTTTGGAGGAAAGGGGATAAAGAAATGTATCTTGAGGTATTGCAGGGGTGGGTAGGGCACAGTAAATATCTTCAGAACATGCACTTAGGAACGGGTGGTCATTTTCGGTCGTGGCTCTTCGAAAACCGATGCAAAGCACCTCCGTTACTACAAAATATTATGAAATGGTAGTTGGCTTTGCGTAGCTTTCTATTTTTGTAAACCTGAAGATTCACCTGCTGTACTTCCAATGTGGGCATAAGGTGCCCATATTGGGAATCAGGAGTAGTTTTATGAAATCTTGTAATAATTAAATAACGAAAACTTTTTAAAGCAAAATATGCAATAGCAATTGAAAATATGTTATAAAAGCTTTCTAAAACACTCCACATTTTAATATTTAAAGTAATTTTACAATGTCTAATAAGAATTTAAACTTACCTGTATTTACGATCAGCACACCACGAAACAACAAGTTTCCTTCTAAATGGCGAACAGCGCGCTTTTTTGTACTTTCCTGGCTTAATTATCTTTTCCAACTGCTTATCTTCACGGACATGTAGCGCGATTTCTCTATCAAAATTGTTGCTTTTAAAAATATTACGGGTGTCCGTATTGAGAGCACTGTCCATATTGGGTACAAGTACCTTACATAAAATTCCCAAGTTGCAAATTTTCTAATAAAGTGTCTGAAAGCAATTAAGGAAAATAATGGGCACGTGAGCATTTTTTTTTTTTTTTTTCATTTGGTTTCATCGATTCATTGTTTTAAATTGTTGCTTCTGAGTTGTATATAATAAATTCAAATCGAACAATCAATCTTTTTTGGAGAAAGAGTCAGGTATCATGGTTTATCAACAGATAGTGGCTGTAATGCATGTTTCACTTTCAGCCGGCATGATTAGTTTTGTTTACAATCTCATCAGGTCTTAAAGGGTTATAAGCTAAAAAACATCAGTGAGTTTTTTTTTTTTTTTTTTTTTATTATGGAACGAGAGATATGATATTATTTCAATTATCATGTTAGCGCCCTTTAATCTTTTCTTTAAAAAGCTCTTCAGTTTAAAAAATAATAATAATAATAAAGGTTGCCCTGCCAAAACGGATTACGGCCTAACTATATTGTAGATACATTTAGAGCACTGAAATGTGAAATTTTGACATTGTTATGGTAAAAAGAAAAGTTTAAAAATAAAACTCGTATCATTGTTTTTACAGTGATATAATTTTAAACTATTAACTTTTAATATTTTCAGTATATTCCGGCAAAATTCGGGGACGATAAATCATTTTAGCCAAAGATAATTTCCATACGAAAAGTGTTTTAGTAGTGTTTTATAAAAGAACGTTCTTTGATCAAGTGTTTTATATCAGTAAAAACTGTGCAAAAGTGTTGCTGAAGCATGCTCTAGGTCAAAAAAGAAAATCAAAATGCATAAAATTCCCAAGTTGCATATTTTCTAATAAAGTGTCTGAAAACAATTATGCAAAATAATGCACACGTAGGCATTTTTTTTTTTTTTTTTTTTCATTTGGTTTCATCAAAAAGCAACAGAACTTCTCTTGATATCTACTTATTCCTGTAATAAGTCATCTACGTAGAAATCAATTAAATGGGTAAAAAGTGGCTTTCTACTCACTAAAGAATAGCATTATTCTGGTAATAATGCATTTTAACCGTTTAAAGGATTTCTTTTCGTATTTATACATTTATGCTCACTTTATGAAGATTTACGGAGTATGTCTCTAATATTGTATGCTTTAGTACTTATAACTGTTCACTTTTACGATTTTCTGCCATCTGTATAAAAATCTTTATGTACAGAAGTGAATACACGATCTATTTAGCTTGAAAAAAAAATAGCTACAAAATATTAATCTCTAAAATCGATTTTAATACTTCGTTTCTTAAGAATTCATTAAAAATGTACAATTAATTTAAATGTCTCTGAATGACAAAATCTGTCTGTTAATGAATACATCTTCCATTCTTAGGAAATTTTTTCTTAACTAACTTGCAAGAAATTTCACTTAAGGTGCTAATATAGTTTGGCGCCGTCACTTAAGATGAAGTTACAAATTGCCATTTGTGAATCATTTAAATTTATTATTATTATTGTTATTGTAATTAAAATCTATCCTAAATGTCTTTTTTTTTTTTTTTTTTTTTTTTTTTTTAGTAATTAAACGTACGAATAAAGAAAATACACAAAAACGTATTTTTATTGTCAGTAGATGGCAGCACTAAAATAATAACTAGAACTCTAGGAATGTAGGAATGTAGAAAGAGATAAAAGACGGAACGTAAACTTTATTTGTTTATTGAACAACATACATACGTAAACTTATATAAATAAAACAAAGTAAAACATGAGAGGGCGTTGCCAACATTAGTGACGACTAGTGACTGCATTCAAATTGGAAGCATAGAATTGAGACTTCATTAATTTAAATTACTTTAAACTACACGTAGGACAATATATAGCTCGTTATTTCTTTTGCATGGTTTTAACTCTGACACTGGAACAAGCATTGAAAGAAACAAAGCCTTAGAAATGGTGATTAGGGGATCGATTAGAAGGGCGGGTATATCTACAGTATAAAATAAGTCTAGCAACAAGCTCAGTTGGTTTCTTTCGCAGAAACTCAGAGATGATTATTATTCAAAAAGAAAATATTTGATCAGAAGCTAAAAGTAAAATGATTTAAGTGAGAAATCAAGTCTCTTGAGCAGAGCACACGACAATTTCAGGCTGAAAAGACAGCCTTAGACGGCTCCCTACAAATGCTTTAAAATGTTATTACATGCGATAAAAAACACTTTAATATTTTCTAACCGTGCAGTTATACTGTAAATTTAAAGATGTTACTTTACTTAGTCGTAATTTAACCTTTACTTTTTATTAAATAGTTACAAATGGTCCTATCAGTTGTGTTTATCGTTTGAGTTTCTTTAAACATGACACATGCACACACATATATGTATACCTACATACATATACACTATATGGCCAAAGACGACCGGCCACTTGCGATTTTAGACATATTCCTAAATATCTAGAAAAACAGTGTGTTGCGCTTTTAGTTACAGAATCCACACTCTGAAATACGTCAAGTTTGACAGCACATTTTATTTTATTTTATTTTATTTTATTTTATTTTATTTTTTTTTTTTTTGGGGGGGGGGGGGGCATTGGATAGCTGAGATTGATCTGTACAAAGGTCGTTTTTTACTTTTTCGATTTTGTTTTCAGATATTTTTTATGAGGACACTTTTATTTTCGAGGCGACTTCGAAGGGAAACCATCCTATTAAGAATAAATCTGAAATCAAAATTGAAAATGTAAAAAACCGGCCTTCGTATAGATCGATCTAAACTATCAGCTATCAAAAACAAAAGTATCATTTAAAAAGGTTGAGATGCAACAGACATATCTATACTAGTAAAAGAACAAAACGCTCTGTCTGTGTGTGTGTGTGTGTCTGCGATGGCTAGCAAAATCTATGGGACGTACGAAACTCAAAAATTTTCTGAGAGTAGCCCAATATCTCTCCTAATGTACCTGAAGCTCAGAATTTTAATTTTTTGATTAGTTTCATAGATATTAATTATGAAGCGGAACTCACTCTCTTCAAAAAGTCGTTTTTTTAATGTTCCGGGAAAGAAATCGTTTGCACATGCGCAGAAACCCTTTTACGCATCTAAACGAAAGAAGAACCATTTAACGGCGTTTATTTCTGATTTTGGATCAATTTTTTTAAATCCAAATCAACCAAACCGCCCGACGCAGTTAAAATTCAGAGACATATTTCGAAATATATTTTTAGGTCTCAAATGCAATAATCAATTCTAAAAAATATTGAAGTTAACCCTTTGAAAACAAATATTCAAAAATGGTCGTTTTTTCCAAAACTATTTTTCTCCCTTTTGTCAATGCCCCTCTAGGGCGTAATTTTTAAGATATAAACAAGCCAAGAAAAGATGTTAAAGTTGAAACTTTCTTCTAACCGATGGTATAATTGGCTTTAAAATATTTGGATTTTAACCCTTTGAAATACACTGGCAAAAGAAGTTCATTTTGCGACTCGCAGAGAGGATATTTTTTCTATGCTAAAATTATCTTAACATACATATTTCAACTCAATCTTTTAAAATCTTCTCAATAGAACAACTTTATACTCCCTACAGAAAATTCGAAACGTTCGGATCGATAGAAATATTTTTTACAAAATAAAATGTGCGAAACTTTTGATGAAATCAATAAAAACAGATCGTTTTCATTGCGGTTTTGCCTTAACAAAGCGCAATCCTATAGGTACCGGCAAACAAAAAACATATTCTTAAAGCTTAAAAACATTCTTATAATCTATGATGCAATCGGTTTTTAAAATATAAGATTTAACCCTTTCAAATACACCGGCAAAAGGAGGCACTTTGCGACTCACGTATAGAATATTTTTTCTACGCTAAAAATATCTAAGCGTACATATTTCAGCCCAATCTTTTAAAAGCATCTCAATAGACCAAATTTGCACCTTCTTAAAAAATTTTTGAAACGATCGGACGAGTAGAAATAATTTTTACAAAATAGAAAGTGGGAAAAATTTGAGGAAATCAATAAAAACCAGATCGTTTCATTGCGTTTTTGCCTTTGCAGGGCGCAATTCTATATACGTCCTGACAAACCGAAAATATTTTCTTAAAGCTAAAACATTCTCATAATTTATGTTGCAATTTGTTTTTTAAAAAAAATATGAGATTTAACCCGTTCAAATACACCGACAAACACGAATTACATCCCGGCTCATGGAGAATACTTTTTTGCCACGCTAAAAGTAAATAGACGTCCATATTTTAACACTATCCTTTTAGAGCCTTTCAATAAACCAGATTTACATTACTTTCAAAAACTTTGGAACTTTCGTATGGATAGAATTCTTTTTTACAAAATAAAATGTGTAAAAAATTTTACGAATTCAGTAAAAACCTGAGTGTTCCGTCGTGGTTTCGTTTGCTTTCGGTTAGCATAGTTTCCAAAAGATCAAATTACATAGAAAACAAAATACCAAACAGCCAGTGTTTTCAATTCAATATCTTTTCGCGATTTTTCCGTTTAAAAATATAAATTTTGACAAAATGGACTTAAAGATATAAAATCACAGAAATTTGAGTTTAATTTAAGGGTCATTTAGAAAGCAAATAATATATTTGAAAACTGAATAACATCACGGGCCCGGGCAACGCCGGGCAGGACAGCTAGTATTTTTATAAATTTCCTTGATAGGAATAATATTACCGAGCGAGTCCTTGACGAAGTATTATTTGGTGCTGCCATCTACTGTTTTATTATAGTAGTTTTATCTTTTTACCCTAAAAGTCAAATATTTCAAGGAGGGGGGGGGGAGGGCGGATTTTTTATCTTTTTCTAAAATACTTTTTTAAGATAAAAATGTCTCAACATTTTTAGGAAATTATAATAAATAAAAAAGTAATTTATTAGTTTAATCCTTAATGTATATTAATAATTAGAATAAATAGCATGGCTTACTTATTTTTAGTGTCGCCATCTATTAGTAAAACTTGTATTTATTTGGTAACTTTATAACTTGTTTCTTATTTTTTATTTTTATTCATTTGTTATATCCGGAAATGGATAAAAAAAATATACGGATTGCGTTTCATTTAAACTTTAGTGTGTCCTGTCATCTGGAATTTAAATATTATACTAGCTATGTAGTACAATTTCCTAAAATATACTGAACGAATAAAGCTTATAAGTGTGGGACAAGTGCCTGTAGTAAAACAACTATGCGTTATCGTGTTTCAGTGTTTGCTTCTATATTTCGCCAAGGTTCAGAAATCCAGGGTCGATTTATGGGCTTTATCATACATATGAGAGATAGCTTAAAAAAGTTGATAGCTAAGCTGTAAACCATTCTCCATTTAGTTTGAACTGATGTTTTACTCGTAAAAATAATTTTATTAGACAGCGAGAATTGTTATTTTTTATACATAACCTGCCTGAATAGTTACTAATCGCTTCAGGCGATACTATTTCAATAGGCATTGAAATAACTATGAATAATTTTAAATAACAGCAAAAAAATTCTGGTCTATAGACCTAAATATTTGAATTATTTATTTATTTTTATTTGTTTATTATTATTATTATTATTATTATTATTATTATTATTATTATTATTATTATTATTATTATTATTTAATCATTGTATATTTAAACAAGCAAACTTTCGTAGTTAAAAAATTATTTATACGCAAGAAAACGTATATTTCATTTATATTTTTGTAAATGTCAATTATCGCACATATATTTTTTCAGTTGTGTTCCGAAAATGATTGATGAAAATTTTTGTTCTAAAAATAAGACTGTCAGGATCTGATAGCACCTGTGCTAAAGAATGTAATGTCTACTCTTTCTCTATTTGAATATTTTGTATGGTATGGTTGTGTACGGAATTTCCAAGGTGACATTCCTTCTTTGTGGAAAGGGGAATTGCCAGATAATCCTTTGCAGGTGGTGTGTTAGAGAAAGGAGATAGCTGAGAGGCATGTCCATCTGTCAGTGAAGTATGCGGATGATGAGCAGATTAGCAGCATGTCACTAAGCAAGAAAAGAATGAAGTATGTGTCCAATGAGGAAGCTCCAAAGGGGTTTATGTTGGGGAAAGCAGTGATTTGGAAAGGGCAAGTTTGCCTGAGATCATTCATTCCGTACCTAGGTGTCGTACCTAGAGGTTGCTCTGTGTGGAAGAGCGTAAAGTGTGCGTTTTCTGGTGCGCAAAGGACATAGACGTCCTGGTGTTTAGTGCTCTGGGCTAAGAAGTGCAGGCCCAGTATACTTGTGTTGGGAGACTCAAGGTTGAGCTCCAAAAAAGTGAATTTAACGTGTATCGAGTGTGAGGTGGAAGGTGTAATTGGAATAGTACACAACCAATCTTTACGGTATCTAATTTAATGTTGAACCGGATCACCTATATCCGAGTTGTAGTTGTATATATTTGTAAATAGCGTATTTTGTGTGTACATATATTCTTAATAAACTGATAATTCAGTTACTAGCGTAAGTCTTCATTTACACCAATCTCACAGTGGGTGACCGATATCACCTAGTAATATCGGTGGTGGCAGCTATATCTACCACGGACATTCTTCAAAGTTTTGTGGACTGAGTGGAACGAATCGGGATAGAATCGTCTGAAACCAGTGACCAGCGAGCCGTGTTGCAGTCTGTTAATGCCGGAGTATCCAGTGGAATTCTTGTGTGGTCGTACCATATCGTCGAGTATGTGCTAAAGCATCGTGCCGGATCGTCGATTGTATGCTAAAGTGTCGTGCCGTATCGTCGAATGTGTGTAAAGTGTCGTGCCGTATCGTCGAGTATGTGCTAAAGTATAGTGCCGAATCGTCGAGTGTGGACTAAAGTTTTGTGCGTATCTTTATTAGAAAGAACTAAACTGAACTGTTGTGCCATATTACCGCTACATCGTGGAGCTACCTGTGATTAGAAAAGTACCCCAGCAAAGAAAGTATAAGGTAAGGTGTTTTGATCATATCTTTCTGCTGACATCTCGAACCAAAATTTGTTGTTGTATAATTAATAGTAATTTAAGTAAATTGTCTATATCATTTATGTGTTTTATCAATACTCCCTACCTATAAAGTGTTAATAACCATATTGGCTATTGTTTTAAGGAAAGGTCATAATAACTTGAGCTAGTATTGATTGTCTATAATTTTTTTTTACTAATTGTGGTAATAGTAGTTGGAAGGAATAATTAAATTTACTTAAAGTTAAATTATTGTTAAAGTAATATTTAAATGAAGCAACATTTTTTTAAGTTTGAAAAGTGTATAATAACATTTGCTTAGGATTTTGATTGGCCAGTAGTAGAAAAAAAAAGGCTCAAAAGAGAGCCAAAGTGAAAAAAAATGGCCCAAAAGAGAGCCATAGTGGAAAAAAAAAGGCTCAAAAGAGAGCCATGGTGAAGAAAAATAAAAGTAAAGATTTTCAGTATATTTGTTTTAAGTGTGAGAACCAGTATTGAATTCGGAAATATTTTAGTGAGGATAATTGTAGAAATTTATGTATGCATGTTTTACAATTTTTCTTTATGTGGATTTTTTTGATTGACATCAATATTTCTATTCAATTTCAACGTATCAGTATTATTATATAAATTGTATGTTGTTATCTAAGTGTATATATTGGAATCTATATTACATAGTAGTCAAATCAAATTATTGTTTTACCTTTTTGTTTTATTGGAAGTAAATTGTGTGATATCAATGGTTGAGAAAAATTAGAGTATTAAGTAGGTTAATTAGAAATGAAATGTATTGATTATCTGAAGGGTATTAATTAGTATAATAAGTGGAGAAATATCTGTACTAAGTTAGAAAATTAGGAAATATTAATTGGGTAGGTTTAACTATTCTTGTAGGGTGGTAATAACAATCGGTGAAGGTATGGCTTTCTTATTGAAACTAAAAAAGGTTGATCTTCAGGGGATAGCCGAAGAATTGGGTGTTGAATTCGCGGAAGATGATACCAGAATTCAGCTTAAGAAAAAGATAATGGACAGTGATGAGTATGACGAGGGGGTTGTTAAGGAATTATCTGACACTATTGTTGCAGAACGATTAGAACAGGAAAAATTAGAGCGCGAAAGGTTAGAAAAACAGGAAAACTTAGAACTCGAAAAGTTAGAAAAACAGGAAAAATTAGAAATGGAAAAATTAAGAATGGAACATGAATTAGAAATGGAGAGACTAAGGGTTCAAGGATCGGCAAATAATTTTAATGGGTCTAGGGAATCTAGTAATGAAAGTAACATAGAAAAATTGATCAAAAGTGCTAAAACTCTATCTATCAAAGTACCAGAAGGGACTGAGGGATGGAATTTATTTTTTAACAGTTTAGAAAGGGCATTCAAAACTAAAAATGTACCGGAAAACCAGCAGGCCGAAATTCTACTAAATATGTTTGGAGATAAGGCGGATAATTTGTTAATTTATACGACTACGGAACAAATGGAGAATTATGAGGAATTAAAGGAGTTAGTTCTAAGGGAACATGAGCCGACACCGAAGGCGTGTTTGGAAAATTTTAAGAAGGCTAAGAGAAACCAGAATGAAACTCATGTATTATTTGTATCGCGTTTAATAGCGACATGGAAAAATTATTGTAAGATTAGAGGTGCTGACTCTTATGAAAAGGTAATCCAGTTAATAGTTACGGATAAATTAGTAAGTACGTTAGATGAGGATACCGCGTCATATATTGGGTTAACTCATCAAGGTAAATGGTTAGAAACTTCTAAAATTGCTAAAGAATGTGACAATTATTTTGACGCTAAATAATAAGTCTTACGCCGTTACGTATAAAAGCTTTAAAGGTAAAGATAGGCACTTAAACAATGAAAAAATGAGACCGAGGGAGGATGGCAAAGTTAGTAATAATTGGAGGTAAAACGGGAATAATGAGATTAATTCTTTTCCGGATAGGAAAATAGATTTTAAGAAGCCTAATGATGCTTCAGCTCCTAAATGCTTTAAGTGTGGTTTGAGAGGTACCAACGTTTTTGTAATAAAGTGGGTAATGAGGGAAATAATAGTAATAAAGGACGAGACCCGAAAGCGGGTGTGCATAAGGTTGTGGTAAAAGAAAGCAAAGAGTTACCTAATGGAGCTATTGTGGCGAGAATATCGGCAAAGGCCGAGCAGAGAACTAACGTTATTGGTGAGAAATTAAATAAACTTGAGAAATTAAATAAACTTGAGAAAATTGAAGTTAGTGTAAATGGGCAAAAAGCAAAGGGATTGGTTGATTCTGGATGTGAAATTAGTGTTGTTCATAAAGATTTGGTACCGGAAGAGAAATTAAAAGGGGCGGGTAGTATTTATTTACAAGGGTTATTCGGTGAAGCAGTTAAATCGCCGTTGGTTAAACTACCGTTAGCTATTCCGCAATTCGGACAAACTAATATAATTCATCAGGAAGTACTTTGCGCAGTGACTGATAATATTAATGAGCAAGTGATTTTACATCCCGAAGTGATTAATGAGTTGTCAGGTGTCAACCGCGAGGGGCCATTGCTAGAGGCCCAAGAATTAGAAAGTTCAGAAATTATTGTTGATAACTTGAATGAAAAGGAAGGTATGAATAACGATAGTTGTAATGTTTACGCAATAGAAGCGAGTTCGCAAAATGTACAAAGTCAGAATCCAGAAAAAACAGAAGTGGAGAAAGATAATAAAGCTATTGTTAGCAATTCAGATATGTTTAAGGAATCCCAATTAGAATGTGAAGAGTTAGAGAAAGCTTGGGAATTAGCTAAAATGGAAAAGGGGGATTATTATATTGTAAATGGCTTATTATATCATAAAGAGAAATTGTTAGGCGAAAATATAGCGCAATTAGTAGTACCCAAAGTCAGAAGGGAAGAAATCTTAAAATTAGCGCATAGTTCGGTATTTGCAGGGCATCATGCAGCTAAGAAAACTTTACAGAGAATCAGGTATTCATTTTATTGGGAGGGGATGGCGAAAGAAACTAAGCAATTTTGTGAGTCATGTTTAGAGTGCCAGTTGACTAGAGGTGTTAAAGTAAATGATAGAGCTCCTATTTCCCCAGTGTCGCGTCCGGAACTTCCATTTCAGGTAGTTAATGTTGATTTAATTGGGCCTATTGATCCTAAAAGTTCCCAAGGGCATCAGTATATACTAGCTTTAATTGATCAACATACCAGGTGGGCGGATGCGATCCCTTTAAAAAGTTTAACTGCTAAAACCGCGTGTGATGCGTTACTTCAAATATTTATGAGGACAGGAATTCCGAATATAATTGCCTGCGATAATGGAACCAATTTCACTGCCGACTTAACGAAAGAATTTGAGAAAAGGTTAGGTGCTAGTCCAAGATTTTCGACCCCACAGTATCCACAGTCTAACGGGCTTGTGGAACGATTTAATCAGACTTTTAAACGTATGTTACATCATACTATTAGAGAAGAAGGAAAAAAGTGGCATGAACAAATACCATTTGTATTATGGGCGTATAGGGAAGTCCCAAATTCTATGACGGGAATCGCACCTTTCCAATTATTATATGGTAGAGCGCCGGAGGGTCCTTTATCGATTCTCAAGTCATCCTGGGGAGGAGAAAATAATCGAGCTCAGTTAGATACTACGCCGATCCATGAGTATTTGAATAAACTTAGGGGACGCTTAGAAAGAGCCGCAAATGAGGCAAAATTATCGTCCGAGGTGCAACAAAATAGAATTGCGTATCATTATAATTTAAGATCAAAAGAAAAAACGTTTGAAGTAGGCGATAAAGTAATATTGTTAATCCCCGATTCAATTAATAAATTATATTCTAGGTGGCAAGGGCCGGCAACCATAGTCGAAAAACGAAATCGGCATTCGTTTATAGTTGAGTTAGCTGACGGGAGTAGGAAGCATGTGCACCAAAACAAAATACGAGAATTTATTGCTAAATGTAATATAGTTAATATTGTTTTTGAGGGTGATGAGGAATTTGGAGAAGTTGGGGAAATTCCTATTTTGAACCGTGGTCAGGAAGTAGAACGAGATATAGAGAGATTCGAAATAAAAGGGTTATCCAACAATCAAGTTAAAGATATAAAGTCTATTTTGAGGGAGAATAAAGAGGTGTTTATGGGTCCTGTACGACCAACTGAAGTAGGAGAACACCGTATTGATCTTAAACCGGGGGTGGAAAGGAAAAAGCCAAAGTTATATAGTGTACCGGTAGCTTACAAAGAGGAAGTAGATTGACAGATTCAGGAGTTATTAGAATTAAATCTAATCGAAGTGTCAAATGCTGAAATTAGTCATCCAATTGTTTGTGTGGCGAAAAAAGACGCAACTGTTAGATTTTGTATAGACTATAGAGCTTTAAATTCGGTAACTCAGGTTCCAACCTTTCCGGTGAAAGATTCTCAGGAAATCATGTATACCGCAGGGGCGGCTAAGTATTTATCATCGATTGATTTATTGAGAGGTTATTGGCAGATTAAAATGGCGGAGGAGTGTAAACATTTGACAGCTTTTACAACACATAATGGAACTTATCAGTGGCGTACAATGCCTTTTGGATTATCAGGGGCGGCTGCCACGTTTCAGAAAGATATGAATGAGGTTCTTCAAGGTCATCGGAGGTATGCGGAAGCATATATTGATGATGTCATCATTTTCTCCGACACCTGGGAAGAGCATTGTGAGCATGTTAGGGCTGTCATTGAAGAACTTAAAAGCAGAAATTTTACGATTAGACTAGATAAATGTAAATTTGGAGAGAAATTAACTAAGTTTTTAGGTCATGTAATTGGGGGTGGAACGCATGCACCTGATGAGGAAAAAATAGGATCAATAAGGGATCTAAAGCGACCAAAAACTAAAAAGGAAGTTAGATCTGTTTTGGGTGTATTTTTGTATTTTTGGTGTATTTTTGTCGGCCGATTATCTACGCTATGGGATATAGGCCCTATGGGGTGGGTTGCCCTCCGTGGGGGTCTTTCTAAGGGAACCTAACCCGTATTTACGCAAGGTTCGAAGAAAACCACGGAAAACTTCGAACGGTTAGGCCGACGGTCGCGATTGGGCTCGAACCCAGCACCTACCGTCTACCAGTTTGGAGGTCAGAACCTCGCGGCCACTGGTGGGGCAGATCTGTTTTGGGATTAATGGGATTTTACCGATCTTATATTCCAAATTATGCCGAAATTGCTATACCTTTAACCGAATTGACAAAAGGGAAGGTTAAAAATACTGTACCATGGGATGAAAGGGCAGAAAAAGCATTTAATACCCTTAAGGGGACAAGGGACCTTGAAATCCTTAAAAATATTTTTTTTTTATTTTTTGTAAATTTTACCTAAATATTATTCAAGGGTACATTATATGCATTATAACATGCATTTATCACAAAAAAAATGCAAAAAAAAAATTATTTTTGAGAAAAAAATGGCATTTTACGCAGCGTCTTCGAAATCTTCGAAATGCGGACTGTGCATTCCATATCAATGAAAATCCCCAATATTTTTTATGAAAGTTTGTTTTATATATATAAACAAAATTGTGCATCGAATTTTGAATATTTGAATTTAAAAGTTAAAAAAAAAAAAATTGAAATTTTGAAATTTTTTCCAAAAATTTTTTCAAAATTTTCACTTTTTTTTTTTTTTTTACTTCTTAAAATTCAAATATGTAAAAATCGATGCTTTATTTTGTTTATATATATAAAACATACTTTCCAAAAAAATATTGGGGATTTTCATAGATATGGAAAGCGCAGGGGGCATTTCGAAGATTTCGAAGACGCTGCGTAAAATTCCATTTTTTTCTCAAAAATAATATTTTTTTAAAAATATTTTTGTGATAAATGCATGCCATAATGCATATATGCACCCTTGAATAATATTTAAGATGAAATTTACAAAAAATAAAAAAAAAATTGAAAAAAAGTGAAAATTTTGAAAAAAATTTCAATTTTTCAATTTTTTTTTTTTTTTAACTTTTAAATTCAAATATTCAAAATTGGATGCACAATTTTGTTTATATATATAAAACAAACTTTCATAAAAAATATTGGGGATTTTCATTGATATGGAATGCGCAGTCCGCATTTCGAAGATTTCGAAGACGCTGCGTAAAATGCCATTTTTTTGTCAAAAATAATTTTTTTTTTGCATTTTTTTTGTGATAAATGCATGTTATAATGCATATAATGTACCCTTGAATAATATTTAGGTGAAATTTACAAAAAATAAAAAAAAATATTTTTAAGGATTTCAAGGTCCCTTGTCCCCTTAAGGAGAGTTATGTAAAGTGACGAGTTTGGCTACACCTATCGTAGGCCGGGAATATCAGCTCCACGCAGATGCTTCCGACCTGGCAGTAGGATGTTGTCTTACTCAAAAAGATGAAAAGGGTCAGTATAAACCGATAGCTTTTGCCAGACAGAAATTGTCAGGGGCTCAGCGTGCTTGGCCGAGTATAGAGAAAGAGGCTTGGAGTGTTCTCTTTGGGTTGAGAAAGTTTGAAAAATGGACCTATGGATCTCAAATTGAGATCATTACAGATCATAATCCATTAAAATTTCTCACCGAAACAACCCCAAGATCACCCAAATTCACTAGATGGACTCTTGCCTTGCAACGCTGGAACCTGAGTATTTCTCATCGTCCAGGAGCCCAACTTTTAAACGCTGACGCAATTTCCAGACTACATAGAAAGAGCTGGGAAGAACAACCAGTTGTTAGCCCATCAGCATCAACGACCCAGTAGTGGACAACCTTAAAGGGATGTCGTCACACATTTAATTTTTTTTTCTGTGTGGGTGTAAATATTTTTTTGATTTGTTTGTTTATAATATTGTATTAACATGTGTATTGTTTATGTAATAATAATATTAGTAAAGGTTCAGTAGAGATGTCAGTAGATAGTGTTCAGACACCTGGAAATACCTATGTAATAAGCATAATGAAGAAATCTGTAAAGAGACTATTGAACTCTTCTGCGATATTATTATATATTTGGGGAAAATTAGCCCCTAAAAGGCATATTTTCCGCTAAGGTGGGGGGTGTCAGGATCTGATAGCACCTGTGCTAAAGAATGTAATGTCTACTCTTTCTCTATTTGAATATTTTGTATGGTATGGTTGTGTACGGAATTTCCAAGGTGACATTCCTTCTTTGTGGAAAGGGGAATTGCCAGATAATCCTTTGCAGGTGGTGTGTTAGAGAAAGGAGATAGCTGAGAGGCATGTCATCTGTCAGTGAAGTATGCGGATGATGAGCAGATTAGCAGCATGTCACGAAGCAAGAAAAGAATGAAGTATATGTCCAATGAGGAAGCTCCAAAGGGGTTTATGTTGGGAAAAGCAGTGATTTGGAAAGGGCAAGTTTGCCTGAGATCATTCATTCCGTACCTAGGTGTCGTACCTAGAGGTTGCTCTGTGTGGAAGAGCGTAAAGTGTGCGTTTTCTGGTTCGCAAAGGACACAGACGTCCTGGTGTTTAGTGCTCTGGGCTAAGAAGTGCAGGCCCAGTATATTTGTGTTGGGAGACTCAAGGTTGAGCTCCAAAAAAGTGAATTTAACGTGTATCGAGTGTGAGGTGGAAGGTGTAATTGGAATAGTACACAACCAATCTTTACGGTATCTAATTTAATGTTGAACCGGATCACCTATATCCGAGTTGTATATATTTGTAAATAGCGTATTTTGTGTGTACATATATTCTTAATAAACTGATAATTCAGTTACTAGCGTAAGTCTTCGTTTACACCAATCTCACAGTGGGCGACTGATATCACCTAGTAACATCGGTGGTGGCAGCTATATCTACCACGGACATTCTTCAAAGTTGTGTGGACTGAGGGGAACGTCCGACAAAGACCGAATGACATAACATCAATTTTTAGCTCTGTTTCGATTTTCGAGCAGACTACAAATCGGAGTTCAAATACACGTGTGCCAACTTTGTAACTATCAGTTGCTACAACGACCGTTTCCCATCGAGTATTTGCGGTGATGTTCCCATAGGAATGCAAAAAATATAGTTCGTTTTTTCTTGAGGATTATCAGGATGAGCGAAGCGAATCCTCTACTAGGCCATTCAAATTACATTTTGTCGTACACTTTACAAAAAAACTATTCAATATTTTAATTTCAAATTAAACACAAAAATAAATTATGATCTGTAGATTTGCACAATATAATTTTTTTTACAGTAAAACGTTAAAAAAAATATTATTTTAATTAATTTATTTTACATGCATTTCCAATACGGACGCATTTTAGCAAATAAATAGAAAATGAAAAGCATATATTTTCAGAAAAAAATATAAATCATGAAGTAAGTAATCATAGATAGAATCATGATTAATTTAACTAGCAAAAGCCGTGCTTTGTTTGGATTCGCGAAGCATTATTTCATAAGATAAATATTTGAAAATAACATTATTATTTTATATTATTTTTGCATCTTTATTAAGCAAAAACTTTATCTTATGTTTTGGCGTAATTAAATTTTAGAAATGTAAATTCAGCCAAATAATTAAGAATTTCCTCGGAATTTTTTATCTGTGATATAAGACTGGTATAAATAAAAATATTTTCGAAGCAAAATTTTACAAAATATTTTTTTAATTTTTAATCAAAAGTTTTAAAGATGTTTTTACATTTCCCAATAGCCTCTGGAGTTATCTGAAATGATTTGAAATAGGTATGTTTTCAATCTTTGTAATTCACATCAAATAATCTTTGATAGCAATCTTAGAATAATACATTCAAACAAAATATTTGGAAAAACATTAAAATCTACTCTCGTTGATACTAAGAACTATTAAATGTATTTTTTTTTTTTAATTCTAATTTCTCCTTTTTTTCTGCATACCAGCATATGAAATTTTTTTATATTGTAGAATCTCTCGTAAGGAAATTTTCTATTAAATGATAAACCTTGAAGGAATTTCACTCTCGACAACGCTACGTACGTTAAGCAAACTGGTGTCTCTTTATCCCCAATATCTACTACTGCTTTATCTGATGTCAAACCTTGAGATTTATGAATTATAACTGCAAAAACTGATTGCAAAGGAAATTGTTTTATTGAGCAATTTATGCTTCCATTTTTCCAGAATTTAATTATTGGGGGAATTGGTACGCACCAATTCTTATAAGTTAAATTACTGCAGTATTCAAATTTATCCATGATTATTCGCGGTATCTGGTCTGATGGCTTGTGATTTTCTTTAATACGCGCAACAAAGTCTAAAGTACCGTTCACTAAACCTTTTTCGGTCCACAAATAAGAACGTAACATTACTTTAAATCCAAATGATAAAGTAAAAAATGATTAAAGTCCATTTATAGTTTCTGAATCGGCCAACTTTGCTTTAGTACATTTATAAAGAGCTTGAATCGAGGCAACAACTTTAAGCAGTTCTTTTAATTTTTCATTTATATGGCAAATTTAAAAATTAATTTTATTTGCTTACAATTCTTTTGTTGCCACTTTACTAAAAAAAAAAAAAATTCCATAATACAATTCTTTTAAAATGTTTAAGTGTCATCTGTGCAAACGATTTTGCGGAGTGATGAAAACATATTTCATTTATTAAATTAATCATGATTCTATCTATAATTATTTACTCCATGATTTATATTTTTTTCTGAAAATATACGCGTTTCATTTTTTATTTATTTGCTAAAATGCGTCCGCATTGGAAATGCATGTAAAATAAATTAATTAAAATAATAATTTTTTGAAAAGTATTTCTGTAAAAAAAATAATATTCTGCAAATCTACGGATCATAATTTATATTTGTGTTTAATTTCAAGTGAAAATACTGTATAGTTTTTTTGTAAAGTGTACGACAAAGTGTCATTTGAGTGGACTAGTAGAGGATTCGCTTCGCTCATCCTAATAAAATGTTTCCATTATTCAGCAAAATCGTTTGCACAGATGACACTTAAACATTTCAAAAAATTGTATTGTGATTTTTTTTTTTTTTTTTTTTTTTTTTTTTTTTTTTTTTTTTTTGTAAAGTGGCAACAAAAGAATTGTAAACAAATAAAATTAATTGTTAAATTTGTTATATAAATGAAAAATTAAAAGAATTGAAGCGTGAAGTTGTTGCCTCGATTCAAGCTCTTTATAAATGTACTAAAGCAAAGTTGGCCGATTCAGAAACGACAAATTGACTTTAACCATTTCTTACTTTATCATTTGGATCTAAAGTAATCTTACGTTCTTATTTGTGGACCGTAAAAGGTTTAGCGAACGGGACTTTAGACTTTGTAGCACGTAATAAAGAAAATCACAAGCCACCAGACCAGATATCGCGAATAATCATGGATAAATTTGAATACTACAATAATTTAACTTATAAGAATTGGTGCGTGCCAATTCCCCCAATAATTAAATTCTGGAAAAATGGAAGCATAAATTGCTCAAGGAAAGAATTTCTTCTGCAGTTAGCTTTTGCTGTTACAATTCATAAACCCCAAGGTTTAACATTAGATGAAGCAGTTGTAAGATATTGAGGATATATAGACACTAGTTGGCTTAAAAACGTATGTAACGTTGTCGAGAGTGAAAATCCTTCAAAATTAAGCATTCAATAGAAATTTTCCTTACGAAAAATTCTACAATATCAAAAATTCTCATGCGCTAACATGTATAAAAACGAAGAAATTAGAAAAAAAAATTTACAGTTAAAAATTCATAGTATCAACGTGAGCAGATTTCAAATGTTTTTCCAGAAAATAGGATTTTGACGAAGTAACTTTCTTCAAGCTCTCTTCCAATATATTATTCTAAAATAGCTATCAAAGATTATTTGATGTTAATTACTAAGATTGGAAACATGCATACTTCAAACAACTTTAAAAAACACCAGTGGTTACTGGAAATTGTAAAAACATCTTTAAAAGAGCTTTTAGTTGAAAATTTATAAATATTTTGTAAAAGTTTGCTTCGAAAATATTTTATTATGCCAGTCTTACATCATAAATAAAAAATTAAAATGCGCCAAAACATAAAATAACGTTTTTGTTTAATAAAGATGCAAAAATAATATTAAAAAATATTTTTACTTTCGAATATCTGTTTTATAAAATAATGCTTTGCGAATCCAAACAAAGCATGGCTTTTGCTAGTATAATAAACAAGAGTTTTCCTAGAAATAGATCTAGTCTTATTCGATTCATCTAAAACAAATTCATATTATATATTAATTTTTAAAAAATTGCCCAGGCCAATTCCGAAAATTTAAAAATATTACGAACATATATAATCAAATTCAATTTAAAAATGAATTTACGGATCTCAAAATATACTGCACGTATAAATGTAAAAATTTCAGAATAAGTAGACTGCAGATATAAGACTGTGTTTAAAAAATTAGAACAATATGAGCTATATTTGCTGAGTCATTAAAAGGCGGCTTTTCACATTTCTTTTGATTTCGAATTAGCTGTATATGAGTTACATCATCTACAAATTCTACGATACGATACGATAAGATTTTAGACTTAAGGCTCACTCGAATACTATCGTATTCCATGATAAGGGAGTATAAGTATCAAAGGAGTATCAAAATTTAGAATTTTTCAGCAATTAGCAGCAAAATGGCCAAAAAAATAAAAATTAAAGGTACGCTTGGTTGCAAAAACAATAACTAAATGGATGGTAAAATGTATCAACATTTTTAATTGATTTTTCTGCGTCATTAAAATCAGTTCTAAAATTTTCCCACTATTAGTGGATCTCCTTTTCGAATACGATAACCGTACCCAAAGAGGGGGGCAAAATGGTTGGAAAGGTATGGGAAATGCACAATATGAATGAATGGTTACAGGGCTTTCCGGTGACATATCACGTGAGAGATGTCGGCTAAATTTATAGAAGTGCCTCCTCCGCATAGGCAAAGTAGGGGGGGGGGGAGATGTATAACATGAAATAGCTGTCAGAGAGCTTACAATGATATATCATAAGTCGGCAAAATTTATAAAAGTACCCCCAGGGTTTTAACTATTATGCCCTCCGGAATAGACCCCAGTTCATTGCTATATGTAGCGATTCAGATAGCCTTTAGATTCAGATTCGGCTGTGGGGTTAGATATCAGAAACATTTCAGATTTTCTTCTGGATAGGTTCCCATATAGGAAAGTGGTGTCACACGGAAATATTTGATTGGTTGAGACGAATCTAGACAAAAGAGATTATTATTTTTGTTTTTTCGTCATAACGAAACATTTTTCTTTTTGTTTTTAACCGACTTCAAAAATGAAGGAATGTATCAATCCGACTACATGTATTTTATGGCCCTATTTATGCATAAATTTTGCATATATGCACTGACTTTGATAAATAATTCTTTGTTTGAAAGCGTAAGACATCCATTTGGTTGCATTTCAATTTTGTCAAAATCTGAGTAAGAAAAAAAATATAAGAACTTAAAAATTTAGCTACATTTTCAAGCAATCGCTCAATTAAAAGTATTTTTTTATGCTCCTACGGGCCGGGATCCTGATAGATTATTCGGTGTTAACGAATTGGCTAATTAGAAGCCTGGGTGTTTGCGAAGTTTTTGCTGTTTATTTTAAACAGTGAAAAGTTCGCAAAAATGCAGGCTTTTGCTTGGTCAATTTCGTTTCGCTAAATAGCGAAAAAAAATTCTGGATCTCAGCAGCTGTTCCTGAAATGAGAGTTCTTTCCTAAGTGCGAAATATCAACTGGATCAATTCTCGTGTAACTAAAATGGAAGGTCTGCATCGATCCCTAGGGGCATCGGAAATAAGTGTCAAAAAGTTGAAAATCCATCTTAAAAGTACTCTTATACGTGGGAGCACAAGTGCCTGTATATTAGGGTCCCTGTTATGCCAGATGAACAAAGAAATTATAATGCATTGCTATATGTATCGACACTCTCGTTAGATTCAGATTCAGTTATCGAAATAAATATCAGAAGAGTTTCAGATTTTCTTCGGATAGAATTCCTCGATATCAAAGTGTAATATATATTGGGATATTTGATTGGTTAATACGAGTCTAGACAAAAGAAAATGACGAAACATTTTGATAAGCTTGCCTCTAAAGTGAAGCTAGTTTGTTCCATGTAACTTCTTGCACTCGTATAATCAAACTCGTTCTGCCAATTATCGCATGTTCTGGAATAGAAATTTCTATATTTTCAGTAATTTGGAAAACCGCGTCTGTTAAAACTCAGTCTTAACATCAAACGTTGCCAATCTCATATAGAGGTAGTCAGGTTATGAGATTCTGACTCAACATACAAGCACTAGTGTTCATTTCCGATGTCGTTGCTGATGAATTAGATGGCTGCAGATTATTTATTGAAACGTGGTGCGTTTTTTAATAACTTATTTCTTTTTAGTTTTTATGACTGAAATTGGAGCATATTGATTTGTACCAACGTATAGAGTTACGTTGCTCTGATTGACTCATGGGAGCACTTCGACACCCTTTGATTGTGTAAGGACATTTTATTGATGGATTGTCAGCTTGTCGACGCCCTCTTTCGATGTCCGTAAATTTGAATGTGGACCTTAAGATTTTATGGATGAGGTAAATTTTCGAAGTACGATATTATTCCAAAGTACTAAATCATAATTATACAAGATTTCAGTCCAATAAACCGGAAACCCACATCGATACCAAACGGCATTCGAAGTAGGTGCCGAAAAGATAAAAATCCACTAGTATGTTTGTTTTCCGGAGGAAAGAATTATGTCCATAACTCAGTGAACAATAAAGTGCATTACTATGTCCAGCGACATTGTCTTCAGATTCAGATTTGGTCACCGGATTAGATATAAGAACAACTTCACATTTTGTTCAGGTAGGATTCATAGATATGTATGACGACACACGGTCTATAGTATTTGATTGAAAAGTTTCTGGACAAATGCGAGTCACAAAGTATCTTGTTGAGCCGGCCATTATTGTCAATTTTGATAACTTCTGACACGTGTACAATCATATTCTTTCAGGCGACTATCATCAAGTTCTGCAATAGAAAAAGTCTGGCACTGCTATACATTGGACAAAAGCCTCTGTCAAAGAACTGTCTGGACATCGAATATGTTGTCACTCTCACATAGAAGCAGGTAGATTTAGGTTATCAGTTCTCAATTCTTCATCCAATCATCACCGCTCCTTTCCAACGCCATTAATGCTTTTAAGGGAATTAGATTGTACTGTTTATCTATTGAAGAATAGCACGAGTTTTCCTAAAATCTTCCTTTTTGCTTTATCTGACTGAAAGGGGAGTACTTTTGACTATAATAGAAAAACATTTTACTATGCATTGATATATGGAGTCATTTTGCTGCGCACTTATATGTGTAAGCACTTTTCGCTCCCTAATGCGTAAGGACATTTTACTTGATGGATTGTCAGTTTTTCGATACCCATTTCCGAGGTCCATAAGAATCGATCCGGGCCTTAAGATTTGATGAATGTGGTAATTTTTCGAAATGCAAGATCGTATCTGAAAGAGTTACTGCATTCGAAAAACCTAAAGATCCACAACAATACTAACCGACATTATAAGTAGCTTTCGAAACGCTGACAATCAAACAGGAAAATGACCAGCAAATTGAAAACATCAAATCCCAGCAAAGTGCCTCCGTTAGTCAATTCACTGCAAAAAGCCATAATGTGTCAGTACAGATAATTATTTATTGCGGTATGAATAACTAAAAAATAGGAATTAATATATATATATATATATATATATACAGGGTGTCCGAAAAGTCTGGAAACGGCCGAATAACTCAAGAAATACATATGAGATTGAAAAACGTAAATATACGTGTTAAATATTTTTAAATAAGCTACTCTGTGATACCAAATTTGACCTTCGAAACCGACCCCCTGGGGGTCAGAGGGGGTCCAACTTTGAAATCTTAAATTATAACCCCCATTTTTTATTGCAGATTCGAATTCTACGGACAAAAATACGTAACTTTTGTATTTGATGTTTATTTCAAATCTTCGTTTATCACGGTGTAATCGAGCATATTAAATCGATACATATTCCCGCTTTTTCAACGGGATTTTCCCTAATCGAAACTGATTGGGCAGAATTTTTGACATCAAATTTCTCGTCTTTTGTAGCAATAGCGTTTCCTGAAAATCACCCGTGGCGATTATTTCAATAGTGCTACACTGTTAAACATTTGACCCATTTGCTGCAGCGTCACTCCACAGCTATTATAGAATATCTCTTTTGTGACCAATGAGAATGCTCCATAACACAGTAAAGTAATCGTTTTCTAAAAAAGCGGTGGAATGACGATGCAGCAAAAGGGTCATTTTTTTTACAGTGTACTTTACTGTGTTATGGAACATTCTCATTGGTCATGAAAGAGATAATCTATAAAAGCTGTGGAGTGACGCTACAGCAAATGGATCAAATTTTTAACTGTGTAGCACTACCGAAATAATCGGCACGGGTGATTTTCAGGAAACGCTATTATTGCAAAAGACGAGGAATTTGATGTCATAAATTCTCCCCAATTAGTTTCGATTAGGGAAAATCCCGTTGGAAAAGCCGAAATATGTATCGATTTAATATGCTCAATTACACCGTGATAAACGCGGATTCGAAATAAACATCAAATACAAAAGTTACGTATTTTTGTCCGTAGAATCCGAATCTGCAATAAAAAATGGGGGTTATAATTTAAGATTTCAAAGTTGGACCCCCTCTGACCCCCAGGGGGTCGGTTACGAAGGTCAAATTTGGTATCACTGAGTAGCTTATTTAAAAATATTTAACACATATATTTACGTTTTTCAATCTCATATGTATTTTTCGAGTTATTCGACCGTTTCCAGACTTTTCGGACACCCTGTATATATATATATATTAGGGATGGGCATTATTTATCGTATTAGGATAAACAACAGTGTTACTACGCTGGAACCTAATATTGCATTAATATGTTACCGAAAAGTCCCTGTTAAATAAATAACATTTGGTTTTAATGACAGCACCTTCCTCCACTTGCCTTAATCAAGATTTCATTTTTCGTACTTCTAAAATAAGAATAATATTCATTAAAAACGTCCTCAATCGTTTCTTTTGAGACCTTTGCCCAACAATGTAGAATTTAGACACTTTTCTCGAGGCGGGGGGGGGGGGGGTTCTGTACTCTGGAAGAAAAACATTATAAAGTTCCGGGAGGTGGGGGAGAGGCGTTGCTTTTTCTGTCCATTGAAAACTCAAAATCTCAAATCTTCCAAGGAGTCATCTGATTGCTCAGCGGCGGTTTTGCCCCTCCGCCCCAGACCATCCCCTGAATTCAACACTAGCGCTCAGCATGACCGTATCTTCACTGCTCTTTTAGGAATGTGATGCTAATTTTTTTGCAGTTCATCAATCACTATGACTAGTAGTGAATACAATTGCATGAATAGTAATAACTTACACCACTAATTAAGCACTTTTTCTGCTTGGTGCCTGGTGATAGGTCACTATCATAACACATTTTCTTATTTTGATAGCACAAAATACTAGAACACAGTGTCTAGAACACAAAACACAGAAAATTTTAGTAGATCAAAAAAATATTTGAAAATTTATTAGAGAAACCTCATACTTGAAATGTTTTCCTCGTTAATCAATATATTATATTTAATACATTACAATCAATATAACAATATATTATATATAACACACAGATTAATGATTCAAAAATAATTAATTTCTGTTTAAAACAACCCAAAACATATAAATCCATTAAAAGTCGGAAGTCGAAAATCATGAATCATTGATCTTTAGTGAAAATATGAAGGAAAAATATGTGCAGAAATGTATATTCAACGTATCCTAGAAATTGCTTAAATACAATCTTATCTTTCAAATGCATTTTAATTTTTATATTTTAAAAAGAAAATCCTTTTTAAATGCTGTATAACTTAGCGTATGTGATTGTTAGATTTTGTTAGCATATTTGTCATTTATGTTACATAAATCAATAAAAAAAAAGAATATTGCCCAGTTAAACTGGTGGCATTGAGCTCACAGGCTACACATACTAATTGCACATTATCGCCTTATATTTTCAAGGGTTAATTCCGTTCGAAAAAAATTAAGGAGGGGGGAACAGCCCCCCTTTCTCCTTTTTATACTTAATCGTTGAACCCTCTAAACCGATCAGAGACATGCTTTATGATATAAAAAATCCATATCCAAAATTCAGAGCAAATCGGAAAATTCTTAATAACAACCCATTTATATAATTTAAGAGGAGTTATACCCCTCTTTTATATACTTAAGTATTAAACTTCCTAAACTATTCAGAGATTTGAACGAAATCTGACAATTCTGCATGAAAAACCCATTTATATAAATTAAGGGGAGGGGCATTAGAACCTCTTTTTATATTTATCCAATTCCTCTGTTTATATTTATCCAATGAACGCCTAATACCAATCACGGAAGCGCTTCATCAGAATGATCCTATGCGTAAATTTTGAAAATAAACTAATATTTCTGCATGAAAAACCCATTTATATCAAATAAGGGGAGGGCCATGAGCCCCCCCGTTTCTCATCTTATATATATCGGATGAACTCCAAAAGCTAATCAGGGAAGCGCCTTATCAGGATATACCTATATACAAAATTTCAAGTGTACGGGATATTTTTATCATGAGTTATCGCGTTACGCACGCACGAACGAACGAACGTACATACATACAGAACGGGCGAGCACATAAGCCCTCAGGCTATGATAGCCTGTGAGCTAAAAAAGCAATTATTTCAACCCTTCCCCCCGAAAATGTAGCAAAATTTGAGTTCAGAATGATTAATTTTATAAAAAGTATCTTTTTTCTACGTTTAACTAAAATGTATTTATTTATAATTTAATGTCTTAAAAATTCAATTCTCAATTTTAGTTGGAAAATCTATTTTAAAACAAATAAAACAATATTTTGTCACATTCAAATAAAATGCTTGAATCTATGCATTTTTAATTAATTAGCTCATTTAAAACATCTACATTAAAACTTCATATTGATTTGAATTCAAATCAGCGAATGGAAACCATAACCAACCACAGTATAGATAATTCCCTAATATTCGTTTATTCAATTTCCAATAGGTTTTCCACCAGTCTTTGAATAAATGTAGTTCTTTACATTACAAAATAACATTTTATCGTTTCGTAACTATTGGTTATTTTCAAACGTTTTGTTCCAAATTATTTGACAAGCTTGAAAAGCGCCAGCAATAAGTATTATCTGAGGATAATTTTGTTTTCGTGAATGACTTTTGATTTAAAGTTTCGGTTCCTGTTTTTGGTAAAGGAACAAGGAGTGAGTTTTATTCGTGGTTGTTGATGAGCAGAGGATAAATAAAAAATGATTTCGTCTCTTTTTATTGAATATCAGAAAGATTTGCGGATTTGATTTCTAAAGAAAGGTGTTTTATATGTCAACTGAATGATTAGTAGTTGAATCTACTAATATAGTGAGGTTTATATCTTGCAGTGAGCAGGAAGTTTTTTTCTTTTTTTTAGGTTTGTTTTTGTGGGCCTCTTCTAAAAGGGGGGCCCTTAGAAGAGGGTAATAGCCCCCCCCCCAAAAAAAAAACATACACCTTAAAATTTCGCTAATTTAGTTCTCTACCATTTTTAACTTAAAAGTTTAAGCTACATGGCACTCCCGGGGCTGTGGACCCCCCCGCTGTCGGTGACTTACCTAATTTTGCTCATATCTTCATTTCATTTCAATCTTTAAAAGGCTATAACTTTGTTTCTATGGGAGCTACAGCGGAGAGAAAAATTCTAGCATAGCAAACGTTTCCTCGTCGTTCTTTTTGCCATTTCAGTTTCTGGTTATCCCCATGGGACCTTTTTTGAGGGGGGTGGGGGGCTGGAGGGCCGTTTCTCATTTTTTGATGTAATAATTCTATCGAAAGCTTATGCTTCAAACATTACAAATCTAGCATGAAAAATTTTCTCCCGTCATTCTGGGTCACGTTACGGACCCGTAATGAGTTAAAATTTTAATTTCTCAAAATTCGAGGTTTTTTGCCAAATCGGCATCTGAAAAAAACATGTGCCAATGTGGTGTGTGTATGACATCTATGCCATATAAATATTATTCAGCCTTTTTTTATTGTAATTTTTGTATGTAAAATAATATGCATTATTTTTCATTTACAATTGCGCATTAAATGAAAATTATAATGTAATTTTTGTAGTAGTAGTTTATAATAATGAATAAAAAAAACACTTCATTTAAATGTATTTCCTGCACAATAAAATGTTTCCTGACGATTAAAAAAAATATGTTTTGACAATTCAAAAAATACAAACGTAATTGTCCAAGTTTTCACTTCGTCGGCACTCCCTAAATGTCACCTTTTTTTTTGGGGGGGGGGGGTGAAAATTTTGTAAAAATAAGCCTTATTTTATATTTATATATGAGTCCATATAAATAAGTATGAACTAGTGAACTTTGGAACCATTTTACGACAACTCTTATCCAAAATATTAGAATAATTGAAAAAAAATATTAAAAAAATATTTTTAATTTATTTATTTTTGATACTAAGTAAATGCAATTTAATTTCTTATAAATTAAATCTGGAATGTTTAGATAAGATTTTAACATTCACAAAATATAAAATACATTACAATATATTAGGTTTACAGTTTTCTAAAACACATAAAAATAATAGGATAAAATTTAGATGAGTTCAAAGTATTAGAATATGTTATTTTACGCAACAATATTACCTTATGAATATGAAGTAAATGGTAGTTAATATTTTGTAGCACCCTCTTTAGTTTTCATAACAGCGTACAATCGATCTTGCATACTATACATATCTGCTATTAAGAAAATAGACGAAAAAACTGAATAAAAAAAATTCATTCTCTGCCAACTGTTCTATCTCACAAGTTTCTCTGTCTTTTCAGTCAATGTTTGTTTTACGTTTTGCAGCTGCTCTGATAGTGGCAGCACGCGTTGACTTGCTGTAAAAAAACCAGTATGCATTTCATTTCAGATTTTAAAACATCAACAGCGCTGATTGAGAAAACGCGGTAGATGGAGGATGGATTTTTGAAAAATCCGTTTTCGTCTGTATGCTAAAAAAAAATTTCAATATGTTTTATTGTACTTTCTAATTTTCCTGTCTAATTTTCCTGTTTTTCGTATTTCCTATAGGATACATTATTTTATATTCAAGTATACATGAGCCTATAGATCTTTTCTTACATGTTGTTGCCCCACCAGTGGCCGAGAGATTCTGCCCTCGAAACTGGTAGACGGCAGGTGCTGGGTTAGCAGCCAATGGCAGCCGTCAGCCTTATCATTCGGAGTTTTCCATGGTTTTCTTCGAACCTTGGATTTCCTTGCGTAAATACAGGTTAGGTTCCCTTAGAAAGACCTCCCCCCCCACGGAAGGCAACCCCCTTAGGGCCCATATCCCATGTGTTTATAATTGGCCGTCATAAACACAACCAAACAAACAAACCTAAATATTGTTTATTAGTATCTTTTTTTCAAAGTTTTATTTTTGAACATTATATAAAAACGTTGTTTGGGAGCATATTTAGCAATTGTTTATAAATTGTTTATTATATCCTGTTACAAAAATAACTGGGTGTTAAAACCTGTTACCAGTGCTACTGTGGAATGATATAACCTGTTAACAAAAAATAACCATATTTCCCATCTCTGATATATATTAACTGACTTCAAGAAAAGCCCTTAAAATAATTAAATAATTCTTTAAAATACTTTAATGACTAAACGTTATCCAATAACGACATATTAAATACCTGTTATTGCCATAAAAACTGTTAAATTTAATATATAGACTTTAATATCCACCAAAAATAGATTTTCGAAGAACTTTTTTTTACAAGAGATGAATTTACATATTTATGATTTATTTTTTGAATATATGCATTTAATAAAAAGAATATTGCCCAGTTAAACTGATGGCATTGGGCTCACAGGCTATGCATACTAATTGTACACTACAGCCTTATATTTTCAAGGGTTAACAAATTAAGGGAGGGGATAGCTCTCTCCATTGCCCCGTTTTATTCTTAATCATTAAATTCCTTAAACTAATTACGGATATGCTTTATCATATAAAAAAACTCTATCCAAATTTCAGAACAAATCGGAAAATTCTTAATAAAAACCCATTTATATAATTTAAAAGGAATTACCCCCTCTTTTATACTTAACTATTAAACTTCCAAAACTATTCAGAATTTTGCCTTTTTCAGAAAAATACTACATCTGAAATTTAAAACAAATCGGATAATTTTGCAGAAAAACCCATTTATCAAATTTAAGGCGTGGGAGGGTAATCGCAATTACCCCCTTTATACTTAACAAAAGATCCCCCCAGCTAATTAGAGAAGCATCTTATCACTATGAGCCTATATCCAAAAAATTGAAGCAAATCGGTTAATTCTGCAAGAAAAAAGATTTACCTCAATTAAGAGGGTTAATTCCGCAGATCCCCCATTTATACTTATCCAATGAATTCCCAAAATCAATCAGGGAAGCGCCTTATCAGAGAGAACCTATATCCAAAATTTGAAGCAAATAGGTAAAAACTGCGTGAAAAACCCATTAACATAAATTAAGGTGGGCTACCTTTTATTTCTCTTCTCTTAGACTTATCCAATGAACTCGCAAAACAAATCACGGAGGTGCCCTCATCAGAATGATCCTATGTCTAAATTTTTAATGAAATCTGATAAATCTGCATAAAAACCTATTTATATCAATTAAGTGGAGGGGCATTAGCCCCCCGGTCCCGCTCTTTATATTTAGCCAAAGAACACCTAATACTAATAAAGGAGGCGCCTCATCAGATTGATCCTATATCTAAATCTTGAACAAAAACTGATAATTCTGCATGAAAAACCCATTTATATCAATTAAAGGGAGGCGCATGAGCCCCCCCCGTTCCCCCTCTTTATACTTATCCAATGAACACCTAATACTAATCACAGAGGTGCCTCATCAGAATGATCCTATATCTAAATTTTGAACGAAAACTGATGGTTCTGCATGAAAAACCTATTTATATAAATTAAGGGGTGGGGCATTAGCCCCCTTTCCCCCTCTTATACATAGGGAATACACTCCAAAAACTAAGCAGGGAATGCCTTATCAGAATATAAATATATCCAAAATTTCAAGTGAATCGGATATTTTTACCACGAGTTAACGTGTTACGCACGTACGCACATGCAGAATGGACGGGCACATAAGCTCCCAGGCTTTGATAGCTTGTGAGCTAAAAAATAATGAAATACTTTTTGAAATTGATCCAAACTATCTTAATTATAGTAAGAATTGTGAATATATTGTACCTAGGAAAAAGTTGGAAACTGGTGTTATACAATAGAAGACAAAAAAAAAAAAAAAACCCTCTTGAAACACCATAAAATAAATAAAATAACGCAAGGCCTTTCGATAGAACTCGTTTACAATGAATGTAGCGGCACGACTGACGTGAAAATTCGGGAAAGAGAGCAAGCTGAAGGAGCAACCAATGGGAATCGCCTTCTACTTTCCCACTGGCTCACCCTTCAGCTTGCTCTCTCTTTTCACGTCAATCGTGCCGCTACATTTATTGTAGACGAACGTCTTTTCGCCAGATGAAGATAGACTAAGTTCTATCGAAAGGCCTTGCGTTATTTTATTTATTTTATGGCGTTTCAAGAAGTTTTTTTTTTTTTTTTTTTTTTTTTTTTGTCTTCTTTTGTCTCCTTTCTTATATTGTATCTAGTACGATAACTAAAATGGTGAAGATTATTATCGATTGCGATTGTGTGGCAACTTCCAAATGTAATTCCTCAATTTTTATATTTATAATATATTCATAAATTAAATCATAAATTTATAAATTTATCTCTTGTAAAAAATATTCCCTCGCAAATCCATGTTTGTTGTATTTTAAATTCTATATATTAAATTTAACCATTTTTATTCCAGTACCTGATATCCAATGTGTGGTTATGGGATAGCGTTTCGTAATTTGGAAATTTTTGAGCATTAATTAATTCTTTTTAGCGTTTTTTTAAGTTGGTAGACATTTTGTTTTTAAAAAAAATTTTATTTTCTAGTATTCGTTAAGATAAAATAATTTATAATTATAGTAGTGTTACGAAGATCATGAGGAGGTTAAAGAAGCATTCTTTACGCATTTGAAGTTAATTTACGTATTTTTCAGTTGAAGAAAAGAACAAAAACGCATTGAACAGAAAAAAACATTTATTCTATAATGAATAAATACATATTATTTTTTTACAACTAATGAGTATGGTAAAATATTCGCTCATTGCTTAATATGTGAAAATATGAAGAAACATGACATTAAAAAATCAGCAGGAGCCTTCTCTGAAGAATACTTTTACTCTTTCAGGAAATAAAGGTTTATTATTCCCACAGAATGTCTCCCTAAAAAGATAAAAAATATTCATCAGTTTAAAAAAGAAGACAAAAAATGTATATATATATATATATAAATTATGCCCCTAAATTATAATCAATTACAATAGAGCATTGTGCTATTGTACCATTTGTTAAATGAAGGTTACTCGTAATTTTATGTGATCTCAAAATCACAAACATTTCAAATGCATTTCATGTTGTCCAACATTGGTTAATGTAATTGAGAAAATTAAAACACAAACGAGTTCAGAGAGGAATGTCACATTCATCTTGCTTTAAAATAACGGAAAATAAAAATATCTTTACTAAAAAGGTGCATAAAAATTTATTAAAATATTCCGTTACAAAATGAACTGGTCTTTTAAAATTTAACCATTGATGTTAAAAATCATAATTAAAGAAACGTGAAAGATGACTCCCGAGATCATTCAATCGCGAACGCGATCATTTTAAAGGGGTGGTTTCACTGAAATATCTCATTCACTCTGCTCTTTACATATCACCCTGGAAGAAAAAGAAGTCGTTCGGGGTGTCTTTGAAATTATTTCGTTCCGATGCTGAAGTGTTAGATATTTTTTAAATGTTAAACCAAATGTGAGGTATGTCGTAGATTAAAACATCATTGCATACACTATTTCCATTACTTAAAATCCCCAACGATTCACTAATTCTTAAAGCATAACAATCTGTTGTGAGTATAATAACTGTTGCGTTCTCAAAATCTATGTTTAAATTTTGGCATTGATTTAACCTTGAAAATGCCGTAGATGGTCTGTTAAACTTGATATCTCTCATGTGCTACCTCAATCTTTTTTTAAATTTTCGAGTTATCATACCGATGTACCTTAATTCATTTTGTTTTCCGTTTTAAATGAGATAAAACAGACACCCACAATTTCCTTGTTGAGTATGGGATCGATTTTCCTCTGAATTAAACCACTGCCCTTAATGACATAATATAATGTCAATAAAAGGAATTAAAAAAAAATATTACCAATGAACGCTAACGGTGTACCAGAGTTGCTAAGTTTACATTATCAGGGCTCCCAAATGTTCCGCGAACTGAACATCAGTATTTTTTAACAGAAAATTTCATGATACGTTTGCGCCAGAATCGACTTTCAAAGGTGGTGTGATGCCTTCAAATGAAGACCGGGTAGCGTGGTGCGGGTACTTCGGTGAGGCTGTGACTCATGTTTGAATTAATTAAAAACATTTTATTAAATGTTATAGAAGTTTCTTAATTACACAAATCACAATCACAAGCATTAAATTGTAAGTCTAAGAAAGGGTTCTGATTTCAATAAAGTTATTGAGATGAATGGCTTAGTCTAACCGTCTTTGATTTATGTCAATTAGTCTATTTGTAATATCACTACGAGCATTTAGTTGCTCAGATGGAGAAATGCATTCAAATAGTTCCTTTGATTAAAATAATCGGTTTTTCACAACTTTGCGACGAGTGTCCACTCAGTCACACTTTTCATACTCCTATATCCGGAGTCATCTACCTTGAAGATCAGCCAGGTCCGCTGAACCCAAGTCACTTTCCTCGAGAGAAAAACTTCTCTGCTCCAAGCAGGTGTCCTCACCTTTCTCTCTCTCTTCCAGAACTCGACTCCCTCTTCTTTATCATCCTTTTTCCGACCCCTTGTCAAAAAACCTCCGTTACTTTTTTTGTCCATTTAAGTCTTATCTACCTTATGTCACTAACAAGCTGTTTTCCTATTCGTCGATCCCAGTTTCATTTTTGCCTTGCAATATGTTTTCCGAAGCGTGGGACACCTCGGATTCTCACCGAAGCGGCAATTTCAAAAGGGCGACATTCTGTCGCGCCTATTTTCTGCTTCTCTGATAAACTGTCTCTTGCTAAGATGAATTGATATACATTCCTTCTTTCTACTTTTCCGACCTTTGTATGGGATTTTTCTTAAATTTTGTACTGTCCGGGGGTTTTCTCTCGCAAAATCATCTAATTTCCTACAGTGGTTTCTTGGCAATTTTCAAGACAAATCTAAAAGGAAAATTTCTCTAAGAAAATTCTGATGTTCAGTTGGCGGACCATTTGGGAGCCCGGCATTATCTTCTCACCACTCACAGAAAATTTTGGCCTTTTTAATCGTAGATTTTCTCGATGTAATAATGCAAATTTATAAATAACAAATAGGGGTGACAAAAAAAAACTTTGGTAGCTACAGTGTACAATTTATGTTTCTGTAAAAAAAAGGGTTTTTTTGAAAAGGCTTCCATCGCGAAGGGGTTAAAGCATGTGTGTTTTTTCTTAGTTTTCAAAATATTTCTAAAGTCTACGCATAATTTTATATGAAGTGTTAGAATTTTATTTCCAATTCGTCAATTTTTAAAACATTAAATATTAAATAAAGAATAAATTTGAAAAATATTTTTGCAACTAAGAAAAAGTGACATCGTTTCAGAGGAGAACACTGAAAAAAGAACTTAAAAATATTAAGTCCCTGAGGTGATATTTTGAATATAAGAATGCATCAAACGCCTAGAGATTTAACATTACCGAAAGGAATTCGATCGCTGTGTGACTAACATCCTTAAAAGGTCTCAGTCAAGAGTCCTACTTTTTCATTAAAGATGCAATTTTATTACATTTCATTTTATTTCTGAATTGCTGTAACACAAAGTCATAATAGTTTTACCACTAATTGTCTAATGTATACAGGGTGATTCAGCTCGTCGGTGACAAACTTTAAGGATCGATAGATCACACCTAGACGAACATTTTTGAATAGGGAATGTAGGGTCCCTGACGCGATGGTAAGGCGCTAGGCGCTTTCGAAAATTTGGGTGCCGAAATTCGAAACGTCATAAAAACTAGGGAAATGGTTAGATTTTCTTGCTTGTTGCGTCGAAATGATTCTGTTTGTTTAGACTTTCTTCAGTACCAATTTGATAAGCGTATCTCTTAAAACATGGATAGGGGGCGCTGCAGACTTTGGAGAGCTAGACAACAACTTTAAGCCCGTTATTTTGATAATTTAACACATGCTCGCCAAAGTTTATACTCTAACTTAAAGTTTGAACCCAAAAGTAGAGCCCTGCAAAAAGCGTAAGAGCCGGAATAAAATGTCAAAGTACAGGGTGGTCGAAACTCGAAGGCTCCTAAGAGATAAACAAACAGATTTCTTGACTTATGGCATGCATTTTCATGATTCTGTTTGCTGGGGCTCTCTGAAACTCAGTTGAACGGTACAAAAAGAAACATCGATAGGGGGCGCTTTGGGCAAAAAACATAATTCGTTGACATTTCGGACGCTAACTGGAAACGGGGCGCTACGATCAGTTAGTAATAATGAAAACACATTTTCTACCTCTGCTCAACACTTCTGAATAAATTTAGACCAAAAACATCAATGATACTGGAAATTTATTTACAAAAAATAACACTACAGAAGATACTCGAAATTTCGACCTTGGGCCATGATGCAGGCTTCGCACCTCCGTCGCATTGAGGAGTGTGTGTTTCCAACAATGCCAGGAGTATCTCTGATCTGCCCTGCAGCTGCCACAATGCGCGCCACAAGTTCTTCAGCACTGCTGACAGGTGTATGGTATACCTCGGCCTTCAGGTAACCCCAAAGGAAGAAATCCAAGCAGGTGAGGTCTGGTGATCGGGCAGGCCAGTGAACTGGACCCCCACGCCCGATCCACCGCTGGCCATACCTTGCGTTTAGATGGAGACGCACGTCGTTCGTGTAATGGGCCGGAGCTCCATCGTGCTGGAACCACATCTGGCGACGCGAACCTTCGGGTACGTGCGCCTCCTCCAGAAGCTGCGGCAGCACTTGATCCAGGAAAATCAGGTAATTTCCACCTGTCAGCCGTTCAGGTAACAAATAAGGGCCAATGAGGCAATCCCCCAGAATGCCGGCCCACACATTTACTGAGAAACGCTCCTGGGCTGCTCGGCTTCTGGTTTCATGTGGATTTTCATCACACCACACATGACTGTTGTGGGCGTTCCACATTCCCTCCCGGCTGAAGGTGGACTCGTCCGTAAACAAAATGCTGTTTACAAAACGGGGATCCCTGGATCTCATCGCCAAGTACCATCTTGAGAATTCCACTCGAGGGCCAAAATCCTGCTCTCTGAGCAACTGCACCCGCTGGATGTGGTAGGGGTGCAGATTCCGGGAACGTAAGATGCGCCACGCAGTTGCTTGCGAAATGCCAACATGTCTGGCGATATCTCTCGTGCTAAGACCTGGGTTGTCCTCAACCAGGTTAAGCACAGCCTCTTCGTTGTCGGGGGTGCTCACTGATCGCTCCCGTTCAGGCCTGCCTCCGTCGAAAGATCCCGTTGTGGACAACCTCTGGTGTACTCGAGCGAAGAAGGCATGGCAGGGGATTTGCCTGTTGGGGTAACGCTCGGCGTACAACCGCTGAGCGGCTCGTCCATTACAACCAGCAGCGCCATACGCCAAATGCATGTCAGCCAATTCAGAGTTTGTGTACCGTTCCATCCTACTATCGATCTGCAGACAAGTAACCCTAAGCTTAAGTAGGTACCGCACGTTCAAAAGACGTGTCTGCGCATACAACTACGTCATCTCGCGTTGTCGTCTACGCATTACGTATCTTTTGCATATCGATATGGTACGATATCTTTTGCATAAATCAGCAAAAAGCACCTTATGTAAATTTTATTGCGCGCATTGTGCATGATTGAAACCAGCTATGTTTGTTAAAAAAAACAAACAAACTGCAGTTTTAATAGCTTCTTATGATAAGTAAATTACTCTCTTGTTTTGTTTCTAACTGATCGTAGCGCCCCGTTTCCAGTTAGCGTCCGAAATGTCAACGAATTATGTTTTTTGCCCAAAGCGCCCCCTATCGATGTTTCTTTTTGTACCGTTCAACTGAGTTTCAGAGAGCCCCAGCAAACAGAATCATGAAAATGCATGCCATAAGTCACGAAATCTGTTTGTTTATCTCTTAGGAGCCTTCGAGTTTCGACCACCCTGTACTTTGACATTTTATTCCGGCTCTTACGCTTTTTGCAGGGCTCTACTTTTGGGTTCAAACTTTAAGTTAGAGTATAAACTTTGGCGAGCATGTGTTAAATTATCAAAATAACGGGCTTAAAGTTGTTGTCTAGCTCTCCAAAGTCTGCAGCGCCCCCTATCCATGTTTTAAGAGATACGCTTATCAAATTGGTACTGAAGAAAGTCTAAACAAACAGAATCATTTCGACGCAACAAGCAAGAAAATCTAACCATTTCCCTAGTTTTTATGACGTTTCGAATTTCGGCACCCAAATTTTCGAAAGCGCCTAGCGCCTTACCATCGCGTCAGGGACCCTACATTCCCTATTCAAAAATGTTCGTCTAGGTGTGCTCTATCGATCCTTAAAGTTTGTCACCGACGAGCTGAATCACCCTGTATATGTGGTATAATTATTTCAATATTCTAAATTGATATTTTCCTTTTTTTAAATGCACACTTTTAATTAAAAAAATTAAAATTGTTTTTTGACTTGCATCTATTACACGTAATATTTTTCAAATACTAATAAAGCAATTTATATAGAATTTGGCAGATAGATTCATTTTGATGAAAGATATAACTTATGCTACGAGTTTAAAATAATAATTGCATTGGTTATTTAAAATTAGCATTATTCACCAAGGTAAATGAATTTATTCAAAATTTTATAATTTAAATTACAAAATCTTGAAAATAAAGCACGCATTAAAAGTACATTAGTTTTGCATCATTCTCAATATTATTTGGGACTCTAAAACAAATTGCTTTGATACAGTTTTGCGCAAAATGGATTTTAAAAAAAATCTAATTTTTTTTTTTAATAAAAATTAACTATTAAGAAAAGAGTAAAATATCCGTTGTATGGAGGTAATTATGCTGCACTTAACATATATTAGGCTATCAATGGAAAAGATTTTTGTGCGCTTGTATTTTATAATAAATAAGAAATAAAATTAAATGAGATATGGTGAAAAAGTCTTACTCTTGAGACCACTTAATGTATCCTAATATCTAAAAGTTCAGGAATATTTAGCAATTATGAACAGTATTAAGTATGATAAACAAGGTTATAACGATCTGTTTATTAAAATCATAATATTTTTTAAATTTATGGGGTAAAAGTTTTTTATTAATCGGCGTTCCACCAAGCAAAAGTATATTTTGTGCATTTTAATCTACAGTATTTATGTTCTAAGCAGGAAAACATATAATTTTTTTTTATGTAATTAATAAAAGCAAGAAAAAGATTTACCTGTAACTTGTTTCTAAATTAGTTATTCGAAAACTGTGAATATAAATTGAGCGAGGCCCACTGATTAAACGAGGTCGTTGAATAGGTGTCCAAAATGTGTCTACTCTTAGTAATCGACCCAAGTTGTGAGAACTCAACAAGAATTCTAAGGCATTTCCTCTAGTAAACGCCACTGGGCTGAAAATAAAATAGAAATCTTTATAAACAGTTTATAGATACTTTATTATATCATAACACGAATAGAAAGCAAGGGTAAAATGGTCATTCTAACGCTTGTTGAATTTTTATGATGCATTTTTAATAAGTAAAATTCTACAAAGAAAAATCAATAATAACTATAATAACTTTAGCTTTAATTTTATTTTAGCTATTTACTTTATTTCGTTTCTGAATATTTACGTTACTTTAAAAGATAAACTAGAAAATGGCCATTTTCCTCACATTGACTGGGTAAAGTGGCCAGCATAATTGAATAAACAAATTACATTGATTAAGGATGCATATTTAAACACCACAAGCTAAAGTAAAACTCTTTAGGAATAATTAAAAAAAATTTAATATTTAAAGTATTAAAAAAGTAAAGGTAATCAATAGTTAATATCTATATGGCCAACGGAAAAATACAAGTGCCCCAACAGACACATGCAGATTGTAAATGTCGAGAGTAAGCATTTTTCTGCAGATGTTATTGTCCAGACTTGTCTTCTTCCTTTGAAAGAAAATTTTTGAGCAGTATTTTGCTATGAACACCAAATAAAAAATAGTTTCCGAGAAAAGTAGACATTAAGCCGTTTTTTCCCATTCACTTTGTGACCACTTCGCCCGGAATTACGTCTTTACTAAAACTGTGTCCTAGCTTCAAATCTACATGATATAATGTTTTCAAATATACATCAATTAAAAATTTATTTTACATTGATCAAATAGCATAAGAGCAAATAGCTATAAATTTGCATGCTATTTAGCTATAATCAACAAATTCTACGACTTGGCTAAAATCAATAATGCGAAAAAAACAATAAAATGAGTTCAGAACTAGAAAAATTTAGTCTTCGACTTCAAAGTCGCAGTCAATACCCTCAGCGTCTATGACGACTGTTTCTCTTATTTACTACAAGTTAAGGACACTATACAGCAAAAAAAATTCAAGTGGCTATTTTGCCCTCATTGGTCATTTTACCCGTTCTTTCCCTACACGAAAATAGGTCGATAAAGATAGAAGGAAGCCATAATTAAATTGATTGTGCTTTGTAGGGCGATGTAATGGCTAAGTATATGTGACGCTATACTGTACCAAAATATCGTATATTACAGATTTTTGCTGGAGGTGAATTTTTAGTTGTGGTATGAGTTTAACTGCATTTTTGGACAATATGTTGTGTATATAAATGCTTTAGATCTTATGCAAAGTAACACAACAGAATCTGTAAGAGTTAGAGTATGAATAAAAGTAACTTAAAAAGGGTTTTCGAATGAGTTACGCATTTATACGATGTCCCATGATAGGTAATGATTCTAGGCTTTCCATGTTGATTACGACCTATTTAAGATGAATTCCTATCAAATATTTAATTCTTAGTTTCTTTATTGTAAAAAATTCTGACGTGATACATAAAATATATACTATTTTTGAAATAAGCATAGCAAATTTATTACAAATTAAGATAAACTCATAGAAACCCCAGCCAAAAAGGTAAACTTTGTAGGCCTGTGTTATTATTGCATCCTGATATCACAGTTAATGGAAAGTAAGAGAAATTTGCCGCTTTCTAGGACTGCACAATTTGTACCTTGGGAATTCGGCAATTTACACGTCATTATTCTATTTTTTTTATAGTTTTGTTTGCGTGGAGTTATTACACACGTAAATGAGTAATAATGCCAAATAGCATTGGTCAAGAAATCATGCCATTACATTTTATGAATACATAACTGCTAAAATATTCTTGTATACGTAGTCAATAAACTGCTGAATCATATTTTATAATTGTTTTTAAAAATTGCCTAAAACTAAGCCGTAAAAATTGGTAGAACCTTAAAGTAAGTTATTATCCCAGGGCACCTTATATCTTATGCTATCAATGCTGCATGTATAGTTCAGGTACTAAGAAATTCGTTAATATAGCTTCAAGGCATACGATAACATCGTGATAAAATTTTGATTAAAGTCCTGCAGAAAGTTTTTCAAAAACTGTCACAATCGGTATATAAATCGAATTTAAATACTTCTTTCTTGAAAATCTGTTTAAAAAAATATATTATTAACGAGGAAAGATACAGTACAAAAGAAATAGTATACTTTGCATAAAATAACTTAATATGTGTAGGCACTTACTGGGGCGTTGCCTGCAAGAGACTTGTTTTGCCTTTTGAACCTGTAATTCGTACAAATAACAGACCTGATTCATTTTTTGGGGTTCTTGACTCATCGCTTCCAGATAACAATACATTGACATGATAATGATACCCTAAAATATTATATAAGGATTTTTTTACTACACAGTAAATGCCAAACATGTCATTTTCATCATTGTGAACATAACTGCTATATAATCCAAAATGTATAAAAAAAAAATAAATATGCATTATAAATTATATTGTTAATATTTAGGTATGTCTGAAATACTTACTACAATGTGGATCCTCCAAACCAGTTTCAAGAAACATAGTAACAGGTTCTGAAGACGCAAACTGTAACCACTCTTCTGCTTTGTATCCCATAGGTGCGCATTTAGACATATCTGATCCACATCCTCTGTTACAGTGTCCGTTGGAAAAGTTTGCATATGAACCACATGAATAGCCATAGAAAGGGCAATCAATATTTACAGACTCTGTAAATAATTCTGGAGCATGAACTGATTTGCATCGTCGAAAACTTTTGATTCCTACGTGAAAAAAATATATTTAATTATTATAACTACAGTAATCGCTCATTTATACGTCGGTGCAAGAAAATGTTGAAAAATGACATATAAAGGAGCAAAACGCATAAAACAAATTCAAGTAAAAATTTAATTTGAAATAAATGGTAAGAGAATATTAGTCCTTAAATGGTTAAATAACATATAGACTGATAATTAAAAAATTGCGATCCACTTGGATTATTAATAATTAACTAATGAAATCTAAAATATAAACATTTAAAATTTTAATTTAAAGCTTTTCTTTTTTTTTTTTTTTTATATAGTCTAAAATAGAAGTTTGTTTGTGAGCTTGATGTCTGTCCCTGAAAATAGATTCTTCAAGTTCCTTGAAACAAGAATATGTATATGTTCAGGTTGTTGAATGTAGTAACGAAGAGTTTCCAGAATATCTATTGCCTTTGCAAAACTCGGTGAATGTTGTCAGGTTTGGATAAACGATCATTACCTAAAACTATTCTTATGTGATACTATTCTTCTATTTGCTAATGTATTATGTGTACTGTAAGCTCTAAAATATCATTCCTTCTTTATCTGGAATCTTAATCCAAGTATCAGAGTGACATAGTTCTGGTTGAAATAAGGTAGCATACAATAGACGACCTTTCACTTGTCAATCAAAGTTCATACATAAGGCATGCGGACAGGTGATGAAGAGAAAAATAAGTTGTGAGAGAGTGACCTTCCTTTTGAAGGACGAATCCGTGAGGGAAGATAAATGGACCCTGTTTTGCGGAGGGCTCTCTAGTGAGGGAGAACTGAGATTTTAGTTTTGACCGGGCAAGAAAAGCGCGAGGTTGGTCAGAGAAGAGCTCTGGTCCAAAGGAAAGTGTGCGTTGAACGAGGCTCTTAGAGAACTGTACTAGGTGTGTGCAGAAATTAAGAGTGATCTCTGAGTTAATTTACTTGTTTAAGAGAGGTATAGAGTAGCTAAACAGTGCACAGAACGGGTGTTCTGTATTTAATTTAATGTTGAACAGGATCACCTACATCCGAGTTCGTAATTGTAAATGTTGACTTATTATTTGTAAATATTGTGTAAATAAATTATTCGTTAAGTTTAATTGAAAGAGTTAGTCTTCTTCACTACATACCTCTCATGCGTGTCAGATATCACGTAATTATATCGGTGATGGCAGCATGTTAAAGTAAAGGATTATCCTTCAAAGTTTTGTGGATTTAGATGAGAAATCCGACATTTTGGTGGTAGCGGTGGGATGTTGTCTTACTCAAAAAGATGGAATGAGTCGCTTTAAGCCAATTAATGCAGACGCATTTGTTAATTTTTACTGTTTTGATAATTTTATTATTCCTGATTGATTTATAATGGATCTTCAAAATCCATCCATAGCACCATCCAAAAAAAACTAGTAAATTCGATAATTATTGCTTTTATATTTTCTTAGGCTTTGTTCAGATGTGCAGCGTACGTCGCACGCATGCTCAGAAGATTTTGCATGGAGTAGGTCTCATTGAAGAAAGGAATTTTAAAATAATTCAATTATTGCATTATTTAGTGGTTCAAAACAGCTAAACACAATGAGTATATTTCTTTACCCTTTCAAAACATGGTTTTCGTTACAGAAATATACATCTGTGTACACTCAAATAAAATTTAAAATGTTCTAAAATTTAAAACATTCTCTAGATAACGTTTGATTTTTTTTTCTATTTCAGCATGAATGGAAATTTTAAATATTCGCAATTTGTTTACAAACATCTATGGTCCCGAAGAACGCCGGGCGGATCAGCTAGTAATTCCATAAATTCAGTGAGACTATACATATTTGTGTTTGAGCCAAAAAGAATTTTGTTGTACTTTCCAACTTATATCAATTTTAAAGAAAAGTGTTATATGTTCTGCATTTTTATCTTCAAAAACTACCCTAAAAGGAGACTTACTTTTACCTTTAACATTTCTTACGTTCATCATTTTATAATTCTTTTTTTTTTTTTTTTTTTTTTTTTTTTTGAAACTTAATAAGGACTAGTGAGAAAACTTTGATTAACAATTTTTTTTCTTTAAATAATACTATACATAAGAAGTATTTCAAGATTCGTATCAATTTTAAATAGTTATTATTCACCCTCACAACACATTTTGTCTGTTTTCCCTTTGCGAATATCATTAATTATCTTCCATGTGTTACCTAATTTTAAAATTTAAAATATATATGTCATTATGTAAATTTATTTTCTGTGTAGAATGTCTATACAAGAGAACCATGGTTGTTTACTATCCATCAATTTCCTTAAATGATACTATTTAAATTTTATAATTTTTACAACGTTGGTAGCATCTCTTTCAGACTTTTTCACATATTTTTTTATGTTAAAAATATTCAAGAAAGTGAGATTTATATATACTTTGAAACATTTTCATGTATAAAAGATTTCGTGTGACATGTAGCTGAGGGAATACAAGTAAAAAGCTCATTCGAAAAACAATCGAAAGTGTTACGAAAATTATAAAATCAAATATTAACCAGGAAAATTATAGAGATTTTTAATCATATAAAATAAAAGCTCAGAATATTTCAAGCGATTACATGTACAATTAGTTATTCTGGTGTTTATTTTATTTTAAATTTTTGATTGGAAATATTTTAAACAATAATAAAAAAATAAATAAAACAACGATTTTTAAATTTTGTTTATGTTCCATTTATTTTCTGCCTGAAACATTATATAAAAAAAGAACCTAATAGTTGAATATATGAATAACAAATTTTTAATTGCCTCCTTAGGGGTACAGTGGACTCTCAAAACTAATTTTTTTAATTTTCAATGAATTATTTTAAAAATTTCTGGAAATTGTTATAGTATATATATCTCTTATTTCACAATTTTTTTAAAAAATATGTATTCGATAGTTTTTGAAATAAACAGATTTTTCTTTTTTTAAATTAACGAAAAATGACAATATTTCAAAATGCTCCATGCGAAATTCTTTATGCCCATTTTTTTTTTTTTTTTTTGTTTAAAATGCTCTCTATGTATGAGTTAACAAATGTTACTAAGCATTTTTAGCATATTACTTGTAAAACATTAAAAAAAACGATTTTAACTTAATTCTTTAATATTTTTCGTTAAAAAAACATCAAAAATTCCATATAACTGACATTTTAAAAACTTAAATGCGTCTAAAAAAGTTTATTTTTAGTAACATTTGTTAACACATACATAGAGAGCATTTTAAACAAAAAATCAGAAAAATTGGGCATAAAGAATTTCGCATGGAACATTTTGAAATCATGAAAACGACGAAAATATTCATTTTGAGAAAAACAGGTTTTAGTAACTACAATGGTTATAATTGCTTAATATTTTCCTACTGACACAGTTTCAGCTATATATAAGGCATATATCATTTCTAGCTTATATATGTTTATGTTTGTATGGTAAATTCGCATAAAATATGTGGCTTCGACAGTAATCCATGCAGGACGTGAAGTATCTGAATTTTAAAATATCTTCTCAAAAATAACTTTTTGTATTTTCTAAAGATTTTTTTTTATTTTTCTAGAAATATTCATGGTATAAATACCTAAATACCTCTTATTATACAATTTTTTGTTAAATATATTATTATTTTTTTTACGCTAAAAAGATTGGGGACAAAAAGCAATTCCTCTAAATAAATTATAAACAAACGCTAAAAGAAACAGTTAAAAGTTACAGTTAAAGTATTGTTTTGCCAAATCACAAAATTAATAAGTATTCAGTGCAAAATAATAACATTTTGCAAGGTAAAACTAAGAACTAGGCTAAATTTTACGGATGCAAATAGGCAAAAATGTAAACAAAGGGGCGTGGCAGAATCAGCTGATTAGACAAAAATGCTTGTAACTCCAGTAAAATTAGACGAAATTGAAAAATTCTTTTTGTGTTCAATAGCAGGGAGTTCATATAATGTTATTATGCCAAAAATGAAAATTCGACAATTTGATGATTTTTTGCGATTTTGAAAGTCCACTGTACCCTTAAAATGTCAAATTGCACCGCAGTGAGGCGAACAGTACCGTGTGGAACCACTGCTCTAGAGCCATGTAAGATTTTAAGATGTGAGCATTAATTTTCCGATTTCCTTTATTTTTCATAAACCACACTCTCTTTTAAGTTATTATTTACTCTTAAGAATTATATTTATCAGAACAAAGATGAAAATGATTTTTTTTCATTTTTATCATCGCTATAATGCCTTTTCAGATGTATTGTGGATTCTTTTAATTTATTATAATAAGATTATTTTGAAAAAAACATCCCTTAACGACCTATATTTTCCAATGGTTATACTATTTTATAATTTTAGGTAAACAGCGTAATTAAAATGCCTAAATTCACGATTTCATTGGCTCCGAAAAATACTAAATATGGAGATCATTTTCTCTAAAAATTATTAGAATGGTATGCTCATAACTGAAGTTGCAAGTTAAAAAGTTAGACTGTTTAGATAATACAAGTAACTCCTGAAGTTTTAAATAATTTCAGTCCAAGAGTAATTCAGAGATTAGACCCAACGAAAATTTTCTGCCTTAATATAAGACAAAAGAAATTTGGCTTAGAACAACAAAAAAATGTTGTTACTTTTGTAAGTCTAATAATCATATCTTGTTTTTGGTATTAAAAATTTTTTTTGCAACTTTAAGTAAATTCATTGTCTTGTTGATCCAGCAAAAACTCTTTCTTGACTTTTTTTTATACAAATATAATAAACTTTTATTTTAATAGTTTTTTTTTTTTCATTTCGATATAATATCTTTTGTAAAAAATACAGCTATTATCTATTACATTTCAAATATTCTTTATTTCTACAACAAAAGTTTTGTTAAAAGATAGACAATTATAATCTGATATTCTAATACTTTTCTTTCTTTATTATTTTTGCTGTTGTTTGATTGTTTTGACAACAAAATGTTTTTTTAATTGAACAAATAAAGTGCTTTTTTCGGGGGGAGTAGGGGGGGCTACAGAAAATAAACCTAAAGTTGACTTAACTTTATGATATGAATGTATTTCGCTATTTTATAGGCCCTTCGTTTCTTCTGGAGATAATGATTTGATTTATGGTGGTCATTTTGACGCCAGCTGAAAATGCGTCAACCACGTAGGGTAACATCCCCAGTTATTGGCATGCACCAATGATTGGCACATCCTACAAACATGTCTTAAAATAAAATTTATATCCAGTCTTTTAAAAATGCAAGACCATATACCAGTTATATGCTCATTTACTTTAAAGCTTATAACTTTGATTTATGCCACTAGATGACAATAGTGCCTAGGAAAGAGAAACAATTATGGTTTGTATCAAGTTAGCCATTTTTGTTGCAAATGCTTCTTCTCTGGCTTAAGAAAGGCATTCTTTTCTATTCATTATTATCTGACTTTTATTTTAATATTGTACTTATATATCTGACTTTTATATTTTAAATTTTAATTGACAACCGTTTTGTTTAGTTGAAAAGGGTTAATTTAATTGTGTAAAAGTATTTTTAACACAAATATTTGGATTTCTGAATTAATGATAGATTCCAATTAATGGTGCTTCAATTTTGCTAGTTACAAGTAATTGGCACCTATTCCAATTACAAGGTAATCGCAAGATTTGAGATTAAACTACTTATTTTGGCAATACTTTTAAAGTGCAATGCAAAACATAAAGTTTTTTTGTTTGATTTAAACATGTGCCAATTACTGGATCACAAGGTGTCATACATAGGTGCTCTAGGTGCCAATTACTGGTGACTACAGCAACTTTTTATAAATATATTTTTATAAAAATACTTTTTCAAAAATTTTTGCTTTTAGTGGGCAAAATAGATGCACAGATATGCAGTCTTTGATTTAAAGATATTTGCAAGTAAATATTTTATTTCTTGGTAATGAAAATTGAAGTAAGTTTAAAGACAAATTCTTAATGTGCCAATTACTGGGGATGTTACCCTATGTAACATGTGAGCAGAATGAAATTAATCATAAATGTATATTCATATATGACTTTCAGCATTAAATGTTTTGAATATAGCTCTTATTGATATCTACATTCTATAGTCTACTTTATTCTAATTAAAATTCAAAACTTTAATGTAATATAGCAGATAATAAACTGAAAATAATTCTTTTAAACCCGTAATTTTTTCTCTTTTTTTTCTTTTAATATTCTTTATTTTTCTTTAACAGATAGAAAATATTCATGAAACTTATAAATCTATAAATATTAAAATATTCTGAAAATGAGAGCAATATAAAGTTAGCAGAGTAATATAAATTAAAAAAACTGCAAATTTTGCAACAATTTTTACACAGATTATTTTCACTTTATACAAAGCTGTATGAAAATATATCAAATACTTATAAATCTGTTTTCTATATTGAAATTTTATTAAGATCACTAGAATTCCTCTGGTTTTTAGAAAGATGAATTTAATTTTTTTAAGCTTAAATAACTCCTCACCTTCAAGTAAATTACACCCAGTCCTTCTCCATCCAGGAGTTGGATAAAAATCGACATGTCCAGCAGGTTGAAGCATCCCTGGAACTGATATATTTAAACAAATGAAATAAATATTTATTCATAGAAAAGTTATGATATTTGAAAAAAATGGCAAAGATTTAAATCATGCATAGATGATTTTCCGAAGATTTGGAAAATATTTATTACTTTAAATATTTATGCGCTAACAGCTAAGAGAAAAAATAAATACATCATGTCAAATACAAATAAAAGTGTATCAAGGTGTTTTTTCGCACCATAACATAATAATTCAATGTTGTTGATTATATTATAGCTAATATTATTATAATAATAAATTTTTTTTCAGATGCAATTGGTGTTTCTAATGGACATAGATAAACTTGCTTCTCTGAATAAGGCAAACTATGAGATGTAAGACTGATACTCTGTACAGTATATGGATCCAAGTTAGGCTATATAGACCGTCCAAAAGACTAAAGAGCATTTTCCCCACTAGAAATAAAATTAGTAACCTAAATATTTTGAGCCCGACAACCGCATGGAAGCCATAGTGGGACAAACATCCCCTAACTGTTTTTTTTTTTTTTTCTTTCCAAAAAGGTTCTTCTCTCGGAATTCATTTAATTTGATGATTGGCGTAGTCTATGTATTGTAAATTCCCTTTGTTTCCATAACCCTGGCCACAAGATTATCTCTTCAGATCACAACTTGCAGCAGATAACGTTCAATTTTATTTTTTAAAATTTCAACTCCATAACTAATAAATATAGAAAGAAATGCGCTCAGGAAAAAAAAATCATCATTTTTTTAATATTGATCCAAAATTTAAAAAAGAAGCATTCATTTTCAATGGTATTTAAGTGCGTACTGTAAAATAACTTTCGTGTCATAACAGTTTTTTGCTTTGGCACTATCAGAAGCATTTATATGCTAGTCATTCCAGGAAGGGAATAAAATTTGTTATAAGTTGAAAAATAAGTTGAAATGTTCCTGTTTCCAATTGATTGTTTAAAAAGGGTTAATAAAAACGCTGCAAATCAAGGTCATAATGCAGGGGCACAAGCCCTTTCCCCTGAAAAACAGTTCCGACTACGGATTTTTTGAAATATATAATAATGATTTTCTACTAAGCAATGTACCCTATTATATAAACACTAAATAATATACCTTGTTTCGAGGGTGGCGTATCGGAATGTATAACGTCAACAAATAATGCATCTTTTGGATCAAGCCGTACTTCAGGATCTGTATCTTCAAAATAGGGTCCTGCTGGATCGAGTCCTGGAAATATTTAAGTGGGAAATACTTTAAACAATTTTCATTGAAATTTATACATTTAACATTTTATTATTTTTAAAATAATATGGTGTAGAAATTAATTCGATTAGTTTTTTCTACGATCAGTAAACATGAAGACTTAAACTAATTTAACTAGGATGCTACAAATTAAATAATAATTTAAACATTTTGAAGAATTTTTTGTTGAAAAGTTCATTATGCATGTTGAACACCTTTGCGAAAAGAGCCTTTTATGTTTTTTTTTTTTTTTTTTTTTTTTTTTCCTTTGTCAATGGTTTTCAAAAACAGAAATTTGTGACTTGTTAAATCGAGAAAATGCTCCGATTAAATAAGGCAAATTCTATTGGTAAGGATAAACAAGGATTCTTAAGCCTTTTTACAATCACATATGCGTGTCGCTCATCCCCAAGGAGTTAAAACCAGTGAAGGTTCATGTGACTTGGATAAATGCACAACACGTTCCAAAACAATATGATTTAACCCCCTGGAGACGAGCGACACGTATACGTGCCGCAAAAAGGCTTAAGACTCCTTGTTTATCCCCACCAGTAAAATTTTACTGTAAAATTTGCCTTATTTAATTGGAGTATTTTTTGATTTAATAAGGAACAAATATAAAATGCAAACAATTAGGATTCTTTTCAACAATATAGGTAAAAAGGCATTTGTTAAAGTGTAGGCAGTAAGACAAATCATTTTATATTTACTCTAATTACGATTCATATACGAATTCTAGTATTTTTCATATAAGTACTTACATATGTATTATTCATTAACGCTACATGTGCTAGGGATGAATCATTCAGATCATTAATTTCTGAAGTTTGCTGCTGTTTTGGTTCATCTTGTTGAAACATCTTTATAACGCAAGAAATATATATTTAGTAAAGGTTTAATGTATAAATAATCGCTCATTTATTTATTTTTATTAAATACATATATATTGCAATCAAATTTCGCTGTACGTTTAATATAAATTAATTTTTTTTTTTCATTTATTCATATGATAGAAATTCCTCTGAGGAGTACATATCTGATAATTTTTAGAAAAAGTATGAAACACAAATCTCTGTATGATGATAAGTATTGTGGTAAAATTCACATAGTTTGGTTTCGAAAATAGGTTATTTGAAATATGAACTGTTAAAAATTAAAGATTGTATTCATACATACTATGTATAATCAAAAACTATAAACATTTTATTAATATTTTAAACAACTAGATGGACGATAATTCAGAAATCGTTGAACTGTAAGATGAAACATATGATAATTTGATTAATAGTATAGATGGAAACTCAAGATTAGTCATGTATACTACATTAAAACTTTAAAGATAGTATTTATATTTTAAGCAACTTGGTGGATGATAATTCAGAAGTGCGAGATGAAACATCTGATGAATTGATTAAAAATATGAGTAGATTAGTTTTAATACATTAGATGATTATAGAAGTAAGAAATTTCGTGTAGGGGAAATGCGTATACGATGAAAATCGAATTGAATCAATTGACTTCAACTCCCGTTCCAAGTTAGTATTTAACTCACTTGTGTAATGTGGAAATATAAAAGGTAAAGAATCAAGTTTGATGTAAATAAATATTGTGGTATTGGTTTAAAAACTAAAAAGTATTGAATTTTACTGAATTAGAAAGTATAAAATTTGATTAAATAATGTTTTATGTATAAAAATTAAGTTTAAATGTGATAAAATTATGAAAATCAGTTTGTAAACTCTCATTTTTATAAGTACTACTATGAAAATATTCTTTTAATATAGAATTTCTGCTTATTGATGAGACTAAAAAAATTATTTTTTTGTTAATTTTGAATATTTATTGAGTGTATGTAATACTAGGATTAAAATCTTACAAATTCGGTGTTAAATTTTTCAAGAAATTGTGGTTTGTAATCCAGAAAAAGGTGTGATTTTAATAAATTTGTAAATATGTTCATTATTTTTTTTAATTATTTCTCTAACTGGTCATTCATTTGTTAATTTTTGTAATTTTTGTAGAAAAAATGATTTGAATTTTCGGTAATCTGTACTATTTTTTTGTCCAACAGTTGATTTTATTGATTATTAGTATTCTCATTCGACAGTAATTTCACGTATGAAGTTATTAAATATTAAATATCTATTAATTTTCTTTACTGTTTCATATGATAGTAATATTTCTGAGGAACAGGTGTGATAACTACTAGACTTTGATTGGCTTGATTTTCTGATAAACGTTTGAAAAGAGTTGTAAGTATGTAATGATGTAATATCTATATACTATCGAGAGTCGAGATTGAAGTAGATAAGTATTGGAGTAATAGTCAATTCTTTGTTGAATTTCAAGAAATTGTGTGAGAACATGGTTTTTTACATTAAGTTTATGTAATTTCAGTTACAGTTTTTCGACAATCAACCTAAAAATGGATAATTATCATAGTTAAAAGTTATGATGAAAAGATCTAAGCAATATTAATGTTAAAAAGTTCGTCTAATGTTTGCTCTTACGTTGTGAAAATTTCGAATAGTTTGGTTTGAAATATGAAATGTTTGTAAAAATTAAACTTTGTATTCGTGTATGTTTTGCATCATTAAATTGTAAAGATAATATTCATATTTGAAAAATGTTGTTGGGTGTTTTAATAATTTTCTGATAAGTAGATAAAAACAGATGTGAAAATTCTGTGCTATTAAAATATATAGGATCAAGAATAAAGTTTGATGAAAATAAGTATTGTAAAAATTCAGAAATTTTGAAGTGTAAGATGAATCATGTCCTAATTTGATTAATTATATGGGTAGAGTAGTTTTAATATGTCAAGTGTCTAAAGCAGCAAGAAACGATTTTTTAGGTTTTCTAGAATAATAATAATAATAATAATAATAATAAAAGTATACTTTTGTTGTAAGATTTCGAATGCAGTCAAGACGTGAAAAATATAAGTATGAAACCTTTGTAAAGACATTCAAACTTTTTAAAAAGTTTAAGTTTAGTAATATACTGTAACAATATATGTAAGCGATGTATTTCAAAGTTGAAAATTTGTGTAAAAATTGTCTTTTCTTGAAAATTGGTATTTATTTTTGTTTAATTAATGATACTTATTACATTTTTGTTGTTTAAAACTAAAATATACGTTTAATTCTTCTGTTAAAATTGATATATCCGTGTTGGAGGTGAGAAAAAATAGTGTAAAACTAATAAAATTTGTTTAAATTCGTCTTTTTATTCTTAAAATTAATATTTGCTATTGTTTAGAATACGTAATAATAACTTTTGAGGAATGTATAACCGGAAAATGTTAAAAAATCTTAGAAAATTGGTATTAAAAATATTAAATACAGTTGCTTCAATGATATCTTTTCGATATGTAAAGTGATTGTAGCATTTAGAAATGTACTTCTGAAGAATGTATAATCGGAAAATGTTAGAAAATCTTAGAAAATTGGTGTTAAAAATATTAAATACAGTTGCTTCAATGATTTCAAAAACAAACTCTGTTAAAAAATTCTGTATGATTTCAAGTGAAAATAATCTGAACCTGAATACATGGTATTTAAAATACAAAATTCACGATTATGAACTAATGTTGAAAACATGGGTAACATTAAATATACAGCTAATATTTAATTATAGATTAGGAAATTCTTAAAGTGTATCCAAATTTATTAAATATAGTATTGAATACAGTGAATAAGTGAAATATGTGAATAAGTATTGATATTTCCATGTTGCTTTTGAAAATACTAGTGTAAAATTATTCAAATTCGTCTTTTCTTTAAAACTGATATTTATTTTTGTTTAATTAATGATACTTGTTAAGATTTTGTTGTTAAAAACTATAATATACGTTTAATTCTTCTGTTAAAATTGATATATCCATGTTGGAGATGAGAAAAAATAGTGTAAAACTAAAAAAAAAAGTTTAAATTCGTCTTTTTCCTCCTTAAAATTATTATTAAACTAGTGTAAAACTAATAAAATTTGTTTAAATTCGTCTTTTCCCCTCTGAAAAACTAATATTTCTATTATTTTGCTTAATTAATTATACTCATTATGACTTCCAAATTTTAATTTGGAGATGTTGTAGTAACTGTTATAAAACTAGAATGGATAAATAACTTAAATCTCTTCTTTTTTTTCACTCTATGTGATACTTTTTCTTGAACGTAAACATTTGTATACCTTTGTAAGTTATGACGTCAAGATTCTTTGTTATGTTCCCCTACCTGGAATGCATGCATGGTGGGGTTGCAGAAAAAAGTTTTAGTTTAGATATGACGTAATAAGAAATGCTCTGCAGGTTCACATTTGTGTGTTGGGGATTTCTTTAAATTATTCGTTTATGCATTAAAATTCTACTTAGTTGGTATACATAAAGTACGATGAAATTTCCAATTAGAGTAAAAGTTAACCAAATTCGTTTAATTCGTCTTTTTTCGTTAAAAAATCATTAGTTTCCTTTGTTAATTGTTCAATTATCGAAATTCTTTGAGGTAACGACTGTTCAAAAACTAAAAAATATGTTTAAATTTCTATTTTAAGTTGTGTATTCTGATTTTATATTAAAAAATAAATAAATAAATAAAAAAATATGAAGAAATCAGTTAAAAATTTAATATTTTCTGTTTTGCTTAATTAATAATGTTCATGAAGGAAATGGTTGTTTAAAACTGGAATGCATGCTTAAATTTCTTTCTATCAAATTGATATTCTGAAGTTTGAGTTGAAAAAATCGTAAGAAATCAGTCTTTTTCTATAAAACTTGATATTTTCCATTGTTTTTTACTTAATTAACGATACTCATTAAGATTATATCTGTTGAAAAACTAGAATGCATGTTTAACTTTCAACTTGTAAGTCGATACACTGATGTTGCAGTTGATAAAAATCGTAAGAAATCAGTCTTTTTCTATAAAATCGATATTTTCCATTGTTTTTTACTTAATTATGAATGCTCATTAAGGTTATAGCTGTTGAAAAACTGAAATGTATGTTTAAGTTTTCTCTCTTAAGTTGATAAAAATCGTTAGAAATCAGTCTTTTTCCATAAAACTTGATATTTTCCATTGTTTTTTTTACTTAATTAATGATACTCATTAAGGCTATAGCTGTTGAAAAACTAGGATACATGTTTAACTTCCAACTTTTAAGTCGTTACATTGATCATATAGTTGATAAAAATCGTAAGAAATCAGTCTTTTTCTATAAAACTGGATATTTTCTATTGTTTTTACTTAATTAATACTACTCATTAAGATGTCTATGAAGCAAAATTCAAATATATGTTTAACTTTCTTGAGTTAAATTGATAATCTCATCTTGTAGTTGAAGAAATCTAAATAAAATGGTTAAAAACTGAAATTTTAATTGTTTCGCTTAATTAATAATACTCATTAAAATTACGGTTGTTTAAAATTCAAATACAAATTTAATCTTCATCTTATAGTATGATTCAATGTTGAGATGTGATTGATAATATTTTTAATTAGGGAAGGTTGTTCACCTATCCTGTTATAATAGAATATTCCTTTTTTCCACCAGGGGGCGTTTGTGGAGGGGGATGCATGGTGGGTGCAGGGGGCACCACAGGAGGGGATGGTGGTGGCGGTGGCACTGGGTGAGGCGGGACAGCCGGAGGCACCGCAGGCGGCACAGCAGGCGGCACGGTGCCGCAGTGCCGCCTGCTGTCCCCGTACTGTCCTTTTCCTACTACTTTTTCGTTTTTTTATTTTTTAAATTAATTAATTAATTTTATTTGCTTAATTATTTGTTTTTATATTATTTATTATTATTTTTAACTATGTCTTTGGTGTTAACCCGTTTGTGTTTAGTTTTCTGTCTAAATATCTTTTTTTTTTTTTTGTATAAATGTTGTGTATATAATACAATACTTATTACAATATATTTTTCTAATAGGGGAAAGTGGTCACGTTGGGACATGGGCCACCTCGGGATATCTCAATTTTCAGGCTTTATTTTACAGTTAAACATTAGCACACATGAATACTAATATATGATACTACAATCTACTCTCACATGTATTTTGGAATTGCTGGTGTTTGCTTGCAACAAATAATACCATTATTTTTGTTTTGAATAAGGCTGAGTAACATTAATGTGTATTTTGAAGAATTAATTTTTCATTAAGGTAATGAAATAATACTGGTGGGAGCATGTTGTGATGTAAAAACGTGGACTTATTGTTATTTTAATGGTAAAAAATAGACTGTAATGCTAAGCTTAACTGTGTAAATATTTTTATTATTTAATGTGCGAGATGGGTCAGGTTGGGACACTCAGTTATGGGACACCTTGGGACATTCCAAAAATGCTGAAACCATCTAATTCAGCTTACAAGAAAAGAAAGAAAACAGTACACAACAAGTTAGGATTTTTATATAGCAGTGGGGATGGGGCAGTTGCACAACTAAAATTGGTGAAAATTACTCCTGGAAGGAAAAAGAACATAAATGGTTTGTATAATCGCAGTAGTGATGAATGTGATGTTCATGTGATACTGATTTTCCTTCCAAGTATGAGATTGCAAATTTGCTCAAAATAGGTCCAGAAACTTAAGGCAAGCATACTGTGGAATAGTGTGCATTGGTTAAGTTTGCAGGAAAACATAGCATTGTTGAATTTGTGAGGCATGTTCAAAATGTTGAGGGCAGCAGCAAGTATGAGATATCCATTTTGGAAAAACAAGATCAAGTGTTGTCTTTTTTTTTTTTTTTTTTAATCCTTATAAGCATGATAGTTTATTTGTGTATTAAACAGATATTTTTTTAAAACTTGGTACTATTAAAAACAAAATAGGTCAAAGATGGATTTTATTAGAATTTGAAGAACATCATTTTTTTCGCATCAAGTACAAGATTGTTAATGAAAACGTGTTACAATTCAAATTATTAAAGTGTTTCAATGCTTAAATTATTTTTTGTTCAAATAAAGTTTTATTTATAAAGCTTTGTTCATTAACTAAATATAAAATTTTATATATTTTTTTGATTAAAACTAGCGTCCCAATCTGCCCCACCATGTGGTGCAAATTGGGGCATTTTGAAGGGTTTTTTTTTTTTTTTCACTTTTTTTCTATGGAAATATTAAATTATTATGAGGTTTATTTGATGCACAAATGTTTATACTTTATATCTAAGTGGTTCTAAAATAAGAATAAACGTTAATAAAATTTAGAATTTTTTTTTTCTAAAAAGCGTCTCAAGGCGCACTTCCTCTATATACAATATATTTTTTCTGATATATTACAATGTATATATATATATATATATTATAAATTGGGTGAATTTATTTCATAAAAATATAAACGTCCCAATTTTGGGATGATAAACATATATGATTTAGAAATAAGGATGCAAAAATTATATGAGTTGTTCTTTTAAAGTATCTGTTAAAAATAAAAACCTCGAGTAATTAAAAAAGGTTTTTTTAGATGAACATTACTTTAGATAATTAATATCAAAAAACATGTATTACGCTTCTAATAGATTTTATGTGGTATTTATAAATAGGATGGCCATAATTCTTTTAAGTTTTGAACAGTATCTTGAAGAAAACCCCACTAGTAGGTAACCACTAATAACTATTGTAGAAAAAAAAATCCACTTAAGTTAGAACTGCAAAATGATTTCTATAGGAACATTTAATAAAGTTAAATATTTTCCAGCATTAAAGCATTTAATTTATACAGTTTAGTTTATTTCTATCTATTGAATCAAATGTCGACGCTGTATTTACCATAAATTTAAAGGCAGGTAAGTTCAGACTATGAACTACCTTATACGCTCGTAATTGTAAAATTTTAGATCATTCAACTCAATGATCATAAATAATTTTCTCAAAAAAAAAAAAAAAAAAAAAAAAAAAAAAACCTTTCCTCGAAATTTCACCTTCAATTTGAAGATAATTTGCATATTTGAGATTTCAAGACGCTCTTATGCTTTTATTTGCTGTGCTTATAGCATATTTTTGTTTGGGTTAATATTAAATGAAGTAATAGCAGTGCCATTTCAGCTTCAAATATTCTATTTCTGTCAAAACCAGTCAGCTTTAAATTTAAAATATGCGATAAATCTATTATTTTTTGCATGCATGAAAATCTTAAAGCTGCGAACACACATACTATTCCTTTCAAAGACAATATGAGATATTTCCTGATAAATAGGTTTTTTAGAAGAAAAATGGTCGAAAACGCACCATGGGATAGTTTACTTCAACTAAATTCGTTGATAACGAAATTATCGTTCTGCGGTGGATATCAACTCGAATTTCACCTATCAGAGCGCTCTAAAAAATAATTGTTCTCAATTTTTTGGAATTTGAAAAAAAAAATTAAACAATTTAGAAACGATGAATATGCGTGTTTCATATATTAACTTGTGCCATTCACTCTTCATAATACCCTACTTGCAACGCGAAAAAGGGGGAGAGAATAGCACGTACTATTTCAGATATGATAGTTCGTGCGATCGAAATTTAAAACATACATTCTCATAAAAAAAATAATCAAGTTTTGGCTTACATTCGTTAAATTAATATATATATATATATATATGATGCTATAGAGTCAATTAATCTCAAATCCCCAAGATTGTGTCGTTCAAATTTTTTATTTTCTTCATCTTTTGACCAAAATTTCTTCATAGAGCTTCTTCATATTTCTTCATTTTAAAAAAGTGATAAAAAAACTTATCAAATAGTTTTTTGGGTCTGGTAATTTTAAATCATCTACACAGCTATTTTTGGGTGAAAAACGTATTGTACGGAAAATTCTCTAACTGTCTTACCTTTATACCAATCAAGATTAAATAAAAACAAAATGTTCAGCATAAAATTGTCAAAGTTTTATGCAATTACAAAATTTTCATTAGAATTAAGGTATGTACCTGTCCTCAAATCGTTGCTTTTACGAAAATTTTCGATTTCTTTTTTATTATTTTAAAGTTCAAACATTTAGGATTCCAAAAGTGCTTTTTGCTTCGGCAATAATAAAAAGCAAAGTTATAGCCCAAAATATAAACCGAAAATGAACTTTCTGAAGTGACCATTCAAAGAACTACAGAAAGGTAAAGAAGCCTTTTTAATACACAAATATGTAACATATAGCATATAGACATATATATAAATGCCTACAAATATGGTGGATTTTAAAATTGTAAATTTTATACATAATTTTTTGTTCTCTATCAAAATCTAAATTTACGTTTTCTGGAAAACTGCGTTTTACACTGTGTGTGTGTTTACGGGGAACATCATTTCTTAAGATATCCATCTACGTTTAAAAAGTCAATTTCGATTAAAATTTGCTTTTTTTTCTTTTTTCTTACACATATATACATATATATACAGGGTGGTCATAAAAAAACTTTGCCGATATATAGAGCTCTAGCGGCCAGTCCGCTCAACCGATCGAGGTGAAATTTCAGATATAGCTATTCAGAGGTATGAGTTCGAGATTCTGTGAACGGCAACAAAATGGCGCTTACGGTTACGGTTATAGTTACAGAAACTCGAAAATTTTCAATGGCAACACCCATTTTTTTTCATCGCAAAATGCTCAGCGCATGCGAAAACCCAAAGAGCGTTGGAACCGTACGTATATCGCAAGAAACGGACATGTTATGCACGCACAAAAAACTGTTCCGCGAATCCTCCCCCCCCCCCCCATAGAAAATACTCGATTGGGGTGCAAGGAGGAAATTTGCATAATCACCATCACCATTAATTGCCTGTGATGACACCCATGTGGAAAATGTGTAATCAAAATAAAAGTTTTAGTTTCTCCGATCTGTATTGTAATCAGAGATTAGTGTACTGACTCTGTGTCATATGCAAATTTCCTCCTTGCGCCCCAATCGAGTTTTTTTTATGGGGGGGAGGGATTCGCAGAACGGTTTTTGTGCGTGCATAACATGTCCGTTTCTTGCGATACACGTACGGTTCCAACGCTCTTTAGGGTTTTCGCATGCGCTGAGTACTTTGAGATGAAAAAAAAATGGGTGTTGCCATTGGAAATTTTCGAGTTTCTGTAACTATAACGGTAACCGTGAGCGCCATTTTGCTGTCGTTCACAGAATCTGGAGCTCATACCTCTGAATAGCTATATCTGAAATTTCATTTCGATCGGTTGAGCGGACTGGCCGCTAGAGCTCCGTATATCGGAAAAGTTTTTTTATGACCACCCTGTATATTGTTTACAGTATGAGCATTTTTGTTTCTAAATCTGTTTTTATTTTTCGTTTACGCCTATTAGAAATGAAGTTAGAGATCTTTAAAAAAACGGCAGAAGACTTTAGTTTAAACCAAAGTTGAAAATTTTAAAAAGTGTTATTAACTTTTCCATCAGAAAAAGTAAATGATTATTTCTCTAACTTAAAATGTTATTATCCTATAATCATGAAATTTTTGTGTAGCTTTTCGATAATGTCTCGAGTGCAATGATCTAAAGAATTATGTCTAAGTGACTCTTTTGTTGATATATAGCTGTTTTTCTGAAAAATTACAGGTAAAATTACTGAAATTTTCTATGTAATTGTACATAACCAACTGTATCACTTTTAGATTTCCATATATTGACTGGTTGTTAGTTCCATACACTCAAGAATGTCTAATATGCATACGTTGAAAAAAGATTTATGCTACATGTATTGTTTTTTTTTTTTTTTTTTTTTTTTTTTTTTCAGAGCCGGAGCCATTTTCATAAAAAAGTACTAAAAAATGGCCAAAATTTTAAAAAGTTGCATAGATATTACATATTTTTTTATAATTTTCTCTTTCTGTATTAGACAACACTAAAAAATCCCCAAAAATTTGCCAAAAGTAGAGTTTTAAAAAAATGTCTCCGAACGCAGTTGAATATCTTAAAAAGTTTCAAAGATATTGAAATAAAATTTTGTGACTAGGTTCTGCCCATTAATAGGTATGCAACGAAGGAAAATATAGCTTGTAAGTTTGTATATATTAATTTAAGAGCCATTTTTATTGAAAAATACAATTTTTTAAAGACAATAAACATGTTTTGTATACAACATTATGTGCATGTTAGTAAATTAAAGCGTGCTTGCAAATGTTTAATTTCATAACACAGGTAAGTAGTTTGCTAATATATTTTCGAAAAAAAAATTAAACACATTGAATAGATTTTCTTATAGAAAGTTTGGCATAAACGCATTTTTTTTTTTTTTTTTTTTTTTTTTTTTTTGTAAAAATTGACAAAATATTGCCTACGTTTCAGAAGTTAATTAAACTTCCATTAAAAATTTATATGAAATCATACTTTATTACCTGTTTTAGCTACAAAACACACGTGTTTGATAATTTTTTTTTCATAAAAAGCGCCTCGAAGGTAGGCGCACACCTTAATGGATCTATGTCAAAAACATGCTTAAAAACTGCAGAAATAAAGCATCGAACACTACACTTCACTGCCATTATTTTTATGAAGGAGACCAGAATCACTTTAAATATATTTTTCTTACACAGCTATCTTACGGGACTGCCTTTTTTTTCTTTTTTAAAAATTTCAATCCCAAAACCTTTTTTCTTTTTACAGCTTATCAAAAACTGCGTTAAGTCTATTTTTGGAAATTTTTGCTAATTATTATCAGAAAAGTGATTGACTAAAAAATTTTGAAAACTTAGGATGATAAATATATTTGCAATATAAAGGTAAATTGTAAATTTTATGAGTGAGATTTAAATGGTTCTGAATAGCAGTTCAATGTGAAATGCACCTAACCTCTTCCCTTTTTTATCGTTTTTGTGTCAAATAGATATTATTATATGTACTTTCTGCTTAGGCACATTCAAATAGACGATATAAACAAATTTTACGCATTTTTCCTTAGTTAAATATAAAATGAAGCAATGTTCAAATATTTTTAAAATTGTACGGAATATTCTAAATAAAATATGTTGCGATTCAATGTGTAAAACAAATAAATTATGGCAGTCGAAATGATTTTAAATTGATAATGGCTTAGACTAAAAAATAAATTTTAAGCGTTTTCGTAATACGTGTTAAGGAACATTAGAACATAGAAGATAAACGTACGAAAAAAATCATATTAAGCAGTAATAAAATAAACTTTTTGAAAAATAATATCAACCGACATAAAAAAAATCTAAAATGAATTAAATATTTCTTTAAAATTCTCTAATGACGAATCGTTATCCAATAACCATACATCGGATATCATGTACCGGCATACATACATTTAAATTTCATACATACAATTTAATATTCACCAAACATGAATTTTTGAGAGAATATCTTTTACAAGAGATGAATTTACATATTTATGATTTAATTTATGAATATATACAAATTAAAACGAATGGAGTAATTTTTGAAGTTGGTGAAACACAATCACAATCGACAGTGATCATCACCAATTTATTTATGGTACTGGGCACAATGTATCCACATGTCTTACTATTCTTAAGATAGTTTGGCACCAACTTCAAAAAGTAATTCAATACTTTTATATGCATGTATTCATAAATTAAATCATAAATATGTGAATTATCACCTATAAAAAATGAGCTTACAATGAATCCGAAAGCACATGTTTATTGGATATTAAATTCTATATATTGATTTAACCGTTTTTCAGCCGATACATGACATCCGATGTGTGGTTATTGGATAGCGATTCGTCATTAGAGAATTTTAAAGAGTAATTTTATTCTTTTTTGCGCGTTTTTTTTAAGTCGGTTGATATTTTTCTTTTTCAAAAAGTTAATTTTATTTCCTACTTTATTGATTCATACTGCAGTATATTATTATATGTATTGATATAATGATAGTCCTTTTCAATGCATTGACTAATGGATTCGCATTCCTGGGCTCTTAATTTATGATGTAATCAATTTGCTGGTCACTTTCCTGTTTGACTATCAGCTTTTCGAAAGTCATTTATTTTGCCGGTTAGGATGATCGTGGTTCTTTAGGTTTTCTGGATGCGGTAACTTGTTCAGACAAGATCTCGCATTTCAAAAAGTTACCGAATTCATCAATCCTTAAGGTCCAGGTCGATTCCTATGGACATTGGAAGCAGATATCGTAAAGCTGACAATCCATCAAGTAAAGTGTCTTTACATATCCGAAATGAAGTCGATTAGATAATTAGTAGCCGAGATATTTGTAACCTATTTCCCAAACTCTTCAATTTTTCATGACCCTGCATTTCATTCAAAATTCAAGTCAAAGCTATATTTTAATTGGAAATGAGTATGCTTAATCCGACGCAGTAAAGTGTTAGTTAATAGGATTATCAGATTTAAAATTGTAAGGATCTTTCTTTACGCAAGCGCAATTCAGTACTGATTGGTTATCCCGTCGACCAAAAAACTATCGCCAAACTATAAAATTAAATGTCAATAATGATGTATCGTAAATGTCACATTCACTCGAAATTAAAAGCGTTGCACCTGTTTGTTATGACATCAAGTGATTTTTAATTCGAAGATTTATTTGTATTTTTATTAATCTTTTTTTAATTTATTTGTTTTTCCGTTATTTAAAATAAAATTTATGGCAATTTGTTTAATATACGAATAGTTTGACGATTTATATCGAAATTGTTTTTGTCGAAATTGGGTGACAAGGTAAGACAATTGCTCGAAAAATAATACCCTGCAGTTCAGCAATAGAGCATTCCTATTTATTAAAAATATTTAATATAAGTTTAAATTTTATATTGGAATTGCAATGCATTTTATAAATATTTTACACATGTTTTGTTTTTATATTTTATACTATGTATATCCATGATGAGTAAATATTATTGTTGCCTCTAACGGCTAGTTTATATAAGATTAAACGATTTTTCAGAAAACTCTGACGAAGACTTTAAAATTAATTTTAGGTACATTTCGTAAAATATACTACTTACTAGTATATAACCCCGTCAAAAATGACGGAATTTTCACTTGCATTTCATCTTTTTAATACTTCATACAAACAAACAGAATGCAGATTTTATTTTTGAAGAGTTTGTATTGTAAAAAAGCACATTTTAAAAATAGCAATAAATTTCTACAAATACAAATGATTTTTTTTTTTTTTTTTTTTTTTTTTTTTTTTTTTTTTACTTTATGCTTAGTTTTTGAACAAATTTTAATTTCAAAACAAAGAACAGTATTTATTACAATAATAATTGGCAAAATAGAACTCAATTTCTGAAGATTTCACAAAACATTTAAATTAAATATTGAAGTTTTTAAAATTTTTAAATACATTCTTTATTATGATTCTTTATTATGATTCGGCAGCGATTTTAGTCGTGGGTATATGATAGATACTTAGTTCGACGCTTTTAGGCATCGATTATGAAGCTTTGAGGGTGTTTTTTTTCTTTTTCTTTTTTTTTTTTTTAAATTTAGATTTGGTGTTATCTATACGCAGTTAATATACACAAAACAACTTTTAAAAAAAATCATAGTTTCTTATAGAAAATACTGCTATTTTCTATAGTAGGAGGCATTGATTTAAATCAAAATCAATTTTTAAAAACTTCAGCTTGCAACTTTAAAAATTCAATCCGTAAGTTATGAAAACCAAAATTATTATTATTGTTTCTTTTGTAAAATTTTAAATTAAATCTACCAGTTTTTAAAGCTTAGATTATATCCATTCGAAATTTGCTTACATTGTAAACGAAATTTGTATTTTTTATCAAATGCCATTTAAATGTAAGGAATATATAATATCATAAACTAAATAAAAATCATCAAATTTTAATTTAAGAGCAATTTTGATTTATTTGCATGCATTGCATCAAAGCAGATAAAGTTTTAATTTAAGACCATGGGAAAATATAATTTTCAGTTATACTAATGCAAACATGATGATATCTTATATATCCATAACAACTTGAAAAGAAAAGAGCTTATTTATTTAAATAGAAAACAAAATTTAAAAAAATTAACCGGATAAATGCTAGCATTTAAAAAAAATAATAATAAAACTAAATTTAAATTCATCTAAAACTAAATTCATCTTTTATAATATATTCCCAAAAAGGCTTCTAAAATAGTTCATAGATGGCAGCACTAAAGTTGTGAGACACGGTGCAAGAGTGATAAATAAAATACGATCGTACTCAGATAATAAAAAACTTTTCCACTTTCACTTATCTTTATGTATTATAATTGGGTTTGATATACATGTTTTATGTGAAAATATGCTGAAAAAAAATTATTTCAAGTGGAAGAAATTTTAAAAGCATCATTTTAGCATCTGTTTTCAATTAAGCCTAACGTGGCGTCTAGCAACGGTTGAATCCAGATAGGAGTGGCACAACCTGGAACCGTTCTACACATTTCTTCGGACGCATTTTATTATAAGTAGATTGCAGTCTTTACCAGAATACTGGTAAGTGGATAAGCCATGGATTTGTTCTCGTAGGAGTTTCTCCAATAACAATGCAAGAAAATCAGTGTTTTAGTTCTTTATTATTTAGAGCACGAACTTAAGTTACTCCACAGATCACCGTTCCACACATCTATCACTACGGCCTTCGCTCACTAAGCTGCAACATTCCGGCGTTCTACAATCTCGGAAAAAATGACATTTCTAATTCAGCGGAGAAATAAAACGCGCGTCTTGATAGTTTAAAGAAAAGGTGCATTCTACTCTCCTGAAAAGCCAAATGAAAAAATCATTTTCACGACAAAACTAGCGCCCTCCTACTCCGCGTCAATCATTTTAAAAATCCAATCAGGATGGACTCGAGCCTCTAACGGACAAAATGATCAATTCTAATTGGCCGTAATAGGCGGTCTACTGGCAAGAACTATATTTTTTTCTCGGAACACTAAGCCCTTTAGCAACGCGTAGTAACACTTGTCACGCGATGTTAAAAAATAAAAAATAAAATTAAAATCGCAGGAATATGCCAGAAAGTAAAAAGCTTACGAAATACTTCCCGTCTTTTTGAGAAGCAAGAAATAATTTATTAATAACTAAAGTAAGAAAAAGAATTTTAGCTGTTACAAGACGAAACTAAGATTGAAATATGTTCCACAAATTTAGAATTGAAGCTAAGAGAGAATTAAAAAAAATGGCGCAATTTTTTTTTTTTTTTTTTTTTTTTTTTTTTTATTACAAATCCCCCCTCCCAGAAAGACGGGTGAAAAAGTAGGTCTGAGACCTGCAATTTCACAGAAAGGGAGATGATGCAGACTTAGCTCACGAAGTTGTTGATATAAGTAATAATAATTAGATACTGAATAAAAAAAAAAATTTAAATTAATTTCTCTTTTTTTATATAAATATAGAATTCAAATTTAAAAACACCAAGGTGATGCGTGGAATAACTTTAAATTTAAATACAATAAAATAGGCATCAGTACAAATACAAGATGTAATCTTGTTTAAAGTACACATCATAAAGTAATATGAAAATATAAGCAATTACCCATAGTAATAACATAAAAATGAAACATAAAAATGAAAAACAATAACGTTAAATTCTTTTTTAACAATGTCAAATCTAGAAATCAATTTTTAAAAGTTTATTTCAAAAATCTTCTTAAAGTCATATTTGGAATGGCATAGTTCATTACCTCATTTTAAGGATGTCTAATTCATTTAACTGTCCAAATTCATCAGCTAACATTAGTATTAGTATTAATATTAGTTCAGTTTTTGTGTGAGTAAGTCCTTGAACATTCATAACAGTTCCATTTTGGAATCTTTGTGAAAATACTTTTATAATTGTATTTTTAATTAATAACACATTTTATAATATAGTAATAATAAAATTTAACAATGTAAATAATAAACAATATAATTAAGAAAAATAATAAGGAAAAATATCAATAATAATAAATATCATAAGTGTAAGTAAATCTCATAATGGGTATAAGTAAATCTCATTATGGGTATAAGTAAATCTCTTAATAAGTAATAATAAATATCACAAAAGACATTCTTTAAATACTTAATCTCGTTTATCTCATCTCATATTTTTGGGATGAAATATAGAGAGAAGTGGAATAAAATAAAAAATGCAATCAACTATGAAATCATTTACTTAATCTGGTAATCCGAGTACAGGATTAAGTAGGAATATGTACAAAAAAAAATTAAAATATAATATGATAAATTAAAATAAAATAAAGATAAATAAAAATTTTGTTCATGTTTGAGAATGCACGTGACCTTTAAACTACTAAGATTCTTAAAAAGAAATATTAATAAATGATAAAAATAAAAAACAAGATCTATTCATGTCAAATAATTACGCAATAAATATTCTCTCGGTGTGATAAAACATTGCAAGATGCAAGTAGGAAAGAGAAAAAGAAACAAAATTATATTATAATTGACATGTAATTGGACTGGAATGCAGAAGCAAAGAAAGAGAGAAAGAAAAAAAAATATATTAAAATAAAGTGATAAAAATTTTGTTACTTGGCAAATAATTAATTTAATAATTGATAGATTAAACTTAATATTACAAATAGGTTCAGTTGAAAGAAAGAAAAAAAAATATTCTAAGTAGAGTAATTCAGTACAGAATAAGAAATTTCCACTTTGTTCGTCTACGCCGGCATAAATAAACAAATATAAAAATTTCCAGACAAGTGACACTCTCGCTGCAGTCAAGAGATATCATTGCCATTCTGTGAGAATTACAGGATATTATCTGAATTAAAATATGAAAAGAAATTTACTGTTTAAGAGAAAAAATTATAAAATGATAAACTAGAGATATAGTTTAAGCTACAGTTTTTACCTGAGTTTGTTGTTGTTGATTAGGGGGTTGTTGCTCATGACTTAATTTAAATTTATCAGGGGAATAATAAGGCCTTAATTTAGATACATGTACTATTTCTGAACTTTTGAACTGGTTTTGCCTATCAATTTCAAAATTTACTTCGGATAATTTGTTAAGAATTTTATAAGGGCCACTAAATACTTGTGACAACTTTCTAGTATTAGGGTACTGAAATTCTTCATAGATAACTAGATCTCCTATTTTAAATTTTGGTTCGATATAATCTTTATCATAATATCTTTTATTTTTTAAATGAAATTCATCAGTTCTTGTTTTAGCAATTTTAAGTGCTTCATGAACAGGGGGATAATAATTTTGTTGTAAGGGGGAGTCATAGGGTAATTGGCCAAAAAGCAAGTACGCAGGTGGAAATTTGGTAATAGAATGGGGTGTATTATTATATTCATTAATTACCTCAGTTAAAAGCTTAGTCCAGGGAATTTTAGAGGTAGTGGAGTTTATTTTACATTTTAATCTAGTTACTATTGTCTGATTTACTCTTTCACATTTCCCATTCGTTTGTGGATGATGGGCAGTGGTCAAACGTTGTTTAATATTATGATTTCGCAGGAATTTTTTGAATCTTGAAGAAGTAAAAGCAGCATTCCTGTCACTAAGTATTTTTTGAGGGGACTGTACACTTGAAATCTTACTAAAACAGAATAATTGTTGAGGGATTTTGATATTGAAAATTTGTTTCAGACAATTTGTATAAGTTTCTGTAGTGACACTTTTGGAAGGAAATGCCCAAACATATCTTGTGGCATGGTCTATTATAATATGGAGATATTTTTTTGTAGAATTATAATAATTGAACCCTCCTACAGTATCAACAGACAGACAGTCAAAAGGTTGATCTGTAGTGGGCATAGCTTGTAATAAGCCAAATTTTTTCTGTCTAGGTTTTTTATTTTTCTGGCAAATATCACAGTATTTAACAAAGTTAGTAATGTCTTGGGTCATATCTGGCCAATAATAGTTAGGAGAAATTAAATTTTGCATTTTTTGAACACCAGGGTGACCAAACTGTTCATGAGCAACATTAAGCAATTTTTTTCTTAGGGACATGGGAACTACCACTTTACGAAAACCTTTTCTTTTAACTATAATCAGTCCATTGTCATTAATATAATTTGATCCACACACATTTTCTTTTTCTTGCATCTCAATAATCTCTTTAACGTCAAGAAGAAAAGTAAGGGGCTTACAAAAATGAGAAATAGGGTTTCGGGACAACATGTCGGCTTCGACATTTGTAGATCCCTTTAAGTACTCTATTTTGTAATCGAACATACTTAACTTCAATGACCACCTAAATAATCGACCTCTTAAATGTTTGACATTTTTTAACCAAACAAGAGATGCATGATCAGTATGGATGGTAAATTGTACACCGTGAAAGTAATGATAAAATTTATCTAAAGTATCAATGATAGCAAGACACTCTAGTTCGGTAATGAAATAATTTTTCTCATAACTTCTCAATCCTCTAGAAAAATAAGCAATTGGATGTAAAAAGTTATTATGGTCGGGTTGTTTAAGAACTGCACCTACCGCTACCTGAGAAGCGTCAACAAACATGTGTAGGGGTAATTTTGGGTCATAAATCTTTAAAATTGGTTTAGCAATGAGGGCATCTTTTAATTTTTGAAAAGAGTTTTGACATTCAGTATTCCATTCCCAAATAGTATCTTTCTTAAGTAATTTATTTAGGGGGTGTCTAATTTCAGCATATTTGTCAATAAATTTATGATACACATTTATAGAACCAAGAAATCTTTGTAATTCTTTAGTGTTAGTAGGAGGTTTTAATTTTTTAATCGTTTCTATATTAGTATTAGCTGGAGTTAAAGTTCCATTTTGGATTTCATACCCTAGAAAATTGATTTGTTTTTGAGCAAAAGTACATTTAGATAATTTTAATTTAATATTTTCTATTCGGCATAAATCAAAAATTTGGATGAGATGCTGTATATGTTCATCTATTGATTTAGAAAAAATAATTATATCATCAAAATAATAACAAGCAAAGTCTATTTTATATTTTGTAAGAATTCTTCTAATTGTCCTGTTGAAAATTGGGGGGCCTACCTTTACACCAAAGGGGAGAACATTCCATTCCCAGAGCCCACAATTAGTAGTAAAGGCTAACTTTTCGGAATCGGCTGGGTGAATAGGTATGTGCCAATAGCCTGAGGCTAAATCTAGTGTAGAGAAATATTGGGCACCACTTAATTTGTCTAAAATTTCATCTATTCGGGGTAAAGGTTCAGCGTCATTTTTCATGATAGAATTTAATTTTCGGTAGTCAACACACATTCGGGTTTTTTTACCTTCATCTCGTTTATTTACTAACGTAACTGGAGAAGAGTATGGGCTATAACTTTCCTTAATTAATCCAGCAGCTAATAATGATTGGATTTGCTGAGATATTTCTTTTTCATCAGCAGTGGATGTACGATAAGGCCTCAAAGATATTGGTAGGTCAGATTTAAGATAAATACGCTGAGGTTCAATATTAATTCTCCCTACATCATATTTATTTTTTGCAAAAATATCTAAATAATCCCTTAAAAGTTCCCTTACATTTTTATTTTGAATAGCATTCAGATTCCCCAATAGATTATAATCATCATTATTAGTTCGCGACAAGGATTGAGGAGTTATGGTATTTCCATAATCGGGTTGCACAGTAGTATCATTTTTTATAATATCAAAATGAAGCAATTCTAAGTTATCACTGGATATGTTGACATATGGGTTTAACGAAATATTGTCTTGTAACACCTGGCTTTTTGCACAATCAATTTTTAATTTAAATTTGGCACAATCAGGTAAACCTAAAATAGCATAGTCCAAATCAAGTTGACTTACTAAAAAATTAACATATCTCTTTATATTACCAAATTTAATACATAATCGACAAGATTTATTAATTGTAAGAGTTCCTTGTGCCTGTCTGATAGTAATAGGGGTAACATTATGTAAATTACCATTTAAATATCGAACAAATTTGAGGGGTAAAATTGAGACAGTTGATCCACTATCCACCACACAATACACTTGGTTATTGCCCACATATCCAGGGATGATTAATTGTCAAATATTATTAGTAGGGGGTGGTTGAATATGAGCAAGAGTTTGAGTTTGAAAGGAATTTGTGTTAAATATACAACTCCTCTCCCAATGATATGCATTTTCTATGCCTCTGTTTAAACATACTCTGCACGGACGACTAGGGTAATTGTTTTGATAATGAGTTGCAGGCATTCTAGGAGTGAAAAACCTAGGATTAAAATTTTGGGATGGATTGTTTGGAGTAGGTCGAGTCCAATGTCTGGGCTGAGGATTGGGATTGTGCATTGGTCTAGTTTGTTGAAAATTTCTATTGCCGTTATTAGAGGTATGATTTGGAATCGCTGCTAATTGTTTAGCAATGCGAAACCATTCACGAGTATTGGAAGGAGGGTTAACCATCAAACAATTTTGATACTCCGGCTGAAGTCCATCAGTTAATCCCTGTATAATTAAATTTTCCCCAAGCTGAAGTTGCATTCCAATCTCAACTTTCTTTCTAAAATAAGAATCCAAATCACTTAGATCATTTAATTTTAAGGAAGTAAACTCAGAAAATTTTGGAACTCTAACCTGAATGTATTTTTCAGTTAAAATCTCGACAATTTCCTCATAAGTAGCACAATCCAAACACTCATTGATATAAGCATTTAGCGCTTCCCCCTTTAAATATTTTGAAATATTTTGGTGTTTCCACTCATTATCTTTTTTTTCTACAGAACATTCTCGATCAAAATGTTTAAACCATTTAAAAATATCCATGCCCGACCCAAATTCAAAAGGGACAATATCAAGTTTATTTTCTGACATTTTTTCTTCTTTTACTAATCCTGACCTTAATACATGAAAGAAGGATAATTCATATGGAAAAAATTTAAATGCTATACTTCAATTATTAAACTTCAATTACTATACTTCAAATACTTCGAATACCTCAATAAATAACAATAAAAATAATAAATAATAAATAAATCAATTCTGTTTGACTTCATGTGAAATAAATAAATAATAAATAAATAAGTAATAAAATAATAAAATAATAAATATCGGTTTTCCATACATGGGAAATAACAAATAATTTTAAGAACAAAAATACTTTTCTTTACGTATGGAAAATAATTTTAGCAACAGAGAATTTTTTTTAACAACAAATTAATCCATCTTTCGATTTAAAAAAAAATAAATAAATAAATAACACCTTTAAAACTAAATAAAATTTCTATGAGCAGAAAATTTTAACTAATTATAAATTAAGAACAAATTTATTTTTTAATATTTGTAATAAAAGAGAGAGAAAAAAAAATCAAGAATTTAAACAAAGAAATTATCATTAAATTTCTTAATCAATAAAACAATAAAATAATAAATAATAACTTACAGACATGTTCGATGTGGCCTTGTTCAAATACCTAATTTTTTATTAAACTAAACAAAAAATAAAGCACTTCGTAGATACGACTCACAGGTGCAAATTTCAATTATCTTGTATTACTGATGGAATATACCGTAGTTTCGCAACCACACAGCAGGTGTTCATTTATTATGAAATGAAAATTTATCAAAATATTTATGCACTTTTACCTAGAAAATACAGTAAATAAATAAATAAAAGAAAATGATGTTGAATTGATTTCATGCAGGTGATCTTTTGTAATTTTTATTTTGCATATCTCACAGTTTGGTTGCATATCTCTCAGTTGAAAAGTTTCTCACTAGAATGCGAGGTATATTTCACATTTAAAATATTTGTAGATGTAGATACCACACATAATTACAAACAAAACTTTATAAGACGATCTTTTTTCAGCTGAAAGGTTTATCATTTATGCACATGAAGATGTTTTTCCATGCAGGCCATCTCGTCGTAACATGGGTGGAAGTAGACGCAGATGAGGTTAAAGATGCGTGCAGCTAACATCTCAAAAACTCTGACTGTTAGTAACACACATTGAGTCTTATTGCAGGAAACAAAATTACAATATTAGTATTAACACACAGCAGCTGATCCCATCCATCTTCAGTCTTGGACATACCATTTAGATGGAAGATATCATAGTTATTTTTTTTTCTGTATTAAATGTTAAGATGAAAACAATACCAGGAAAAATGTAGGAACAACTGTAAGTGTATGAAGAGCATGCAGCTTATTCTCAAAAGTTTTACGCCGGTTCATTTTTCATCCTGCCGGCTAAAATGTAATAAAACGAGGACGATGTTCTATAATAGTGTATAATCACTAATAGAATACCATGTTGGTTGTAGAATACTACTATTCACTAAGATTCAATAGTGGGATGAGCAGTCGTTCTGGTAAGTGGATAAGCCATGGATTTGTTCTCGTAGGAGTTTCTCCAATAACAATGCAAGAAAATCAGTGTTTTAGTTCTTTATTATTTAGAGCACGAACTTAAGTTACTCCACAGATCACCGTTCCACACATCTATCACTACGGCCTTCGCTCACTAAGCTGCAACATTCCGGCGTTCTACAATCTCGGAAAAAATGACATTTCTAATTCAGCGGAGAAATAAAACGCGCGTCTTGATAGTTTAAAGAAAAGGTGCATTCTACTCTCCTGAAAAGCCAAATGAAAAAATCATTTTCACGACAAAACTAGCGCCCTCCTACTCCGCGTCAATCATTTTAAAAATCCAATCAGGATGGACTCGAGCCTCTAACGGACAAAATGATCAATTCTAATTGGCCGTAATAGGCGGTCTACTGGCAAGAACTATATTTTTTTCTCGGAACACTAAGCCCTTTAGCAACGCGTAGTAACACTTGTCACGCGATGTTAAAAAATAAAAAATAAAATTAAAATCGCAGGAATATGCCAGAAAGTAAAAAGCTTACGAAATACTTCCCGTCTTTTTGAGAAGCAAGAAATAATTTATTAATAACTAAAGTAAGAAAAAGAATTTTAGCTGTTACAAGACGAAACTAAGATTGAAATATGTTCCACAAATTTAGAATTGAAGCTAAAAGAGAATAAAAAAAAATGGCGCAATTTTTTTTTTTTTTTTTTTTTTTTTTTATTTTATTACATATATATCCGCGCGATAAAAGTTGCAATTATGCATGATTCTTCTTCAAACTCGCCAAAAACAATGAGATAATTTAATATCTCGGTCGGGATAGCAAATGGGTAAAATCGGCCCAAAGGGACGGAAATGGGAAGGGTTAAAATTTTGAATACCGCTTTAATATGGCTCTGATAAAACCAGAAAAATTACAGGAAAAAGTAAGCATTTTTCGTTATAGTAATTGTCAAAAATAAATAAATTAAATTAAACAAAATTCTTATCACAACAATTACTTTTCTATTGCGAGATTTCTACGCAAAAAATGAATTAAAAAAGAAATCATTACAACTTTTCTATAGGAAGATTTTCATGTGAAAACTGAAAATGAAATAAATAATTTGACAATTAAAAAAAATTGTGAATATTGAGTCATATTGGAAATATACTAATCACCAGGTGAATATGTAACGTCATGTAAGTTTGAAAAAACGTATTGAAACATGATAAAACCCACTTATGGAAATATCGGCATATTTTAACATTTTGAAGTTGTCTGAATTTGTTTTCGCTATTTTTAAACCTATTCCATATGCATGCGTGTGTGTATGCGTTTATATTTGAAGTTTCACAAAAGATTTAGGTCTCGAGAGCTCATTCTTAGTGAAGAAATTGGGTTTATCTCTAATTTTGATTTAGTTTTTATTGGTGAAATTAGCACTTAACTACGAAAATTATCAGAATCTGTAGGCCAAGCCGACAAGAATTTTTCTACATTTTTTTTTTTTTTAGTCTTTTGAGTTTTAATATGCAGTCATATTTATAGTATAATAGTGAATATTATAGCCATAAAATGAAGACCTCGTATGGGAATATACTTTTATAAAATCAAAACTTTATATTCTATTTTTTTTAATCTAACTTCATTATCATAACTTTCCCATCCATCGCCTTATCTTTAAAAAATGCCTTGTCATTTTACCCTAAAATGGTTGAGTCCATCCAATATTTTTCATAAGTTTGCGAAACTGATTATTGACATTAGCACCTCTAAACTTTGCTGGTTGTGTCTATAGTTGCTTTATATTTCGTCATTTAGTGATTTCTATCCATTACATTAGGATGCTACATGATTTACAAACAGCCTTTTTTCTAGTGAAACAATAGAACTTTCACAACGTAACGTGCGTTTTATTTTATTTTGGATAAGGAAGTTTTTTCGAAAAGTGTTTAAAAATTCAATTAAAAATTAAAAGTGGTAATTGGAATCCCTGATTTACGGTCATTTTTGGAGCATATATTAAATTCTAGAGTGAGAGCCATTACTTCCTTTTGGTAATCTTCTTTTTCGCCTTTTCGGTAACCAGAACCAGGCTCTGAATATGAGGAAAGTAAATTATCAGAAAATCCTAAATCGCGAGGAAAGCAATTGTCTTTGTCCCGGAGAACAGAGGAATTTCCTTTCCAGAATACTGTTGAATGTACCGTTCAGCATTTAAAGCATGAAAGTATCATTTTTCTTGAAACGGTCTACAGCTCATATTCAAAATATTAGAATAATTACCTTTTTTTTAGAAATTGAAAATATCGTTTGGTAATTTAATGTCTTTTAATGAAAATATGCAAACGATATTTTTATTAAGAACTTATTGTTGATTAAACTTACTTGTTATCTTAAATTTAATATCATTTTTGAAAAGATTAATTGCAAAAAAAATTATTTTGAAAAGTCAAAATATTAGAATATTTATTCAAGTGGTTCAAAATATTAGAATATTTCACATTAATTCTCCTTTAATTATTACCAATTCTTAACTGGTGGCATCATTGATTAAATTCAGACTATTTTATTTAAAATCAGTATTCTTTTTTGCAGTTTGTTTCTTTTTCGTCTTAAAATGGGCCGTGTGAGTGATATTCCTGAATCTACTAAATTTCGTATGGTTGATTTGTATCGGCACGGTAAAAATCAATGTTTTATAGCGAATTATTTACATTGTTCGCAATCGAGCGTTAGTAAAATACTAACACAATATTCAAAAATTGGAAAATTTCAAAATAATTGCCGAAATGGTGGCAGAAACCAAAAACATCTGCTAGAGATGACAGGAAACTGAAGCGTATAGTTAAGAAAAACCGTTTTAAAAGTGTGCGATTCTTGCACCGAAAATGGAAGGAAGAAGGAGTTGAAGTTTCTACATCGACAACATTAAGACGTCTCCATAAATTTAAATTTGAATCTCGTGTACCGAAAACAAAACCTTTCATGACTGCAAGACAAAAGCGTATAAGATTGAATTGGTGTAAATCAAGACGTTTATGGAGCAATGAAGATTGGAAAAATATATTATTTAGGGATGAAAATATGTTTTGTGTTTCATATGGTAATCAAGGTATTCGAGTCAAGAAGCATTTGATAAAGAATGCCTTAAACGTTCCGTAAAATTTGCTGCTAGTGTCATGGTTTGGGGTTGTATGAGTGCAGAAGGACCTGGAAAGTTATGCATCGTCTACGAAAAGGTTAACTCTCTGATATATCAAGAAATTTTAGAATATTACATGATTCCATCATCAGAAGATTTATTTGAAGATGATTTCATCTTTCAACAAGATTTAGCGTCCCCGCATACCTCGGTGTCAACTAAGAATTGGTTCCGCCAACGCAACATTAAGGTATTTCCTTGGCCACCAAATTCACCAGATCTTAATCCCATCGAAAACTTATGGTGTATAATGAAGAAAAAACTTCAAGAAAATCCTCCTTCAAGTAAAACTGAGTTAGTGGCACGTATAAAGTCTATTTGGGCTAATATTAATAGAAATGTTTGTAAGCACCTTGTATATAGTATGCAAGATCGATTGTACGCTGTTATGAAAGCTAAAGGGGATGCTACAAAATATTATTTACCATTTACTTCATATTCATAAGGTAATATTGTTGCGTAAAATAAAATATTCTAATATTTTGAACCAATCTAAATTTTATTCTAATATTCTGGTGTGTTTAAGGAAGCTGTATACCTAATTTATTGTGCTGTATTTTATATTTTATAAATGTTAAAATCTTATCTAAACATTCCAGATTTAATTTATAAGAAATTTAATTGCATTTACTTAGTATAAAAAATAAATAAATGACAAATAATTTTTTCTTATTACTTTTTCTCAATTATTCTAATATTTTGAATATGAGCTGTATAACAGAATTCAATTCTGAATATTTTACATACACTTTACCAACAGTCATGCTATAAAATCATAAGGAAAATATTATACCAGTAATTCTTCCCAGCCTTGGTATTTTATCTCCAACATAACCGGCAGCATGAGCTCCTAGGTTGTGACCAATGATGTGGATGTCAGAAGGAGAAATTCTGTATTTACGCTGCCATCAAATAAAAAAATAGAATATAAAAATTTTTGTCATTTATGAATATTTTCATTGTTTTGTTTATTTATTGACAAAAAAAACTTAGTAGAAAAATAGACAGCGACAAATTATTCAAACCATTTAATCACCGTTTCAATGTATAAAACCACGCTGCACTTGAATGGTAGCACAAGGAAATGCTAGTACTGGGTGTTCCAAAAATGAATGATGGATTTTAAAATTCAATAATTTGTAAACGGTCACAGATATTTAAAAAAATTCCTGCAGGAGGGATATGTATGTCAGAAAGTTTTTACTATAATTCTTGATTTTAGTTCGAATTTCAAATATTAGATGATGCTGACAGCGACTGGCACTCCGTCAAGATCGAAACTAGCGTGACTCAGCGTTGATGCGAAAGAAGGAGATTAATGCTATAGAGTGGGTCTCATTCGCCAGTACAATCTTCCTTTTAGGCATTTATTCTGAACACGTTCGATATGATTTCAATGAAACGCGCTGTTTCCCTGGAAAGAACAAATTCTTCGATAGTGGAGGACAGCGTTCAGAACTGGGCATGAATTCAACAAGCAGTATTCGAGTTTGCAAGCTGTTTTATATTTATGAAGTTTTATTTTTCTCTGGAAACCACAAATTCTTGATAGTGGAGTACAGCGTTCAGAACTTCAGAACTTGAACATGAATTTAACAAGCATTATTCGAGTCGGCAGACAATTTAACATTTATTAAATATTATTTTGCTGGATAACATTACTTATTATGGCCTAATTTAAAGAATATTTCATGCATCGTATTTTAAAAATAAGTAAAAAGAATATGCAACAGTTTTGCTTCTAGGACCCGATTCTGAACTCATTTAATATGATTTCAATGTAATGCGTTGTTGCCATGGAAATAACATATTCTCCGATAGCAGAATACAGTGTTTTGAATTGGCATGACTATAACAAGCAGTATTCGAGTTTGCAGGTGATTTTTCGTTTATGAGTATTTATGGGAATTTTATCCAACCAATTTGCAAATTTAGTTACATTTTTGCGAAATGATGACAATGCAGGTATGTGAGAAGTGCACAGAAATGGAATTTTTCATATCTTCATTTCTTAGTTTGCTACGCAATCTGCTATTAAGTATTTTTGAAAGGGTAAACGTTACTGAAAAGTATTTATTCATTGGAACAAAAAATATTCCTTGTTTTGGAGTATCACCGCCTGGAACACAACTGTGTGTAAACGAGGCGTAGTTTTGAAAGGAAATTTAATGTTCGAAACGGTCCGTCAGACAATATGATAAAGGCTTTGTTAGAAAAATTTTAACCAAAGTCAACCATGATCGTATTGTAAATGTCAGCGGGCGTCGCGTTGCAGTTACAGAATCGAATGTTGAAGAAGTACAGCAAGTCATTGCATAGCGACCCCGGGTTTCCGTTCGCCGTGTTAACCTCTACGCGACGGGAGGCTTTTACGAAATTTTTAATGTTTTGTCACCGGTTTTTAGAAACAGAAATTGATCCCCTATTAAATCGAGAAAATGATCTTATTAAATAAGGCAAATTTTACAGTATAATTTTACTGGTGGGGATAAACAAAGATTCTTAAGCCATTTTTGCGGAACGTATACTTGTCGCTCGTCCCCAAGGATTTAAAGCTCGTACTGGACTCTGACAAACGACCACGCACCGTATCCTTCGCCACAGTCCTTACATGCTCCCGTACAAGATCCTGACTTGCCAACCCCTGAGTGAGGATGCCATTCTTACTCGCTGTAATTTCGCTAACACAATGCTACAGCTTATGGATGAGGATGACATCGATATTGGAAATATGTGTTCTTTGACGAGGCAAATTTTCCCCTCGATGACTTCGTGGACAAGCAGAACTCGCACATTTGGAAAACCGAAATTGTTCATGCATGAACAAACCGAAAATTAATCCATCCGAACTAACTCCATCCGAAAACTAATGGTCTGGGAAAGATAACCTCTAAAGAAAGAATTGGTTCATATTTTTCTATAGCAAACAATGAATGCTGCACAGTATCTTGAAATTCTGGATTAACTTGTGGCGATTTATAATGGTTTCACAGCTCGCCGCCAAAGGCGAACACAAGAGTTTGCCTTTGGCGGCGAGCTATGATGCACGTTTTTCCTTTAATGATTTGACTTGTCTTTTGCATTTTACACTTATTTTTTAGCACTGATGATGGGACTTTAGAAGTCCCGAAACGGCTGTATGCCTTTTAAACATCTATTATTTTATATAATTTCTGCTCCTTAACGTTGTATCATTATTTATTCGTCTAACACTAAGGTTTGTGGTATTATAATCCATGAAGGATCAGAGCCGACAGTGTCCATCCCGGTTTATTAAACCCTGGCCTCAAAGCGCAATGTAGCATACGTCCTTGCTAGGGGGTCAGCCTACTGCAAGACCCTCCGTGTTTAGTTCCTAAGCAAATTTGGTATTCATTTTATCCAGCCGGAAGGGATAAAAGGCTGAGTGGACCGTGCCCAGTCAGAAGTCGAAGTCATGACCTGCGGCACCGCTGACAGATGATCTGACCACTACGCCACTGGGCTTTTAATCTGTCGTCACATAAGTTTAAACTAATGTATTCATCAAAATTGAAATTTATAAATATATGAATGCATACCTTTACCTTAATCTACCCTAAGCATTGCTGAAATAAACCACTCTATTGATCTGGAGTATAGTATTATGTAATCTGAATTAGCAATCGGCTGTGGAGGAGGCTTATTTTGATTCAACAATCTAAGGATTTATTCAATGTAACAATCTAAGGATTGATTTAATATAACAATATAAGAATTTATTTAATATAACAATCAAATCGCTAAGAAGAAATACGTCCTCCCCCCTTCAAAAAAAAATGTTCTTTTGATGTACAGCGGAATTATTTTCATTTACTATAGATGACACTAAACAAGTATAATTATAAAATATTCTTTGGTAAATAAAATGATTATAGTAATATAAAAAAAATTCTCTCTTAATCCTCCTCCCCCGAACCACTACAACCAAATTTCTCCGAAAAACTGTAAACCGAATAGCGGTCGTTAATCGTCAAATGCAACTAAATTATTAGATTTCATGCCCACAAAATTATGCCTAGACGTCAAATTTGATGCCTGGCTTTCTTTCATTTTAATACTTGTTTACAAATGTTATGATTCATACCTTAGCATAAGTCGTCATCCCTCTTACCCCCGCCGCCGTATGCACTTCAAGAGCACCTGTTATCGACAAAATGAGATATTGTGTCATGAACGTTTTGAAATTTTAGTGCGACCCCTCCCTACCTAAAATGTAGAATTTGTGAATATTTTTCAGTGCCACAACGTCGTTTTATTCAAAGATTCTTTTTTTTTTTTTTTACTTTTTTTTCTGACACATACTTTTAGTTGCAGGAATTTTCAAAAACTAACCTTATCCCTAATTGTACCTACAAGTTAAAATTTTCTTTCAAAGGTCGTAATTGCTAATAAATCTTTTTTATAAGGATATTATCTTTACAAGAAATAAGCTAAACATTTTTTTAGAATCCAAATGTTGTAGTTTAATCAAGTTTCACACTTCTACAGAAAGCCTATTTTTATTTTTATTTTTATGATTAACACAGAGATAATGTTTAATATATATAGCCCATCCCCCGTCTTTAATATCTAAAAAAATAATAGCATAATTGTTAACATGGTTTTGAAAAGAAATGAGAAAATCTATACTAAAAAAAACATGGAGGGCATTTCTCCCCCCCCCCCCCCCACTTAGGGCCTATATCCCTCATGCCGTTGGCCGTCACAAATACAACAATTATACTAATAAAATAACAAATCGCCCTCTGTGTGTGTTCGTGCATGCAATGTCTAGCGAAATCTACCGCACGTATGAAACTCAATTTTTTATGAAGATAGTCCAAAGATTCTACTAATGTACCTGAGACTCAGAATTTTAAAATTCATATAATTATTTGAGTTATTGATTAACAACCGTAACTCACTCTCATTAAAAATCCACCTTAGTCGTTAGAAGATCGGAGTATCTGTGATGCATGCGCTGAAGATTCGCATCAGTCGAAAATGAAGATCCAAAAAAATTATTTCAGGGAGTATTTTGTCATTATTTATTAACTATCATCTTTCAAACTGCTAAGTAAACTTAAAAATAGTGTTTGTTGTGTTTATTGTATATTTTCTTTATTAACAGGTTTTAATGTATCAGAAAAAAAATTGTTGAATAGTACCTTATTTAAAAATCTACATAGCTTACTTGCAATTTTATTATTTCTCTTTCAGTATTACATTTTATGATGTATTAATAATTACTTTTTCATCTATAAAATTTAAATAAAAATTTAAAACATTGAAAAAAATTTAAAATTTTAATTGAATTTATCAATTAATTTTGAATAAAAGAGTTTAAAGTGTGGCACAAATAAAAAATCAGAACCTTAACCACCGATTTTACACAACTTTACAACTGAATAAGAGTCGGGATTTTGTAATTTGCACCGTCTGTACACACCCCATTCTCTAAAGACTTGCGATACATATTTCAGGTTTATTTAAGAATATTATTACGGTCCTGGGCAATGCTGGGCGGGACAGCTAGTATGATATAAAATAAACTGGAATCATGAAATGCAGTTTGGCGCCTAGAAGAATGCAGGCGTCATTTGACACCTTACTTAAAGCGCTATTGCACGTAAAATTTTCAAGCGACAAAAATAACCTGCGATTTTTCATTTACTTTACATTGCATTTCATTGGTTGTCCGAAAAAAGGCTTTTCCCATCATCCAGTTTTCCAAGCATTTGATTGGGTGTTACTGACGACTCCCTTGATTTCAGGCGTCAAAGACGCTCCGACACAAAACTGCTGCTTGCTTTCTGAGTGACTCCCCTGGAGCCATAGGATAACATGGAGATGCCTGGAATTTGAAGCAACTTTGACCGATCGTGTAATAGTACTTTTAGCGTACCTAATTTCTAACCCTAAAAACCAAAAGAACAACCCAACCTCGTCCCACATTCTAATCTCATGACATGACATACTAACTGTCTAGAGCAGCAAAGAATTTAATTTTCTGTACATGAGAAGAAAAATGTCTTTTTTGCTTTGTTCTTCCGTTGGTACTACAGATAACGCCAGATTAAAAATGTTGGTCGTCGAGCAAAAAGCTTTGCTTGCAGGGACCACCGATTTGCCAAGCCCTTATTAAACAATTTATACACTTATTTAAATATATATAAACTAATAAGTTTAAAAAATTAAAAAATTTTTCCAACTAAAAGTGCTATTAGAAGATCGGTCTTAAAATATGTCATGATAAAAATTTACACAAATATTTGTTAATGGCCTTCGATAATTTAAATACTAGTAAGTTTTAGAGCCTTATAAAATTTAATTTGAATTTCATCAGATTAAATTTATTTAATCACATTAGATATCATTGGTATCTTTATTATTAAAAAAATACATGAATATTAGCATTGTGTGTAGAAAGAATTGCTACAGTCTAAAAATTCAAATTCCAAGAATTCTTTTAACACATTTTTAACCAGCTTCAAAAAGCAGGAGGGTATAAATTCGACCTGTGTGTACTTTTTGTTCACGTATGACTTTCTTAAATATGAAACCGATTATGATAATTCTTTTTTGTTTGAAAGCATAAAGACACCCGTGTGGCCCCATTTCAATTTCATCAAGATATGATCATTGGAACTGTTTTTAAAATAAAAAATTTTAAATTCAAATTCTTTTTGAAGCAGTCGATCAATTAGAAGCATTCATTTTTCATGTTGTTATGTTACTCTGACACAGATACATGATATTTTTCAAGTACGAAATCCTGACTGCACAAGGGAAGTATTCACATAAATTTTGTGCTGTTAACGAAAAGAGACTGATTAAAAATAAGAAAATTTACATAAATTAGCGAGAATTTCTTAAAAATGCAGACTTCTGATTGGTCAATATGGTTTCGCTTACAGTGTAAAATCTACCTGGATCCCATCCAATTTCCCTTATCTATCAAACCGGAAGGCTCACATCGATACCAATCGATAACGGATGTAGGTGTTGAAAAGATGAAAGTCAACCTAAAAAGTTTTCTCATGTATCAGAGCACAACTAACTGTGAAAGATGATGCCTGCTGTGCTGATGGCACAAAATGCATTCATATGTCAGTACATTGATATATGTAGCAACGCTGTCTTTAGATTCAGATTCGGTTATCGGGTTAGATATGAGAATGATTTCAGATTTTCTTTAGGTTAGGTCCCGGATGGAAGCAGTAAATTTCCGAAGTGCGAGATCATTCAGAAGGGCTAAATCTGAACTGGACGAGTTATCATATTCACTAAACCGGAAACTGGCATTAATACAACAGACATGGTAAATAGGTGTTGAAGAGATGAAAATCTACAAGTATATATGTTGTTACTGAAGGAAAACGTATGTCCACATGCCATTGCACAATAAAGCGCATTGCTATGTGTAACGACATTGTCTTAAGATTCAGATTTGTATATCGGAATAGACATCAAAATAATTTCAGATATTCAAGTAAGTTTCCTCAATATGAAAATGAAGACATACGGGCATTGATTGATTAACGGTATTTGATTGGTTGAAAGGGTTCTGGTCAAAAGCAAAACACCAAGAACTTTGTTGAGCCGGCCATTATCGCAATCTTGTAAACTTCTCACACACGCACAATCGAATTCTTTCATTAAACTATCATCAAGTTCTGTAATAGAAAATACTTAGAATTGCTATAGTATGGACAAAAGCGACTGTTAAAGAAATGTCTGGGCGTCGAATGTTGTCACTCTTGGATAGAAGTAGACAGAGAAAGGTTGTCAGTTTCGGATTGCCTATCCAATCATTACTGCTCATTTCTGGTGCGATTACTGCCTTTATGTGAATTAGATTGTTACAGGTTATGTATTGAATCATAGCACGATTTTTGCTAAAATCTGTCTTTTTGTTTTATCTGATTGAAGGGAGACTGCACTAGAAAAGGATTTTACTATGAAATGATATATGGAGTCATTTTGCTCTGCACTTATACATGGAAGTACTTTGCCGCGCTCTCATATTAAAAACACTTTACTTGATGGACCTGCCTGGTAAGCTTTTCGATACCCATTTTCGATGTCCGTAGGAATCGATGTGGACCTTAAGGTTTGATGAATGCGGTAAATTTTCGATTTGTGAGTTACCGAATCCAGAAAACGCAAAAATTCACAACGATATCAACTAACGTTGTAAGGGGCTTTCAAAAACCTGACAATCAAAAAGGAAAGTGATTTGCAAATTGAGTATATCAGAGCCCAACAAAGTGCCTCTATTATTCAATGCATTGCAAAGAGCCATCGTATGTCAGTACACATAATTATGTATTACTGTATGAAATACAAAATGTAGGAAATGAAATAATCTCTGAAAATATACATTAATCGACTTCAAAAAACGGACTAAAAATAATTAAATAATCCTTTAAAATTCTCTAATGACGAATCGTTATCCAATAACCACATATTGGATATCAGTTACCGGCATAAAAACAATTAAATTTAATATACAGAATTTAATATCCACAAAACATGGGTTTTCACAGAATATTTTTTAAATGAGATGAATTTACATATTTATGATTTAATTTCTGAAAATATGCATATAAAAAACAATGAATTACTTTTTGAAGTTGGTGCCAAACTATCTTTAGTATAGCAAGAATTGTTGATATATTGTGCCTAGTACCATAAATAAAATGGTGATGATCACTACCGATTGTGATTTTTTGCCATTGACTAAATGTAATTCATTGCTTTTTATACGTATACGTCAATAAACTAAATCATAAATATGTAAATTCATGTCTTGTAAAAAATATTCTCTCGAAAACCCATGTTAGGTAGATATTAAATTTTGTATATTAAATTTTATCGTTTTTATGCTGGAATGTGGTATTTGATGTGTGGTTATTGGAAAACGATTCGTCATTAGAGAATTTTTAAGAATTATTGAATTCTTTTTAACGCGTTTTTTGAAGTCGGTTGATATTTTTTAAATATTATTTTATTACAATTTAAAATGGATAAAGATAAAACATATTCACAAGCTTTATTTTATCAAATATTAAAATGAAGCTACATGTACAATATTTTAATATTAAACTGTCAAACAAAATTTTAATTAACTAGCATTTATTTTATTTTTCTATTTTAATGCAATAATAAAATATTCCTATTCAAAAGGGTTAAACAAGGCAGCTTCTACTATTTGTTTTTAGGTAGTTGTTTTCAACAAAAATACACTAATAACCATTTTCAGGATTATTTTTCAACATTCATAAAAACCTACAGACGAACTTCCTTAAAAGATAAAAAACTTCTTAGAATGTAACAAAAGTTTTGAAATTTTTTACGGCAACAAAAAACACTTAATCACTTTATTTAGTTTTAAAATATGATGCATAAAATATTCTTTAAATCAGACTATAAAGTTTGTTTGTTTGTGTTTATGACGGCCATTTATCTACATTTGGAATATAGGCCCAGAAGAGCGTCTTTTTAGGGGAACCTAACCCGTATTTATGCAAGGAAATCCAAGGTTCGAAGAAAACCACGGAAAACTCCGAACGATTAGAGCTACCGCCGCGATTGGGTTCAAACCCAGCACCTGCCGTCGACCAATTTCGGAGGCAGAACCTCTCGGCCACTGGTGGGGCCATCACACTATAAAGAATAATTTAATTCGGGAAAATATAAGTTTATAAATGTAAAATTTCCTGTAAACTCGAATATTGCTTGTTAAATTCATGCGCACATGGTACCTCCAGTATCGAAGAAATTTTTTAATCCCATGGAAACAACGCATTCCATTGAATTCATGTGTAATGTGCTCAGAATCGAGGCTTAAGAGCAAAGTTGCATTGGCGAATGAGACCCACTCCATAACATTAATCTCCTTCTTTCGCATCAATGCCGAGTGGCGTCAGTTTTGGCCTCAACTGAGTGTGAATCGTTGTCAGCGCCATTTATTGTTTGAAATTCGCACTAAAATCAAAAATCACAGTAAAAACCCTCCTGATATTATAGATAACCCTCTGCCAGATTTTTTTAAATCTCTGTCACCGTTTGCAAGTTATTGAATTTTAAAATCCTTCAGTCATTTTGGGGCACCCGATATAATGCTTATATAATGCTAGCCGGTTCTATTGATGAACAGTGAAAAAAGTTGACATAAATATTCACAAAGATCAGTCAAGCACTTTGATGAGTGTTCGAGCTTTGTATCCGAGCCAGTAAAAACTATCTGATAACGAAAATAATGAAGGCAGACCATTTGGACGAGGGATGGTAGATCTCACAAAATACATCAAAAAATTAACCTTAATTAACCCATTAGATCTTGATTTAAACACCATTCGTTTCGGAACATTTCAAAATATGGAAATAGAAAACACAGACTGACATTCTATCACTAACACAATGGCAGATGTGCATAAAATGTAGATAAGTGGTAAACTTCAAATTAATCACGACATTTTCTTAATACCTTAATAATGAAATCAGACTATTTGAACATTAAGACATTTGTGACAAATGCATCAAACGTGAGAAAAAAAAGGACTATATCCAAGTAGTTAGAACAATCGTGATTTAAATACCATTCGTTTCAGGCATTTCCATCCAATATCTAAATTCAAAAAAGCAGACCGAAATTTCGATATGAATACCCCGAAGAACGTGCGTAAAATGTTTGTAAGTTTGAAAGCTTTTAATAGAGTGAAGTCATTTACTTCTAAGTTTGCGTTTTCGACTACAGTACAGTAAGTCGACTAATAGACAGAGAAAATGAAAGCAGATTTGCGCATTGCAAAAGCCATGTTAGATAATATACTCACAAATGAGTGGACAATTCGAGTGATTTTCATAGTCTTAATAATAAATCTATATGCCTCAAGGTAGCTTAAAAGTGTAAACGCAACAAGCTTACCCAAAATTCTAGACAAAAAATCCAGCAAGCGTGCAAAATAGTTTTAAATTGAAAAATCATGAGTGAACAACAGTACCTAAAAAAATGAAAAGAAAGTCTGGAAACAAAGTTAAAAGATTAAAAAATTTCTTATTCAGAAGTTAAAAAGGTATAGAAAAAGGTATAGAAGAAACTGGGGCATATATGAACTGTTCACATAGACATAGCTTTTTCTCATAACTGGGTTAATTTCTATAAACAAAATCTACTGAATATAATGAACAGAGCTTTCTCTTATGCCCGGTAATTTCTTTAAAATCGCCTTTATAGTTCTTCTTATTTTTAATAGTTTTATAAATTCAAAAAATTGTTTACATGTGCCCCAGCAGCGGAGAAGTTGTGAACGCACTTGGCGTACATGTGAACATAGTGAAAAAATATCCTTTGACGTGCTTTTTAATCTGTTATTTGTTTGTCGTCATAATCATTAATTATATTATGTGTTAAATTCACTATAAAGAAAATATATATATATAAATTTCTATAGTTTCTACGGGATATATTTAAATATAAGATTATGAAATGAAAATACGTAGATTGGAAAGCGAGGGAGGATTAGATGATTACTGATTGTTGCAATAAAATAAAAAATAAAGAAGTAAATTTGAAAAAAAAATAAAGATTTTAAATTTTGTTTAGGGTTTTTTGTTTCGGAAATATTTTAGGGAGGCACGTTTAAATAATGTTTATCAGAAATCTGCCGAAATACCAAAGATTCTCATCCCTGTATTTGTCTTACTTATAAATTCATGATAAACAAAGGTCTTTTTGTTATTAAAAAAATATCTTGATTATAACCCACACACACACACAAATTTAACTTATTTTGCTTTCGAAAGGGGGGATGCTTGCAATCGGAATTTTATGGTAATTATCAGTTTAAAAATTTTACCTTCTTAAGATATTACTGATAACTATCCACATTCAAAGCATTATGTACATAGTTATTTTAGAGATGAAAGTAAGCAAGTTTCATCATTGCAAGTTTAAAGAAATGAAATAGAAAACTCTCCAAAGTTGTTTAACGTAATAATTTTTGTATTAACTGTGCATAAAAAATATTGCTTTAGTAAAATAGCGCATAACGTTATTGCATTTTAGAAAACTTTAAATTTATTTAAATTACAATTGAACGTAAACGAGCTTGTTACTCTTTACATGTTGACACATGTTTTTTGTGAAGTTTTCAATACAGAATCAAATGTTGAATGACGAAATATCTTCAATTTCAAGAAAATTAAAGATATTGGAGCTGAAAATTTTTCTCATGAAGTTAACTGAAAGGGGGAAAATCAAGAATGATTATTGGGGCACTTAGGAATTGTTCATATTTGTCGCAATTAATCTGTTCACCAGTGGCCCCCATAGCCACTACAGTTAAATTGAAGTATTATTGTTATTCCTCAAATTTATAAGAAAAAAATGTTTAATCAAAAATATTTGTTAGTATTTGCAGTATATGTAAAAATATTAAAATTCAAATATATGATTAAATAAACAAAGTTATTCGCTTAGTAAGTTGGTACTGAGATTTTACTTTTGAGATATATAAACAGTGTTTTGGTTACTGAGGACAAACAAAATGTCAAAGATCTCCAAGACGTTTTACCATATGTCTAGAAGTGCTGCCATCGTCGGTAATTTAAAAAAAACAATACTAGTGAAAAATTGCGATATACACATCTGCCCCATATTCACATGTACCTCAGTCTCCAGTAATATGAGCAGTTTCAGAAGTTTGAATCATTCTCATCCATATAATCATCTTCATGATCAGGATCATCCATATACCTCATAGCGGGACAGAATAAGTAATTTTTCGGAATACGAAGCATTTCAAAATGAACTTTTCCTAATATTCTCATGTATTTATCCGCCGATGGAAATGTAAACAAAAACAATTATTAATATAAGTGAAATGCATATAATAAACTAAAAAGAGTTATTAAAAACAACTACCTGTCATACATCATTGTTTTAAACCAAATGTATGTTTAAAAATTTTTACATTATGAATATAAAAGAATTTTTAAACAATGACACACATTGGAATTTCAATTTCAACGTAAACAGAACGATATCTTACTGAATAAATAAAATAATAGTCTAAAAGTGCATTAGGGTATTATTTTAATTGAATTTAACATAAATATACCCCATGTGATAATTTAAACGCTGAAAATAGTCAGAAATAACCATAAGAAAATTTGTCGTTGGATCACACTGGAGAAAATGCCATAAAAGTTTTTTTTTTTATAATTTCGCAGTTATTAAAAGTATAGTAGTAAAAGAAGTGACTAAAAGAAGCTTTTTAGAGTGTAATAGAATGATGCACATTCAATTAGTTTCTAAACACAAATGAATTTTATTGCAACCGATGCAAGTGGAAATGAGGATGAAGTTATATTTTACTTGCTCCCGCTCTGAAGATAAAGGATTAACCTGATTAAAAAAATTAATTAAAAAAATACACATAGCTAATACAATTTCAACCTACCTTCATGCATTTGCAGTTTTGGAATGAGTTTAAACGAATGCCCATTAAATCTAAATTATGATAATGACTTCACTGGGATCATTTTTTCGTAAATTACTCTTTCGATGAATGATTTTAGTCTTTACATTAATAGACTATTGGTACTTTTTAAAGTACAAAATAGAAACATGAAAAAAGTGACTTGATTTGATTAATAAGTTTCCATTTATCAACACTTTAAGATGTCTGTAGCGTGTTCGTGACGGAATTTCAGTCTGCCTTTTTGCATTTACTTATTTTGATATGCGTTAAATTACGCCCGTTTAAATCAAGATTGGTGATTTTGTTTGACTGGGGTCAAATTTTTGGCCAATTCGATGACGTCTCCTTTTTACTAATGTCCAAATAGGCTGCTTTCAATATTTTCGTTATTAAACAGCTTTTACCTACCAGGGTGAAAAGCGCGAACATTGATCGAATGACTTGACAAATTTACCTCTATATATTTACATACCTAGGTATATCGCACACTGCTAGACAAGAAACAAAAAGGAGGACGACAGAACACAAATTCTAGTGTTCAAATCGGTTTCTTTTTTAACAGAGTGAAATATCTCTGGGCTCGTGCTTTTTTGTCGTTTGTCTGTCCAGTGTGTGATCTTCTTTACGTCTGTTATAGACCTGTTAGTCAAGGAAACCCATTCACACACTACTATTTTCTAATGAAACCACTGAAGTGCAATATTGTTTTATCCCTTAAAAGTATGAACATATATGTCTTGTCTAATTTTTCATTGCCTGTAAGTCTATAAAAAAACAAAAAAAATCTTAGTAAATAAGCGAAAATGTTAATATAATTCAGCTTACCAATAACATAAAGTTTAGAATAACTGTATTTTCCAGATATATTATCTTTATAACATTTTTATAACATGTTTATAATATTTCTACATTTTTTGTTCACTTTTCAATTCAAACGTTATTTTTTTTTTTTCATTTTTTTAATCTTCATTTAGACGTATTTTTACAATTATTTTGGTGGGTTTCATTTTAATATAATAAATAGTTTAATTTTAAGATGATTGCAATGGTGATTTTTTGTCACATATCATTCGTGGATATATACTTTATTTGAACATTACTTAAGTATATTCAACTCTTCTTTTTGCGTATCGCTTAAGCCTGGTTATTTTACGTATGAAATATAAGGAATTTTAAGATTCATATTATTCGAATCTTAAAGATTGATCATATTTATGCATCCATTCGATTCAATCAAACTAGCATCGCATTCTAAAATAAAACAATGTCCTTTTGTTTGTTCATGACGAAACTTCTTTCTTGTATTCGTATTTACCTTCATACGTAAACTGATAAACTTTTAAAATTTCTTCTTTTGGGCATAATCCGTGTAAAAATTATATAATCAGTTTCAAAACTAAATATTTTTTGTCAAAATACATTTTAAAAGTTTGTGGGAATATTTAAAAAGTCTTTTTCAAGCATGTCTTCTTTGTAAACTTTTAAAATCTAGGTAAAATTCAACTCGTGAAAGTTTTGTATCATTTCTGTTTTAAAATTAGCAAACAATAACACACTTCCCTATAAAGCATTTATTCCTAATATTCTTTTTTGTGTAAATGCATACAAATATATTTCTTTTTGTGCACAAAAGAAAATGTCAAGTATAAAGTAGGGTAACATCCCCAGTAATTGGCATGCACCAATGATTGCCACATCCTACAAACATGTCCTAAGATAAGATTTATATCCAATCTTTTAAAAATGCATGACCATATACAAGTTATATGCTCATTTACTCTAAAGATTATAACTTTGATTTATGCTACTAGATGACAATAGTGCCTAGGAAAGAGAAACAATTATGGTTTGTATCAAATTAGCCATTTTGTTGCAAATGCTTCTTCTCTGGCTTAAGAAAGGCATGCTTTTCAATTCATTATTATCTGATCTATAATATATTTTAAATTTAAATTGACAACTGTTTTGTTTAGTTGAAAAGGGTTACTTTAATTGTGTAAAAGTATTTTTGACACAAATATTTCGATTTCTGAATTAATGATAGATGCCAATTAATGGTGCTTCAATTTTGCTAGTTTCAAGTAATTGGCACCTATTCCAATTACAAGGGAATCGCAAGATTTGAGATTAAATCACTTATTTTGGCAGCACTTTTAAAGTAATAGACTAATTTTGTTTATCAGTTGTTTTTATTTAAAAATAAGAATATTATCAGTAATTGGAATCCATTAAACTTCATATGACATTTACTGGGGACAGCATGACAATTACTGGGTATTAATATAAATATATTGTATTGTTTTAAAGTGTTCACATTTCAGACTATAATATGGTGATTTCTTAATCTCAAAAACCTGAAATATGGCATCTTCATCTACAGTAAATTGATTTAAAGCGATTAAACCCAATGCAAAATATAAAGTTTTTTTTATATATATAAGCATGTGCCAATTACTGGATCACAAGGTGACATACATTGGTGCTCTAGGTGCCAAGTACTGGTGACTACAGCAACTTTTTATAAATATATTTTTATAAAAATACTTTTTTATAAATTATTGCTTTTAGTGAACAAAATAGATGCACAGATATCCATTCTTTGATTTAAAAACATTTGCAGGTAAATATTTTATTTCTTGGTAATGAAAATTCAAGTAAGTTTAAAGACAAATTCTTAATGTGCCAATTACTTGGGATGATATCCTATTTCAAAATTATTTTTACTCCATCTTATTTGAAAATATAATACTTTAGTTTTAAGTACCTTAAAATTCATTAAAACGAAAGCATCCAATCTCGATAATATTTGATTGCATAAAATTTTATTTCATTTTACTTGTTATAGTTTGATTAATGTATTTCTAAATACAGCTAATGGTACCCAGACACCATATGGAAAATTATGTTTAGTAATTCTTACAAAACCATTGACGCAAATAACTTTTAATATAATGGAGAACATCATTTGAAAAATTTTTTGCAATTGGAAGTATACCTCTAAAAAGAATCGTTTAGGAATTAGCTGATGGTCAGCAATAGGAGATAAAAAACCTATACATCATATTTTTAGGAGACAAAACAAGTATGATGATTTTACCTGTAAGTAATCTATGAAATCAGCCACCACTAGTCCCACAGATCTCGTATTTGCTGCAGCTTGAGGGTAAGATTGAGCCGCTCCTACACGCCAGTCCACCGATATAACATTGTAATCATCTGATGTTAAAAGCTCGCGAATGAGTTCCTGAAAACAATTATAAGTAGGATTATGATTAATTTCAGACAGTTTCTTTAAATGTTTAGTTGAGAAGTTTTCATCAAATCTGTTACACAATTCATTTTGCGAAGATATTTTTCGCATATTGATATCGTTCAAATAAATACATGAAAATATTCTTAAAGTTTCTTAAGCTAATGATTTTATTTTATTAAAGAAGAACTACACTAACAGACACCTGCCTAATTTATATTCATTTATTATTAACCAGTCGTACTAAATCATAATTTCAGGAAAATAAAAATATTTTTCGAATTGTTGTCAATGATTTTGATGGTACTACTACGCTAGAACATTTCCCGAAAGTTTCTATATACAGTTGGCAAAAAAATTATTTGTACACTTCATTTTTTTAAATTATAATGAAATTAAATAAAATATTTCAGCAAAAAATACTGTAATACATTAATTTAATGCATTTTAATAATATAAAAGCAAAAACAAAATAAAACGAATTGATTTTTTACATTATAATAAACAAATATACAAAAATATAATGCAAAAAAAGTATTTGTACACTACATTAATGTACTATAATTAATGAAAATTTAGTTAAATGATACAAAATAATATTTTGTGTGAATTCCTTTAGCGTTTATGACTAGTTCTACGTGGCGTGACATAGATTCCACAAACTATTTGTAGCGGTCTGGTTTATTTTATTCTATGACTCAATGAGAGCTTCTTTAAAACTGTTTTTTGCTGATACATATTTTTCTCGGATTTTTGCATCCAGTAGCATCCACAAATTTTCTATTGGATTCAAGTTTAGAGATTGTAGAGGAGTTACCAGTCGCCTTCGAGCATTGTAGAGTAACCATGTGCTCGTGATCACAGCAGTATGCTTTGGTTGTTATCCTGCAGAAAGTGAAAAGCTTCTTCTACACGTAGTTTCTTAGCATTGTTTAATACATTATACCGCGACACATCAATGTATGTTAAAGCTGTCATTCCAAAGTCAATAAATTCCACATGTCCTGCTCCATTAGAAGCTATACACCCCAAAACCATAATATTCCTCCCACCATGCTTGATAGTTTGAAGTATACGTTTTGGATCTAGAACAGCTTTATTTTTACGCCAAATTTTTCGAATGCTTGGTGATAAGAAAATTCCGAATTTTCTCTCATCAGAAGAAATTACTGTTTTTCAAAAATCCAATGATTTGCTTCTGTATGCGAAAGCTAATTCTATGCATTTTCGCCTATTTGTTTCACTGATGAATGGATTTTACCTTGAGGTTCTTCCTTTTAAATCTGCATTGAGAAGAATATTTTCTATTATTTGAGGTAATACTCTGATGTTAGAAGATGTTGCAAGGTCTCCAGCAAATTTTTGAACTGAACCCATAGGATTTTTTAAAGCTGCTTTAACAACACTCATATCATATATCACTCATATATTTAATATACAGGGTGATTCATAAAAGATGGGCAGAACTTTAAGGGGTTATAGTACACTTAAAGCCAAATAATATTAAATAGGAGACTAAGGGTCCCAGACGTATTCCCAAGGAGATAGGGGGCATTAAAGTTTAGGGTCCGAAATTTCAAATGATTATAAAAAATGGAAAAATTGGTCGATTCGTTTGCGGTTTTTGTAAAAAATTTTCTTTATGCCAGTATTTTCTTGAAATAAAATTTTAAAGTTCAATTTCAAAAAATGCCGATAGGGGGCGCTTTAGACTTTGGAGTAACAAACAACTATTTTTTAACGTTATTTTTTGTATTTATTTAAATGATTTCGAAAGCTTAGACTTAAACTTAAATTTTGATCTAAAAATCTGAGTCCTAACGAGTAGTTAAGTAGCGTAAACTGAAATTTGAAATTTGAAACCTTTCTCCCCCCAGAACAAAAATCAGTTATTCCCGATCTTTGTGTCGTAGATTAGGCTCTAACTACTGCCGCGTTTTGCTAAAATTATTCTTTATGTCAGTATTTTCTTGAAAATAAATTTTAAAGAAAATTTTCAAAAAATTCCGATAGAGGGCGCTTTAGACTTTGGAGTAACGAACAACTATTTTATACCGTTATTTTTTCTGTCTCATTAAATGCTTTCTAAAGCTTAGACTTAAATTTTCAGCCCAAAATCTGAATCGTTAGACGTGGTTAAGTTTCTGGGGAGAGGGGTTTGAAATTTCTACTCCTGAGCACAGTTCAGTTTACCATGTCCACACATTGTGTGCTGTGATACGAGGTAAAAAGACACAAATTAGGATTATGTTACCAAAGCATATTTATTGACATGTAATTACAATAAATATTCAAAATTGTGACCACCAGAGATTATGCACGCAGAACAACGGCGAAGAATGGAACGGCGAACATTCGCGAAAACATCAGGCTTTTCGAGCACTTCCCCTACAGCGGCGGAAAGTCTGGCGACCAGTTCCTCGGGTGATTCAATGGGTGTCTCATACATAAGAGCCTTCAATTGTCCCCAAAAAAGAAATCGAGGGGTGAAAGATCTGGCGAGCGAGCAGGCCAAGCAACAGGACCACCTCGACCAATCCATCTGTTCGGAAATGTGATGTCCAGATAGTTGCGGACGTCTCGTACGTAATGGGCTGGCGCTCCATCGTGCTGGAACCACATGACCCGCCGGATGCGTGGAGGAACAACGTTTAACAGGTCTGGCAGCACACGTTGCAGAAATGTGAGGTATGTTTTACCGTTGAGGCGTTCAGGAAGAAGTTACGGTCCGATTAGGTGGTCTCCGAGGATTCCTGCCCAAACATTGATGGAAAAGCGTCTCTGATGAGCATGTGGATACGTAGCATGTGGATTGACATCCGCCCATACATGTGCATTGTGTGTGTTAAATGTACCTTCACGTGTGAAGGTACATTCATCGGTGAAAAGCACAGTTCGTCCAAAATGTGGATTTAGCGCGTTCTGCTGCAGAAACCAGCGGGCGAATTCAATACGATTTGGATAATCCCCTGGAGACAGTTTCTGAACTCGTTGCACATGAAACGGGAGCAAATGTTCATCCTTCAGTACCCTCCAAGTCATGGACTGTGAGGTATCCACCTGCCTAGCCACTGTTCGTGTACTTGTACTTGGCTGCGCCGCTACTACATCCAGAATGGCTTCTGCAACAACTACTGATTCGTCCTTTTTTGCACGACCTGCATTCGACCGGGAAGCGAGAAATGATCCCGTCTCACACAACTGTCTGTGCAAGCGCTCGAAAGTTTTGCGGTTAGGCAACCGCCTGTTGGGAAATCGCTCTCCGTACATTCGTTGTGCCTCTGCACCATTTCCATCTGCCGCTCCGTAAATTAAATTCATCTCAGCCTTTTCCTTATTCGTGAAGGGCAACATCTTCCGATTCATTACTACAGCGACTTACACTTGACTCACCTTTCAGTGGTTTTTATGCCAGAATCGTGTCGAAATTTTGCATACGTGTTCTTCTTCTTCCCCATTTGACATTTGCATACTTTCTGTCTCCTTCTTCACCCGGTGACTAGCGTCAGGAATGGAGCTTTAACGTTTGCATGAGCGACGTTTCCAACTGTGCCAGTGCCTTTATGAGTGAATTCCGACTATGCAGTCCTTGACGAAAGTTGTATTTTTGCCTCGTATCACAGCACAGAATCGTTGGGCATGGTTAAGTAGTGCAAACTGAACTATGTTCAGAAGTTGAAATTTGAACCCCCTCCCCTCGCTACTGAACCACGCTCAGCGATTCAGATTTTGAGCTGAAAATTTAAGTTTAAGTCTAAGCTTTAGAAAGCATTTAATGAGACACAAAAAATAACGGTATAAAATAGTTGTTCGTTATTCCAAAGTCTAAAGCGCCCTCTATCGGAATTTTTTTAAACTTTTCTTTAAAATTTATTTTCAAGAAAATACTGACATAAAGAATAATTTTAGCAAAGCGCGGCAGTAGTTAGAGCCTAATCTACGACACAAAGATCGGGAATAACTGATTTTTGTTCTGGGGGGAGAAGGGTTTCAAATTTCAAATTTCAATTTACGCTACTTAACTACTCGTTAGGACTCAGATTTCTAGATCAAAATTTAAGTTTAAGTCTAAGCTTTCGAAATCATTTAAAGAAATACAAAAAATAACGTTAAAAAATAGTTGTTTGTTACTCCAAAGTCTAAAGCGCCCCCTATCGGCATTTTTTGAAATTGAACTTTAAAATTTTATTTCAAGAAAATACTGGCATAAAAATTTTTTTTGCAAAAACCGCAAACGAATCGACCAATTTTTCCATTTTTTATAATCATTTGAAATTTTGGACCCTAAACTTTAATGCCCCCTATCTCCTTGGGAATACGTCTGGGACCCTTAGTCTCCTATTTAATATTATTTGTCTTTAAGTGTACTATAACCCCTTAAAGTTCTGCCCATCTTTTATGAATCACCCTGTATATCATATATATATATATATGATATATATATATATATCATACATATATATATATATGATACATATATATATATATATATATATATATATATATATATATATAAATTTATATATATTATGTCAAAAAAAGTGTGCAGTGTGCAATGATTTTAATGGAATGGCTGAACACATATTTTTACCTGAAATATTCTAAAACTACTTTTATCATTATGCATTGTACATATAGAACATATAAAACTCTCAAATTTCTTAAGGTCCTTCAAATTCTGTGTGGCCTAGGCACGTATTTCCTGTGCCTGGGCTATAATCTGGCCCTGCGTATCTTGAGAAAAAGTTAGGGTATACTTCTAGTGTTTAGGAAGTAAAAAGCCTTTTTTATCTTAAAAAACTCTGGTTCTGGCGATGTCAATTAAAGAAGGCTTAAGAAAAATCAAAAACTCAGAGAACCACTAAGAAGATAACTGTAAATAACGGATGAAATGATCTCGAGTATTATTAGTTTATTAAGTATTTTTAGCAATAATGAACATTCAACACAATATAATATTTTTTCTTAAAATACTTCGTGACATGTAAAGTAAATACGTTTACGTTACTTTTACTTTACATTACTTATAACTTTAAAATAAGAATAGTTCTGCATTATTATTTAATTAGGTAACTCTGCACCCCGCGAACAATGTTCCAACCGTCAGACACCGCAAACGCTAAAAACACGGTAATACAATCGGCTTTAAAATGATTACGGAAGATTGAATTATAATTAACAACCCGGTGGCTATTTTCCTGTAAACAGATTTCTATTTATTTCGTTTTGATTTTGGAATGTTAAGGCCGAATCAGCTGCTGTTTAATGATCCAATGGCTGTTTTCATCGTTGATTAAATAATATTAGTTAAACATTTGAAAATAAGCTAACATAAAATGAATAAGTAAACAGAATATTTGTCTACCGTTATTTTTACCAACGTTATAGAAACGATCTTTTAAACAAGACTTTTTAAATGTATCGTTTTAAATCTGACGTAATTTTCATCAAAGTTTTTTTTTATCTTTTTAACATTCATGTAAAATATTTTTGTTGTTACAACAGAAATATTATTTGCATAACCTTAGAACTCACAACAATAGTTAAAAGATCACTCAAAATATGAAATAGATGCAAATATATATACACTTTTAATTTAATCTGTTTTGAATTATTATTATTTGGTCATTTTAAATCTGACAAAATTTCTACAACTTATTGCTTTTGAAGCATATTATATTTATTATTTTATAGTTCTTTTTCTCTTTTTAATGTCCACGTGAAAATACTTTTGTTGCCAAAAAGGAAATAATTTTATTTGTGCTGTCTTATAATTGGCAACAATAATTTTAAAGATCATATGGAAATGTGAAATAGATGTGTATAAAATGTTTCGTATAAATATATTTTTTAATTTAAACTGTTTGGCAATATTATTATTTGGTCATTTTAAATAAAAAGTGCTCTTCCACATTTACGGCTTTTAACGCAAACTAATATATGTATTATTTTAAAATGTTCTTAAAAACATAAAAAAAATTCACCTGAAAATGTAGTTTTTATAATATAATTTTCAATATTTTCCTTCTTTTAATACGTAATCATTTAATAGTAAATTAAAAGATTTTTTTAATTATTTCTGTTTATAATAGTTATAATTAAAAGTATAAATAAAACTGCTTACTAAAAATATGCATAAAATTTTATTAAACTATTCCGTTACAAAAATCTATTGATCTTTAAAAACTTAAAAACCATTGAGTTAAAAATTATATGTGAACAAAAAAAAATCCCTGTCGGCTTGACTTACAGGCGCAGGTAGATCTCGAAATTAAATGCTAATTTCAACACTAACAGATAAAATATGATTAGAGATAAACCTAGTTTAACAACTTTATTTGGCCGCTTTTGAAGAATTTTTATTTTCATTTTTCTGTAAGAATTGGTTTTATCAGAATCGTCTTAAGCGAAAATCGGCTGAAAATGCCCACAGCATTTTTGGAAATATATTCTAGCTTTTCCAAAACATTGAACAATATGTGACATTATATTGTTCGTAAATAAGAGAACTTGCCAATTGGATGTATCTGAGAGCAAAATCAACTTAAAAATGAGTATAGCAATAATTATAAGCAGTTTGGATTTGAGCATACACTTAAAACGATTTTTCCTTCAACTTCGATTTTTGTTTAATTTGTTTTTGCTATAAGTATTGGTCCTGTCAAAAACTTGTCAATATAAAAGTTGTAAATATTATTCAGAAGATGTATAATAAACTTAATCGAATTTGATAAATTAAGAATTGACGAAATTGTGGATTTTTTTTCTACTTCCACCCCCCCCCCCTTCCTCTCCTTTTTGCGATAAGAGTTGCTCATATAAAAAACTTGTAAATACAAAAGTTTTAGATAATATTAAGAAAATTTATAATAGATTTAATTGGATTTGATACATCTAGACTTGACGAAGTTATGAATTCTTTTCTCACCAAAACCCTTTTTTTTCTGTCCCTTGGCCCATTTTTAACTTTATCACAAATCTGTCTTGCATAAACTTTTGGCCCATTTTTTAGAAGTAATATAAACTTTAAAGTGATTCGATTTTTATTTTAACCAAGAAGTTATGGAGTTTTTTAAGTCTTCACAAAACTCTCCCTTTTTTCACCCCTTTGGTCCGATTGCCATTAATGAACGTGACCGAGATTGTATGCCCATGGACGCCCACATGGGGAGCAAGATGGGGCTTGATCCTCTCCCCCCCCTAGATTTTGGTTTTATCATAAATTTTTTAAATATAAGTCAGTTGCAAAATATGAAAATTCTCATTTTATCCTGTAAAAACAAAGTAGGATAAAAACATAACAACATCAGAAGGCATCGGAAGAAATTTCCGTTTTAAACGGTTTTTCGTTTAAGGTGGTATAATTGTTTGGAATTTATTTTCTCATAACCATGAATTTTATTTCTTTTAAAACTTGATTCCGTTTTAAACAGACTCTGTTTTGATAAGATTTTGATCAGTCCTCAAGTTTGCTTCCTACAAAAAGGAAAAACACGAGAATGGAAACAAATTGCATTTTAGAGAATTGTTATTTTAGCAGGTGTTACTGTGTGTGTGTGGTTTTTTTTTTCTATTAGACTATAATACTTTTTCTGCATAAGGATGGATTTCGTTATAGACAGGATCCATTTTCATAGGTAAAACTAATTTTGAGTAAATAAAATGCTGAAAAATTAGAGACAGATTTAACAATAAGATGTGAATTATACAGTGATATTTTTAATTGGAAAATTCTTTTTCCCGAATCTAATAAAGATTAGAATCCTGAATGTGTCAGATTGTAACATAGCCCAAAATTGAAAATTTTATCTGAAGTCAAGCGGAACAAGGCAAAATAATTTTGTTCGACCTGAAATCTAATAATTCTTATAAATATCATTAAAGAATCTTTGCTTTTCATAAATAAAATAAATATTAGGCATACCATCGTTTGAATCTAGTTGCAAATTGTAAATGATCTCCATCAGGTTCTAGAGATAAAAAACACAATACAAACAATAAAACGAGTGATAAGATTTTTAGGGGGAGCAAGCACTATTAGAATTTTTTTTTAAACATTCCTGGTGTATGTGAAACAATGTAGTCAGAAAAGTTATAAGCCCATACAACATTTTTCTAATCATTTTGCCACTGTCAAAGTAAATCTCTGTAATCTTCCTCGAAACAATGGTACGAACATGAACCAAGAAATACGCTCACAAATCTTTCATTTAGATGCTGAACGTCATCTGTAGTGTTTATTGTATGTCTCAAAATAATTTCTCCGTATTCTTTCTGTCTAGAGCCAGTTGTAAACAAATTACATTCTATAGATTAAGATTTCATTCGGTTTATGAGCACCGAGAGAAACCTTTTGAGATTTTTCTTATGTACAGATAAAATCAGAAGAAGAATTTTTAGAAATTTTCATGGAGCTAATAGAAAATTATAATTCTAAGGAATCGATACCAAAATGCGCAGACGTCTACTACATAATCTCATCGTTCGAACCGTCATATGGCCACCCACTCCTATGGAATATTACAGAGCACCATTTTTTTATCCATATTTAGACTCTTTAATTATATCCCTTGAGTTTTTGATCAAGAATCACTGAAAAAAATGCAAATTTTGCCAAAGAAACGCAAAAAAATGCAAATATCGTCAAATAAAGGTGAGAAAAACGCACATTTTATCAAAGAATTGTGGATAAAACACAAATTTCTTTAAAGGATTGCAAAAGAGATCTCTCATTACATTCAAATGTATAGAAAAAACGAAAATCGTGGTTTATGCACAAATTTCGTAACAGAATCGCAAAAAAAAATGCAAGTTTGTTCAAGAATCACGAAAATATAACAAATTCCACCAAACAGTCCCATAAAATGCTGTTTTTGTCAAAAAATTACAAAAGAAACATAAATTTCGTCAAAAATTCGTAGAAAAAGCGCAAATTTGTTCAAAGGATTGCGAAATACGTAACTTTCGTCAAAAAATCGGGGGGGGGGGGGTATCTCAAAAGCCGTGAAAAAATGCAAAGTACTTTAAATATTTACAAAAATGCATGATAGCTTTGGAGGAAGTTGAGATTTTCCTCACCCCCCCCCCCCTAAAATTAATCATATGGGCGCCCTTGTTTATGCCTCTTGATTTTATGTATCAGTTTGGAAGAGATTTGAGAAGAATTATAGAAGTTATCATGTCCATAAAAAAGTGATATTTGTATATATATATATATATATATATATATATATAGAGAGAGAGAGAGAGAGAGAGAGAGAGAGAGAGAGAGAGAGAGAGAGAGAAACAGATAAGTTGTTTTTTACTGATCTAGCTTTGGTGTCTAGGGGTCATGATCGGTGTAGATCTGCCAAACGTTTTCAGAAATTCCAACATAGGAGCGAGGAAATTTGAATGAAATTTACTTAAAATTATTCCAAAGATGTTTCGATCGCAAACGCAATCATTTTCAAAATATAGTTTCTAAATTATCCTTTGAAAATTATCGCGTTTATGATCGAAAGATCTCAGTTTAAAACTGAATATTTTAATTTTTTTTTTCACTTTTTTGGTAAACAGTTTTATTGTTACATTTAGTTATTTTAACGCAAGTGAAAGTCTCATTCCACTCAGAACTTGTTTTGAGTTTTATACTTTTGAAGTATAATAGTCATATATAACTTTTTTTTTTAATTTAAAAGAAAAATTATTCTTTGCGCTATTTTTACAATTGGTAATAATTTAAAATAATAACCTTTTCTGAAATATGTAGAAAATATCTCTCGAAATGCAGAAAATTTGAATTTCAAATGGAAATAAATTCTCAAAAAATTAGTCAAATTAAAAAACTAAATGGAGTCTGCACACCGCATATTATTCTTATAAATAATTATTTAATTCCTTAATTCAATTTTTGCTTTTGTTATTTATTTTCAGTTTGTTTTGTTATTTATTTTCAGTGCTTTATATATTTTCAGAGTGGAGAGAAACGCCATTTTCTAAAGAAAAAATTTAAAAACTCAAAACGAAATTTCATGTATTTTATTTCAATAATTAAAGTGATTTGAGCAACAGAATATTGATTATGATAATCTTTTAATATTATTATAATACATAAATAGGAAAATAGTATTTACAACAGTTATTTAGTCCTTATCCGCACAAAAATTATTTCATGATTTAGAATTTTCACTAACAGTATTAATTTTTTTTGCAACCAAGTTGTACAGGAAATCTGCTTGCCTCAGAAAAAAATATCTATACAAAAATATCTTATTTTTCTTTTGAAGATTTTTTAACCTCTTCAGTCCCGAGAAAATTCTGGTGCATAGAAAAATTATTTTATTAGCAAATTATGGTGCTTTTAGGCTTAGAAAAAAGGAAATAAAATTAGTTTTTTATTTTTAAAATTTTTAAATAGTTAAAATTTATGTACCCATATGGGTACATCAGGTCGCAATTGAGTAAAACTGTCATTTTTTAAACAAATAAAACCAATTTTGTTTTACAAAAATAAAACTATTTATTGTTTAAAAGTTACATAAATTTAAACAACTTAAATGATTTTTTACCTAAGGCTATGTATTGCGCAAAAATATTATACACATCTTGTAATAATTGTAATGCATATCTTGCTACTATACATTTATCTGTGTATCTCATGTATCTGTGGCTTCCAGCAATAACCAGGTATGGCACATTTTTGAAAAAAATTGAGATAATTTGGCAAAATGTAGCTTTAAAAGAGTGCTTTAATCTGCCAAATTACTGAAAATATTACTGAATGCTTCCAGTCATAGGGCGACTATAAATTTTCATTTAAAAATTGAAAATTTTTTAATTGGTTCTCAATTAATAAAAAATATGTTTATATAACTATTTTGGCAAAAAAAAGAGAAGCTCTTATATCCTAATTGAATGTAATGAAAATTATTAAGTTGTAATCTATTTCATAAAATTAATGATAAAAAGACATTTAAAAACTTTAAAAGTTAATTACTCAAAATATTAAAAATGTGCCTTACCTGATTATTATTGGAAGCCACAGATAATATACACATACTACTACACATACCACTATACATATACTACATACCTTTTAATAATAATCTTCTAATAAAATAGCATTTATTATAGACTTTTTTGACTAATATATGCGGGCTTGTACAACTATACAACCTTTCAAAACGTGTTAAAAAATTTTAAGTTATTAAAAATTATGACATATTTTAGCAGTAAATTTAGTATATTACTTCATATTATTTTAAAAAATGAAAAAAGTTCTTTTAAATTGTTTTGAAAGACTAAATTAAATAATTTATTCGTTCCTAATTTTTTTTTTTAATAACCAAGTGTACACAATAGTTACGCAGAAAATTAGTTTCTTTAGCTGGAAATGTATCGTTAAGACCCATTGTACCCAAATGGGTACAACATATTTACAAAAGTTTTTCACACCCATGCACATATGAACAACATTTATAAACAACTCCAAATCATTCTTGAAACATTATAGTTTATAAAAAAGGCAATATATTGTTTTTAATTCACTCAAAAATTTGTATTATTCACATACTTTGACGTGAAGTCGTTGGAAAATTGTTAATGTCATCCATCTTGGAAATGTTCCATTTTCAAAGTCACATGGTTCCTCCATCTTTAAACATATATCACATTTATTGGTAATATAGGACACTGTGATGTATCTGAATAGTGCTAGCAGAAATCCATGCATTTATAAAAAATTTTGGGTGTAATTTTGGCTTTTGTTTTAATGTACCCAAATGGGTACTCCAGGACTGAAGAGGTTAAGTATAAAAACCGAGTGATACATTTACTAGGAAGTGACTCTAGAGTTATATATCCTAAAATACTACTTATTTGATTAATATTTTTCTTTCATATAAATTTATACCTCTAGTTTGGCTTATACAATAGAATGAATAGCAGAAAAAAAAAAGAGATACAGTGAGTTCTTGAATTTCGGAGAAGCATTTTGTAAAAGATTAAAAGAAAAAATATCGCTGGAAAGCAGAAAGTTATGTTTTCGATTTACAAGATACTTTTTCTATATTCATTTTAATCCTTTCAATGTTCAAAAAAAAAAAAAAAAAAAAAAAAAAAAAAGAGGAACTTAAATCTTTTGGAAAAATGCAAAAATATATGCCTTTATATTACCAGAATTTGACAACTATGATACTGATGGTATGCAAATAATTTCATAAGCAATATTAAAAAGAAGATTTTCTTCATTATTAAACAGGCTTTACCTAACTGTCAATAACAGTTTCAATCCGGTGATTCAGTAAACTTATCTCAAAAGGAAATGTTTGTGTTGTGAATTTCGCTAGAAGCATTAAAAATAATTATGTAAAATAATAAATGTGATGGCGTCACTTTACAAATCTGTTTTCATTGCTAAGTATTAAAAAAAATTACATTTCCCTCTGAACCAGGAAAAATGCTTTGATATTACGCTGCCGCCTTGAGATTGCCTGTTAAAGGAACACAGCGAGTTTTCAAGGCCTCTCTCAGAAGAAAAGTGAGCATTCCTTCTTTAGTTATGTCATTTATATTGCCTGTGTGTCTCAGAACCACGTAAAACAATTTCAACAAGTATTTTCTTTCTATTCCGATGCATTTTTTTTCTTTGTTTCTTTTTCATTTATTTAAGATTTTAATGAAGAGAGAACTGTGAATTCAATGAGGAAATGGTCTGCATCAGTGATTTTGGACAGGAAGTTATTACAACACCTTTTCCTATGAAATGAAGAAACCATCAGTAGTATACCAATGTAGGAATATTTAGCACTCATCTAAATTAAACAACTCAGGAAATAAGGAAAGTAAATAAAAGTAATTTTATAGAAATTTACACATAAAAAAATATTTTTCTTAACTAATATTCATCTTAATTAAAATTAGCTACATATTTTTTTTTCTCACGTATAATTAAACTCGTTTTATATCAACATTAAAAAATGAAAAATTTTCAGTTCTATTGATACTTGTATCTTTTACGTAAAAAAACACCCATACGTTTGGCGTGAATTCATGAATTTATTTTATTTTATTGAAAGAGTACATTCTTTAAGTAATTAAATATACATTTTATTAACCTTATAATAATCTAATTTTTTTATGACTAAATAGGTCTTTTTAATAAGTAACAAAGATTCCAATACATAAATTTCAAATACTTTGTGAATTTCAAGAATTTTTTGCAACAGTATTTTGTATCGTTTAGGAGTTATGATGTTTTTGTAAAAAAAATCAAGAAACTATGGGTGAAGACGATTTTGCCAACAAATACTCATCGGAATATGCCTGACATCTGAGACTTGGAAATGGTTAATATCTAAAGATAGCTTTTATGTAAAAGGAACGATTAGAAAAGTTTTTAATATATCAAATATATAAAAAATAATTAAGAATGTATGTATAAACATTTGTTCAAAGTTAAATTTAGAAAGTTTTCCATGCACAATTTTCAAATCATAAGTATGGATATTAGGTGTTCCAAAAAGATTGAAACGCGCTATACTTATTGGTGATATGTAGGCAATATAAATTGCAAAAGTGTTCAAAATAAGGTAGGAGTTAAGATATTGTTGATTAAATAGTCATGTCATTAACTTCATAATGGTCATATAGACTTTTTAAAATTTTTACAAAGTCTCTGTGTCCTGATTTTTTAGTGCCGGAAAGCTCTGAAATTTTATAAAACTCAAAGTACAAAAATTTGGTACGTTTCGGTCGTCTAAGAATGAATTTTTTATTCGTGTATTTTTCAAATCATGGGAAAATTTGTTTCCATATAACTTACAGTATCCTCAGATCGTAAGCAAATTTAAAAGGTGTAATGCTTGAAAATTAAGGGCAGGAATATTTCATTCGCATAATCTTAATTCCTAACTTATTTTGAACAATTATAAATTTATTTTGCTAACATATTTCTAACAGGTAAAAAGTCAAAAGATATTTATATCTTTTGGGGACAATTTGCAAATTTATGGTTTGCGATGAAATTATGTAATGGTTTAAAATTTATATACATATATATATGAACAAGATAATGGAAATATAAAACATACTTTAATCCAGTCTTCATCGCCTTTTTCTCTAAAACCGTGAATGATTATTTTGACGGGACGTGTCGAATCAAAATCGGATTTTTCAAAAGAAGAGTTATTTCCAACACGCAGACGTTGAAAGAGATCTGGCGCTGAACGAGTAACAAGTAAAAACTGGGCATCCATAACATCAGGATGAAGAGGAAATAAGCTGATAGGCCTCAGGGATGAGAAAAAGGGTTCTCCAACGGAGAGACAACCCCATTTATCGTAACAACGAGAGAGCAGACTGTCAGTTTCTACAAAATAAAAAATAAAACATTTATAAATGTAAAGAACAATATTACAAATAAATAGAACAGTAATAATGCAACAACATTACAAACAAATAGAACAGTAATAAGGCAGAAAATTAGTATTAAAATATTGAACTTCGTAGATATGTAATTGAATCGAATTATTTCATGTAACTAATCAGTGAGTTTCATGTTAACCATCATCCTCAAAGTATTTAAAGTTGTCACGTTAGAACTTTTGCTTCATAGAAGTCACATAATCATAAGAAATACCCTTCACAATGAAACACCTTATCTGTTTAAACAATAGCAAGTAAATAATTGTATGTGTAGACTGGTATATTTTCCTTAAATACAAAACAGTCCTTTCACTCGAAGGAACATGTAAAAAAATTTTAAAGCCACATTTCTATGGAAATTTTTATGGAAAAAACTATTTCTGTTGGGTGAACGTATCCAAAAATGTTTAAAAGAGTTTCAGGTATTTATAATAATAAAAGAAACATTTTTCGCTTGGGTGCGATGGCTAAGAAAATTAACCGTGTGTAGAAGAATCTTGTAGAAGTCTGAAAATTTGGATAAGGCTACCCGAGGCTGGTAGCAATGAACTTCAAGCTCGGATTATTATTATTATTATTAATATTATTATTATTATTTTATTTTTTATATTTTTTGAAACCCACAATTACAAAAAGGTTGCCGAAAAAATATATCAGAGTGCTTAACAGAAACATTCTTCCGGTACGCCGGAGTAAAGAGGATCCGAAAAGTGAGTTTTCTCCATCTTTCTTACTGTGCATCGACCAAAACGTTCAAAGTACCAAAAAGAGATTACACCAAAATAAAGATTTTAATTTTACATTTAAAATACTATAATTCATAATACCATACTTAGAAAAATACTGTTAACAAAACGAAAAATACCCACTTGCACTCGATTTTTTTTTCTCTACGACGACGCAATTCTTTTTCAGACACACGAATATTAACCCTTTCGTAAAACGTTCCAACTGGAAGTTACTTCACTCATCATCGGGACACTTTTTTTCATGCTAAAAATAACTAAACTTTAGTATTTAAACATAATAGTTTTACAGTTTCATCGTACATTTGATTTACGTCACCTATAAAAACCAAAACATTCGTACAATTAGAGGTATTTAAACTAAAAAGTGCTTATTCAAACTGGTGGCATTGATCTCATAGACTATTCACACTAATTCTGTATTATATTGCTAGTTAAAAAATAATGTCTCTCGAAAAATAAAGAAATCAACAAAAAACCCACGTAGATAAATTCAGGAGGGATTAGCTACACCAATCCCCCCTTTTATATTTAAACAATGAACCTCCAAATCTAATCAGGGAGGTGCTTCATCAGAATAAACTGGCATACTAAATTTGATAATTCCGCATGAAAAACCCATTTATCTAAATTAAGGAGGGAATTAGCCCCCTGTTTTCCCTCTTTATACTTAGCCAATGAACCTCTAAATCTAGTCAGGGAAGCACCTTATCAGGATATACAATATACCAAATTGAAGCAAATCGGATAATTCTGCATGAAAAACTCACTTATCTAAATTAAGGAGGGATTGGTTTCATTACCCTCTTTATATTTAATTAATAAAATCTCAATACCATACTTGGGGGACGAGCAAGTTGATAGTACAGTATACACTATAAGCATTATACATCCGCGAGAAGAAGTGCGCGGCCTATTTTAATGAAATCTCTCTCGGTATCTTATTTTTTCAAATTTTTTAATGCAAAAACGATTGACTAATTAAATAAAACTGATCTAAATTAAAATAAGCGACTTTTATGATATATTTATATTAATTTAATATAAAAGTGTCTCTGTTCGCCTGGGCGAAATTTTGGCGGTAGTAAACAGTTGTCCCTCAAAAAGCTGCAAACCTACTTACGATAACATCCTCGTCATTTCTGCTAAGTTCCAGGTAATTACTTGAAGATTGTGGTTTTAAATCTGTAATACATATATTCATTATTTTTTAAATTATATAAAGTAGGGATACAATCTGCGTAGATTCAAACTTTTCGAGAAATTTCACCTCAAATGCATACCAAGCATGACAACAAAATATTTCAGACAAAAAAATGTAAAATGAAATAAGTGGGAAAATGGGTATTTATAGTGTTGATGTTGTAAAAAAAGAAAAAAAAAGTAATTCTCAATCACATGAATCTTTCTAAAGGTCAACACCGAGTCATTTTTATCAGAAACATCGGTATGTGCAGGGGAGATTGGGGAATCTAAACTTTTGAAAAAAGTTTAAAAAATAACTAAGAAAATATAAATGTTAAATGGTTGATTGCGGATTAAATTGAATATTGCCTAATGGCAATTTCGCTGCATGATCGTTTCATTTTAAAGCACACTAAAGTTTGTCAGTATTGCATTAAAAGTGTAAAACATAGTTTTATTTTAGCGAGAAACAACTTTTCACTCTACGGGCGGATAAGAACTTACCCTCCTTCCTCCACCATTGCATTTATAGACTTTACAAAAATAATATTTTTGGAAATACATACCTACTGAATTATAGTGTTTTTGACTATAATATATTAAATTATACATTATATTGCAAAATAAATCTGACTCTGGGAATATGTAATCTTAAAGGAGGGGGGGGGGGGGGAGAAGAAGGAAACAATAGTGGAAGAAAATGAATAATTATGACAATATAATATATAGATACACACACATGCACATTAATATTGAAAATTTCTTCAAATGTTAGTTTTCTTGTACTGTAATGTTTTCGAATTTGATTTTTTAAAAATAATAGGTTGTTTTTGTGATTTTAATATGAAGCATGGAAAATCCCTACAATTATTCATTATAAGTAAATTTCACACCTTAAAATCAAATTAAATTTATAAAGGTATTAATCAAGTAATGATCATAGTTTATAATTTTTTTAGTAAATTATTTGTATTATTATTTTGAAAATTTAGAATATTTTTACAATACATGTTACTTAAAGTATTTTCTTGTTGATTTGTTGTCCATTTAAAAACAGATCGATGCAACACACTATATGCATCGGTTAGGAGAACGAAAGTGCATGTGTTTGCTGGAGGAAGGGGGGGGGCACTGTCCCTCAATACATTTTGAAATTTAATTACCGAAATTTTCTTTTCTGTGGTGATTTTGAAAAAGAATTGCAAATTGTATTTTTATCAGTCAACACTTAGAAAAAGAGGAAGTAATATTTTTTTGGAAAATGTGTGTGTGTGCTAGGGGGGGGAGGGAGGGGATCCCTTGAATTTCCCGCGCGGTAGTCATTTTTAGGTGCGTTCGTAATTATGTAAATACGTAGCACCTATAGTGGTCGTTCAGTCCGTCCATCTGTCCGTCCGTCCGTCTGTCCGCATATAACAACGCAAAAACTACCGTACCGAATCGTTTGAAAATTAAAATACATAATTATTACATAATTTTGTCTAGTCATTTCAAATTTTATGAAAATCGGATGCATAGATCAATTACAGGGGCAATCAAAAGTATTCCATTACATTACGGTCAATGAGGAAAAAAGATTAAAATACATTTTAATCGCTTGAAATTTAAAATACATAATTATTACATAATTTTGTCGAGTTATTTCAAATTTTTTGATAATCGGCTGCATAGATCAATTACAGGGGCAATCAAAAATATTCAATTACATTATAGTCAATGGGGGAAAAGTTTCAAATGCATTTTAATTGTTTGAAATTTAAAATACATAATTATTACATAATTTTGTCGAGTTGTTTCAAATTTTTTGATAATCGGGTGCATAGATCAATTACAGGGGCAATCAAAAGTATTCAATTACATTATAGTCAATGGGGGAAAAGTTTCAAATGTATTTTATATTCTTGAAATTTAAAATACATAATTATTACATAATTTTGTCGAGTTATTTCAAATTTTATGAAAATCGGATGCATAGATCAATCACAGGGATAATCAAAAGTATTCCGTTACATTACGGTCAATGGGGAAAACTGTTTCAAATGCATTTTTATAGTGTTACAGTCATTCGAACTTAATAAAATTTTTATGCAACAATAAAGTACATATTATAATATACATTTTACATAATTTGTGGTGCAAAGAACATTTGTTATTGATTTATAAGGCCACACAAATGTATTCCATTACATAATGGTACAGGGAGAACATTGTTTGATGAGCATTTTAATTGTAATTCACTATTTACAAATTTATGAGATTGATATATGAGAGTAATATTTTTAAAACTTCGTTATCGTACGAACGCTCTCATTTGCTACGCTTCACGTGTAATTTCCAACTTGTTTTATCTATTTTAGCCTTTTACATTCAGTGGTTTTCAAATATATCTTAAACTATCCCAGTTGTAGGATAATAATCCCTAATCCCATTAATGAAAATAAACATTACTGCTCAATTCTTTTTTTATCTTATTTTATTTTTTTTCTTTTCTCTCTTTTTAATCATAGAGTATTTTTTTAAATATTTAATGATTTTAGTTTGTTAAATCTTTAAGGTGTTTTTATATTAATATGTTTCAAAAATTGTACTGCTGCTTGAAAAAGATTTTTTCAAGTGCAATCATAAAATAATTATACGTCGCCGATATGAGCGTTATATCGCCAAATGTGGCAATTAAGTTTAACCAAGTAAGTGATCAGGCACTCTGTCAAGCTATCTTTTACTATCTTCTTAAACCTTCACCAAGAATAATCAAAGGAGCACCTTATCCGAATGAACCTATATCCAAAATTTGAAGCAAATTTTTATTTTTATTAAGAATTATCGCGTTACGCACAAACGCACTTACGTGCATATACAGAACCTGCGGGCACATTAACTCTCAGACTTTCATAGCCCGTGAGTTAAAAAATAAAATCGGAAAAATTTTCGTTCAAAAGGTGAACACGCAGGTGGTTTTTGTTTAAATTTTTACAACTCTACTTTTACGCAAAAATCATACGCAGGCTGTCGCAATATTATATTTAAAACTAATAAAAATGAAAATAAAAGGGGGAGGGAAGTGATAGAAGAGAACACAGTCCTATCAATATTTTTCCACGAATATGTTACGCAGGCTTCAAAAGCGTTATATTTTTAGCCGATAAAAAGTTCAAAGCGTTTAAACAATAAGAACTGTTTTTTAAACTATTAAATGACCCGATGGGGGAATAAAGGTCTTTTTCCAAGAGCATGTATCATTAAATACCAGTATATATATTTTTTTAAGTTTTTCAGGAACTTTTTACTCAGGCTATACAAAAACATTGTTTTCTTTCTTTCTTTTTTTTTTTTTTTTTTTTTTTTTTTTTACATTTATAAATATTTATACGAATTTGGATGTAAACAACTATTTTTTTTTAAGTATTTAATGTCCCAATGACTTCCCTCCATCTCTTTTGTCGACATATTTTAAAACTGCGCATCATTTTGTAAAATCAAAATGAAGAAAAAAAAATTGAAATATACCCCCCCCCCCTCCTCCAACATGGATGTCTATTTCGATATCCAAAGGTGAAATTCATTTTTAAAAAATGGAATATGAACACTTTGAATAAAATTCATTTCTTAATGTTGCTTTTGTTCAATTTCGTGTTTTTCTATAAGATTTCGATTTCACAAAAAAAGCGAAAAGAAGCACATTGCTTTCTGCATTTAAATATCGATATTTTAGCATTAAAATTATATACAGGCTTCGGTAATATTACAGCTCATAAAAAAATTCAAAGAAAAATAAAACGGTACGATTTTTTTAAGTTTAAATACATCCAATTGTTGTCGTTGAAAAAACTATTAATTATAACAAAGCGCTTTTAAATTAGATTTTCGTCTAAAAATTAAAAATATTTCAACACTTATTTTATTAATATTTAAAGCTATTATCACGGGCCCTGGCAACACCGGGCGGCTCAGCTAGCTAACAAGTCAATTTACTTGCACTTGCTTCACTTATTTACCAAGTTTTTTTCAGGGAATATAGTATGAACACTTAAGGCCCCTTTTCTTTTTTCTTTCTAACCGATGGCCAGGCCCCTACCTGCCGAGTTATCTCAGCTTAACGGGTTAGATACCTGGTATCGGGGCGGTCGACCGCCTAATTGCCGCGTAGGGGCAATAAACCTGATTTCTTTGCTACGCATGCCATCATTTCTGCAGTACTTGCTTGTCGTTGAGCATACTTTGTTTCGCCTGTTAATTAATGGTACATCCTGTTGTTTGAACTGTAAATGGCTCCGCAAGATGGTCTCGTAATTTAGAGCCTTGATCAGATGATGAGACCTTCACCTGGCAAGACACCTCCAGAGGTATAATTCACAGGTAACTTGGAGGACTTTGCACCCACGACGGATTTTACATGCACCAGGCGCCATTAGCGTACATGATGTAATTTTTGCCGGCAAAGTGGCGAACCACTAAGACAAGTACCCGGGTCGGCTGTTTAGGTTAAGTGCTTTGTTGGTAATCTTTGTGGTTTATTGCACATTGGGCTAACTTTGTGATTTGTTGCCGCACACCTTGTACTCATCTTACCAGACGAAATGGGGCTGGTTGTTTTTGAGCCTAAACAATGGTACTGAACTTAGCTGAATGTTTGGAAAATTTTGAGGGAATTAAAAAAAAAAAAAAAAAAAAAAAAAAAAAACAGAAAATGGCCGAAAAGCTAAGTCGTACCGCTGATGGAGACACTTAAGGCCCCTGTCCTCGCTCGAGGAAACGCTCGCGAGCTAATGCTATTCCTATGGGGAAGCATTTTTCTAATAACTCTTTCGCATTTTGACATTTTTGAATAATTTTTCTTGCATTGGATAGCTGAGGTGCATGCCGACAGCGCACCTTTTTTACTTTTTTGATTTTGGTTGCAGGTATATTTTTTAAAAAGCACTTTCAGTTTCGAAACCGGTTTTCAAAGTGAAACTAACATGCACCTCAGCTATCCAATGCAAAAAATTATTCAAAAATGTCAAAATGAGAAAGAGTTATTAGAAAAATGCTTCCCCATAGGAATAGCATTAGCTCGCGAGCGTTTCCTCGAGCGAGGACAGGGGCCTTAATTTTTTTAATTGTCATATAAAGAAGTTGTTGGCGATGCACTTTGCAAAAAGGGGTATATGGCATATGCAGAGTTACTCACCCCTGCATTAATCGATATTAAGCAGGAGGCAGGATCAACAACATTAACCATTAAACATTTTCCACCAAGAATTAAAAGGCTTGAAAACTTAATAATGAGTAGAATATTTTACATCACGATAGGTAGAAAATTGCAAAAATCAAAAAATTATAAACGGTCAACTACGAGTGTTACTTGCGCTTAGAAGGTTCCGTACAATAGATATATATAAATCATTAACTGTATTTTACAGTGTGGGTAAAACAAATACTTGTTCAAACTTGGCACAGTGCTAAGAGCGCTTCAAATGTAGGTTGCAAAGTTGCAACGCCATCTTGGTCCGTGCCACATTTTTTCATAAAGGTTTTTAATTAACTTTTAAAGACACGGGAGGCGTGTTCAGTGATCCACTCAATACAAACAAGTCGCGAGTTCCATAACATTTATTTGAATTATTCTAATTAAATAGTGATTTTTAACAATTTGACGTTTATTGCTTCTATACTTCTATTGGGCATTGCATTACACAAAATATCATTAAAAGTTGCTATTTAACCCATTTTCGGCCAAAGGTTCGTATACGAAACATTTCGATAAATATTTTTTTTTAACACTCCGACACATTTTTTTCAAGAATTTTATTTTTCTTCTATTTTTTAAGGCTTTTGAAGACATCCATAAAATATTAGTAATTCAATTGGAGTAAACACTTTCTCTTAAAAAATTTTCAAAATACGCTAGAGTTTTAATTTGAAACGCCTTTGATAAATTAGACTTTTTAAAAATATATTATTATTCCAATTGAAATGAATTATATGTTTTTAAAATAGATTGAAGTTTCAAATTCTGTATATGAAATAAGAATAAAACAAAAGTCATAAAAATATTATTCATATTCATATTATTCATTATAAGAAATAATATTTTATATTATTATATAAAATATTATTTCTTACATAAAATATTATTTTTCATGCACGAATCTTTTTTTGTGTCTTAATGTATGTAATTTAAGCATATTTCAATAAAAATAATGCTACATTTTATAAAATTTCTCTGCTTGGCCTAAAATGGGTTAAGCTTTAAAAGTAGATGGTACATAGAGTATGCCGGCCATGTCATTATGTGTGTCGATACTGTTAGTATCTTTAAAAATTAATATCTCGTCTAATTACCTTCAATTTTTTTTCAAAAATCATTAACAACAATACTTTTATACTTCTGCTACGATAGGTTTATCAAGTGATCTTCAACAACTTTTCTGAATACCCGCAAATCGAAATTTGGGTGTAATAGAAAAATGAGCTTTTCTCAAAAACTAAGTGACTTAGGGTAATCACTATAATTTTCCAGCAAGGTTTCAATTAACGTCTACTACTCTAGTTTTTTTCATAATTTTAGTTTTGGTAAATTCGGAAATAGTTAGGAGAACATATTTTTGTAACACATTTTTGACGATATCTTTAAAAATATAATTCCAAAACTAAAAAGAAATGTATTTTGAGTTTAGCTGTACAAAAGCTTTCACGTGATATCCCCACACGACATTACAAAGAATGTATACATTTTTTTTTTTCAAGTAACTTAATCAGCCCCTTTACATTTTTCCTAATATTGAATGTTATAATAGTCTATAAATATGTGGGTCAATATTCTTTATTGCATCCGCCCATTTGAACTTTCCATAGTTTGATGATGGTAGTACATATAAACTTTTCATAGTTTACGAGTAAAATGGACGTGACAGACAGACACAGGAATTATCTTACATTAGTCCAAGAGCTGACCGCACAAAACCCTAAGTCATCTAGCACAAGAAGAAACCTTTATATTATGGAAGAGTAATCATAGGGGAATCTAATGATCCATGTCTGCCGGAAGTGAAGTGGAGCATAAGCCAAAAGTTAATGCCACTAGTATCGCCCTCATAGGTCTATCATTGTGTTTGCCGTACAATCAAAAGTATGAAAACACGGAAAACTGGGTGCAGGAAAACATAATGCTAAGTCTACGAGTCAACTACTAGGGGTATTTCTTTTTGGATTATGCACCACTTCACTTCCGGCAGACATGGATCATTAGACTACCCTATGACTACTCTTCCATAATATAAAGGATTTTTTTTCTTGTGCTCGATGACTTAGGGTTTTGTGTGGTCAGATCTTGGACTATAAGGGTTCCGTTTTCCCTTTTTTAAGTACGAACCCTAAAAATACTGAATTATTAATTTTTTTTCCTCCTTTATCTTGAAACATTATTTTTTAATCTAATTAAATACTTGAAAACATAGTAAAATATGTTATAATTTAAAGACTAGAAATTTTAACCAGTAACGAATGGTAGTACTATATACATGGTGATTCATAAACATCGAAACAATAGGAAATTTCCTTAAATATATCCCCCCCCCCCCCATGCATAAGTTGCAACTCCATGAGGGGTCTATTTGAAAAATTACGAAAATTAAATTTTTATACGGCCACCGTAGAGTAAAAATTCCAATTAGGAAAACTTTCCTTATTTAGTCCTGAATTAAACATAAAAAATGCATCTTCATATCGTCAAAACTCACAGAATCATGGTAGTTTACAAATTTCATCAGGTTTTAAAGGACTAGACACAAATTGAAGTGCGCGCAATTCAAAAAACAATGTTATTTTAGCGGTTCTAGGAAACGTGTAAAAAATATATTTATTGAATTATTATTATTATTATTATTATTATTATTATTATTATTATTATTATTATTTTGTCATGGTTAGTTATACAATTTGCAATCAAAACCACATCCTAAAAATTTTCATAAAGTTTATAAAATTTTGAAATGATTAAGTATTGCTTAAAATAGGATTAATTAAAATCATTATAACATTATCCATCGGGTTTTACAAAAATATTTAAAACATTTGTTATAGAGAAAAACACAATTTTAGTTTCGTTAAAGAGATTTTTTTAATATTAATTTATAAAATATTAAAAATATTTATTTAAAAAATGATGTAACATATTTTCAAAAGTAATTTTTTCTTTCAGTTTTGCCGAGACAAAATAATGTAAAATAATTAAAAATACATGTTTCTAATTTGCAATTTCTTTCTTTAACGATTTTTGATTTATAATAATTTAAAGACGAGAAATGGTGTGTGTGTTTGGGCTAGAGCCCATTATGCAGAAAAACGCAATTAAAGTTTTAAACAAAGTTTGGCTTCTAATAAAATGTTTAATTGTCATTTAAAAAAATTCAAGTGAAAAGTAACTCCTTCTGTATCTTAAACTTCCGATTCAGTTTAACTTTTTTTAATTTCCACTTACCTTTCTGTACTGTTTAAATGTCCGTCAGTTATTTAAAACAACGCTTTTCCTAACATGCAGATTAAGAGCTATTTCATAATTTTAGCTTTCACAACTTCAGGCTTTTTATCGTCTAGATGAGGCTGTTAAAAAAGTCTTTACTCTGCGTCCAGGCAGAGCTAGGACGCGCACGATACTTTTTTCTGTAGACTCGGCCATTCCTGTCCTTTACGTATTTTTTCATACCGGACAGGACTGGTTTCCTTCTTCTTAAGTCTACACGGGACGAAATTTTCAATTCTGTCTCGACAGAACCCGTATTATAATCCGTACATAAAATTTGGCTAAGTGCAAAAATTTTTATGAAAAACGCATATATTTTTAAATTGCCTTTATTTTACAAAAAAAAAAACTTGAAAATTCTTTAATAGTAGATTTAAAAGCAAAAAAATTAAATAAAAAAAAACTAGTGAAAAAAATCTGCCTATGACGGAATTCTTTCTTAAACGGAAAATGTCTTGATCCATGCAAAATTAATATAATAATACATGAGCGAAAAATATACTACATTTACACCTCCTAAGAAGGGAGGTTGTCTATAACGTATTTTTTTCTTTATTATGTGATATGTTCCAACACATGAGATATGGATTAACCAAACTAAAGATAAGTGAAACATTTATATATAAATAGAGATTCGTTGAAAAAATAAATAGTTCAAAGCTTTTGGCACTTTTTTTGTAATGAAAATTTTAAATATGAAAAACGAAAAGCTATAAAAAGTATTTTTGGTCAGAACTCTTCGATACGAAACAATTTTTAACCATACTGAAGTAAAAATTCAAGGCCGAGCCGGGCTATGGTTTAAATTTTTTTCCAGGCAGGGTCGGACTATGATTTAAACATTTTTTCCTATGGATTGGCTCGGCACCGGACCTAGATATTTCAACCCGTGCAGACATCTAGTGCAAACCACCAGCATATTTTAAAACAGCTTTAATGTTCAATCTATACACTGCCATTTTATGTGAAAAGAGAAGCACTACCTTAAATCAATTTTTATTTAAAAAATTATTTGTGTATGAGCCCTATTTTGCATTTAAATTGCGTCGAGAACTCGCCGCTTAGAGGCAGAGTTAAGGGGTGTAAGACATGAATTTTGGGGAATTTTGGATTTAAATATCTCTGTGAGATTTGTAGATATCGAGATGAAATTTTTTTTCTTTAATTCATGAATATATAAACAAAATTTTCCTATTTGGAAATTTTATCCATCGAGGACCGTATAAAAATTTAATTTTTGTATTTTCTCAAATAGACCCCCTCTCCCCGAATGGAGTTACAACTTATCTCATCAAATGTTTGAACATTTTTAATGAAACTTTGCAGTTGGAAGTATGTGCCTAAGGGCAATACTTAGGGAGACAGCCTATTGTTTCGGTATTTATGAATCACCCTGTATATTGTTGGTACGTTTAATAACAAAAAGCTTATATCGCTAATAAAATAATAGATGAATTAAATTCTAATGTAAAATATTATTAATCATAAAATAACAATAGCATCATTTCACAAATTTGCATTCTTAGATTTGCAGCCATATTGTCTTATGAAACCCACATCTCTGACGTTTTTGTGGGTACCTTCTCTTGGAAGAAAACCTTGCGTGCAGGTAATTTTTGTATATAATCATCCTGGTGCAACAACTAGTAACAGGAAATGCAGACAATTGGAGTCGTCATACATCGAAATAAGTAATGGGTAATTATTAAGTGGGGGAATTAATCAATTCATTGAGATAAATAAATGCAGTGCCTTAAACGCTTCTTGGAAACAATGCGTATAATCCTTTATCTATATTATTAAAAGAAAGATGTTTGTTTATGTGAGTATTGGCTTGTTTCTTTGTGACGATTAGCGAAATCTTTCACATGTTGAAATCTGAAAATTGAGGTATTAAAAATAGACGAAGTTAGGTCCAATTACACCTGAGTCTCCGTTTACATACATGTATATGTATTTATATATACTTACGTTCAAAATTGCATGCGTTTATGCAGAATAATAATTTGAAAGCTGTATGAAAACTATTAATAACGATTGCAAGTTACCTCAGAGATTGTGAAAGTATAAATAATAAAGAGTGATCCACTTAACAATTTGATCACTGATTAGAAAAACATAGTATAAATAGGATAAAAAGTAATATAATGGAAATTTGTAAAACGCAGATAGATTCATCAGGACCTAAATGCCTTGACACTATCAGGTAAGCAGGAAAGTTCGTGCGGTTTTCATTACATATAAAAAATAACCCACAAAACTCTCAAATACTTATTTTATCATACGATATAATGATCATTGTCTTCAATGAGGAATTTGCAAACATGAGAGCATCAGTCAGCTACATGTTTTTTCTGACAATTGCAGATTCATACATTAAAAAAAATTACTCAAAAATGTAAAAAAAAAGTCTCAGTAGTTTTTAATTAAGCTTAAAGTTAAGAGAAAACTACGAGACTTAAAAACGTTGCGTGATTGGCTGTGGCGTTACTGTTCACGATATGCCACAAACTCCATTTGAATTGGAGAAATAAAATATGAGATATTTACAATTCCGTAAACCCTTCAATGTTCAAAAATTGCTGCACACGATGAAACAAAAATGGGCACCATGCGCAAACAAAAAATAGTAAAATTAAAATAATAGTCATTTCGAACTTCCATCATTTTAGGGTTGTTGTACAAAAAATTTCAGATTTTTTAAAAATGGTCAAGCAACCCAAAAAAATATTTTCTGAAACATTTGAAATAAATTGACCCAATAGAATTTCTAGTAGATTTTCTTAATCTGAAGAAAAGGTGCATTGTCTTAGCATACATTCTGAATTGTTTAAATCACACACAAAGCATTTGAAGATCTTTGTAATTAACATTAAACTTTGCCCCATCAATCATTAATTTAACATTTTGGAAGTATGAACAAACACATAGTGGGCTACAATAGTTTGCAATATTATTTTCACATATTGTCCATGTCATATTTCAGCTTGTAGTCAAATCTCCTTCTTTTTTTTTAAACACAAAACTACTATAAAATACTATCAAAGGCCAGAATTTCAAAGTTTTATCTCGTGTCCCACCAAATATATCAAAGCCTAAAAAGTATGATTTTTGAAATTTTGGACAACTTTTGGAATTTTTTTCACAAAAAGAAATTAACTCCTAGATCTGGGACTTGGTGTGTGAATTTAAGTACTTTCAATCTATTCGCAAAGAAAAAAAATGTATCATGTTGGCAGTTTTCCTTGCATGAAAAATTTCCTCTTTTAAACGGACACATTTCGAAAAATATCTTAAATTTGTGCTAACATTTCACCATTAAAAATTTATTTAAAAAAAAAATACTCTATTGCCATACCTTTAGCCTATTTTATTCAGAACAAATTGCTGCAAACTCCATTTAAATTGAAAAAAAATGAGATATTTACAGTTTCGTATACCTTGGCATGTAGGAAAATCTCTGCACATGATGAAACAAAGATGGCTGCCATGCACAAAAAAAAAATTGCATAGTAAAAAAATTTCAGATTTTTTTAAATGGTCAGGGAACCAGAAAAATATTTTCTGGACCACTTGAAATGGATTGACCCCTTTGTAAAAATTATACAACGTAGGGTTGGTTATAGCTGTATATACTAGAAAAGTATGAATGGGTATAGCATAAAAGTTCAAAGAGATATGAAGCCTAAGTACTATCAAATATGGCTATTCTGTATAACTCTTTTTTTCTTTTAGCTTATCCTTACCTAGTTATAAGTAACTTAATTCGGTAGTTAGAATAAAAAGTAGTGCACATTTAAATTTTATTTGGCATTTCATGAAACTAAATTCAGCGTAATAATATTTTTCTTGACAATGTAGCTAACAAAAAACCCTTGTTCAAAGTTTTAAATTGGCATTGTGCAAACGGAGCTTGTGTCGAAAGGAGCTAACGAATTTGCAAAGCCGCTTAGGTCCGTGACGCGTTTTTTCAGTTTTTTTTTTTTTTTTTTAATTATTTTTTAAAGAAACAAGATTCGTAATGAGAGGCCCATTCAATGCAAACTAGTCGCGAACCCCGTAGTATTTATGCAGGGTTCACATTATACAAGGAGAATTTCATTGTTCCTACCGAAACCCTTAATCAGCAATCTTCACGACAATTTTATTTAAAATATGTTATAAAAAGATACGAAAAAGCTATAATTTTCAAAATAGTTGTACGAATAATAAAATTATTCCTATAGAATGCGATTTCTACATAAGGAATTAAAAAATTATCCCCATAGAATGCGGTCCCTACATAAGGAATTAAAAATTAATTAGCTATTTTAGTACCAAAAATTTCGTAATGTAATGGCCTTAATACGAAGCAAGGAATTCTTCATATTAAATAAGGCAAATAATATATTTTTTTTAAATCCTGTACTAAAATGGCTATTTTTTTAAATTTCTAATGCATACGAACCCTGATTTATGTGATTAATTCTAATTAAATTAATTTGTTTGCAAGAATACGAAGTTTATTCCTTTAATACTGTTACTAGTTATTGCATTACACAAATATATTATTAAAAATTGTTATCTGAGCTTTAAAAGTCGATGGTAAGCAGAGTACGCGGCCTCTATCATTATTTATGTCCAAACCGTCCATATCTTTAACGGTTAATATCTCGGCTAATTACCAACAATTTTTTCAAAAATCATTAACAAGAAGACTTTTGTGCATCTTCTACAACAGGTACCTCCAACACTTCTGAACATCTTTGCTCAATGCCTTCAAATCGAAATTTGTGAGTAACAGAAAATTCTGCTTTTCTCAAAAACTATGCGATCTAGAGTAATCGCTATAGTTTTTCTGCAAGGTTTAAAGTAACACCTACTACCTCCATTTTTTTCATAATTTTACTTTCAGTATACTCGAAATTAGATGGAAGGGAACATATAATTGCTCTATATTTTCGGCGATATCTATGAAAAGATAATAACTAAAATTTAAAGAAATTCATTTTTGCGTTCAGCGTTATGAAAGCTTTCACAAGATGCTCCATACGATATACAATGAAAAGATTTTTTTTCTTCAAGTAGCTTAATTAGCCCCCTATTCCCTCCTAAAAATTTTCGTAAATGCTCTATAATCTGTAAACATATATGTCAATAATCTTTATTATTTCCCCCCTCCCAATTGAAGGTTTCCACGTTTTATAGTTTACGTGTAAAATGGCTGTGATAGACAGACATGGGAGTGACCTTATAATGGTTCCGTTTTCGCTTTTTAAATACCGAACCCTGAAAATTAATTAAATAATGCGCTATTTTGAAAAAGTCTATTTGGAATAATATTTACAACGTATAGTCCATCGAATCCAAATAAATTATGGGAGAAATTCAAAGAAGGTATGAACAAGGATGCATTACATCAGGTGCGATATGTTCACCCAGAATTAAATATCGAGTTCAATGAAGAGATATTTAATCAAATACTTATTGGTTTAAAAGACAAATTATTACCAATAAGCAATCAAACTTTAGTTTAATTCGAAACGCATGTGCCACGAAGAGATGGAATTGATGCATTGAATTTTGAAATATGGAAAAAGAAAAGTTATGATGTTGATTATTAAAATACAATGCTCAAAAATGACCGATAAGATATTTTTAAAGACTTTAGTATTGATTGGAATATACAGGGCGATTATAAAAAACTATCCCGACATTTGGGCCCCTAACTATTACACCATTCACACAAACTGACTGAAATTGTGGCAAAAGGTATTTTTAGGTATGCGCTGAAGAATGATATGGAAAACACCAGTGTCACTCAAACAGTTACAGTTACAGTGAGAAAATTTCTAAAAAATCAAATGGCAACACTCAGATTTTTTATTGGAATGTGATCTCCATTGTAAAAAACCCTAAATAGCGTTGGAATGGCAACTGTGGTGTGAAAATCACCGGAGCTAGGCAAGGGAAAAGTAAAAAGGACTTTGCCGTGCACCAGAACATTAATGTTCGTTTCATTTATGTCACACGTCACACCATTTCTTCGGCTGATATCCCAGAATGATTTGTTTTCCACAAAACGAGAAGAAACCAAGAAACGCAAGTTTCGAGTTTACGTAAGATACAGTCATGATTGACGTCGTTACGCTAGGTGAAAGAAAAGACACTGCAAAATGCGAGCCGCGTATGTTGGATTCTGCCATTCCAAACAAGATGCCGCTTTTAGGGAAAGAATGTGGGGAAATCGTAAAGATTTATTACCTGAATGGACAAAATGCCGCAGAAATATTGCGTGTTTACCGCCGTAACCATGGATTACGGCGAGGCCCGTGCACTGTCAAAGCTGTACGGGACTTGATTCATAAATTTGAATAAACTGGTTGCACATGCGACCGACCTCGGTCTGGACAGCCATCCGTACCTGTGGAAGCTGTTGCAGAAGTTCATCAAAAGGAAAGCACAGTTCGTACGGCAACTGCACGCGGTGTTTCGCGTGTTCTGAATATGCCGAATTCAACTGTAAGCAAGATTCTGCGCTCTGTTCTAAGCATGTTTCCGTATCGATTCCAGCGTGTCCAGATGTTGGAAGCAGGAGACTCTCAATTACGGCTGGATTTTGCAAATCAATTCCTTATCAGGTACGATGAAGATAGCAGCTGGCCTTTACGCATTCTGTGGACAGATGAGGCGCATTTTTCGTTAACTGGTAACGTGAATTCAAAAAATTGTGTGCACTGGGCAGAGAATAATCCACATGATGTGCTTGCCCGTCCATTACACGAGGAAAAAGTGACCGTGTAGTGTGGTATAACGTGTACGTTCATCCTCGGCTCTTACTTTTTTGAAGAGGTTATTGCCGATAATCTGCAAACGTGTACAGTAACGAATGGTCGCTATCTGGACATGTTAACTTGTTACGCGATTCCCGCATTGCAATGGTGAAATGCTATATCTAAAGTTGTGTGGATGCAAGATGGTGCTCCTCCACATGTCGAGTCTAAAGTCAACAGTTTGGTGACAGAGTTTTCTCCCGTCATTTCCCGTTTCCGTGGCCACCAAGGTCTCATGATCTGACACCAATGGATTTCTGTCTGTGGGGATATCTGAAATCCAAAGTGTATCAATTTCGTCCTCAAACTGAATCTGATTTGAAAGATGCCATCAGAACTGCGATTCAAGAGATTCCTATTGCCATGGTACGTACTGTAGTGCTACCCACCATCTGCCGCATGCAAAGTCTCATCGGGTGTGAAGGAGGTCATGTGGAAAATTTGTGAAACATAATAAAATGCTCTATTTTTTGCTGCTTCTCTGTCCTTATTGGTTGTCCTCACTTTTAGCCTATCTACCGCCGCTGATTTTCATGCTGCAGTTGCCATTCCAGCGCTATATGGGGTTTTTCACAATGAAGATCACATTCCAATACAAAAAACTGGGTGTTGTCATTTGATTTTTTCGAAATTTTCTCACTGTAACCGTAACTGTTTGAGTGACACTGTTGTTTTCCATATCATTCTTGAGCACATGCCTCAAAATGTCGTTTCCCAAAATTTCATTCAGTTTCTGTGAATGGTATGATAGTTAAGAGCCCAAATGTCGGGATAGTTTTTTTTATAATTGCCTTATATAAGCCAATAAAGATATTATGCTTGAATTGGGATTTTCTGTAATTGCGGCAATATTAATGCAACGAGGACGAACTGCTTATTCTGCTTTGAAATTCCCATTAAATGTTTCAGAACAATAATTTCCAGTTTATAATATATCAAGAGCACCAGAAAGAGGTCAACTTTTAAAACAGTGTAAAATAAACATTTGGGACAAATGTACAATAGCACATAAAATGCCATTTGAAGCTTTTGATAGACCATTACAAGATTTCCGAGGTAATACTAAACTATTGAAAAGTACATTAGTTATACTTTCTAGAGATTTTCGGCAAACGTTTCCAGTTATTCTGAAATAAACTCCAGAAGATGAAATCAACATATATTTGAAGCAACCATTTCTCCAGCCTCGAGTGAACAAATTACAATTAAGAATAAAAGAGAATTCAATTTTCCAATGATGAAGAAAATAGACATTTTGTCGAAAAACTCTTACAAATTAGTGAAGACACTCGTCCAACTGATTGTTTAACTGGTTACATTGAACTTACGATTTTTTGTATAATACCATTAGTATGATGAAAATTAGACAAAGTTTATCCGAACACCGTTCAAAATTACACAAATCCAAATTGACAACTTCTAAGAGCCATTTTAGTAATAAGAAATTATATAATTGATAATATTAATTTAAAAAGTTCAAAACAAGATTCCTGGCGAGAAAAAAATGCATAAATTAATCGATTCGATGGTTTATGCAAATAAAATTGTTTATTTTCCCAATGAATTTTAGAATTCCATGCAAGTGAGAGGAATGCCTTAAATTGTTTAAAATGAAAAATAGTATCACCAATTACTTTCTTGGGAGATTTAGATTCACCAAGATTATGTAAGGGAAGAAAAAAGACAATGAAACCGCTATCAAAGAATATAATTGAAGCAAAAGGAATGTCAAAAAAAGATAAAGGAACAACAGTATTTTTTCCGAGAATTTCGCTCATATCTACCGAACTGTCGTTTCAAATCAAAAGACTGCAATTTCCAGTAAGATTATGATTTAGTATCACTATAAATAATCCACAGGGACAAACGTTAAGATATTCTAGCATTAATTTAAAAGAATCATGCTTTTCTCACGGTCAGTTATGTGTAGCTTACTCCAGAGAGGGGAAATAAAAGAATTTACATATTTACCTGTCACAAATGAATAAGAAAATATTGTAAATGTATACGTAATTAAGTATGAAATAAAGCGAAACAAAATTAAATAAAAAGCAGAGTTTTTTTTCTACTAAATTCAATAGAACTGTTTTGAAAATATGAGGATTTAGTTTATAATTTCTGTATTTAAAGGTTTATTTTTTTATCCACATTTGATACTGCGTGGCTGGCTTTGTTCGAGCGAAGCAAGGGTAATTGTATATAGTACATAATAATCTATTACAAAACTGAATAATGTAAAAATTTCAAAAATGTCGCTACATTAACCTTTTCGGGTCTAGTGTACCATTAATAGTACATGTCTTTTCATTGAGTATTATTTTGTCTTAACAATTACTTAGTTCTTTTCTTCATACAGAAATGATAGTATAAGGCTATGCCTTTATTATCATTTCATTTATGATTTGACATTTAGTAATAACAACAATAATAAAAGTTTATTTAATTCTCTTTGCACCGTTGGCCAGTCTTTTATTTTATACAAATATTTCACGGTTTAAATTTAATATGTAGGTTACTTTTCTGAACGTATCATGTGTGATGGAAAGCAAAAAAGATTAGAAAGTTGTAATGCCTGTCAATTCCTGTTGTAATGTTATATTTTCTAAACTTCTCCAAAAACTCCCCCTTATCCTACTAACATATAAATATGAATTGAACAGTACATAAAATAGATACATTCGTTTGATTTCAGACAATGAGATAATATTAACTTAGTAAGTCTATTCGGATAGCTACGATTAACATTATTAAAGAAAAAGTTATTTTGTTCTCAAAATAGAAAAACATTCGGACTCCTAAAGGGTTAATGAGAAAAGTAAATAATTTCAGAGTGATGTAATGTGATTAAAAAAGTACATTTCTACTTGTTGCAAAAATCAATACGAAATGTACAATACCAGTTTCTATCAGATAATTTTTAGGGTTCTATACTTAAAAAGGAAAAACTGAACCGTTAAAAGATCACTCCTGTGTCTGTTTGTCACAGCCATTTTACTCGTGCACGTGGAAAATTCCAATTGGACAAAGTAATAAAGGCTATTGACCCACATATATATAGATTATTAACCACTCACAAATACAATCAGGAAAAATGTATAGCAGCTAATTATGTTATATAGGGTCTATCAAAAAATGACGGGCTACTTTAAAAAGTGGTATTTACGCATTAAAGAAAGCTTTTTTTTTTTTTCAACCAGAATTACAATTTATTTAATTAATCAAAACTGTATGATGTCTCAAATATATTTTGTCGTAAGTGCAGTTCGAATTTTAATTCTTAACCATACACGTCAATAAAGACATTTCAACAAAGCCATCAAAAGACCTTTTTTACATTACATAAAATTCAATGATATCATAAGAAGTAGTGAAAATTACCACCATTCGCGATATTCTGTATTTCAGAATGTATTTGATATTACTTTCAGTGTCACTGACCAAACTGCTGCGCACTTCCAGTACTTTTTGTAATGTAATCGTATTTTACAAATAAATACATGAGTTAGTGGAAGTTTTTGTTAAAATATATTTATTATTATCATAGTTAGGGAAAAAATTAGATTGAACTTGAGAATGATATGTCCCATATTACCTAAAAATGCGAATTGAATCTCTAATTTAATACAGAAATATTGTAATTTGCATTTTTTTTATTCTGTACTAGCTCTTAAGGTTTTTTGAGGCACTTTGTATAATAATTTATATCACGCTCATAGTCACAAATATACAAAATTATATGGTAATAAACTTTCAAAAACTTGAGTGTTTTTTTTTTTTTTTTTTTTTTTTGTATAAGCAAAAGAGTAAAATTTACCTCATTATTTAAATTAGAAATTTTCCCTTAGGAAATTTCTATTACAAACTAGTCGGATGTGGAAAATTTAAAACTTTCTATTATCTCATACATATTAATACTTCAAAAATTTGCTATCACAGTGCACCAATATTAAATGACCACTTACACCCATCATGAGAATTTTAAAGACATGAAATTCCGTGCATTAGTTCAAGGGATATGACTATCGCTAAAACTGTGTAAAACATACAAAATGTAGCTTAGAAAAGTCATCTATTTAGTAATTAACACCAAAACCTAATCAGCAACAACTTGTGTCAACATATAACTGAATCCGAAGTTTTATATCAAGGACTAACTGAATAAAAAATTTTATTAAATTCCGTGTATTAGTTTTTAGATAGAGCAAAATTTGTGTCACATACAGACACACAGACTTACTGACTCGCAGACATATTCAAACAGTCATTTTGTAAAATTATATTTTTCGAGATATCTGACACCCAAAATCTATAAATCCGTTAAAAACCGGAATTAGAAAATTTTCATGAATCCAATATTTTCTTCTTGTAAGGATAGGAGAAAATCAAAATATTTCTTAAATGTAGCTTTTATTTTTTCCTTTATTTCTTTTGTTTCAAGTGAAAGTTTTACTCCATGAAAATACATATTTGCTAAAATTTTTGATAGGCATAAAATTTGTAAAATATTTACTCGTATTTTTTTTTTTTTTTTTTTTTTTTTTTTTTTTTGCCCAATTTATACTAGATTGCTAATCGATATTTCAAAAACGATGTTTTTAAATCGGAAAGTTGCAACATATTAATTTTTCTTTCACCTAGAATATTACTTTCCTGTGAGATTTCTGAAGGTCATCTACGCTCTTTCAAAAATATCATATTTCTTTACAAAACTGAGCAATGTAACTTTTATTTTCCAGTTCCTTTCTAATTTTTCCTAGTGAAACACAGTACGCATTCTTTGCTTTTCATCTTACTGTAAAGAGTTGTGATATATAATTTTTTTTCTAAGCGTATAGGCCTTAGCTTTGACCTTAATCCAAGCTTAACCAGTTCAATGTCTCTGATATTAAGGGGAGTCTTCACTCATTTGAAAACTCCCGCTCCGTAATGTTAAACCAATATGCAGATTAATTTCGAATTATTCGTTTAAATATGAATATTTTTAAACGATTTTTTTGCATAAGATAGCTGAGCTATATCTTTAGTATGATTGTTTTTTACTTTTTCGATTTTGGTTACAGATTTTTTCAAAAAAGGTACTATCAGTTTCAAAACCGGTTCCGAAAATGAAAGTATTTTTTTTTAAAAAAAGGTAACCAAAATCGAAAAAGTAAAAAATAATCATATCAAAGATCAAGTTCAACTATCCTATGCAAAAAAATCGTTTCAAAATATTCAAATTTAAACGAATAATTCGAAATTAACCTGCCCATTGGTTTAACATTACGGAACGAGAGTTTTCAAATGAGCGAATACTCCCCTTAAAGTAATGAAGTATTCATTTATTTTATATAGCAATAAAGTTTCTTAATCGAAAAAGTTTTGCCATAACATTATTTATTCTTTATCTGATTATAAAAATATTTAACACATTTACCTTTAATTTTTTAATTATTTTAATTCTTGAACAGAAAACACTATGTGTTGGACTTAAAAGCTCGTAAAGAAGATTCGGTAAGCTTAAGCTACTGAAACATTTGAGTGAAGAATAATACTTTGAGTATTCATATTTTTTATCTAGATTATTTCAAAATTAAACAGCTAAATGCTATGGATAATGAATTTTAAGAATCTTTGCACCCAGTTTATTCTCTAACAAAGTTCTTCCCCCCCCCCCCCATAGGGAATTTTGAAAATTTCTTAAAACTTCGAAACATCCAAATTATAAACAGCTATTTATTTTTTGTTAACATGGTGATATTTATGTCCTAGAAATATAATTCTAAAAGCTCTTTATTATCAATAAGTTTACGATAAATTCCCAAAACCGACAAGTTAAAAAATATTCCATTGCAAAAAATTCTGAAATTATTAATAGCTATACAAGCAATTATTTCTGTATGCATAAAAACAAACATTCATTACAAGGATATTAAACATTTACCTAATTCAATTCACTACAAAATTACATAAAATCAAGCTATAACAGATATTGTAATAGAAGAATAATTACATAACAATTGAGAAACAAATTTAACTACAAAATAAACAATTTTACAGATACAGGTATTCTAGTTAGCTTTATACACTATATGGCCATTAATCACCGAATACTTTCAATTTTAGGCATTTTGTAGAATATTTTAAAAAGTACTTGTCGGATTCTTCTGAAACTTCAGGATTAATAAAGAATATGTTTGGTTACAAATTTATCATCCTCCATTTGATAAGGAGGACAGTTAAGGGGCTGCAAAAAAATAAAAATATAATATTTGGAATCTCTCAGTAGACTAAAATGCACGAAATGATCTATCGCTTCAAAATACAAATTTGGGGATAGTGAACAGCATGTCCCCTGTTTCATGTAAAAATAGAACAGATATTCATACAGATATAGCGAATTTTTTAAGTTCTAAAAATTCTTGCATGTTTTTAGTTTATATCAGGGAGGATTTTCAACCAAATTTAACGCCAGTTTTAGAAAATTTTGAAAAGTGTAGTAAACACAAATAGTGCAATTGGAATATATTACTTTATGAATTTTATTATTTTTACTATATATATATATTTACTATATATTTTATGAAATATGAGAAGTTGTATGAAATAATTTTTATCTGCGCATACGTAAACGTTAAGAAAGATTTTTTTTAACATATTTTATTGTTTAACTCTGTGGAAAAACTCTAAAAAAATCCTGTGAAATAATTTGAAAATTCAGAAAGATATCGGCGATAGGTGTTAGCTGATTTTTAGTTGCTCTCTAAAAGCAGTTGAATAATAAGGGATTTTCCACAAATCAACAACTTTATTATTATTATTATTATTTTATTTTAAATTTTTTATTGATACTTTAATTCTCGAATAACCACAGAACGAACTTATTCCATGATAAAAAGAAGTATCAAAATTGAAGTATTTGTTCCTTTATCTGTTAAATGATATTCGTTAAATAAATATATGCTTTTTCCTAAAAATCAGTTAATAAAAAATGACAATTTGTGGAAAATCCTTTATCATTCAGTTTCATTTAGACAGCAACTAAAAATCAGCTCACTAATTCAATGAAATCTTTCCGGATGTTCACGATATTTGGCTGGAAATTTTTATGACTCGCTCCATAGAGTTTAGTGTTAACATTTTCGACGGCGGTGGTTCATGTTTTGATCACCTAATTTTAAATCTGAATTACCACACTGACTATAGTATATTGGAGTGAAATTTTTCCTTTTATTAAGTACGTGCACAAAAGTATTTGCTTAGTTTGAAACAAATTTGTTTTAAAATTCTGGTGCCAATCACTCATTTTAAAATTTTACGAATGGAAGTACCTTGCCCCTAAAATGGTTAAATTATGTAAAAGAAAGATCGTTGTTATCGTTCTCGTATGCTCAGATAAAAAATATTTCATACATCTGCTCATATTTCACAAAATATTTAATATTTTTTTATTCCAATTGCACTTTATTGTTTCTACTATATTTTACTAAATTTTCTCAAAATGGCATTAAATTTAGCTGAATACCTTGCTTGCTAAAAATAAAAAGATGCAAGAATTTTTGCACTTTTACAATACATCGTTATATTTCCATGAATATACGTGCTATTCTTACAACATTCTTTGGACATGTTGTACAGTAGAGTGTATCACGAAAAACTTTTTTTTTTTTTTTTTTTTAATTCAAAATTTTAAGTTGATAAAATGTTGTTACTATGATCTCATATTTACTCCAAAAAAATATTTTTGAAATTGAAAAAATCCCTGTCGGCTTGGCCTATAGGCTGAGGTAGATTTCGAAAAGTGCACATTTCATCAACAAAAAATAAAATTTGATTACCGATGAGCCCAGTTCAACAACTTTATTTGGCCGCTTTTGAAAAAATTTTAATGTCATTTTTCTGTAAGAACTGGTTTTTATCAGAATCATCTTAAGCTAAATTCGGCTCAAATGCCCATTTGGACAACATATTTTGAAATATATTTTGACTTTATTAAAAAAAAAAACGCCCATTACAGCACATTATATAGTTCCTAAATAACAAAAAATGTCAATTGAATGCGTTTGAGAGCAAAATTGAATTTAAAAATGAGTTATAAAATAACCAATTTTTTATTTGAATACATCTTCAATTCTCCAATCATGATCCCTTCGGGAAATTTTGTTCGAAGTGCCCACTTTGACAGCATTTTTTTAAAAAATATATTCAGCATTTATTAAAAAACTTACCAATACGGCACATTATATAGCTCCTAAATAAAAGAACCTGTCAATTGGATGCGTTTGAGAGCAAAACGGAATTTAAAAATGAGTCAGAAAAAACGCAATTTGTTATTTGAATACCTCAATTTTCAGTCACGATCGCTTCGGGAAATTCTGTTCTAATTTCTTTCTGACAGCCTTTTTTGAAATACATTCAGCCTTTATCAAAAAACTGACCAATGAATCACATTATATAGTTCCTAAATAAGTGGACCTGTAAAATGGATGTGTTTGGTAGCAAAAATCGATTTAAAAATGAGTCAGAAAAAACGCAATTTATTATCTGAATACTTCATCAATTTTTCAATCCCAATATCTTTGGGAAATTCTCTACAAAATACCCTTTTTGGCAGCCTTTTTTGAAATATATTCTGCCTTTGTCAAAAAACTGACCATTGCGTCACATTATACAGTTTCTACATAAGAGGATCTGCCATTTGGATGCGTTTTAAATCAAAAATGAATTTAAAAATGAGTCAGAATATAAGCAGTTTGGATTTGAGGTTTTTTCTCCAACTCCTATTTTTGTTTCATTTATTTTTGCTATGCGATTTGGTCCTATGAAAAACTTTTCAATTTAAAAGTTGTAGATAGTATTGAGAACATGTAAAATAAATTTAATTATATTTGATAGTTAAAGAATTGACGAAGTTATGGATTTTTGTCTTTTTTCACCCCTCTTTTCGTTTTTAATTTTTTTTCATCGGGAAAAGTTGGTCCTATAAAAAACTTCTAAATACAAAAGTTTTAGATAATGTTAGGAAAATTTATACAAAATTTAGTTGGATTTGATATCTTGAGAATTGATGGAGTTATGAATTTGTTTTCTCCCAAAAACCCTGTTTTTTTCGCTCCTTCATCCCATTTCAAAATTTATCAAAAATCTGTCATGCATAAACTTTTGGTCCATTTTTAAGAAGTAATATAAACTTTAAACCGATCCGATATCTATTTTAATTAAGAAGTTATGGCATTTTTCAATTTTCACAAAAACCCTTCTTACTTCCACCCCCTTGGACCGATTTTGCCCATTAACGAACTCGACCGAGATTTTATGCCCCTTGATTTTATGTAAAAGTTTGAAGAAGATCTGAGCATAACATGGAAGTTATCGTGTCTAGAAGGAAGTGATATACACATATAAGCCGAGTTTTTATACCCCTTGATTTTATGTATCAGTTTGGAAGAGATTGCAGCAGAAGTATAGAAGTTATCGTGTCCATAAGAAAGTGAGATATTTATATATACATATAGATACATATATATAAATATATATATATCTTTTTTTACTGGTGGTAGTTTTGGGGTCTAGAGGTCATGATCGGCGTAGATCTGCAAAAAATTTTCGGAATTCCAACATTGGAGAGACCGCAGTAGGTAGTTTTCATACAAAATTTATTTAAAATATTTATGGAATGTGTATGAAGTTTAAACTTTTTGGCCTAAAATGTAGTTTTTTTTCCTATTTTTTTAAATATATGATTATAAAGTAATTGTCTTTTTCAAAGTGCAAAAGGATAAAGTTTAGATAGGCATTTGACAATAAAATAAATTTTCGTCTCTGTCATTAATTTTGCAAGTCTCCCGGAATCTAATTGAAAATCTCATTTTTTTACCAAATATATAAGATTTTCAAATTATTTTGTTGATGGATAAAAAATTTTTACAGGTAATTTTTACATCTGCAAACCTCCGGATATCATGCAAATAAAATGTATATTAATTTTTAATTAATTTGTTAGTCTAACTTGTTTGGCTCATGACATTAGAAACAATTTTTAAAATATCACGCACACGTACAAAAATAAAACTTAAAAAGTTTACTATTTAAATGAAAAATGTTACAAATATAATAGTTAAACATTAAATTTGAAAAATGTTATTAAAAAAAAGCTCGATTTCAGTGTTTGTTAATTTGGATAAGTTGTCTTGATGGTTTTATGTAGTGCACCAGAATTGTAAGCAGCTTTTTCAACCTACAGCCACAAAGTTTTTGTTTAGGCCTGTTGAAATATATAATTGATATTGCAGTGAATAACAAATATGCTTATTAAACAAAAATATTAAATTGTGTTTATTACTATTATAATAAAAAAATTACGAAATTATTGCTATAGAGGAAAGTTTTACTTGTTCTTTATTTTTAAACTGCTGTAGTTGCAGATGTGAAGTGATGCTTCGTTTCAAGCATTAGAATTTATTTTCCGTCCAGCAATCTTGACCTAATGAAGCCATCTCGACCTTTGTGTGTTTAGACAGACGTGTTTAACCATTGATGTAACCTCCTTTAGAATCCTTTAAATTGCCTGTGTGTATTATTCTTTTTTAAATTCATCTCTGTCACTAGTTCCTAAATCAATAATCAACTCAATATATTATTTGCTCAAGTTATATATTAAAGGTGGTTCTGTTACTATAATAGATTGCCAATGAATAAGATCGATATAGTCTTCTACTTCATAATTAACTGTTGGTGGTTTTAAAATTCTCTTTTCATTGGATTCGGTTTGACAAGCTTTTTCTATCTTTTTGCTTGCCAGAGATCACATATTTTTCGAAAATCGAACAACATTCCCAAATGGAAATTTTCTGGATGCATCGTAAAGGCTTTCTCTGTAGAGCTGTTTGAATAACAATCTTAAATTCATTTTCAAAGTACTTGATATACGATTTTAAAAAGTGTTTTGATGCATAAATTATACAAGGCTGACTTAAACGATGAGGAGCATAAACGTTCATGACAAGTTGAACTTGTTTTTTCAGGAGTGGAGTTGGAACAATTGATGCAATCAATAAAAGTAAAATTCTGCTTGTCATTGTCAGGCACTTTGCATGGGAAACGTTTCCAGGTTTTCTGCTTGAAAATTCTGGCAATTCTGCTGGCTGTACAGTTTGATTTATTATTTCTAATCCGTACTCAAATATTTCTCATTAACATCTGGAAAAATACTATATATTTTGATATATTCAACGATAGGTAATGTTTGACAGTTTATTAAACTTTTACTTATAGGAGCACTGAAATTCATTGGACCATCTACGACAACAAAATTTTCCTAAGGGATAATTCATTTAAATGAAGCAAACAAATCACTACTTGTACTGTGTGCTTTAAAGCACGCTAATTCAATACAATTTATCCATTAGAGACACCAGTATTTTTTGCCTGTAATACACCCAAGAGTTTTAATAGTTGTCACATGTGTGCAATTACATTTCATGTATTTTAGTATTGATGATGCTTTGTCTTCCCCAAAATCACTGTTTAGAGTTATATAACTAATGTATGTTGAACATGGTTCTTCTATATCCATCAAGATAATTTCTCAAGATAAACAGACAATGAAATCGAGATTTTCTTTGAATAATAATTTTCTAATTCAATATTGAACTATTGCATTTATAATCTTTTTCATTTAAATATGAAACTTTTAAAATTTTACTTTTATTTGTGTTGTGTGTGATATTTAAAAAATTGTTTCTAATGTCATGAGCCAAAACAAATTAGACTAATAAACTAATATAAAATTAATGTACATTTTATTTGCATGATATCCGAAGGTTTGCAGATGTAAAAAATTAGCTGTAATAAATTTAAAACCATAAACAAAATAAATTGAAAATTTTGAATATTTGGTAAAATAATAAGATTTTCAATTAGATTCCGGGAGACTTTTAAAATTAATAACAGAAACGATTTTTTTAAATACCAAATGCATATCTAAACTTTATGTTTTTGCACTTTGAAAAAAACAATTACTTTATATTCATATATTTAAAAAATATGAAAAATTTACATTTTTGGCCAAAAGGTTTAAACTTCATCCTCATTCCGGGATACCTAAATATATTTTTATTTCAAAAATATTTTGAGGGTAAATATGTGATCATAGTAACAACTTTTTATCAACTTGAAATTTTGAATTTCAAAAAAAAAGTTTTTCATGATACACCTTATTGTACAGTATCTACAAACTTGCATTCTGCAGCGATAGATCATTTCGTGCAAATTAATGTATAGGGTGATCCCAAATATTATTATTTTTCTTTGACTTTTTGTCGGGCCCCCAAATTGTTCTTTTTATCAAATGGAAGCTGATAAATTTGGAACCATCTTTTTTTATAATCATGAAGTTTCAAAAGAATCCAACAAGTATTATATATATATATATATATATCCGACAAAATATCTAAAATTATCCGATGATCTATGACCGTATACACTGCATGGCCAAAGATGACCGTACACTTGCGATTTTAGACATTTTGTCGAATATCTAGAAAAATACATAAGGAATTATCTTGAAACTCTAAATGAGTAAATTTAATAGTAAAAGTCATACATTTCCGTGAAGATTTTTTTCTTGAAATTCCATAGGGGACCGTCAACAAATTATTAAAGAATGAATACCTTTTGGATAAACCTGCCAAAATTAATGTAGCAAAAGCGCTCAAATTGTAGATTATGATTAAGTGGTTTATTGTAATAAACTGTGTTCATTTTTATGTCAATAGCATATATACTCGTTGAAAAATTAAGGTTTTTATAAAAACAGTCCCAAATTTTTCTAAGATTTTTGCTTATAATTTGCAGAGTTCTTAATATAAAATAATGTTCTTTTCTGAAAATATGACAAACAACATTGCACACAACACCTTGTAATCAAAATTAAAATCATTAAAAACTGTATGAAAAATGGGTAGGTTTACTAAATAATTTTTCACTGCGCATGCGTCAATGATATCAAAATTTCATTTGCATTTTATGTTAGCTAAATGTATAGAGCAACTTTTGTAAAAATCTTAAAAACATAGCTTGAAAATCCTGAAAGTGATCGTCTTTAGAATAAGCACAAAATCCTTTATTCCCAAAATGAAGCAAAAAAAAAAAAAAAAAAAAAGAGGTGTTTTATCTAAATGTAGTAGTACGTCCCATATTGTGTATTCTAGCGGGTGTCCAAAAAATGACTGATGGATTTTAAAATTCAATAACTTGCAAACGGTGACAGCTACTTAAAAAATTTAAAAAAATTTGGAGGGTTATGTATAATGTCAGGAGTTTTTTACCGTAACTTTTGATTTTAGCTTGAATTTCAAACAATAGATGGCGCTGAGAGCGATTGCAGGCCAGGTGATCAATGCTAAGTGAAGTCGATCTCGGCGTCGATCTGGGCTTCAATTGCCGTCAGCGCTAGCTATTGTTTGAAATTCGAACTAAAATCAAAAGTTACAGTAAAAAAAACTCCTAATTTTATACATAACCCTCCTGCAAAAAAAAATTTTAATAGCTGTCACTGTTTGCAAGTTATTGAATTTTAAAATCCATTAGTCATTTTTGGGACACCCGGTATATTGACACTAATCAATGACTACGTGGATACAACCCCTCTTGTTTTTGCTTCATTTTGGGAATAACGGATTTTCTATTTATTCTATTGACGATTATTTTCAGAATTTTCAAGCTATGATTTTGAGACTTTCACAAATGTTGCTTTATACATTTAGCTAATATAATATGCAAATGAAATTTTGATATCATTGACGCATGCGCAGTGAAAAATTATTTAGTCAACTTTCTCATTTTTCATACAATTTTTATTATTTTTTTTAATTCTGATTACACAGTATTGTGTGCAATATTATTTGTCATATTTTCAAAAAGAATATTATTTTTTATTAAGAACTCTGCAAATTATAAGCAAAAATCTTGAAAAAAAATTGGGACTGTTTTTATAAAAACATTAATTTCTCTTCGAGCATACATGTCATCGACATAAAAATGAACACAGTTTATTACAATAATCCACTTAATCATAATCTACAGTTTGAATGTTTTTGCTAAATTAGTTTTGACAGGGTTATCCAAAAGATATTCATCCTTTTTTAATTTGTTGACGGTCTCCTTAGGAGTTTCGGAAAAACATTTTCACAGAAATGTATGACTTTTATTATTATATTTACACATTTAGAATTTCAAGATATTTCCTCATGTATTTTTCTAGATATTTGACAAAATGTCTAAAATCACAAGTGGGCGGTCATCTTTGGCCATGTGGTGTAGTGTATATACAAATCATTGTTTTAATAGCAATTCTTACAGATTAAATATTAAATGATATAACTATATAAACTATCTAACATTATCTGAAACACTTAAAACTTTTATTTATGTTATGTACGCAATATTTTCTTATGTAATCATTTCTTGGACTTTGTTTTCCCCGCCAAATTCCCCCAAAGTCGCAGTTTCATCACCAAATTTTCCGGATTTGCTTCCTTTGTCGCAATATTATTTTTTTTTCTATTCTATAAATATCTACTCAAGGTCGTCTGAACAAAGTATCCCAATATTTTGGGCCTTTACTCCATATTGCTGTAGCAACACACGAAATCATGTATGTATCGCACGTATGTATCACGCGTATCATTCGCATGTAAAAATGATCCTTCAAATCCGTTTCTTTATAAAGCAGGTACGTTCGTTGAGACATTTTCTCTTTTGAAAAATTGCAAATTTATTTAGGCAATATAAACTATTCTAAGGAAAGATGACCGGTGACACACACTGAGAAAAACGAAGTGTTTATAGTGTGGTAAGTTGGGAAAAGATTCAAAATATTCACTTCCATTTACCATAAAAATAAAAGTAGCGAAAATTGCTTGAATTGCTGGATATTGCTTGAAATGGAAATTATAGAGTTTACAAGAAGAAGAAAGCATACAATAACAGATTCAGAACATTTCCATAAAATTACATATGAGGAGCCCAGAAGCCAAGGGGTATAAGTGACAAAATTGAAAAAATTGAGTTAAGTGCACAGGCTATCTAGAAATATGTGTATTTATTTGTAGGTAAAGAGTTGTGAGTGATTTTTCATTATGTACTGAGTTAAAGGGGTCAGTTACTTAACCTCTTTCCCAAAACTGCGAAACGTGTGGAGGCCAAGGGGTATAAGTACAGTTGTGTCCGTTGACATCTATATAGCAGAAGCGCGACCAACGACATACAAAGCAATTTGCTTTTTTATGCATTAAGTAAATGAATTTTAACTGTTATCAAGTAAGAAAAATCATGCGTTAAGCATGGATTATGAAACACTTTCCAACACTCCCTGAAATCTTTAAAAATTTTTGCTATTTAGGATAATAAAGTATTACTATCCATTTCCAAATATGTATTCTGATAGTTTTGAGCAGCCCTATGTTTTATTGGTCGGTTGATATATACTGTATAACGGGAAAAATTAGTTTAGCAAGAAAACACATAATAGTTTGAAATTTCTCTTTCAGCAGTTTATACTAATAGATGGAAGCATACTTGTATACTTTTGTTTATTCTGTAGTTTATCTTGAACCTTTATTATACGCCAGTATTTAGCTGAAATTTACTTCAAACTAAAACACAATTAAGACTTCTGAAATCACATTTTCAGAAATTATCATCCATCGATGACCATGTATAAAATTTTGTGTGTGATCCTATATATCACTTTATCTATATTTTACAAGCATTTCGTGATAAACTATTAATGCAGTTTAGCATAGAAATACATGACTTATTTAAAAGCAATCTTTAAGTAAAGTACGCTCATATTCTGTAACCTTTACGAGTATTTTTGTGCAACCCTGTATATGAACTATAGCATTTATACATGTCATATAACATGTATAAATTTAGTGAAACTTAAAAGTGCAATTCATAATTAAAATGGCATTTCGTCCATCCATCAATCATCATTGATAATATATACAGTACTTCGGATAGAATATACTATTTGAAATCTTTTTTGTGTCCCTGTAAATACTGTGTACTTCGTATTATGCGCAAAATAACTTATATTAAGCCTCAGTGATATATATGAATTTTATTATACATGAAAATTGTAATATAATGAAAATAAGTCGCAAACAATTCTCTCTTTATCATTATGTAAAGTAAATCTTTTGTATGGTCCTGTAAATAAATAATAACTATTCTTTTCACCTCAGATTTTATAGAATGTTCCTTTTAGTGCAATTCGTAAATGCATATAAATTTTAATATGTGACAAGATGTAACATCTTTCAAATTCATTTAAAACGATTTTTCCCGGAAAACTTTTGATTATCCCTGTAAATAAACTAATCGTGTTAGAAACTTCATTTGCAATAGGTTTGTGTTGAGGTAAACATGAATAATTCCCAAAAATTTAAGGGCAATCCGAATATATTTACGAGACTTAGGGCACGGACAGACAAATTAAAATCATATTCACTTTTCAACTTTGTTGGAAAGTGTTAAAAAATATATAATTTCAATGTTTTAGAATTTAAAATAAAATTTTAAATCTTACATTAGAACAAAAAATTTTCTTTCGTTCATTTTTTTTTCGTAAATTCATTTCTTATTTCATAATTTTTCCTTCTTTAGAATTTATATTAAAACAAAATTTTGTCCTTTCATTTATTTGTATAAACATTGTTCTTAATTTTTTCATAAATACAATTTTTTATTTCATAATTTTTCATTTCTTGTGCTCATTCTTCACTTGTACCTTTTAGTTTCCAAGCACTTTTCATTTCTGCTTGGAAGCCAAGGGGTACAAGTGCCGAATGATGATAAACATTGCTTAGTTACAAGTAAAAAGAAAAATTGTATTCCACTTTTTTTTTTAAACAGTTATTGAAATAAGAGTTCAAAGATTACTATGAAGTAAGCAAAAGTTTCATAGCTCAATTCGTTGAATTACAATTGATGATTAACTTTGAACTCAATTTACTCGAAATTTAAATTTTGTCACTTGTACCCCTTGGCTTCTGGGCTCCTCATATAATATGGACACATATTTCAAAAAATCATAAATGAACTTTTTCAACCGACTTCAAAAAGGAGGAGGTTATCAATTCGACCTGTTAGTATTTTTTCTTCACGCTTAACTTTCGTGAATATGAACAAAAGTTTTAGGGGTCAGAGAACCTAAAAAACATGTTTTTAGAAAATGACTGTCTGCGAGTTTGTTGGTCTGTCTATCTGTCTGTTTGTATGTATGTGACAAAACTTTTGTGGGCGTTCTATCTCAAGAACAAATTCACGGAATTTCACAAAACTTTAGGTTCTCTTAGACCTTGATATAAACTAGATCTAATTAGTTTTTGGTGTATATCGCTCATCAGGTGGGACTGCTATGTTGCATTAATCACAATTTCCACAATACCCATGCCTCAAGAACTAGTGCATTGATTTTCTCTTATGATTTAGTTATTAGATCTTATGATTTAGGTATTACTTGATATATCATGGCGCTTATTACGTTTTGGTACGAATCGCTCAATAGGTGGCGCTGCTATGGTGTATTAATCGTGATTATCGCAGTAGCTCTGTCTCAAGAACAAATGCACGGAATTTCACAAAATTTTAGATTCTGTGAAACCTTGATATAAACTAAATCTGATTAGTTTTTGGTGTATATCGCTCAATAGGTGGCGCTGCTATGGTGTATTAATCGTGATTATCGCAGTAGCTCTGTCTCAAGAACAAATGCACGGAATTTCACAAAATTTTAGATTCTGTGAAACCTTGATATAAACTAAATCTGATTAGTTTTTGGTGTATATCGCTCAACAGGTGGCGCTGCTATGCTGCATTTTTACAACTTCCACAATTGCCGTATCGCAAGAACAAGTGCATGGATTTTCATAAAACTTTACATTTAGTTAGTAGTTGATATAACATGGAGTTGATTACGTTTTGGTGCAAATCGTTCAACAGATGGAGCTGTCATGGTAAATTCAAAGTGCTTTAACTCTGCCATTTTTTTAAGAGGAAGAGAAAACAAAAAATGGTCTGGAATCTTCGTATCAGGGTTAAACACATAGGAAAATTTTTTTTTGAATATCTAATTTTTTTTTTTTTTTTTTTTTTTTGTACTTAATTTTAAACTTTACATTTAAAAAAATTAAATGGCCGCCATTTTGATACAAAATGGCGGATAAAACTAGCCACAAACCTGTTCAGACATCAGTATATACTATATATACACCAAGTTACATCCAAATCGATTCATAAATACGCATGTCATTACGTGACAAAAATCAGACCGTTTCAAAATATCAGCCACAGTAGAAATTCAAAGTGCTATAACTCACAAGGAAGGTCTCCATTGGGGGCATACTCAGAATTTTTTGAAAAAAATACGAATTAAACTACTCATGTAGGTAATAAAGGATCAGTGAAAATTAGCGGCGGAATTACATTATTAGATATGTAAAAAAATAAAATAGTTTGGAATAATTGGCGTGAAAAGCTGAAAGCGACGCGGGATCTGGCGAGCAGTGCATTTCCTCGCCAAAAGCAGACGATTTTAACGAATCTGAAAATTGATTTTAATTGACTTCACTGTTAAAAATTTGCAGCATTTACTGCAACGTCACTCCACTACTTTTATAGAATATCTCTCTTCTGACCAATGAGAATGCTCCATAGCACGGTGAATTGACCGTGTCATACAATGTTAAAAATCTGCTGCATTTTGTTGCAACGCACTCCACCGCTTGTATATAATATCTCTATTCCAACCAATGAGAAAGCTCCATTTCACGGCCAAGTAACCGTTTTCTATATAAGCAAGGGAGTGCGCTGCAACAAAATGTAGCAGATTTTTAACAGTGTATTTTTCAATTTGGAACAATTTTAATCAATTTAAATTGCGTTTTAAATGATAAAACACATTAATTTCATTTTGTTATAAGTACATATAAACGTATATGACAAAATTACACTTAAAGTAAAGTAAAAATGCAAAACTAAAATTACTTAAACTAAACTTATTTAAATAAATTGAACATAGAAAGCTTTTTCTTTAAAAAGTATTCGAAGCGTAAAAGCGTATTTTTCAAAATTTCGTTTTTTCGCCAACCGGAGATAAATCGCCAAATAAACGAAATTTTTATTATTTTTTTACGGACGTTATAAGGAGGTTCCGCCGAAATGTTTTTTATAAACATATATAACTATATGAGAAGAACATTCTGTAATTTTTCAGATTTTTCTGAGTATGCCCTATGGAGACCTTCCTTGTCAGCTAAGTTTTAAGATATAGACAAAACAAAAAATTCTCTAGAATCTTTGTATGGAAGTCAAACACATGGAAGAAAAAAATTTTCATTTCTATTATTTATTTTTTTTACTTAGTTTTTAATTTAAATTAAAAAATTTTAAGTGGCTGCCATTTTGAAATAATATGACGGATGAATCTGGCCAATAAACTCGGTTCAGACATTGGTATGTACTACGTACAGACCAAGTTACATCCAAATCCGTCCATAAATACACGCGTTATCACGAGACAAAAATCAGATCGTTTCAAAATGTCAGCCACACTAGAAATTCAAAGTGCTATAAACTCAGCCAACTTTTAAGATATAGACAAAACAAAAAATGCTGTAGAATTTTTATATCACGATCAAACACATAGAAGGAAATTATTTTTCAGTTTCTAATTTTTATGTACTTAATTTTAAATTTTAAATTCTTTAAAAAATTTAATGGAAGCCATTTTGAAACAATACGGTGGATGAAGCTGGCCAACGAACTCGGTCAAGACATTAGTATATACTATGTACATACCAAGTTTTATTCAAATCGGTTCATAAATACGATAGTTACAGCATGACAAACATCTGATATATACATAAGTATATCTATAATACAATTAATGATTATATATATATATATATATATATATATATATATATATATATATATATATAATGTCAACATTTGAACGGAGGGTAGTCTTGGTGGTCTGGGGGTCACGATCAGTGAAACTATACCAAAATGTCCTGAAAGTGCTTTCCACCGGACGGCTGCAATAGATAGCTTTTTACTTTTTCTAATGAAAGCTACCTAATATCAAATTTTTAGATTAGACGCAAAGTTTACATGGTATTTTTTTTTTCTCTGAAGTAAATGAAAGATACTTGCAGCCTGGTATGTTATTTGTCTAAACAGACACAGTACTTATATCCATTCTAATCAAATTAACCACGTTCACGTGAAAAAAATTAAGCAATCTCATGTCAGTTACTTTAATAATCAGTTATATTTTTTATTAATTTCCTGTCTTTCAAAAAAAAAAAATGTTATGGAGCTTTACCTGTGATTTTTAACCATACATTTTTTAAAGCAAAAAATTTTCTCTCTCTCTCTCTCTCTTTTTTTTTTTTTTTTTTTTTTTTTTCCTTCACATATCAGTAAAGTATCTTATTAGGTAAAAGTGACAGGAATTATAGTTTTTTTGTTTAGAAAAAACTAAAGTGTTTTAAAGCACATGTAAAACAATGAATTTCTATTTTTTTTTCTTTCTTAAATTAATAATTATAGTACAAAACACTTCCCGATGATTGTAACACTGTACCACTGGTTTTTAACTTTATTTATTTTAGATTAAAATAAATGTACGTCCATGGTATAAATTATAACTCTTACAGTCAAAATTTAAAATTTATTATTAAAAAACATAAATTTTAAATGAACAAAGATTTCTTTAAGGGAGGGAAAGATATCGTTCTTAACTTGCAACTAAAACTTTTTAAATCCCAGTTAAAAGTCTTGAGCTAATTACTTGTATAAGTAAGAAGTAATTCACTAAATTGATTAAAAAAAAATTATGAAAATTTACCTGAGTCTATCTGTTGACTAGATACTACTTCCCGTTCTCTATCCAATTGCTGAGCCTCAATACTAGCCCCAAGCAAACTTATTAGAAACAAACTCATCACTTCCATCTTGAAAATGACTGAAGAAAGTAAAGGCTTGGTTTTCAAAGTCCAGCTGCCAAGGCCGGAGGTCACTGTGACGAAGAACAATGAATTTCTTAGAAGGACACTTTTCCTTTCACCAACCTTATAAGAAGCGCACCCGCCCAGATTGCCCAATAACTCGTTCTTTTTCCTTATTCTTTTATAGTCAACAAACTTTATTCTTGAATTCATTATGGACAAAAGTTATAAATTTTCCAGTAAACGTTACAAGATCATTTGACAATGGAATTTTAGTAAAACATTCGTCTGAAACAATTCACTTACTTTTTACAAGGGTTTTTTAATGGGAAAAATATGTGACGACTAAAGCATTATGTTTATTATACAATGTTTAAGAGTAAATAAACAAGACACCATTTTTAATTGTTGATAATGAAACACATTATCAACAATTAAGTCTTTTATCTCCAGATCAGATTACTCTATCTAGAGGAAAAGAGAGGACTGACAAGGATTCCCCGCCATGAAATCAACGTCTTTTTTTTTTTTTTTTTTTTTTTTTTTTAACCTGATCTTGAAATAATGTAATTCATTTCTATAAATTCATGCAAGATTATTCTTACTCAACCTCCCGTGAAACAAAATGCCACATTCTCTGCTGTTCCAGATGGCGAGACACACTACTATAAATGCGAAAGTAAATAATTAGCAGTTCTCTTCATTAGTTAATTAATGCTAGCGTAGGAAATCCAACAAGGGCAAAGCATAACAAATATAACAAGTATCCCAAGAGTCGAAAGGGGTCGTAGCTTTATGAAGCCACAAAGTATTTAAGGGCGTCGTCTGGCGATTATAAAGAAAGGATATAATTGGGTAATAACATGATGAATTATATAAAAAAAAAATTAAATGGCAAATTACGAAGTAATTTTGTACACGTAAAATAAAAATCTATATAAAACTTTCTTTTTTTTTTGTTATTACCCGTATTTTTAAGGAAAACAATTTATACAGATATACGGAAGAATAAGTTCTGAAAACAGGAATAGTTATCAATTGAGTGTCAAGTGTACTTGGATAGAATTCTTCCCTCACCTTAGTACTAGTTGTTTGTGACTCTTGGTAATCGAAAAAATTGTAAAGAAGAAAAGGTGACTGGAGAGATAGGAATCAGTCATGTGACAATTCTTCTAAACCAAAAACTTCCTCCATCCTGACCTGTGATTTCATTGAATTCACTTTTGTCAAAAATGAGACAACAGAGCAATGGCGGATATAGGGGGGGAGGACGATGCCCCCCCTTAAGCACAATAAATGATCTACAGAACGACATTAGATGCCCGCACGGAAAAGCTGTTGGCTCTAAACTCCAGACCAGCGCGACCCGGGTCGGGTCGCGCCAACTTTAATTTATTGTATTTGGACTGCATCAGGCCTTACACTTCCAGACAGAGCCTGGTCTGGATTTCACTTTTCCTAGAAGTTTGCATTGAACAAAATTTCCAGGTCATGGCTCGTCCCGGAATAAAAGCTAAATATTCGGTCCGTCTCTGTTCTAGATAGTATGATAAATATTATTGGCTCGACCGCTACCCGTGCAGCTGGACGTTCGGTACGTCTCTGATCTAGATAGTATGATAAACATTATTGGCCCGACCGCGACCCGTGCAGCTAAACGTTCGGTACGTCTCTGATCTTGATAGTGTGATAAACATTATTGGCCCGACCGCGACCCGTGCAGCTAAACGTTCGATATGTGTCTGATCTAGATAGTATGATAAACATTACTGGCTCAACTGCGACCCGTGCACTCCTCTAAATTCTTTCCCACGAGCCCAAGTTGGTTTGTAAAGGAAATGCGAATTTTATCAAATAGCCGCAAATAAAGCAAACTCCATTAAAGAAACGCGAATTTCGTCGAGGGATGCGAAAAAAACAAGAATTTCATCAAAATATTGCAAAAAACCCACAAATTTTGTGAAAGGATCATGGAGAAAACGTGAATTTCTTCAGAGGATCACGTTCACGGATAAAAGCGAATTTCGTTAAAAGATCGCGGAAAAACGCAAATTTTGTCAAAGGATCGAAATGATCAAATCCGAAATGTATGACAATCTTCCCCGATGCGCTAAGCGCAGCTAAAAAGTAAAAGTCAACCCGACCAATAGCAAAATATTATTATCAACCGGACCCAGACCCGACCCGAAACAAAAGATCAGAAATTAACTTGACCCGCAGCAAATAGAGAAGTTAAGCGGATCCAAACGTGACCCATAACAAAAAGTAAAAATTAACTTGACCAGCAGCAAAAAATAAAAGCCAATCGAACATCAAATTTTGTGAAATGATCACGGAGAAAACGATTTTTTTAAAGGATCGTGAAACAGACGCACATTTCGTCCAATTATTGCAAAAAAGAAAGAAAATTTTATCAAAGGACTCACTCCAATAAAAATCGGGTCAACCCGAATCCTTCTCCCGAAAGTAAAAACCAAATCCTAAACTTCCCCAAATCATAATTGTATGTCAAACTGCCCCAAATGCGCTAAACACAGTTAAAAAATAAAAGTCAACCCGACCAACAACAAAATGTACAAGTCAACCGGACCCAAACACAACCCAAGTAGAAATTAATCTGACCAGGAGCAAAAAATGTAGAAGTCAACCGGACCCAAACACGACCAAAGTAGAAATTAACCTTGCCAGGAACAAAAAATGGAAGACAACAGGACCCAAATACGACCCAAGTAGAAATTAACCTGACCAGGAGCAAAAAATGGAAGCCAAGCGGACCTAAACCCGACCCACAACAAAAAAGTAAACGAACCCGCATTAAAAAAAATGAGCTCCGACCCATGCATCAGACTGGAGTATCCATATTTCTAAAATCGCTCCCCCCCCCCCCCTTGTGGACTCTCCAGATCCACCCTTGCAACAGGGTGAGCGCTAAATCGCACAACGCTCCAGGATATCCAAACTGCAGGCTCCTCCCACAATAGAAACGAGCGCCATTTACTGGTTAATCCTAAAATGACAACATCTTGAAACATTTTTAAAATTCATTTTACATTTTTTTTTTTTTTTTCTTAACAAGGAATTAAAAGCACTCTTGTGTATTCTTAAAATAATAATAATCATTATTATTAGATGTCCTTTCCCTGACTACCCATAAAATTTTTATTTTATGATATAAAACAATAAGGCACTTTAATTTGAAATAAAATTTCTTTAAAAGAAAATAAAAATAAAAAATGAGAGGTGGGGGATATATGTTAATATCAAATATTTAATTTATATGCTTTAACATTGAAGTTTTATTTATGAATGTATGTGTATCTTGATTTAGAACTAGCACCTGTTAATATTAACAGGTTTTATTTATTTGTCATTTATTACTTTGATTTATTCAATTATTTATTTATTTACTTTAAAAAAATTATTTCAGATTTACTAGTTTCTGATGTCATGCAATAAATTGAAAAAAAAAGTACGGCTATTAATAGGAAAATCACATTTAATTATTTTTATTACTTAAGAAACCAAAGGAAAGCTTTTTTGTAATTCATTAGTTTGTATATTGATAAGGCCAAAAGGCCAACTTTATGACATAAGTTTTATTTATTTATTTATTTATTTATTTTTATTTTTATTATTATTATTTTTTTTTTTTTTTTTTTTTTTTTTTTTGTCGGAAATGTATGAAACTAGCAGGTGTTGTTGTTCAGGAATTAGTTAATAACACTCATTTCCCATCTTTTTTTGGTAAATATTTTAGAAAATAGTGTCAAAGTGGGCGTTTTAAACTGAATTTCTGATATTTTGAATTTATATTTAATAAAAGAAAAATAGAGGGGAAAAAATAATAATAACAGATAATTTCAAATAATTTTAGCTATCAGTTTTTTTCAAATACTTTATCCAAATGTTATTTAGTTATGTAAATGATTTTTTATGTAAAAAACAACAACAAAGATGAGCAATTTATTTAACTTATTTTTATAAATAACTATTTGAGATCGTGTTACATAAAAACATATATATACTCTTACACTTGGGCTTAAAAAAGTACTAAGAAGGTTTTTGTTAAATCGAGTTAAAATTTAAATCCAAATTAATTTTACATTTCTTTTTCCTTCTTAGTAGTTTTTCATAACTACTAAGACATTCAAAACAAATGTTCAAAGGTTTCCAAAACATTTTTCATAATATACTTAAAATAATAATAATGATAATAATATAGTTACTTCTGTGACTACCCATACAATTTTCCTTTTATGATATAACATCATAAGCTAGTGAATTTTCATAAAAATTCTTTAAAGTTAAAAAAGAGAGCGAGAGGAAATATACTTTAATATCAAGTATTTCATCTATATGCTTTACCTTATCTTATATTAGTTTTATTCAGGTATATTTGTGTATATGGACCAGAATATAATGTAGGCATAAAAAGGGGGGTTTTTTTTCCTAAAAGCCTGGGAAGGAAAAAAAAAAAAAAACGATTTATTTTGATTTAAGACCAACATCTGTTAATATTAGCATTTTTTATTTATTTGTTATTTCTTTCTTTTCTTTTTTTTTTACTTTAAAGAAAAATTTGTTGAGATTTACTAATTTTAATATCATGCATTAATTGAAAAATCATGTTCGATTATTATAAATATGAATAATTCAAATAAGATCTTTTTTTTTTTTTTTTTTTTTTTTCAATTTATCATTTTTGCACCTTGTTAATAAATAAGAAAAATTCAATTTCGAGAATCTCCTAGATTCTTATTTTTTATAGTAATTGTTTGAATTTATGTTTGATAAAAGAGAAAGAGTGATAAAAAATATGTAGTACTTATTGTCTAATAATTTTAGCTATCATTTACTTTCCAATACAGATAAGTGTTATTTAAATTCTGTACTACACCAAATTTGAGTTTTATTTTTAAATATATTTAATAACTAACCTTTTTACTATTTTTTTAACCTCAAATATAAGAGTATATTATCTTTAAATACTATACATATATATATAACTTGAATTTGAATACATTTATCATGAAAAAGTTAAATAAATTGTACATTTTTTTTTTCTGTATAAAATAATTTATTTTCTACGGTAAATTATTGAAAAGGGTTAAGATAATTCTTTTATAAATACTTTTGTATAAATCTGCTTATTTTATTTATAAAAAATCATTCAAATAATTAAGTAAGATTTGGATAAAGGTATTTGAAAGTAATTGATAATATTAGAATGAAAATGAAATTCTAAGGGTTTCTACAATTAAAGTTTTTTTTTTTTTTTTTTTTTAATGAGATGCAAAAATAATGAATAAAATAAAGCTCTGCTTTGAATTCCTAAATAATAATAATAATTAAACATGGAATTTTCTCAGACCAGCCCTATTTTTTTTCTTTCTTTCTTTTTTATTATTTATTTTTATTTATTTATTTTTTTTTTAATTATTGCATGGCATCGTAAACTAGTAAATCTGAAATAAATTTCTTTTAAGCAATACAATAAATAAATAACAAAAAAAAAAAAAAAAAAAAAAAAAAAAAAAAAAAAAAAAACCTTGTTAACATTAAAAGTGGCTAGTCCTAAGTCAGGGTTCGAAACATAACTTTAATGTTAAAGCATATAAATTAAATATTTACTATTAAAATATATCATCCCTTTCTCTCTTTTATTATAATAATAATTATTATTATTAACTTTACCTTATTTTTCCATTTACTAACTTATGATGGCATATCATAAAGTGAAAATGTTATGGGCAGTAACAAAAAGAATATATTATAATTATTATTATCTTTATAGTGAATAATGTTTTGAATATATTGAAGCAAAAAGAAATTTTAAATTAATTTAAAGAGCCCTGCAAAACCCATATTAAACAATTCCCCAGTAGATGACGCTCGCTTATTAGTATGGGAGGAGCTTCAGTTTGTTTATCCCTAAGCGTTGTGCGATTTAGCGCCGACCTTGCAACAGAGGCCGCATTCCGGTCATTTTGAGCGCAGAGATTATTTTTTTTTAACGAAAATAGTACCATAGTTGAATTCATTTTAATTCCACAATACTAACATCTTTACCCTATTCCCCCGTTTTCTTCAACCTGCATATTTCTATTTCATTCATTTACAGAAACTAACAAATTATTTTCTTGATCAAAATAATAATAATAATAATAATAATAATAATTACATCAATCTGTAAATGCATATTTAGTAAAATCTAGAAAACACATTTATATTCAGGTAAGGAGATTTCAGGAAAATTTACTCTCAAAGAAATTTTCAAAATCAATTAGCGCATTATAACTCATAAAGCTGTTCCGGTGGACTTCGGTACACAGTATTTATATATGCTCTGGTGGGCTCAGACTAATCATTATATATACAGGAGGTCCAAAAAACACTGACTTCGGCTTTTTATCATAAACAATTATAAATTACGAAGTTACGCAAAATAAAATGCACAGAACCTGCCAAAATTTGGTAGAAAATTAATTCTGACGGTCAGACCGACACACCAGCGATCTTATAATGGTTTTGCTTTTTAAGTAAACAACTTAAAAAAAAACTTTCATTTTAATCTTTGAAAATGACCATTTTTATAATAGCGCGTTTAGTTTGTTATTTCAGATTGAGTAGAACAGTCAAGTTATTTGTTTTGGGGTAACTAACTACATTGAGAGTAGTAATTTAAGTTTGGTAAACAAGGTAATATTTAGTACACTGTAATGCAAGAATTTCCAGTCATTTACACATACGTTTCAAAATTCAAATATATTCTAATGAAATGACGACACTAAACTAAGGAATAACTAGTCGGATGTGGCAATCACAAAACTTTTTTCTATCCATACATGTTAAAATTTCAAAATTCGCTGCAACAGTGGCAAAATTACGCAAACATAAAGTGGCAAAATGAAAATCCAGGCTCATCGTGAGGGTTCTAAAAGCATGAAATTCTGTGCATTAATATTGAAATTGGACTGTAAATATCGGAAAAATTGCAGCATTTAAGTGTCAGTTGTTGGACGATTTAAAATAAATAATATTTATCAAGCTACACCTGAATCTAAAGTTTGATAAAAATTCGAGAATTGGCTCTTGAGATAGAGCTATTGCAGGAATCGGTAAAAATTCAGCGTAGCAGCGCCATCTGCTGGACGATTGGCACCAAAATGTAAACGACATCATGTCAAGGACTAACTGATGATGGGAAATTTGATGGAAATTCATGCATTATTTATTGATATAGAGCTGTCGCGTAAATCGTGAAAAATGCAGCATAGAAGCCATCTGTTGAGCGATTTATACCAAAATTTAAACAATTCATGTCAAGGTCTAACTAAATCTGAATTTTGATAGAAATCCGTGCATTAATTATTGAGATGTAGCTATTGCGTAAAAAAAAGGAAAAAAACAGCATAGCAGCGCCACCTGTTGAGCGATTTACACCAAAAACTAATCAATATCAATTTATGTCAGGAACTATTTGAATATAACTTTTTATCAAATTTCGTGACCTAGTTCTTGAGATAGAGTCCCACAATATTTATGTTCCACACAGACAGACAAACAATCACAGACTCACATTTTTAAAAAGCATGTTTTCTGGAATATCTGATCCCTAAAACGTCTAAATCCGTTATAAACCGGAATTTGAAAATTTTCAGGAATCCAATACTTTCTTTTTGTAAGGATAACATAAAGTAAAAACTCAACATTATAAAAAATAATTTAATTATCCAACAAATGTAACAGCTTTAGACAATAAAATATAAGTGTATCATCAACATTTTTCAGTGAAAGAAAAAGATAGGAGTTTTAGAAGATGTCGATTTTTAATGAATAAATACTGTGTTATATTTGAACAACATATTGAATTTTATAAGATTTTTTTAGACGATGGCCATTTTTAAATGGATAAATACTGTGTTATATTTAACAACATATTTGAATTTTATAAGCTTTGGATTATTTTTCTTCAAATAGGCAAACCAAAACAAAACAAAAATAATAATATAAATAATTCATTTCTCTTCTTCTTGAAAATAGAATAAAACACGCTTTGAAGATCATTTTCAAAAAAGAATATATTAATTTTCTTAACGTATTCAGAATAAAAATTCAGATTTATCAAGATATGTGCATAATAAAAAGAAAAAAAACTAAGATGCACTACTTACAAACTGAACTTTGTTATGTGTAAAAAAGTTTTGTCGGAAATTTCAAGGGGCAATTTACATGATTGACTATTTATCAACAAATATTGATTTTTTTTTTCCTAATATAAATATTTTAAAATTACATACTCGTTACCGAGATATGGATAGGAGTTTTTAAAACTTCAAGTGAAATTTAAACGACGGATTATTTATTTGTTATTTCAGAAAAATAAAAAAGAGAGCATATTTTTTTTTTTTTTTTTAAGTTTTAAAATTTTGCATGTTGCTAATTTCTACTTCTTCTAAATAGACCGGGAGTTGATAACACAGATAATCATCGCATCGAGTTCACGGATTCACAATGGTAAATCTACGAGTCAACCCTAACATCGAATTTTCAGGTACTTTCCATCAAGGCTTGATTTGGCAGACCGATTACTTTTTAATATGCACATTGTGATTTAACTAATCCTAGAATTTCATCCGTGAACTCGATGAAGTGATTGTCTGTGCTGCCGCCTCCCGGTCTAAAAGATTTCATTTAAATTTAACGCTTCCTGAAATTCTTTCTTCCACAAAATCGTGCAAAGTTTAAAATCTATAATTATTTCTTTATTAAGTCATCTCTCTTATTTGTTATTTTATAGTACTTTATTACATCTTTTACAATTCTACAACTACTTGCAATTTTATTTCTTTCTCCCCAAGCACATAATCCTTAGAGCTTACAGAGTTTCATAATTATAAGAATTATTAAATTTAAAATCATTAAAAAGCGGAAAATTTATAATCTATTCGAATAATAACAATATCAATTAAATAAATTTATAAGTTTACCAAATTTATAAATTAATAGAAAATTTAAAATTTGAAAAATAAAAATTATAAATTAAAAGAATATGTTAAATTTAAAAAGTAAAAAAAAAATTATCAAAATTGTCTGGATTTCTTTTTCTTAACTTTTTAATAATATTGTTTACTTGTAGTTACAGTGTAATCTTATCATATAAGTCTCCTCTCTCCTGAAATTTTCATTTCGCCACCTTTTCTCCACCAACATATAATGTCTAAAATTATTTATATTAAATAATGCACATACCCTCCCTCACGATTCTTTTAAAAAGTAGCAAAATGCTATAGAAACGCAGATGACATCCCCCCCCCCCCCTCCACACACAAATATCCCTGCTTTCTCAAAAGTTAATGGAAATTATATTCTTTCTGTAAAAGTCACTTTTGGTATTGACCTCTAATTTTTGAAAAAAAAAAAGTCTATAGAAATGCAGAAGAGTCTATTTTTTTTCCTGTCCATCTTACCTAAATTCTCTACGTTTTAGAGTTTCGCAACAGTCTCTTTGATGCAGAAAGGTCTGTCCAATCATAATACAAGGGGGCAAAACCTGGTTGGGAGAAAAAATATGCTTGCTGACTTGAAATTAAAGATAATGCCAATTTTCACTAACCGACTAAGAAACACACGACCAATTTGAAAATTTTATTGCAAAACTAGAAAATCTTTTACTTTCTAATGATTCTTTTTTTAAATCTGTCTTTAATTTTTCTTAATTTTTGAAAAAAAAAAAGACGGCAACACGACGCGACTCTACAAAAATTCGGAAAAAGAATCAGCAAGGGACACAAGGCATTCATTAAAAACTGAAATAAAAGAGATCTAGGCAGGGATTCAGATGTCCGCTAAAGATCTTTAAATGGGTCGAAAATCCTTAAAACCGAGTGAAATCTCAAAATCGTTATTCAGGGGTCCGTTCTGAGATCCTTAAATTAAGATTCTAGCGTTAAAAGCGCCAGGATTTAAGGAAAGCTAAAACGCTATCTTAAAGTTAAGGATCTGTAGCTTTCGACGCCATTATTTTCATGGCACATTTTTAAAAATTGATATTTTCAATTATTTATTGCACAGCAATATAAAACATTTATTATTAGCAATAAAATTTTGTTGCTTTTATTAAAATATCTTAAAAGTAGTTTTGTTTGGCATCACCAAGTACAATTTTTTAAACACGCGATGTTATAACTGTTGTAAACAATGTAAATAAAAGAATATTGAACTTTACTACGGATATCTAATCGGTATGTATTGCTTTTATTTATAATTTTTAGAGGTTTGTGGTCATTTAGATATCTAATTTTATATATTTTATCATGTTTTTACAGTTATAATGTATTATTTTTATCTGTATGTATGTCTTCCTAACGATAAGTTACTGTATAGTTTCATGTTTACATAACTAAATTTATTTCATTGCTTGTCCCGGTTCTATAAACTATTTTATCGACAGATACAATATGCCATTTACTAAGTTTTATATTTTCTGTACTGAATATTTTATATATTCGTTTATCGTGCATTTTCTTTGCTTTTAATTATCGCTTTAAAAAAGTTACGCAAGGCAATCTCTTAGAAATTAAAATATTTTTCTAACAATATTTCTTATTTCGATAAGATTCAATCATTTTGTTTAATTCACAAAGATTCTGCATTTTACCATTTTTTTTTCTTTTTAATGAAATTTTACAATTTAAGATAACTAAATTATAATTCTTCAGATTATTTTAATAATAAAACACACATTTTATATTTAAAAAAACATTTCTGAAATACATACGTATTTTTAATTTATCAAAATGCAAATACCTTATTTTCTTTATGTTCCTATAAAAAGTTAAAAAAAAAAATTAGCCTTACAATTTATTTTGGATTAACTCCTCAAATTTTATTACCTCTATTTCTATCATGTAGTTGACTGATCATTGTAATTTCTGTACTTGTCTCTCATGGTTACTTATCAGTTTTACATTTTAAATGCTTTAATTTTTCGCGAATCTTAATTTTGTGTATTAAACATTACAAAGTGTTCAGATTATATTTAACTTCTTATATCCCTTCTCCCATATTCCTGAAACTTTATCAAATGTGAATGCTATAAAATATATAATTATACTGCAAAACCCTTTTGAGGTCTATAGCCTGTTTTCGCCCAAAAAGAAAAAAAAAATGATGAATTTGCCTTGAATAAAAGAAAATAAGGCTAATAAATAAAATTTGATTAAAACAAGGATAAATTAAAAGATTGTCAAATAATAAATAATTTCTGAACATTGAAGAAAACATAAGTTGTTATTATGTTATTAAATTACTTTATTAAAAATTTATTGTTTCATAAAAAAAGTTTCTTAATCTCAAAAGTTTATTTTCATTTATTTAATTTTATCAATTCAATGTATTTTAAGTGAAATCTGCATGTTTTCCTATGTTAGTGAAGGAATTTTCATTTATATTAAAGTATTGATACCAAAACAATAAGAGATTCTCCATTTAAAAAATATATCAGTTTTTTTGTTATTGGGTGCATTTTTATATGAGTAGTTATATAATTATTTTACAGCATAGATCAACAGTTTAAATGAAAAACTATAGTTGGTTGTAATTTTACCATTTCTTGTTGTGTAATATACAATTTTTGGAACTTATAATTAAGCAAGTAATGTAATAATAATAAACTAATTATTAGGCAGCATTAATATTGTTTTTGATGTTATGTCCAGAAACAGTATCTAATCGGATGCAAAATATAACAGTGGAGATAAATGTCTGATGGATCAGCTACTGCCGGAATAGATCTCACTTCAAATTTTAATGCTTTCCGAAGATCACAAATGTGTAGTTTTATTGAATAATAGTAACTACCATTATTGATCTTCTGCGAGCAACTGGAATTGATGGTGCTTTGAATTCTATGCTACTTTTCTGAAGATTATGGATTGCCACCGCATGTCAAAAGAGGAGATAATATAGTAAGTATAATAAAGTAACATCAAAAATAATATTTGTGCTCCATACAAACTAGTCTTTTAAATTACATCACTCGCTAAATTATATTTTCTACAAATAGCATGTTACGCTACAAACTATGCGAGCACAATATTAATACCCATGAAATAATAAAGTAAAATTGTAAATAAAATATGAATTAAACATTTATATATTTCAGTCTGGGGCATAAATAAAATCTTGCTAATTTTAAAAAAAGTATGAGACAGCCTTACATCTTACATATACCAACACCTTTTTTATCAAAGCAACTACACTATTGGGTTTCATTTGTAAAGCTGAAAGAAAAAAAAATGGGAGGGGGGGGAATATGATGCTTTTAGATAGTAAAAGTTTTTGGTGTTTTGTTTAAGATTAAGAAAGGGTTTGTTTTTTAACTAACAACAAACATTAAATTGTTGTTTTAACAAAAAACCTTCGTGAAATTCTGTGAGTTAATATAATTTTGATTAATTTTTTTATCAGATGATTCATTCAAAGATATTTGTTTACATAACTGCAATTTTTTAATAATTTAAAAAGTGAATTGAAATTCTCCCCCCCCCCTCCCATTTCTCTTTTTAAGACTTCATTATTGCTAATTTTATATTTTAAAAATTTTGCATTTTTATAAAAGTAATTGTCTATAAAAAACATACATCGCATTTTTCCGTATGTTGAATTATAGAAAATTAAATAAAATCCCCATGTATCACATTGGTAAAACTGATTTTATGTTATTTACAGCCTTTACAGATTAATATTTATATATGTTTTCTATTATGTAAGGTTGCAAATGTCTGGGTTTAAAAAAAAAAAAAAAAAAAAAAAAAAAAAACACTTTTTAGAAAATAAATATTAATATAGGAGTTGATGCATGTACAAGATATTTCGGTTAGCTGGACGTCAGTGTTATACATACATTTATATGTCTATGTATTTGTATGTGATTACATATATGTATAAAATACAATATATGTATATATAACACTGGCGCCCAAAAAGAAGTACTGGAAAAGTACTGTTTTTTTCTCTTAAAGCTTATTTTCTGAAAATAAAAGAAAGTTTATTCTTATGAAATATAACATTTTATAATGAAATTCAATAACTCAAATTTGGATAAAGCATTTATTAATAACTTTTTAAAGTCCTGCTACAGATTTCTTTTCTGGTAGAGTTGTTTTCTTTGCGAATTACACATATTACAACCTATCAATCTCAAAAAAGTATTTTTAAGGAATAAAATTTTGTGAAGGGAGCCTGTTATATTAAGAGGAATTTCAAGAAAAAGAAAGGGATTGTTATATTAAAATGGATTTTTGTGAATGGGACCTAATTTTTGCTTAGATCAATCCCCTGATATTAAAAATAATCTTTTGAAATGTTTGTGTGTACTGCATCTGTTTTAGCTTAAAATTTAATTTTAGATCATGATTAAAATAAGTTTTAAAGGGAAAAAATACCATATACTTTTTAAATAAAATGTTGATCAAAAAGCTCCCCCTCCCCTTTCACCACCCTTAAAAAAGAAAAGAAAAAAAAAAAAGGTATCCAAGATGATTTTTAAGAATAGAAAAATTTATTATATATAAAGCATATACGGGAGAAAGAACTCTCCCTCTTGCAAGTCTTCGAAAAGAGTGAAATATAACTTGAAATACTTGAGATATACATATTTGTAGAAAGAAATCTAGTGAGATGGAGGATTTTGGAGAAAATGTGCCTGTGGTCCACAGCTAAGTCTGTCTTTTAAAATGGAAAACATTAACATGAAATAAACTGAATTAAGATTTTTTTAACGTAATTCTTTTTACAAGACAATTTGCAAACGTATAATCATTATAAACAATATAAGACTTTAACAAATAAGAAATAATAAGCATTAAAAATTGTCTTCCACCATGTGTTCAGGGAGCAATTTCACCCCCTCCCCTGATGAAAGTATTAATTCCTTTTTATTTTATTTTTTAATTATCCTAATTAGTCCTAATTTTCTTAAATTTTATTTTTTTTAAATAATCAGGGATAAATCAAAATTAAATAATTAAATTCCAAAGCCAGTGATGTGTAATGGCTCTCCACTGCCATCTTGCAAGTGTTTGTTTGTTTGTATTTATGTCGGCCAATTATCTACACTATGGGATATAGGCCCTATGGGGTGGGATGCCCACCGTGGGGGGTTTTCTAAGGGAACCTAACCCGTATTTACGCAAGGTTCGAAGAAAACCACGGAAAACTCCGAACGGTTAGGCCGACGGTCGCGATTGGGTTCTAACCCAGCACCTACCGTCTACCAGTTTGGAGGTCAGAACCTGGCGGCAACTGGTAAGGCTCTTGCAAGTGTTTATACCAAGAAGATGTACGTACAATACACCCGCCCCCTCTTCCCTTATGTAATAAAAATCTTGTGTATGAACATGTTTTTATAAAAAAAATTATTCTTAAATATTTTCTAACCTTTCCCAAAACCTTTTGTTTGAACATTTTATACATGCATTCAAACTATTAAAACATCTTAAAAATATATATTTCAGGAAATAAAACTAAAAAGTAGCAAGTAAAGAACAGCTATTATTTCCATTATTTAATTATGTTAAAAAATAAATAAAATATTTATCTCTAAATATATTAGTAATTCAGAAATTACTCGAATTCGCAAAATCTGCACAATTTTCCCTCTATTTTCTTTTTTTTTAATTCTTTTTTTCCTTTTCAACGGTAATAATGAAAAAGAGTAGTAACAAAATTCAATTTTAAAAAGCGTGCGTAATTTTGAACGGCAAATAATGCGCATGATTGATTGATGACATGTCATCGCGGCTGCTGGGAAGCTATTCTATGTGCTGATTGGTCATCGTTTGGGTAATCGGTATCATGTACCGAAGATTGCCGAAGCCAGCTCGGAGATAAAGAAAGTCGAAGCTTGTTTTAAGAAGACCAGTCTGAATAGCGTTTTAAGGATCCTAGAATAAGAATCCTTAAATTTAAGTTAAAGATTTTTATTTAAGGATCTTTACGGTGCGGACATCTGAATGCCTGGGCAGGGATTCAGATGTCCGCTAAAGATCTTTAAATGGGTCGAAAATCCTTAAAACCGAGTGAAATCTCAAAATCGTTATTCAGGTGTCCGCTCTGAGATCTTTAAATTAAGATTCTGGCGTTAAAAGCACCAGGATTTAAGGAAAGCTAAAACGCTATCTTAAGTTAAGGATCGGTAGTTTTCGACGCCATTATTTTCAGCGCACATTTTTAAAAATTGATATTTTCAATTATTTATGGTACAGCAATATAAAACATTCATTATTAGCAATAAAATTTTTGTTGCTATTGTTAAAATATCTTAAAAGTAGTTTTGTTTGGCATCACCAAGTACAATTTTTTAAACACGCGATGTTATAACTGTTGTAAACAATGTAAAAAAAAAATATTGAACTTTACTACGGATATCTAATCGGTATGTATTGCTTTTATTTATAATTTTTAGAGGTTTGTGACATCTAATTTTATATATTTTATCATGTCTTTACAGTTATAATGTATTATTTTTATCTGTATATACTAACCATAAGTTACTGTATAGTTTCATGTTTACATAACTAAATTTATTTCATTGCTTGCCCGGTTCTATAACCTATTTATTTTATCGACAGATCAAATACGCCATTTACTAAGTTTTATATTTTCTGTATTGAATATTTTATATATTCGTTTATCATGCAGTTTCTTTGCTTTTAATTATCGCTTTAAAAAAAGTTATGCAAGGCAGTCTCATACGAAGTAAAATATATTTCTAACAATATTTTTTATTTCTTATTTTGATAAGGTTAAATGATTTTGTTTACTTCACAAAGATTCTGCATTTTACCATTTTTTTGGCATAATCCTAATACACCCGAGACACTTGGCGTCGTTGAATTTGGCGAGGCGATAAATGGCTTTTTCTTGTTACCGGATCGTTTTCTGAATTCTTTCCACGCCCACAGTTGTTAGTTCAGGAATTCTGATCGGTTTAACCGGATTGCATGGTTTCTTATCTTTCGTTTTATTGGCTTTTATGAAATGCCTTTGTTACATCAGTCTGTTATTGTTTAAATTAAAAGAGGAGATTGCATTATATATGTATGACTATATTTTCCCGGCCTTTTTTCGTGTTATTTTATTAGATATTGCTTATTTTCATAAATAATACCATACATTTGGAAAAAATATGCGGTACGGTAGACGAATATATTGAGGATACGCTTTTCTCGAAATAAATATTCAATGATTTATGATTTGTCACGGAGCTCCGTAGATATTGCTTATTTTAATAAATAATATACATTTGGAAACGAATATGCGATACGGCGGACGAATATATTGAGGATACGCTTTTCTCGAAATAAATATGATTTAAGTTATGATTTGTCCATTTCATTTAAAAAATTGAGATGACGTGTTAATGTTACTGAAAGCGAATTCCTATAACAGAAAAACTTTGTTTTTTACTTAAAAATTCGCGCAATATTTATGTACCATAAATACATAAAAAATATTTCGAAATTTTATCTCGTATTTTCGTACAAATTTAGAAAGATTTTAATAGTTGGATATCTGCATTAATAACCGCAATTTTGCTCATTTTAGAAATTTCTTCAATGCGACTTTTGAGCTTCCAGAGAATTTTACGGTTTTAGTGTCGTTAGTTAATGCAGGTTTGACGAGTTTTGTGCATTTTAGGGATTCTAACACAGCGAGTTTCGTGAATCCAGCGATTTTTTTTTGCTTTGTTTTTATGGGCGCGAAGCGCGCATACACACGTTAGTGACTGCGGCGTTGACGAGTTTCGTGCATTTTAGTGATTCCTGCACAGCGAGTTTCGTGGATCCACTGATGTTTTTTTAGTTTTAATGGGCGCGAAGCGCTCATACACACGTTAGTGACTGCGGCGTTGACGAGTTTCGTGCATTTTAGTGATTCCTGTACAGCGAGTTTCATGCACTAAATTCGTATTTTTGGCTTTTTTTGACTAAATTGCAGCTTTTGCTGGAATTTTTGCCGAAATTCACATTTTTTATGTAAACTTTAGAGGAAATTTGCGTTTTTTACTTTATCCTTACAACTAATTGAGCTCTTTTTAACGATGTTATGACTAAATTATTTCTTATTTTTAATTGTTGTAAATTAAATATCTGATTAATTTTCGTAATAAATTTTAGAAATGAAGCGTATTTGTATTAATGCGTTTGTTGGTGTTTCAGTTTAATTTTTAAGTAAGAAAACAGTGTTGAATTGAGGTTCTTTTCTAATTGAGAGTTTTTGTGTCTCCCCCTGTGGGGGATGCAACATCAGTGGTATAGTCGTAAAAAAGCAGAGGCCTCACACTCTAAGCAGAGGGTATGCGCTCAAGGCAGAGTGTATATCCTAGAGTATATGTACTATAGCTTTCTTGAGAAACACACGGTGTTTTATTAAAAGTTCCAAAAAGTATATGCCGTATATCCTATATTACATCTCTGGGCAGCATGTAGTTTCAAGGAATAAATTTCACTTTTTGGACATTGCGAACAGAGAATCTGAAATCTGACGGAGGGGAGGAAACGTTCGTTTTGCCCCTCCGCCCTCTCCCCCCTCTTATTAGTCAATTCGGAGGATATATATTTCTTTTGTAGGTTTGAAATTTTAATATTTTTATAGCATTAGATGAAAATTTTCAAAGTTATTGCTAATACATATTTTGAATGAGTTGAATGTTTAATAATAGAAAATCGTTAAAACTCTATGCATTTGTTTGCCGTGGTGCAGAAATATTTTATGAAATTATTGTACCATTAATTTAATGAATTACATGCACTATTAATTTAAATGAAGAATTTCCGTAAAATATATGAATAAAAAAGTTTCTTAGTTAAATTTGCAGAAATTAATGCTATGTGTTTCTGTAATTGATTTCTTGTAATTTTAAGAAACTCGAAATAGTTGTTTAGCGCCGATTTTTGAGCAACAAAAATATTTTTTTTTCTTCACTTTAAAAGATAGAAATGACGGATTGATATTAGGTAGCAAGTTGTGAAATTTTGCAATTTTGAAATCGTCTGCTGGATATTCCGGCATCTGGCAAGGGGAAAAAAATCTTTTCTATTTTTTTGGTCTATTTTTACTTTGAAGGTTAGATTTCTTCAGAAAGGGTTTGCGTTGCGGATTGCATGAGCTTTTTAATTTTTAGTACTGTATTTTTGATTTTACTTCAGATTTTTTTCGTGTTAATTTTGTTTGTATATTTTAGTTTAAGTTAATTTTTCAAAGGAATTTTGTTTTGTGGGTAAGTTCGAATTTCGTTCTCTTGTTTGAACAGTTTTTGTTCAATTTTTAAAAATCGAAAAATTTGTAAAATTAGTTATTATAAACTTTGTAGAAATTAAAAAAAAAACCGAAAAGAAAAAAATTGAGTGAAAAATTTGCGTTAATTAAATATTCTGAGCGATATATTTTATAAAAATATAAAATTTCCGAGTAAAATTGGATAAATCTTAAAAAATCGGGGCAGGCATTTTTGTAAAATTCGTAAATTCTGAAGTGGAAAATATTTAAAATTCGAAAAATCTGGACAGGAATTTTTGTAGAATTTGAAAAATTTGGAGTGACAATTTTTAAAAATCGAAAAATTTGTGAAATTAATTATTGTAAACTTTTTAGAAATAAAAACAAATCCGAAATGAAAAAAAATGAGTGAAAAATTTGCGTTAATTAAATATTCTGAGCGATATATTTTGTAAAAATATAATTTCCGAGTAAAATTGGATAAATTTAAAAAAAATCGGGGCAGGAATTTTTGTAAAATTCGTAAATTCTGAAGTGGAAAATATTTAAAATTCGAAATTGTTACTTTATAAAAATACAAAAATTCATAGCGAAATTTATGGAAAGATAGAAACATTTCTAGATATGCAGTAGTGGAGAGTTAAATTCCTAGAATTAGCAAAAAAAGACATCGAAAAATGTATAAAGTTACAAAAAATTAAATGGGATATAAGAAAGTAAATATTTTCGTATACAAACAAATTCTCAAAGAAACGGAATAGACCTTAGAATTGTGCTGTCGAATCGTCTGTTGAAAAACGCGCGTTGTGATTGGGTAGAATCTGTAGGTTGCTGAAAACTCGGTTGGCGCTCGTGGGTGCTTGGCGCGTGTTAAAAAATCGCCAAAATCAAGTGTCTCGGGTGTTTTAGGAACATGCCATTTTTTTTTCTTTTTAATGAAATTTTACAATTTAAGATAACTAAATTACAATTCTTCAGAATCTTTTAATAATAAAACATAAGCATTTTATATTTTAAAAAACATTTCTGAAATAATTAATCAAAATGCAAATACCTTATTTTCTTTATGTTCCTATAAAAAAGTTTAAAAAAAATTTAGCCTTACAATTCATTTTGGATTAACTCCTCAAATTTTATTACCCCTATTTCTATCATGTAGTTGACTGATCATTGTAATTTCTATACTTGTCTCTCATGGTTACTTATCAGTTTTACATTTTAAATGCTTTACTTTTTCAGCGAATCTTAATGTTGTGTATTAAACTTTACAAAGTGTTCAGATTATATTTAACTTCTTATATTCTTTCTCCCATATTCCTGAAACTTTATCAAATGTGAATGCTATAAAATATATAATTATACTGCAAAACCTTTTTGAGGTCTATAGTCTGTTCCCCCCCCCCCCCAAAAAAAATAAAAAAAAATAAATAAATAAATAAAAAATGGTGAATTTGCTTGAATAAAAGAAATAAGGCTAACAAATAAAATTTGATGAAAACAAGGATAAATTATCAAATAATAAATAATAAATTGTCAAATATAAATAATAGATTGTCAAATAATAAATAATTTCTGAACATTGAAGAAAACATAAGTTGTTATTATGTTATTAAATTACTTTATTAAAAATTTGTTTCATAAAAAAGTTTTTTAATCTTAAAAGTTTATTTTCATTTATTTAATTTTATCAATTCAATGTATTTTAAGTGAAATCTGCATGTTTTCCTATGTTAGCGAAGGAATTTTCATTTATATTAAAAAAGTATTGATACCAAAACAATAAGAGATTCTCCATTTTAAAAATATATAAGTTTTTTTGTTATTAGGTGCATTTTTATATGAGTATTTATATATTTATTTTACAGCATAGGTCAACAGTTTAAATGAAAAACTATAGTTGGTTGTAATTTTACCATTTCTTGTTCTTGTCATCACTTCTTATATTCTTTCTCCCATATTCCTGAAACTTTATCAAATGTGAATGCTATAAAATATATAATTATACTGCAAAACCTTTTTGAGGTCTATAGTCTGCCCCCCCCCCCCAAAAAAAAAATAAAAAATAAATAAATAAATAAATAATGGTGAATTTGCTTGAATAAAAGAAATAAGGCTAACAAATAAAACTTGATGAAAACAAGGATAAATTATCAAATAATAAATAATAAATTGTCAAATATAAATAATAGATTGTCAAATAATAAATAATTTCTGAACATTGAAGAAAACATAAGTTGTTATTATGTTATTAAATTACTTTATTAAAAATTTGTTTCATAAAAAAGTTTTTTAATCTTAAAAGTTTATTTTCATTTATTTAATTTTATCAATTCAATGTATTTTAAGTGAAATCTGCATGTTTTCCTATGTTAGCGAAGGAATTTTCATTTATATTAAAAAAGTATTGATACCAAAACAATAAGAGATTCTCCATTTTAAAAATATATAAGTTTTTTTGTTATTAGGTGCATTTTTATATGAGTATTTATACATTTATTTTACAGCATAGGTCAACAGTTTAAATGAAAAACTATAGTTGGTTGTAATTTTACCATTTCTTGTTGTGTAATATACAATTTTTGGAACTTATAATTAAGCAAGTAATGTAATAATAATAAACTAGTTATTAGGGAGCATTAATATTGTTTTTGATGTTATGTCCAGAAACAGTATCTAATCGGATGCAAAATATAGCAGTGGAGATAAATGTCTGATGCACAGGAGCCGACTTTGGTTCCAAAGCTGGGTCTGCCAAAAAGTGGAGTTATTTTAAGTCTGGTTCCTAAACATTTTTATGCGAATCCTGAAAAATCAAAAAACACTTTATTTTTTCATCCTCGGAGATTTTTCCACTCTTATTCTGTCCTCGGAGATTTTTCCAATCTTTTTCCATCCTTGGGAATTTTAAAAAGGCAAAATTCCGTCTTGTTGGACGGAAAACTTGCACCCTTGATCACAATACGTATATGTGACGGTCAACTGATTCGATTCTACGATAATCGGTATAGTCGTGAATAATAATGTAAAAAAAGGTCAGCGGCGTGGGTTTTAAGTGATATTTTAAACACATTTTCAAGCGTGAGACCGCAAAAAGATTTAAAGAGGAAAAGAGCGTGAGACGGGAAAATGAGAAATTACTTAAAATAACTTGTGTTTAGACATCTGCTACATTGAATAAGATTATATTATTCACAATTTTTGTATATACTTTTGTTCAAATGCTACATTAATAGGTTGTTGCCTGGTGCAATATGATAAAGTTAAAATTATTTACAACGTTAGAACACCAGAATATTCGAATTTCCAGCATACCGGTTTCAGTAGCATATAGCATACCTTCCTCAGTGCTAAAGATAGTGGAGATTTGCTCATATATATATAGGGAGGATGGGGATTCAAGTGATAAGTTTCTTGACCAATAGGAAAACAGAGGATCCTAGGCAACAGCCAATACGAAAACAGAGGATCCTAGGCAACAGCCAATAGGAAAACAGTGAACAGCTAATCGGAAAATTGGGTGGAAAATAGAAAAGATATTGCGAGAATAGCATTAAAAGATTAAGAAAAATTAGTTTTAATGTAATATTTCCAACAGGCTGATAATGGTGGAATAGCAAAATCACAATTAACAAGATTAGCAAGATTTTTATGGATATGGAAAGCTTCAAGGAAGTTAAGTTCTTGTATAGAAGTAGGTTTAGTTAGTATCTTAACCGAATTGAAGTCAAAAGCATGACTCGTCTCCCAGCAATGTTTTGCGATTGAGGATTTTTTGATTTCTCGTTTTTCAATATATTGCTTATGTTCTTTAATACGAAATTTTAGACTGCGTTTGGTTTGACCAATGTAAGAAAGACCACACTGACAATTAATATTGTAAATGCCCCATGAATTCGATAATTCAACAGGATCTTTAAGGCTGGAAAGGGTGAGTTAATTAGTAGGAGTAAAAATTATTTTGAAATCGAACCGACTAAGAATTTTAGCAATGGAAAAACTTGATTTTGGAAAGAAAGGTAAGACAATGCTAATATTTTACCTGCCCACGCTATCTTAAGTTAAGGATCGGTAGTTTTCGACGCCATTATTTTCAGTGTACATTTTTAAAAATTGATATTTTCAGTTATTTATTGTACAGCAATATAAAACATTTATTATTAGCAATAAAATTTTTATTGCTATTGTCAAAATATCTTAAAAGTAGTTTTGTTTGGCATCAGCAAGTACAATTTTTTAAACACGCGATGTTATAGCTGTTGTAAACAATGAAAAAAAAAATGAATATTGAACTTTACTACGGATATCTAATCGGTATGTATTGCTTTTATTTATAATTTTTAGAGGTTTGTGACATCTAATTTTATATATTTTATCATGTCTTTACAGTTGTAATGTATTATTTTTATCTGTATATACGTGTTCCTAACGATAAGTTACTGTATAGTTTCATGTTTACATAACTACCGTAATTTCGGGTGTATAAGCCGCAGATCAAACAATTCTTTTTCGACCCAGAATTTTTTAAGAAACAAATATAACTAGTTAGATCGCCGTAAATATTTGTCTCCAATTACTAAATAAGATTTCTGGGTCCAAAAAGAATTGTTTGAGCCGCGGCTTATACACTCGAAATTACGGTAAATTTATTTCATTGCTTGCCCGGTTCTATAAACTATTTATTTTATCGACAGATCGAAGACGCCATTTACTAAGTTTTATATTTTCTGTATTGAATATTTTATATATTCATTTATCATGCAGTTTCTTTGCTTTTAATTATCGCTTTAAAAAAGTTACGCAAGGCAGTCTCATACGAAGTAAAATATATTTCTAACAATATTTTTTATTTCTTATTTTGATAAGATTAAATGATTTTGTTTAATTCACAAAGATTCTGCATTTTACCATTTTTCTTTCCTTTTTAATGAAATTTTACAATTTAAGATAACTAAATTACAATTCTTCATATAATTTTAATAATAAAACATAAGCATTTTATATTTTAAAAAACATTTCTGAAATACATGCGTATTTTTAATTTATCAAAATGCAAATACCTTATTTTCTTTATGTTCCTATAAAAAAGTAAAAAAAAAATAGCCTTACAATTCATTTTGGATTAACTCCTCAAATTTTATTACCCCTATTTCTATCATGTAGTTGACTGATCATTGTAATTTCTGTACTTGTCTCTCATAGTTACTTATCAGTTTTACATTTTAAATGCTTTAATTTTTCAGCGAATCTTAATTTTGTGTATTAAACTTTACAAAGTGTTCGGATTATACTTAACTTCTTATATTCCTTCTCCCATATTCTTGAAGCTTTATCAAATGTGAATGCTATAAAATATATAATTATAGTGCAAAACCTTTTCGAGGTCTATAGTCTGTTTTGCCCCTCCCCCCCCCCCCCAAAAAAAAAGGTGAATTTGCTTGAATAAAAGAAAATAAGGTTAACAAATAAAATTTGATGAAAACAAGGATAAATTAAGAGATTGTCAAATAAATAATTTCTGAACATTGAAGAAAACATAAGTTGTTATTTTGTTATTAAATTACTTTATTAAAAATTTATTGTTTCATAAAAATGTTTCTTAATCTCAAAAGTTTATTTTCATTTATTTAATTTTATCAATTCAATGAAATCTGCATGTTTTCGTATGTTAGCGAAGGAATTTTCATTTATATTAAAAAAGTATTGATACCAAAACAATAAGAGATTCTCCATTAAAAAAATGAGTATTTTTAAATTTTTATTAGGTGCAATTTTATATGAGTATTTATATATTTATTTTACAGCATAGGTCAACAGTTTAAAATGAAAAACTATAGTTGGTTGTAATTTTACCATTTCTTGTTGTGTAATATACAATTTTTGGAACTTATAATTAAGCAAGTAATGTAATAATAATAAACTAGTTATTAGGGAGCATTAATATTGTTTTTGATGTTATGGCCAGAAACAGTATCTAATCGGATGCAAAATATAGCAGTGGAGATAAATGTCTGATGGATCAGCTACTGCCGGAATAGATCTCACTTCAAATTTTAATGCTTTCAGAGATCACAGGTGTGTAGTTTTATTGAATAATAGTAACTACAATTATTGATCTTCAGCGAGCAACTGCAATCGATGGTGCTTTGGACTTCTTTATGCTACTTTTCTGAGGATTGTGGATTGCCACTGCATGTCAAAAGTGGAGATAATATAGTAAGTATATTAAAGTAACATCAAAAACAATATTTGTGCTCCATACAAACTAGTCTTTTAAATTATATCACTTGCTAAATTATATTTTCTACAAATAGCATATTACGTTACAAACTATGCGAACACAATATTAATACCCATGAAATAATAGAGTAAAATTGTAAATATACTGTGAATGTGAATTAAACACTTATATATTTCAGTCTGGGGCATAAATAAAATCTTGCTAATTTAAAAAAAAGGTATGAGACAGCCTTACATATACCAAAACCTTTTTTATCAGAGCAACTACACTGGGTTTCAATTGTAAAGCTGAAAGAAAAGAAAAAAAAATGGGAGGGGGGGAGAATATGATGCTTTTAGATAATAAAAGTTTTTGGTGTTTTGTTTAAGATTAAGAAAGGGTTTGTTTTTTAATCAACAACAAACATTAAGTTGTTGTTTTAACAAAAAACCTTGGTGAAATTCTGTGAGTTAGTATTATTTTGATTATTTTTTTTTATCAAATGATTCATTCAAAGATATTTGGTTACATAACTGCAATTTTTTAATAATTTAAAAAGTGAACTGAAATCCCCCCCCCCCCCAATTTCTCTTTTTAAGACTTCATTATTGCTAATTTTATATTTTAAAAATTTTGCATTTTTATAAAAGTAATGTAATTGTCTATAAAAACATACATTGCATTTTTATTTTTTTGTATGCTGAATTATAGAAAATTAAATAAAATCCCCATGTCACATTGGTAAAACTGATTTTATGTTATTTACAGCCTTTACAGATTAATATTTATATATGTTTTCTATTATGTAAAGTTACAAATGTCTAGGTTTAAAAAAAAAAAAAAAAAACTACTTTTTAGAAAATAAATATAAATTTAGGAGTTGATGCACGTACAAGATATTTCGATTAGCTGGACGCCAGTGTTATACGTACATGTATTTGTATGCGTATACATATATGTATAAAATACAATATATGTATATATAACACGGGCGCCCAAAAAGAAGTACTGGAAAAGTACTGTTTTTTCGCCCGTCGTACTGTTTGTGAATGCCTGCCTAGGGGCAGGCATTCAGATGTCCGCACCGTAAAGATCCTTAAATAACAATCTTTAACTTAAATTTAAGGATTCTTATTCTAGGATCCTTAAAACGCTATTCAGACTGGTCTTCTTAAAACAAGCCTCGACTTTCTTTATCTCCGAGCTGGCTTCGGCAATCTTCGGTACATGATACCGATTACCCAAACGACGACCAATCAGCACATAGAATAGCTTCCCAGCAGCCGCGATGACATGTCATCAATCAATCATGCGCATTATTTGCCGTTCAAAGTTACGCACGCTTTTTAAAATTGAATATTGTTACTATTCCTTTTCATTATTACGATTGAAAAGGAAAAAAAGCATTAAAAAAAAAAAAAGAAAATAGAGGAAAAATTGTGCAGATTTTGCGAATTTCTAAATTAATAATATATTTAGAAATAAATATTTTATTTATTTTTTAAAAATAATTAAATAATGGAAATAATAGCTGTTCTTTACTTGCTACTTTTTAGTTTTATTTCCTGAAATATATATTTTTAAGATGTTTTAATAGTTTGAATGCATGTATAAAATGTTCAAACAAAAGGTTTTGGGAAAGGTTAGAAAATATTTAAGAATAATTTTTTTTATAAAAACATGTTCATACACAAGATTTTTATTACATAAGGGAAGAGGGGGCGGGTGTATTGTACGTACATCTTCTTGGTATAAACACTTGCAAGAGCCTTACCAGTTGCCGCCAGGTTCTGACCTCCAAACTGGTAGACGGTAGGTGCTGGGTTAGAACCCAATCGCGACCGTCGGCCTAACCGTTCGGAGTTTTCCGTGGTTTTCTTCAAACCTTGCGTAAATACGGGTTAGGTTCTATAGAAAGACCCCCCACGGTGGGCATCCCACCCCATAGGGCCTATATCCCATAGTGTAGATAATTGGCCGACATAAATACAAACAAACAAACACTTGCAAGATGGCAGTGGAGAGCCATTACACATCACTGGCTTTGGAATTTAATTATTTAATTTTGATTTATCCCTGATTATTTAAAAAAAATAAAATTTAAGAAAATTAGGACTAATTAGGATAATTAAAAAATAAAATAAAAGGAATTAATATTTTCATCAGGGGAGGGGGTGAAATTGCTCCCTGAACACATGGTGGAAGACAATTTTTAATGCTTATTATTTCTTATTTGTTAAAGTCTTATATTGTTTATAATGATTATACGTTTGCAAATTGTCTTGTAAAAAGAATTACGTTAAAAAATCTTAATTCAGTTTATTTCATGTTAATGTTTTCCATTTTAAAAGACAGACTTAGCTGTGGACCACAGGCACATTTTCTCCAAAATCCTCCATCTCACTAGATTTCTTTCTACAAATATGTATATCTCAAGTATTTCAAGTTATATTTCACTCTTTTCGGAGACTTGCAAGAGGGAGAGTTCTTTCTCCCGTATATGCTTTATATATAATAAATTTTTCTATTCTTAAAAATCATCTTGGATACCTTTTTTTTTTCTTTTCTTTTTTAAGGGTGGTGAAAGGGGAGGGGGAGCTTTTTGATCAACATTTTATTTAAGATGTATATGGTATTTTTTCCCTTTAAAACTTATTTTAATCATGATCTAAAATTAAATTTTAAGATAAAACAAATGCAGTACGCACAAACATTTCAAAAGATTATTTTTAATATCAGGGGATTGATCTAAGCAAAAATTAGGTCCCATTCACAAAAATCCATTTTAATATAACAATCCCTTTCTTTTTCTTGAAATTCCTCTTAATATAACAGGCTCCCTTCACAAAATTTTATTCCTTAAAAATACTTTTTTGAGATTGATAGGTTGTAATATGTGTAATTCGCAAAGAAAACAACTCTACCAGAAAAGAAATCTGTAGCAGGACTTTAAAAAGTTATTAATAAATGCTTTATCCAAATTTGAGTTATTGAATTTCATTATAAAATGTTATATTTCATAAGAATAAACTTTCTTTTACTTTCAGAAAATAAGCTTTAAGAGAAAAAACAGTACTTTTCCAGTACTTCTTTTTGGGCGCCAGTGTTATATATACATATATTGTATTTTATACATATATGTATACACATACAAATACATAGACATATAAATGTATGTATAACACTGGCGTCCAGCTAACCGAAATATCTTGTACATGCATCAACTCCTAAATTAATATTTATTTTCTAAAAAGTGTTTTTTTAACCCAGACATTTGCAACTTTACATAATAGAAAACATATATAAATATTAATCTGTAAAGGCTGTAAATAACATAAAATGAGTTTTACCAATGTGATACATGGGGATTTTATTTAATTTTCTATAATTCAACATACGGAAAAATGCGATGTATGTTTTTTATAGACAATTACTTTTATAAAAATGCAAAATTTTTAAAATGTAAAACTAGCAATAATGAAGTCTTAAAAAGAGAAATGGGAGGGGGGGGGGGGGAGAATTTCAATTCACTTTTTAAATTATTAAAAAATTGCAGTTATGTAAACAAATATCTTTGAATGAATCATCTGATAAAAAAATTAATCAAAATTATATTAACTCACAGAATTTCACGAAGGTTTTTTGTTAAAACAACAATTTAATGTTTGTTGTTAGTTAAAAAACAAACCCTTTCTTAATCTTAAACAAAACACCAAAAACTTTTACTATCTAAAAGCATCATATTTCCCCCCCCCCCTCCCATTTTTTTTTTCTTTAAGCTTTACAAATGAAACCCAATAGTGTAGTTGCTTTGATAAAAAAGGTGTTGGTATATGTAAGATGTAAGGCTGTCTCATACTTTTTTTAAAATTAGCAAGATTTTATTTATGCCCCAGACTGAAATATATAAATGTTTAATTCACATTTTATTTACAATTTTACTTTATTATTTCATGGGTATTAATATTGTGCTCGCATAGTTTGTAGCGTAACATGCTATTTGTAGAAAATATAATTTAGCGAGTGATGTAATTTAAAAGACTAGTTTGTATGGAGCACAAATATTATTTTTGATGTTACTTTATTATACTTACTATATTATCTCCTCTTTTGACATGCGGTGGCAATCCATAATCTTCAGAAAAGTAGCATAGAATCCAAAGCACCATCAATTCCAGTTGCTCGCAGAAGATCAATAATGGTAGTTACTATTATTCAATAAAACTACACATTTGTGATCTTCGGAAAGCATTAAAATTTGAAGTGAGATCTATTCCGGCAGTAGCTGATCCATCAGACATTTATCTCCACTGTTATATTTTGCATCCGATTAGATACTGTTTCTGGACATAACATCAAAAACAATATTAATGCTCCCTAATAATTAGTTTATTATTATTACATTACTTGCTTAATTATAAGTTCCAAAAATTGTATATTACACAACAAGAAATGGTAAAATTACAACCAACTATAGTTTTTCATTTAAACTGTTGATCTATGCTGTAAAATAATTATATAAATACTCATATAAAAATGCACCCAATAACAAAAAAACTGATATATTTTTTAAATGGAGAATCTCTTATTGTTTTGGTATCAATACTTTAATATAAATGAAAATTCCTTCACTAACATAGGAAAACATGCAGATTTCACTTAAAATACATTGAATTGATAAAATTAAATAAATGAAAATAAACTTTTGAGATTAAGAAACTTTTTTTATGAAACAATAAATTTTTAATAAAGTAATTTAATAACATAATAACAACTTATGTTTTCTTCAATGTTCAGAAATTATTTATTATTTGACAATCTTTTAATTTATCCTTGTTTTAATCAAATTTTATTTGTTAGCCTTATTTTCTTTTATTCAAGGCAAATTCATCATTTTTTTTTTCTTTTTGGGCGAAAACAGGCTATAGACCTCAAAAGGGTTTTGCAGTATAATTATGTATTTTATAGCATTCACATTTGATAAAGTTTCAGGAATATGGGAGAAGGGATATAAGAAGTTAAATATAATCTGAACACTTTGTAATGTTTAATACACAATATTAAGATTCGCGAAAAATTAAAGCATTTAAAATGTAAAACTGATAAGTAACCATGAGAGACAAGTACAGAAATTACAATGATCAGTCAACTACATGATAGAAATAGAGGTAATAAAATTTGAGGAGTTAATCCAAAATAAATTGTAAGGCTAATTTTTTTTTTTTTAACTTTTTATAGGAACATAAAGAAAATAAGGTATTTGCATTTTGATAAATTAAAAATACGTATGTATTTCAGAAATTTTTTTTTAAATATAAAATGTGTGTTTTATTATTAAAACTAGCAAAAGCCATGCTTTGTTTGGATTCGCGAAGCATTATTTTATAAAACAGATATTTGAAAGTAACAATATTTTTTATTATTATTATTATTTTTGCATCTTTATTAAACAAAAACGTTATTTTATGTTTTGGCGCATTTTAATTTTTTACTTATGATGTAAAACTGGCATAAGATATTTTCGAAGCAAACTTTTACAATTTTTTTTTTTAATTTTCAACTAAAAGCTCTTTTAAAGATGTTTTTACAATTTCAAGTAGCCACTGGTGTTTTTTAATTGTTTGAAATATGCATGTTTCCAATCTTTGTAATCAACATCCGATAATCTTTGATAGCTATTTTAGAATAATATATTTGAAGAAAGCTTGAAGAAAGTTACTTCTTCAAAATCCTATTTTCTGGAAAAAACATTTGAAATCTGCTTTCGTTGATACTATGAATTTTCAACTGTAAAACATTTTATTTTAATTTCTTCATTTTTATACATGTTAGCGTATGAGAATTGCTGTAATTCTCTCCGCGTGGGAGAACTGTTTACTTTCTGCGAATGGCAACTCAATTAATGGAATTACCTTTTAACGAAGCGCTCTCTCATTCTCGCAGTGACGTTTTCACGAATAATTATTGTTGTGTTTGCGAACTTATTAAAGTCTTATTTTTCTATAAAATCCTTCTGATTAATGAGTCGATATTATTTAGCCACAATACGACCTTCGCAAAAATATTTATAAAGAGCTTGAACCAACAACTTCACGCAGATCTTTTAATTTTTCATTTATATAACAAATTTAAGAATTAATTTTATTTGTTTACAATTATTTTGTTGCCAGTTTACAAAAAAAAAAAAAAATAAAAATAAAAAAAAAAAAAAAAATCCATAATACAATTCTTTTAAAATGTTTAAGTGTCATCTGTGCAAACGATTTTGCGGGATAATGAAAACATGTTTTATTTAATAAATTAATCATGATTCTATCTATAATTATTTACTCCATGATTTAAACTTTTTTTTCTGAAAATATACGCATTTCATTTTTTATTTATTTGCTAAAATGCTTCGGATTGGAAATGCATGTAAAATAAATTAATTAAAATAATAATTTTTTTAACGTTTTACTGTAAAAAAAAAATTATATTCTGCAAATCTACAGATCATAATTTATTTTTGTGTTTAATTTGAAGTTAAAATATTGAATAGTTTTTTTGTAAAGCGTACGACAAATTGTAATTTGAGTGGACTAGTAGAGGATTCGCTTCGCTCATCCTAATAATCTGAAGAATTATAATTTAGTTATCTTAAATTGTAAAATTTCATTAAAAAGAAAAAAAAAATGGTAAAATGCAGAATCTTTGTGAATTAAACAAAATGATTGAATCTTATCGAAATAAGAAATATTGTTAGAAATATATTTTACTTCCTAAGAGACTGCCTTGCGTAACTTTTTTAAAGCGATAATTAAAAGCAAAGAAAATGCACGATAAACGAATATATAAAATATTCAGTACAGAAAATATAAAACTTAGTAAATGGCATATTGTATCTGTCGATAAAATAGTTTATAGAACCGGGACAAGCAATGAAATAAATTTAGTTATGTAAACATGAAACTATACAGTAACTTATCGTTAGGAAGACATACATACAGATAAAAATAATACATTATAGCTGTAAAAACATGATAAAATATATAAAATTAGATATCTAAATGACCACAAACCTCTAAAAATTATAAATAAAAGCAATACATACCGATTAGATATCCGTAGTAAAGTTCAATATTCTTTTATTTACATTGTTTACAACAGTTATAACATCGCGTGTTTAAAAAATTGTACTTGGTGATGCCCAACAAAACTACTTTTAAGATATTTTAATAAAAGCAACAAAAATTTTATTGCTAATAATAAATGTTTTATATTGCTGAGCAATAAATAATTGAAAATATCAATTTTTAAAAATGTGCCATGAAAATAATGGCGTCGAAAACTACCGATCCTTAACTTTAAGATAGCGTTTTAGCTTTCCTTAAATCCTGGCGCTTTTAACGCTAGAATCTTAATTTAAGGATCTCAGAACGGACACCTGAATAACGATTTTGAGATTTCACTCGGTTTTAAGGATTTTCGACCCATTTAAAGATCTTTAGCGGACATCTTAATCCCTGCCTTAGCTTTCCTTAAATCCTGGCGCTTTTAACGCTAGAATCTTAATTTAAGGATCTCAGAGCGGACACCTGAATAACGATTTTGAGATTTCACTCGGTTTTAAGGATTTTCGACCCATTTAACTAATTCAGCAGAGAAGCCGTCTCCTTTTGTAATTTGGGAATGAAAGGAAATTAAGTTTTGCAAATACTGAAAACATAATTTAAAAGGATTTATCAAAATAATCGAAGATTATTAGTGTGTTCTGTGGAAAGAATTCCTTGATGTGAGTTAATAGTTTGTCCATAATGGTTTCTACCCCTTTATTTAGATTTAAAAATATCTTATAGTAAATATAGTCTAATTAGCACTATTTTCAAACATTAATGGCGCATTCATTTCTCGTATTCTATGGGTTCAATTTCAAGGGGAACTGATTCGTGAAACTTACCTTACGATTCTCGTACAGTTTTTAGTGCCACATTCCACCGCCAGTATGTGCATTGTTATCAAGGGTTTGAAGCAATTACCTAAGATACTTAGACACCACACCGGCAACCTTTTCTTATTAACCTTTAAATTAAAGATAATGCCAATTTTCACTAACCGACTAAGAAACACACGACCAATTTGAAAATTTTATTGCAAAACTAGAAAATCTTTTACTTTCTAATGATTCTTTTTTTAAATCTGTCTTTAATTTTTCTTAATTTTTGAAAAAAAAAAAAAGACGGCAACACGACGCGACTCTACAAAAATTCGGAAAAAGAATCAGCAAGGGACACAAGGCATTCATTAAAAACTGAAATAAAAGAGATCTAGGCAGGGATTCACATGTCCGCTAAAGATCTTTAAATGGGTCGAAAATCCTTAAAACCGAGTGAAATCTCAAAATCGTTATTCAGGGGTCCGTTCTGAGATCCTTAAATTAAGATTCTAGCGTTAAAAGCGCCAGGATTTAAGGAAAGCTAAAACGCTATCTTAAAGTTAAGGATCTGTAGCTTTCGACGCCATTATTTTCATGGCACATTTTTAAAAATTGATATTTTCAATTATTTATTGCACAGCAATATAAAACATTTATTATTAGCAATAAAATTTTGTTGCTTTTATTAAAATATCTTAAAAGTAGTTTTGTTTGGCATCACCAAGTACAATTTTTTAAACACGCGATGTTATAACTGTTGTAAACAATGTAAATAAAAGAATATTGAACTTTACTACGGATATCTAATCGGTATGTATTGCTTTTATTTATAATTTTTAGAGGTTTGTGGTCATTTAGATATCTAATTTTATATATTTTATCATGTTTTTACAGTTATAATGTATTATTTTTATCTGTATGTATGTCTTCCTAACGATAAGTTACTGTATAGTTTCATGTTTACATAACTAAATTTATTTCATTGCTTGTCCCGGTTCTATAAACTATTTTATCGACAGATACAATATGCCATTTACTAAGTTTTATATTTTCTGTACTGAATATTTTATATATTCGTTTATCGTGCATTTTCTTTGCTTTTAATTATCGCTTTAAAAAAGTTACGCAAGGCAATCTCTTAGAAATTAAAATATTTTTCTAACAATATTTCTTATTTCGATAAGATTCAATCATTTTGTTTAATTCACAAAGATTCTGCATTTTACCATTTTTTTTTCTTTTTAATGAAATTTTACAATTTAAGATAACTAAATTATAATTCTTCAGATTATTTTAATAATAAAACACACATTTTATATTTAAAAAAACATTTCTGAAATACATACGTATTTTTAATTTATCAAAATGCAAATACCTTATTTTCTTTATGTTCCTATAAAAAGTTAAAAAAAAAAATTAGCCTTACAATTTATTTTGGATTAACTCCTCAAATTTTATTACCTCTATTTCTATCATGTAGTTGACTGATCATTGTAATTTCTGTACTTGTCTCTCATGGTTACTTATCAGTTTTACATTTTAAATGCTTTAATTTTTCGCGAATCTTAATTTTGTGTATTAAACATTACAAAGTGTTCAGATTATATTTAACTTCTTATATCCCTTCTCCCATATTCCTGAAACTTTATCAAATGTGAATGCTATAAAATATATAATTATACTGCAAAACCCTTTTGAGGTCTATAGCCTGTTTTCGCCCAAAAAGAAAAAAAAAATGATGAATTTGCCTTGAATAAAAGAAAATAAGGCTAATAAATAAAATTTGATTAAAACAAGGATAAATTAAAAGATTGTCAAATAATAAATAATTTCTGAACATTGAAGAAAACATAAGTTGTTATTATGTTATTAAATTACTTTATTAAAAATTTATTGTTTCATAAAAAAAGTTTCTTAATCTCAAAAGTTTATTTTCATTTATTTAATTTTATCAATTCAATGTATTTTAAGTGAAATCTGCATGTTTTCCTATGTTAGTGAAGGAATTTTCATTTATATTAAAGTATTGATACCAAAACAATAAGAGATTCTCCATTTAAAAAATATATCAGTTTTTTTGTTATTGGGTGCATTTTTATATGAGTAGTTATATAATTATTTTACAGCATAGATCAACAGTTTAAATGAAAAACTATAGTTGGTTGTAATTTTACCATTTCTTGTTGTGTAATATACAATTTTTGGAACTTATAATTAAGCAAGTAATGTAATAATAATAAACTAATTATTAGGCAGCATTAATATTGTTTTTGATGTTATGTCCAGAAACAGTATCTAATCGGATGCAAAATATAACAGTGGAGATAAATGTCTGATGGATCAGCTACTGCCGGAATAGATCTCACTTCAAATTTTAATGCTTTCCGAAGATCACAAATGTGTAGTTTTATTGAATAATAGTAACTACCATTATTGATCTTCTGCGAGCAACTGGAATTGATGGTGCTTTGAATTCTATGCTACTTTTCTGAAGATTATGGATTGCCACCGCATGTCAAAAGAGGAGATAATATAGTAAGTATAATAAAGTAACATCAAAAATAATATTTGTGCTCCATACAAACTAGTCTTTTAAATTACATCACTCGCTAAATTATATTTTCTACAAATAGCATGTTACGCTACAAACTATGCGAGCACAATATTAATACCCATGAAATAATAAAGTAAAATTGTAAATAAAATATGAATTAAACATTTATATATTTCAGTCTGGGGCATAAATAAAATCTTGCTAATTTTAAAAAAAGTATGAGACAGCCTTACATCATAGAAAATTATGAAAAAGATGGATATAAGTGATCATTTTTTTTTTTAATCTTTCGAATTCCTTCAAGCATTCTTGAAATCCAGGTATGTTTGGAAAATATATAATTCGTTTATATTTATGTTTCTGGAAAGATAGTAACAGCACCGTACGAAAGGGGGGGGGGGAGGGAGGTCGCCCCGGGCGCAGAGATTTAGGGGGCGCCAAATTTCTAACTACTTTCTACTTACTACTACTTTAAGGGTGTATTCGAAAAAACGCTTTTTCACCTTCGACACCTCAAAATTTTCCGATACAATTTCAGACATATTTTTAAAAGTAGAAACATGAAACTTGCTGAGGGGATTTTCGAAGAGACATAAAAGGGGCCGTGTGATGTCATTTTACACTCCATTCATTAGAATTTGATTTATGAACAATTATCTTTTCAGTATGACACTTTTATTCGTTCCGCTTCGGAAAAATCTGTTCAAAATGCCATTTTTGATTGCATTTTTTGCAATATTTTCTGCATTTATCAAAGAATCGACAATCACGGCACCTTGTGTACTTTCTAAATAAGACAATTTGCCAGTTTGATGCATATGCGAGCAAAAATGAATTTAAAAATAAATCGGAAAATAAGCAGTTTGAATCGAAATACACCCTTAAAGGGACTACTTTCAGACAATTTTTTTAATTAATATTAATTCTTATTTAAAAAACGCCCGAAATAGGCAAGTGGGTAAACGGAAAAAAAGGTTACCGGAAAAACAGTAACCGGAAAAAAAGTGACATAAACTACAAAAGCGGAAAAAAAGGGCATAGAATTGATTTTGGGAATTTATTATTGATTTTGGGAATTCGTTATTGATTTTGAGGATTCATTGGTTAAGTATTTAGGGGGGGGGATCAGGGGGAGACTCTTAATTTAGGTAAATGGGTTTTTCGTGCTGAATTAACTGTTTTGGTTCAGTTTTTGGACATATGATACCCCCCCCCCCCTCCAATCCGTAACGTCTCAAATTAAATTAACAGTTTTTTGATGCAGATTTATCCAATTCGCTTGGAATTTCGGACATAGGTTCATTATGATAAGACGTACCTCGGATTAGTTATAGGGTTCTTTTGCTTTTTATAAAGGGAGGATGGTCAATTACCCCCTCTCCCCACAAATTAGATAGATTGGTTTTTATGCATAATTATCCAATGCATTTCAAATTTTAGATATAGATTCTTTCTGATAAGGTGAATTCCTGAATAGTTTTAAGAGTTTAATGACTAAGTATAAAGGGGAGGGGGACGGGGGATAATCCCTCTTAAATTAAATAAATGGCTTTTCACGCAGAATTATCCGATTTGCTTCGAATTTTGGACATAGGTTCATTATGATAAAACATATCTCTGATTAGTTAGGGGGTTCTTTTCCTTATTATAAAGGGGGGAGGCAAGCAATTATTTCCCTCTCAAATTAGATACATCGGTTTTTATGCAGAATTATCCGGTGTATTTCAAATTTTAAATATAGGTTCTTTTTGATAAGGTGAATCCCTGAATAGTTTTAAGGGTTTAATGGCTAAGTATAAAGGCAAAAACAGAGGATAACTCCCTTTAAATTAAATAAATAGCTTTTATGCAGAATTATCCGATTTGCTTCAAATTTTGGATGTAGCTTCTTTATGATAAGGCGTATTCCCGATTAGTCATGAAGTCCTTTTGCTTATTATAAATAGGGAAACGGACGATTTTCCCCCTTTTAAATTAGATAAATTGTTTTTTATGCATATTTATCCGATGTATTTCAAATTTTTGATATAGGTTTTTTCTCATAAAGTGGATCCCTAAATAGTTTTAAGGGCATAATGACTAAGTATAGAGGTTGGGAACTGGGGATAACCCCACTTAAATTACATAAATGGCTTTTTACGTAGAATTATTTGCTTCAAATTTTGGATGTAGTTTCATTATGGTAAGTCGTATAAGCTAATGGATATAGTTAAAATAGGGAGGAATGCAGCAGTCCATTCAGGAAACTCTTTCGGGGAAAGAAGCTTGCTTTCCCCATTCGACGGAGAGGGATGTCCAGTAGATATCGCGGGCGACTAGTCTCTTAGGAAATTTGTTGATCAGGGGATTTCCCGGTAAAGGTTTGCCGCAAAAATATTCAAGTAACATAAAAAAGCGAGTTGAATGCAACTAAGCGCAAATAACAAATGAAAAAATTTCTTCTTTATGTCTTAATTTAATGATTGAAAACAATTATGTCAGAAAACATTATAACATATTTTACTTTTTTTCTTATAATGATTAATTTCCATTAATTTTGCAATTTTAACTTTTATGGTTTATTTATTTATTTTTTTTATTTGTGAAAAAAGTAACATACTAAATCATTTGTTGTAATTGTCATTTTAATTTACACCAAATATTTATCATTTAAAACTGGATTTTTACTAATTAATGTCCCATATTACGTCCCATCACAAAATATGATATAAAACATTAAAAAATATATATGTTAGAAAATTTTAATGTACAAACTATATTGTATGTCACGAACGAATGAACTAGTGAATTCATTAATTTGTAGTAATAAAAATATTTTTTTTATTACTAGCTTATGTTAGTAATTAGAAAATTAATTGTTTCAAAACCTGTAGTTCTTGATAGATCTTCAGCTTTGAACGCTTAAAAAATTACAAAAAAAAAAAAAAAAAAAAAAAAAAAAATTAAGAAAAACAGGATATTTTTTTCTTTCTTACGATATTTATAGAATACTGAAAAATGCTATGCACCAACATAAATCACAGTTTTAAATGCAAACAGCCATTGAGGATACATAAACAAACACTTAAAACTATTCAGGGATTCACTTTATGAGAAAATACCTATAGCCAAAATTTGAAATACATCAGATAATTGTGCATAAAAAACAATTTATCTAATTTAAGGGGGAAGGGAATAATCGGGGCATCCCTTTTCAATTAGCAAAAGAACCCTATAAATAATCAGGGATACCCTTTATCATAATGAACCTATATTCAAAATTTGAAGCAAATCGGATAATTCTGCGTAAAAAGCCATTTATTTAATTTAAGAGAGGTTATCCCCCATGCATTCTCTATACTTAACCATTAAACTCCCAAAATTCTTTAGGCATTATATACTGTGACGACGTACTGACAACTTTAATAGTGACAGAAGATAGATAGCGAAGTCTTATTGTGAAAAGGTATGCAGAGTTGAAAGTATCTTCACTCAAAAGCTGTTAAGAACATGTGCTATTTATCTCAAGGGGCATGCCTAGAAAATAATTGCACTGGTCTAGTGCAATGAGCTGAGGAGGACACTGGGATTCTTGAGCATCGAGAGGGAAGGAAGGTAGTTGGAAGAGAGCCATGTGCTGGTAATGTACAAGAAAGTACATTGATGTAAGATGGCTTATACGTGCTAAGCGAAATGTAATATTGGAGTGTGGCTCCTATGTAGTTGTAATGTCGTTTTATTTATTTTTTTAATAATTGATCTATGGTTCTAATAAAGAACTTGAGGAATTAAAAATGTGTTATTGATGAACTTAACAAATAAACCAACTTAGTAAAGAGAAACTCAGTGAGCGAAACCATAATACTATATATAAGCCTTATCAGAAATAACCTATATCCAAAATTTGACACACGTTGGATAATTCTGCTTAAAAACCATTCCTCTTATTTAGGGCGGAGAGGGGGGGGGATTGTCCGTTCCCAAAACTAATCAGGCAAGCATTTTTTCAGTATGAATGTATATCCAAAAATTGAATCAAAGCTGTTAATTCAGCATGAAAAAACCATTCACTTAAATTAAGAGCCGACCTTCCCCCCCCCCCCTCATACTTAGCCAATAAATCTCCAAAATCAATTCCTTGATACTTTTTTTCCGGTAACATTTTTATCTTGTCCCTTTTTTACGGTAACTTTTTTCCCGATAACACTTTTTCCTAGATTCAGGCAAGTAGATATCATGATTAAAAATCTATGTAACTGAAAAATGTTCTTCATTCTTTGATAAGATCTTTCAGAAGATGTTTCTCACAGTTGCCAACTTGTATGGTTTTGCGCGCGGATAAAACAATCGCGGAAAAATGCAAATTTCGTGAAATGATCGCCGAAAAAGCACACTTTCGTCAATATTTCGTGAACAAACGACAATTTCGTCAATGTTTTTGTCAACGAACTTTGTCAAAAGATTGCCGAAAAACGCGAATTTCCTGTGCGGATCGCGGAGAAAACAGCAATTTCACCAAATATCGCAGATAAAACGCTGATTTCGTCAGAAGACCGCGGGGAAAACGTCGATTTCGTCTAAAGATTTATGATATAATGCCGATTTCGTTAAAAAATCGGGGGAAAAACGCCGTTTTCAATAAAAGATTGTTTAGAAATATTTTGTCAAAAGATCATTGAAAAAAAAAGGCCGCTTTCATCAAAAGATCACGGAAAAAACGCCGATTTCGTCGAAAGACCGCGGGGATAAAACGCCGTTTTCTAGAAAAGATCGCTTAAATTTGCAAATTTTGTCTAAAAATCGTCGAAAAAAACGCCGATTTCATAAAAAAACCACTGAGAAACACCGATTTCGTCATAAGATCGCGGAAAAACCGCCGATTTCGTCAAAATATCGCAATAAATCGCCGATATTGCTAAAATATCGCAGATAAATTGCTGATTTCGTCTAGAGGTCGCGGAAAAACGCCGATTTCGTAAAAAAAATCGCGGAAAACCGCCGATTTTGACGAAAGATCGCAATAAATCGCCGATTTTGCTAAAATATCGCAAATAAATCGCTGATTTCGTCTGAAGGTCGCGGGAAAACCCTCTTCGCAGGGGGGGGGTAACTCGCGGAATTCCCCCCCCCCGCCGATTTCCGAAAAAAAAAATTTCTACCAGAATCACCCCTGAAGCAACTCTATCCCCCCCCCCCAGAGCCGAATTCTGGCTGCGCCACTGGTATATTATTAGAAATATAGACATAAAGATTGTCATTTTTCCACCCATCAAAAATGTATTTTTAAGCTATATATTCTTTTTTGTAAAAATCTTGTGAGATTTTATTGTTTAATAATTAAAATACAGATATTAATATTATTTTGTTTTGGAATATTAAATGTCATTTTAAATGTTCTGCCTTTATTAAAATAATTTAATCATGTTCTCCTCATTCTATACTTATAAAACTTAATATGCAATAATAAAGACATGAATAATTATATTAGATTGTTGTTTTGATGGATTTCACAGTAGGGGTAAGTATATCACCCTCCACCCCCATTTTCTTCTAATTACAATTAAATATATAATATTGGGCTTTTTTGCTTATGAAACAGCTTTAATGCATTGATATTTTTAGAAGAAAATTAGTTGTAATATTCCTAACAGTTACCTTGATATTTTTCTTATTATGAATAACTGGGGACTTCATTTCAAATAAAAATATTCCAGAATCTGAACAGCAACTTTAATAAAAAGTACACAAAAATAAATGCCAAGATGCTTGTCACATATTTATTTGACTACACGTTTTTTGTTAAGTATTTTTAGCTCACCGTTAAAAGAAATAATGTCAAAAGTATCATGCACTACTTTATTCATTTCAATGATTAGAATAGTGCATACTTCTAATTATTTTTTAGTGAATAATTTTTGTTACAGGTTTGATAAGTGATACATGCAAGGGTACTATAATACTACTTGATTATCCCGTCAACCAAAGAACTATCATCAAATTATATGAGTAAATGCCAATAATCGATTATCCTAAATGCCACATTCACTTGATATTAAACATTGTAAACATGTTTCACATCATGAAGCGATTTTTAATTCGACTCTTTATTTATATTTTTATTAATATTTTATTAACTTAATTGTTCTTTTGTTATTTAAAATAAAAATTATGTCAGTTTGTATAATTTTTCAGATAGCTAGTCGATTTGTATAATTTTGCAAAATTAATCGACAGGATAACCAAATAGTACCCATGCAAATATTAAAAAATTGGTAATTTTAGCATTAGTTCTAGAACATTTCGCAAATAAAGATTTATTCAACAGATTTCAAGGACAAACAAAATCTAAATTCAGATTGAATTGCGCATGTTATTTTTCTAAAATGATGTATACTGTATTCTTTTTTTTAAGTATCTGGAAAAAAAAGTGGTCTCTACTGCTGATTTTTAAATAGATAGCATTTCTAGATTTGCAGAATGCTAGATTTGATAAACAATGAAATCATTTTAAAACATTGCAAGTGAAAATAATAATAATAAAAATTTAAATGATAATGTATTTGTTATTTTTAAATCAATGAAATATTTTCTAATTGAAAATAACAGTGTGCATATGGTAAACTGTAAAATAGACTGAATGTAATTCTTCATATCACCATATTAATGATCAACATTTGATTTTAGGGCTTACTAATTTCAACTTTTGCTTTTCCATACACAACATTTCTTCTGAAATACAAATGCAAAAGATAAGTTCTTAAATCTTGGATTTAATACTGTACAGAATAATAATAATACTAAAAATTTTATACAGTTTTGATTTTTATTCAAAGTTTACCAAATTGATGGTAGACATTTGTTTTTTTTTTTTTTTTTTTTAACTATAGATAAGAAAATTATTTTATGTAAAATTTCAATTTTTCTGTTGCTTTCCACCGCATCATCTGGTGAAACTTTCTGATTTCTGAAATGAATATTCTTATATTTCAAACCTAAAGTAACCATTGGTCCCCGTTTACCAGGGATAATCCCCAATTTAAGATTTATGATTTGGAAAAAAATTGTCCCCTCAGTTACATTTCTAGTTCTATAATTATCAAAAAAATTACCCAACCTATTTATTGAAGAAAACACTAATTGTTTATTTTAATAACTTTTCCGAAGAAATGATGTGCGTACTTTCCACTTTCGCCGAATCCATCGATCACTGTCATCCATATCTATCAATTAAGTATTTCCGTTAGAAAAAGAGGTAAATCGTTTTCTACTTACTTTAAGATTAAAAAAAATACTAAGCCGGCCATTTTGTTTCTCTTTGAAACAATCATAACTACTCCAAATTCAACACCAAACTAGAAATCCATTAGTGGAATGTCTTCAAGGAGTCATATTACTCAGTAAGTGTGAGGTGTCAACAAAACGCTAATCTGTTTCTTTCGCGTGAATCTTCGCGTTTCCCTTTTTTCCCAGTTAAAAAGATTTATTAAGAATGTTTTTGTTTAACTATTTACATGACGAACAAAAAAAGCAAAAATTGGTTTTATTATTGTTTTTTAAATAAAATATTTTTCAGATTTTTTTTTTTAACTATTTATATACAGATTTATGAATACATATAATAAAATTTTCTAATATCGTTGACGGACTGCTTATTTATTTATTTTAGTAAAAGCATATAACGAATAAAAAAAAAAGAAGAAAGTGTTTTAATTATTGCCCTTAAAAATTAAATACAGTTCAGATTTTTAAATATTTTTTTACAATGTATATACATATTTATCACATATATACATCTTGTGAATACTTGTCTAATACGTCCTTTAATACTGAATTATGGATGCCGATTTCAAAAAGTAAAGCTCAACATTATAAAATTTTCTAATATCGTTGACAGACTGTCTATTATTTATTTAGTAAAAGCATAAAATCTGCAGCCATAATTATACAAATCATTTGGAATCAAACGGCATCTTTCAGTTATTGATAAATTTATTACACATTGAGTTACAATTGATTGAAAATCAACTTTGAGACTATTTTATGAAAGGTAATTTGTCTTTTTAGACAAAATAAAAAAAAATGCATTGGACTTATTGATATGCGAATAAAAATTTTGCACAAATTTCATAAATTTACAAATAAGCATAAATTTTTCCATTGTATTAGAAAGCAGCAACTATGTATTTGTGAGCAGCTTTATAATTAAATTTAAGAGATTTTTTTTTTAGTGACTTACTTCACCTTGAATCTTAATTTAAGGCATTTTACAAATAATCTATTATTTTCAAAGAATTGGAAACGGCGAAAAAAAAAAGAAAGAAAGAATTTTTTTCTAAATAAACGATTAAGGGTGTATTTCGATTCAAACTAATCATATTTTCCGATTTATTTTTAAATTCATTTTTGCGCTCATATGCATCGAATTGGCAAATTGTCTTATTTAGAAAATACATAAGGTGCCGTGATTGTCGATTCTTTGATGTATGCAAAACATATTTCAAAAAAAGCAATCAAAAACGGCATTTTGAACTGATTTTTCCGAAGCGGGAGATCTGTGAACGAAAAAGGGATCATAGTGAGAAGATAATTGTTTTTAAATGAAATTCTAATAAATGGAGCTAAAAAGGAAATCACACGGCACCTCATACATGTCTTCAAAAATCCCTTTTGAAAAGTTTCATGTTTCTACTTTTAAAAATGTGTCTGAAATTGTATCAGAAAATTTCGAGCTCTTGAAGGTGGAAAAGCGTTTTTTCGAATACACCCTTCGCTCAGAGTGTTCCGTACAATAAATATACGTATTATTATTTAAAAAAATAGTTCCTGAAAGAATAATAAGTGAAATAAAATTAATATTGCCCAGTTAAACTGATGGCATTGAGCTCACAGGCTACGCATACTAATAGTATATTTAAGCCTTATATTCTCAAGAGTTAATTCCGTTCGAAAAACAAATTAAGGGGGGGGGGGGTGGCAGCTCCCTCCATTTCCCCGTTTTATACTTAATCATTGAACCCCTTAAACTATTGAGGGATATGATTTATCAAATAAAAATTTTGAACAAAAACTGATAATTCTGCATGAAAAACCCATTTATATCAATTAAGGGGAGGGGCATGAGCTCCCCGTTCCCCTTCTTTATACTTATCCAATAAAAACCTAATACTAATCACGAAAGTGCCTCATCAGAATGATCCTACATCTAAATTTTGAATGAAAACTGATAATTCTGCATGAAAAACCCATTTATATAAATTTAGGGGAGGGGTATTAGCCCCCGTTCCCCGTTATACATATCGAATGAACTCCAAAAACTAATAAGGGAAGCGCCTTATCAGAATATACATATATCCAAAATTTTAAGTGAATCGGATATTTTTATCATGAGTTATCGCGTTACGCACATACAGAACCGACGGGCACATAAGATCCCAGACTTTGATAGCCTGTGAGTTAAAAAACTATAAAATGTAGGATGTGGTATAGCTGTATATACACTATATGTCCAATGATGATCGGTCAGTTGGGATTTTAAACGTTTTGTTAAATATTTAAGGAAATGCTTGAGGAATTATCCTGAAACTTCACGTTTGCAAACAGAATAGTATAGGTTATATATTTTAGCGGTCAACAAATTGGAATATATATATATATACACTATATTGCCATTGATTATTGGAAACTTGCGATTTTAGACATTTTGTTAAATATCTAGAAAAATACATGAGGAATCATCTCGAAACTCTTAGTGTATAAATATAATAGTATGAGTCATACATCTCCGTCAAGATTTTTTCCCGAAACTCCATAGGGGACCGTCAACAAATTAAAAGAGAATGAATATCTTTTGAATAACCCTGTCAAAACTAATGTAGCAAAAGCGCTCAAACTCTAGATTCTGATTGAATGCATTATTGTAATACACTGTGTTTATTTTTATGCAAATAGCATGCATACTCGCAGAGTAATTAAGGTTTTTATAAAAATGGTCCCAAATTTTTCCAAGTTTTTTCCTTACAACTTTCAGAGTTTTTAATATAAAATAATATTTTTTTTCATAAAATATGACAAACAACATTGCACAAAATATCATGTTATCAGAATTAAAAAATAATAAAAATTTTAGGAAAAATAAGAAGGTTTACTAAATAATTTTTTACTGCGCATGCGTCAAAGATATCAAAATTTCATTTGCATATTATGTTAGCTAAATGTATAGAGCAACTTTTGCAAAAGTCATAAAATCATAGCTTGAAAATTCTGAAAGTAATCGTCTATAGAAAAAGGACAAAATCCGTTGTTTCCAAAATGAAACAAAAAAATGAGGGATTTTATCCAAATGTAGTAGTACATCCCGTATTGTGTATTCCATATATTGACACTAATCAATGAATATATGGATACAACCCCTCTTGTTTTTGCTTCATTTTGAGAATAACGGATTTTCAACTTATTCAATTGACGATTATTTTCAGAATTTTCAAGTTATGATTTTGTGACTTTCACAAAAGTTGTTCTATGCATTTAGCTAACATAATATGCAAATGGAATTTTGATATCATTGACGCATGCGCAGTAAAAAATTATTTAGTAAACCAACTCATTTTGTATACAATTTTCATTATTTTTTAATTCCGATTACAGAGTACTGTGTGCAATGTTGTTTGTCATATTTTCTGAAAAAAATATTATTTTATATTAAGAACTCTGAAAATTATAAGGAAAAAACTTGGAAAAATTTGGGACCATTTTTATAAAAACCTTCATTACTCTGCGAGTATGCATGGTATTTGCATAAAAATAAAAACAGTGTATTACAATAATGCATACAATCATAATCTAGAGTTTGAGCGCTTTTGCTATATTAGTTTTGACAGGGTTGTTCAAAAGATATTCATTCTTTTTTAATTTGTTGACGGTCCCCTATGGAGTTTCGGGAAAAAATCTTGACGGAGATGTATGACTCATACTATTATATTTATACACTAAGAGTTTCGAGATGATTCCTCATATATTTTTCTAGATATTTAACAAAATGTCTAAAATCGCAAGTGTCCAATAATCAATGGCAATATAGTGTATTTCTACAATGTAGTTTTCCGTTACCACTTAATAGGATTTCCATTAAGAGTTGCAAAACGTTTCATCATGAATATTATATGTGGTATTTTTATAATATTTTAACTGTTAATTTTGCTATTATGTTTAATTCATTGTCTTGATATATGGTATATTAAATGTCATAATCAATATTCATTATTTATTATTTTTTAATATTAAAGTAATACATTGAAATTATCATTATTTATTATTTTTTAATATTAAAGTAATACATTGAAATTATCATTATTTATTATTTTTTTATATTAAATAAATACATTGAAATTATGATCCGTTAAGCCTATGTGAAATGTAGTAACAATGTGAGCATTGTGCTGAGATGTTAATTGGATAAGTTTGTGGATTATTATGTACGGTGATTTTTTCATTTTTAAATGAGTCGATTTTGTGATTTTGCATTTATTGTACTGTGAGTACTATGATTCTTTTTATATGTGGTATGGGTGGGTAGTATTATGGTCGTGTATTGTTTCCTTTTGGAGGTTTGAGTATTGCTTTAAAGCTTTGTACATATTGTATCTATTTTCATTTTATAGTTGTATTATTCTAGATCCTTTTCTTTAGTAAATTATATTAGTCAAGATACTCGATTATTTAACTGTAATTTTTCTATTTTTATCTTTTTATTATATTTGTATTTTCTCTTATATTATGGCAGTACTTAGTAAAAATCTCGATCCTGGCAAGATACACAATGCTTCTTTGCAGTGTAGTGCCCGGTACAGGAGCAATAATAGGGTTACTCCTGGACCGTCATCCAGTTTCCATATACATGCTCCTCCTCCTCAATTATATTTTCAGAAATGTTCTGATATCCGATGTAAAACTTGTCCATTTGCTTCTCAGTCACAAATCGTATCAGATCCTCATATTTCTATTTTTTGTAAGACTTTTAATGTAATTTATAGTATAAAGTGTAACATTTGCAATTTGAAATATATTGGTGAAACTTCTGGTCCTCTTCATATACGCATGAATCAACATCGGTCAGATTCTGATAAAAATTTAGCAAAAAATAAACAGTCTACAGCTGAAATACAGCATTTTCATAAACATAAATTTAAAAATACTACTATTGAAATAATACAAATTCAGAAAAATAAATCTGAGCGTCTCTATTTAGAGTCTTCATATATGAAATATTATAATACAATTTATCCTTATGGTCTTAATAGTGAGGTTTTTAAAAGATCTGTTAAAGTTTTTTCATCTATAAATGATACTACAGATTATTCTCCCATTTATCATAGTTTAAATCATCTTATAAATCCTAAAACTACACGTAACAAAAGAGGTAAAGGTTCATCTTCTAGTATTACTCCTAAAAACATTATAATTCAACAAATTAATAATCTGCATCGTAATTATTTAAAAAATTACAATTGGTTTCTAATACGTAAATATATTTTTGGAATAAAAAAGAAACATATAGTACAATATTTAAATATTTTTCTCAGCAAAACTTACTCTAAACATTTTTCAGATGTTTTTTATGATTTCATTATGACTCGTGTCAACCTTTACAATATAAATTTACTAAAAAAACCTAAAAATCTACAAACTAATACTCAAATGGTAATTACTTTTTCTAATCCAATATTTAATAAAATCAATATTAATTCCATATTAAATGATAAAAACTGTCAATTTCCTATTAATAATATTCATATTTCTAAAACCTTTAAGTATCCCATATCTATCGGCAGAATGATTTTTAACTATAATTCTTTCGCTAAATCTTCTTTTGATGCTAGTACTTTACCCTGTAAATACAATGACCCCTCTCTACAAAAATATATAAATAAAGATCATGGACATATTATTACTGGTAATCTTAATCTTGTAGATGATTTACAACTTAGAAGAATTATGGGTTATGGGACCAAGTACAGAATTCCATCCAAATTAAACATTAAATCTATCATAAAACAATTTACATATGATATAGATATATTTATTTATAAACTTGCAATTTATTATAATAAACCCATTGAATATTTTAATCAATGGAAAATATTAGTTATCGATAAATTAACCAGGTCCTTAAAATATAATATTTCACACATATAATATGTAAATACACAGCATCTGTTTAAGCAAATCAATAAATTACAACAAAATTTTGTAATAACTTATGTTGATAAATCTCCTAATAATTATGCCATTATTTGTAAATCTTATTATCACCAACTGCTTAAATCTAGTATATCTAATAATAACACATTCCAAAAAATTAATGATAACTTACTTGCCAATAATCGTAAAATTAAAGGATTCTATAAATTATTAGACATTAACCCTACTAACTTTAAATATCCATATCTAGTCCTTATACCCAAATTTCATAAGCATCCTGTTAAATTCAGAACTGTTACAATTGGTTGCAATACCTATAATAATGCTGCTAACAAACTTCTATTAGTAATTCTTAATCAAATATATAATATTACAAAAAAAAAGTGATAATACGCATTGCATAAAAAATAGTTATGAACTGGTCCATATTATGAAAAATCTTAAATGTATAAAAAATATCACTACCTATGATTTTAAAGATTTATTTAATAATATTGATTTATCGGATTTACATAATATCATAAATGAGCTTTTTAAAAAATATCAACACGAGTTGGATATATCACATAATATTGATTCTGATTACTTTCATACCTTAACTAATTTCATTATCTATAATAATTTTATCATGCATGATAACAATATATATATTCAAAATGTTGGTATACCACAAGGTGGTAGTACATCTAGTGTTTTATCTGACTTATACTTATATTACTATGAACGTCATTATTTAAATAATACAATACATTTATATCGATATATAGATGATGTAATTTTAATTGATACTGATAACACCTGTTTATCTCAATTCCCTGTTGATTATCCTTCTAATCTAGAACTTTCAAAAAACCTACATTTTAATAATACAATCAATTTCTTAGATATTAAAATTATATTAAAAGAGAACAAATTTATAACTGATATTTATGACAAAAGGAAAGAATTTAATTTTAAAGTTAATACCTTTACTAATTTTAAATCATGTCTTCATAATTCTGTTTATCGTAATATAATACTTAACCATTTATATAGAATAAAATGTCTATGTTCTTCCCATTTAATTAATACTAATATTAAAAAGCTTGTATATGATGCTATAAATAATGGTTATCCTAAAAAATTCATATATTCTTTAATTTATAATTAGATATTACATGATCTTATAATTAATTCTTTGCGTAAAAAATGTATAAAAAAATTATAAAACATAAAAATAATAATAAAAAATTAAAAATGTTAAAAAGTAATAAATATATATATATATATAGGTTGGTTGGGTGGGTAGATGTTAGAGTAAGGAGGAGGGTGGTGTTGTCTGGATAATAACGCAAAGGTTAATTATTTATTTAAAAAAAAAAAAATGAGAGTGGGTTATTTATTTTAACATAATTTTAAAACTGTTTAATTTACACCAATATATGGATATTTGTCAAGTTATATCTATAATTAAATAGCTATATTTTAATTATCAAATTATTTTTAATGTTATTGATATAATTTTTGGTATTATTATTAATATTATTACTATTATTATTTTTTTAATTTTTATTATCCTATATTAAGATAATGAGTTTTTACTATGTAAAGTCACAATAAATGTTACTGATTAAAGTAACAATAATGTATTTTAAGTTATATGTTAATATGAATGTTATCTCTTAATTCTAATTTTAATCATTTTATTAATTTAATTTTATGTTAATATCGATTATTAATTATTTTTCCGGTTCAATTCTATTTCCATTCTGCTTTATCTTTTTGTTTGTTATGGATAACTATTATTTTTACTTACTTTCAACTCCTTTTTGTAAAATATCTTTGTTCCTTGTTTAATAATTTGGTTTTTGTGTGATGGTAGTCCCAAATTCGTATTGTTTTGCTTTTTCATGGCAAATACGAAGATGAAACCACACACTCCATTTGTAGTTCCAAAGTATTTGGGACCTGAAGATTCTGCTTTGGTTCTACAAATTTCATTTGTATTCATATTATTCTTTTTTCCTTCCATGTTCAATGTACTATAAGTTATTAAATTCAATGGTTAATTTCAAATGGTTAATATTGTTTACTATAATTCAATTTAATTCTTTTATTGATAAAATCCATTGGTGAATCTTGTCTACTTTTAATGGTATTATATATATATATATATATATATATATATATATATATATATATATATATATATATAAATACACACACACACACACACATATATATATATATCTTTTGGATAACCTTGTAAAAACTAATGTAGAAAAAGCATTCAAACTGTAGAGCATGATTACAAGGTTTATTGGAAGTAAACTCTTTTCATTTTTGTGAGGATAGCATCATGTACACTTGTAGAGAAATTAAGGTTTTTTATAAAACCAGTACCAAATTTCAGGGCATTATGTTCAATAATGTTTTTTCATAATTTCTAAAAAGAACACATTTTTATAATAAAAACTCTGCAAATTATAAGCAAAAAGCTTGGCAAAATTTGAGACTGTTTCTATAAAAAAAACATTTCTTTATTAATATAATGCTATCCTCACAAAAATGAACACATCATGTTTTTGAAGTTTGAAAGCTTTTGCTACGTTAGTTTCTGCAGTGTTATCTTAAAGGTATTTGTTCTTTTTCTGTTGTTGACGGTCCCTTATATAAGGGTTATTAAAAAAAATATATCTTCGTGGAAATATATGACCTTTACTTGTCTGTTTACATACCTGGATTTTCAGACTAATTCCTTAAGTATTTTTTTCCATTAACAAAACGTCTAAAATCGCAAGTGACCGATCACCATTGGTCATGTAGTGTACTGGAAAAGTATGAATATGTATAACATAAATGAATACAAGTTCAACAAAATTTCTGTCGTGGTGGCCTATGGACACAAGTGGATTTCGAAGTTAAGTTGTCATTTCCCCAACAAAAAGTAAAATATGATTAGAGATAAACTCATTCAACAACTTTATTTGGCCGCTTTTGAAGAGTTTTTAACTACATTTATCTGTAAGAACTGGTTTTATTACAATCCACTTAAGGGAAATTCGGTTCAAAATGCACATTTTTACAGCATTTTTTGAAGTATATCCTGATATTACGAAAAAAATTGACCATAACGGAACATTATACAGCTCCTAAGTAATAGAAAGTACCAATTTAAAAAGTTTGAGAGCAAAACTAATTTAAAAATGAGTTAGAAAATAAGAAGTTTGTTATGAATATATCCTCAATACTTCAATCACGATCGCTTTGGGAAATTCTTTTCACAATGCCCACATTGAAAGCATATATATTTTTTAATATATTCTGTCTTTATGAAAAAATTAAACAAAACAGCTTCTATATAGCTCCTAAATAAGAGAAACTGTCAATTGCATATGAATTTGCGAGCTAAAATGAATTCAAAATAAGTAAGAAGATTCAGAATTTGTTATTTTTATATATTCCCAATTCTGCTATCTCGATCGCTTCGAGAAGTTCTGTTCAAAAGGCCAACTTTGACAGCACTTTTAAAAGTATATTCTGCCATTATCAAAAAACTGGCCAATACGGCGCATTATATAGTTCCTAAGTAAGAGAACCTGCCAGATGGATGCGTTTAACGGCAAAAATGATTTAAAAAATGAGTCAGAATATAAGCAATTTGGAAGTGAGTACTCTCTTGATACGATTTTCTCTTTAACTTCTACTTATATTTCATTTGTTTGTGCGATAAGAATTGATCCTATCAAAAACTTGTCAATATAAAAGTTGTAGATATTATTAAGAAGATGTACAATAAATTTAATCGGATTTGATATCATAAGAACTGAAAAATTTATGGATTTTTTTCTTCTTCTTTTCCCCCCTTTTTTGCGACAAGAGTCGCTCTTATCAAAAGCTCTTCAGTACAAAAGTTTCAGATAATATTAAGTAAAATAAATTTAATTGGACTTGATACCATAATAACTGACGAAGTTATGAATTTTTTTCTCCTAATAATCCTATTTTTTTCGCCCTTTGAGCCTATTTTTAATTTTATCAAAAATTTGTCAAGCATAAATTTTTGATCCATTTTTTTAGAAGTAATACAAACTTCAAACTGATTCGATATCTATTTTAAATAAGATGTTATGGGGATTTTTCGGTTTTCATACCCCCCCCCGCCCCCTATTTTGACCCCTTGGTCCGATTTTGTCTGTTAATAAACTTAACCGAGATTTTATGTTTCTTGATTTTATGTATCAGTTTGGAAGAGATAATAAGCAGAATTGTAGAAGTTATCGTATCTATAAAAAATTGATATAGATATATTAAGTTTTTTACTGATGGTAGTTTTGGTGTCTAAGGTTCATAATCAGTGTAGATCTGCAGAAATTTTTAAGAAATTCCAGCATAGTTTAGACCGCAATAGATAGTATTCTGTTGCGGTCCATACGAATCCATACGAAATCTACCTAAAAATACATGAAGGCTAAATAATACAAAATATTGCTATTCTGTGAAACTATTTTTATGGTTTCTTTCATCTGAAGAAATCTAATTTGTCTCAGTCCAGTGTCTGTCTGTCCGTCAGAGTCCGCACACAAAAACTGCGTGAGTCAGAGACTTCAAATTTTGTGCATTTACAGCTGAATATCTCGTGTCACTCGACAAATTATAAGATTTCGAAAACATCTATTATTTTAATTAAATTAAATTTTTCAATGCCATAAATTTATTTTTGCGATTTTGATTTTAAAAAAAAATATATTAATTTCAACGTTTTGCATGCAGACATTATACCTTGGTAATAAAGCATCTTGCTAATAAACAGAAGATTCCTAGTTCGAGCCCTGGTACTAGAAGTTGAAGTAGTTTCATATTATGATGGATTTAATTAAATGAAATTTCGTACTTTGCAAGTTTAAGGATTTGTACTATTAGGGTTTCATGCATCTAACATTCATAATATCTTTTGGAATTCAATTTTCTTTCTGTTTTAAAAAACTGTTGATTCATTGATGATTCAGAGTTTTAAATTTCGCTTAAATTTTTTTTTCGTTTTTAGAAATTTAAAATTTTATTTTTATTTCCGCTAATTTTTTTTCAAATTTTTAAAAAAATTGGAATTTTGGAATTTTATTTGAACAAATTTTATTTGATTAAAATAAATAACTTCCTTTTATAAATATTTTATAATTAAATTTACTTATGCTACCATATTTGTGATAATTTAATAATTGTGAGTCAAAAGTTTGTATTTATTAAATAAAAAATAAGTTTTTTTTTTTTTTTGAAAGAAATATTAAACGAAACCCTCTGTACGATCTGCGATCACACTTACCTACTTTTTTTAATTTTATCATCATCTTTTTTTTTTCTCTTTAAGAATTTAATTCGATATTGACAATAAAAGTACTGCATATTTAAATTTCATTTGACATTTCATAAAACTAAATTCAGCGTAATGATAAGCGTTCCTACTACAATGTAACAAAAACAAAACTATTGTTCAAAGTTTAAAATTGGCATTGTGCTAAGCGCGCTTCGAAAGGAGGTCATTAATTTATTAATGAGTTACGAAAGCTTTCACACTATACCCCATACGATATACAAAGAATTTTTTTTTTTCAAGTAACTTATTATCCCCTCTATATTTTTCCTAAATATACTTGTGAATGTTTAATAATGTGTAAATATACGAGTCAATAGCCTTTATTACTTTCTCCAATTGGAACTTTTTACATTCCATAGCTTACAAGTAAAATGGCTGTAACAGACACAGGAGTAATCTGATAATAGTTCCGTTTTACTTTTTAAATGCGAGACCCTAAAAAGCACTGAAAAATCGGCATCGATGGGTTTGTTTTTCTCTCGATTGCAAAGTAATAATAAATCAAAAGCAGCAATTTGAATTAGAATCATGAATTAGGACTGTTTACTAACTGTTTCTTACCTGCGACCGACCCATTCCCGTGAGTTCGGATCGGGTTGACCTTTTTTTCTGTTGTGGATCGGTTTGACCTTTTTTTCTGTTGTGGATCGGGTTGACTGATTTCTTTTTGCTGTAGATTGGGTTGACTTTTATTGGGTCAAATCTAATTCGGTCAAACTGATCTAATTCGAATTAAATCTGATTCGGCTTCGGATTTTGAATCTTGCAGGTCGACTTCGGTTTGACGTGATTTTGATTTTTTAGAATGATATTCGATAATTTTTCCGATTAAAATCTATATTACAATAAAACCTCCAAAGAAATTCTCGGAAAGCGGACTGCTATGTTTTCAATTACTTTTTTCAATTACTAACTAATGTTCCTAAACTTACACATTTGAATGGCACTTCACAATGCACACTCATGTAATATTGATACGTGTGCATAAATAGCACGAAACATGTATTTTTGTTAGTATCAAAGCCGAAATTTTAATTATCTATGATCACATTTCTTTTAAATACATTTTTGTTTCCCATGCAGTACATTGAATATATACTTATTCATATTTAAATAGGCATTTATTTTCATCTGAAGCATAGTTCTGCTGAAACACTTTTTTTGTGGAAATTCTAGCAACCTGACTCGTTCATGGCACCAGTACTGAAGGAAAATAAAATACGTCTTATTTAATTAGAGCATTTTTGATACTGTGTACTTGAAGAAATATTCTTTTAAAAAGGTTGTGTCAAATTTTTGTAATGAACGTCCGATTTATTTCCGTTGAAAAAAGTATTTTAATTATTACTACTCAATATGTAAACATTTGTTTCAACTGTAATACTGATAGCGTAACTAAAATCGCATTTACACCTATCACCATTCATAAACGGCAGTATACCCACTTTTTTTTTAGAGAAGACTTCAATATGAATTTATTATGTTCTACAAAAATTCCTTAGAATATAATCTAATATATTTCAGTAAGGAAAATAAATAACACACTTTGAAATGTATTTTTAAGCCCTTCACATCCATAGATAGCTATTTAAACTACGTAATATAATAAAATTTTGTTAAGCTTCAAAGGGTCATCTTCGAAAATCGAAAATAATTTTTTCTTAATGTTTTATGGTAGAAAATTCATTTCAGTAAGAATATTTTTATTATTATTATTTTCATTAGAAATAAAAATTCTAAATTAAAATTTCGAACTTTGATTTAGTGCTGTTTAAACAATATTTTAAAGTCCTCCTCCCCTTATTGCGCACATTGTTTTAAAAATTTGATATCTCAGAATTATCGATCGACTTCAAGCTACTCGAAGAGTAATTGAACAGTATTTAAATTTCTTAATTTTGAGTAAAAAATGACTCTGCTATTATAAAAAAAGTAGTAAATTTGAAAACACGACTAAAAGGGTTTAAAAATGGAATGGAATATTTAATTTTTCCATAAATGTGTTACACCTTAAATTATAAATGATTGCTTAATTTATAAGTGATCATGTACACACACCTCTCTTGGTCAGTAATGTGCAAAAATTTGTTTTAAATCGCGAAATTTCGCAGATATTATGATATTTCCTTTATTTTATTATTATTATTATTTTTTTTTATCAAAGATTGGAAACCATTATTCGATTTCACTATTTATGAATGTCAATACCTGAAGATATCTTCAGTTTAAGATTGCAAATCAATTGACCAATGGTCCAGATGGTAGACATTTTAGTGTGTGCGTATGAGGGGGGAGGGTTGCTGTAGATAGATAACTTTATCAACATTTCACTAATTTTGAACTCTCTCCCCCCCCCCTTCCCTCCTCTTCATATCATACGTTAGCATTCGTCGAACACTGCTCCACCCCAACCACCTGATGAAACAGTTAACATTAAAATGTTATTTTTATCTTCTTTCTTTTTTTTTCCTATGTTTGCAATAATATACAGATATAGCAATTCAGATATGAATTCAGTCCTTTACGGTTTCAATTCATATGAAGAGATGGAGTAAATTAAATATCAATATTACAAATGAAATAAATTTATTTCACATAACATACAAATCAATTGAGCAATGTTGCCAGAAAGTAGCCTCTTTGGTGGGTGGGTAATGCTGTAGATACATAACTTTATCAACATTTTACTAATTTTGATTTTCCCCTCCCCCTCCTTTTCATATCATACGTCAGTGCCCGACCCCAACCTCTTGATGAAATAGTTGACAGTGTTAAAATATTAGTTTTGTTTTCTTTCTTCCTTTTTTTTCTGTGTTTGCAATAATAGACAGATATGGAAATTCAAAAATTAGTTGCTTCCTATGCACATTTAATTCAGATGGAGAGATGGAGTCAATTAAATATTAATATCATAAATTAAATAAAATTATTTTAATAAAATTAAAAAAATATATAGTTAACTATTTGAAAGTATTAAATTATAGCTTATTGTTACATAATTTATTCAACACTATTGTTATCTTCTTGCTCTTGTTTCCTGCCTGGGAATAGTAAGAGCTGAACGTTTTATCGATAAAACAGTGGACAACATTCTTTCACTTTCTTTACTGGTAAACGAAAGTATCAGTTCAAACTTTAATGTATGTTTCAATAAATCTTAATTCAAAAAGGCAACATTTTGACATAAGTTTTAATTTATTTTAATCCGGAAATATATTATACTAGCAAATATTGTTCGTACTTAATTATCGCACTCAGTTCTCTTTTTTTTTTTTTTTTTTTTTTTTTTTTTTTTTTCCAAATGCAATAGATTTTTCAGAACAAGCCGTCAAAGTTGAGATTTTGAACCGCATTTCCCACAAAAGCAGAAAAACAGTCCAATGAAGAGAGTAAAAATCGTGATCATGTGATCAAAATCGCTTATAACTTGATAGGTAATTGAATTATCATAAAATGAAAAACTGAGGTCGATTCCAAATCTCTTCCATAGACAGTTCTTCCAATTTTATATCTTTCCATTAAAAATTTAATTTCTAAACGTGTCAAAACATTTAGCACTTGTTGAGCAGAGCAGTTAAGAACAGCCTAAAATTATCATTTCAAAAATCTACGCTCGCCAACCTGCGTTTAGATTATGCACTCCATAATGTGTCTTGTTTTTAAAATATTGTCTGGTTATGCAAGATTGAATGATATATATCGCGAACGGGGATTACTTTCTGTAATCATCATGCTTTTCTGCTTGAATGGAGCATTTTTGTTACCATAGCCTCATCCAGCTGTCGTGATAGATCATGGCTGTTTTTGAGATTGAGAAGTAAAATAACTTATAAATTACACATTTGAAAATCAACTTGAATAAAATGGCTAGGTAAAAAATGTCGGTGCCTCTCACACTTTCTTAACGACACATGTGGATAACATTCTTCCTTTGGGTTCGAAGTCTAAAAACTCCCGTCTGCTTAGGAATAACATTCCGAATCATGGTATTGAAAAGCACAGTGTTTTCAAATTTTACTCTTATATTTCATCTTTTGATAAAATTTTAAGTATTTTCGGAATCAAGCATAGCTTATGCATGAATTCTTTTCTTTATTTCATTTACCATCATGCATATTTCCATGTTATAATTAAATTGCAAATTGTTTATTTTAATTAATAACTATATGCCATTCTCTAACTGCATTTATCGAATAGTAATTTGTATTTTTAAAAAAATCAAAAATATTTTGCGCTTGCATTTATTTCTATTTTTCGTTACATCAAGTGATAAAATCGCTAAACAGATTTGCTTGCTGCACTATGAAAATCTAAAAGTATGATGTAATTTTCATCATTAAAAACATTTTAAGTACAAAAATTTAATTACAGTTTTTATTTACCCTACACCCCACACTCTTAATATTCATGTGTAAATATATTATTCAAGTTAAATGTGTTTAGGAATATCAGTATTTGAAAAATTTAAATACTTATGACCTAATTTTAACCATTAACATTTTTAATGTATGATAATTTAATCACTTTAGGCATTCTTAATGTAACGGAATTTAATATTTCAGAATTTTACCTATGATGTAATTGTTCCCGCTAAATGCGTTTCGTGCTCAACAATTTAATAATTTTAACATTAACTTGCTTTTTTAATATTCACATGTAAATACAATTTATAAACAAAACTTCCCATATTTTCAGCTATATTTAACGATTGATCATTTTATTTTTTTAAGTTTTAATGCTGTTTTTATCAGTCATGTGTAAATATATTTTTGAGAGAAAGAGAGAAGAAATATAATTAATACTTTGCACTGTTTTAAAAATTCGCATCAATGTAAAAAATTACCTTTATTAAAAAAGAAAAAAAAACTTGTCTTGAAATAATGAAAATTAGAATAAAAAATTGAAACAAAAACCTTCAAAAACCAATAAAAAAAAAGAGAGAAAAAAAGTTGCTTGCACCCCACTTGCCTGAAAAGTATACCCCAAGGAAAAATTCTTAAATTCGCATTAAAATAGTTTTATACCTAACTTTTTTTTTTTTTTTACTGAACGCACTTGGCTTACGTTATGATTAAGAATCACATTAAACAATTCTCCGATTTAAAAGTTGTCTACTTAGCGTAAAAATTTGTCTATAACACTACCAATGTAGAATTTTTTTCAATATTTACTTATATTTGTAGACAATTCTACTACTACTACTAATACTAATAACAATAGCAATAACGTAAATAATAATACTAATACCAAATACATTACTTTTATTATATCATTGCAAGTAGAAAAGAAATCCACATGTTTAAAAGACAGAAATTGACTGAATTTATAAAAAAATAAGAAAAATAATTACAAAATTAATCAATTTTATATTGGCTAATCTTAAATCTTAAAACAAATATTATTTTTAACTCAAGTTTTTTAAATTTCTCCAATTATTGAGAAATTAAACTTTATTAAATACATAATCAGTAATATGGAATTAAGATAATGAAATCAATGAAGTAATTAATTATTAATATAGTTATTATTATTGTTATTATCATTCACGTGTTAAATATGCGTGATAAAGACATTTCTTAATTATTTAAGCAAAAATTGTTATAAATTCCTTTTAAATTGTCACAAAACTATACAAATTTCTAACTTGTATTTCAGACAAAGCATATAAAATACAAGCATTAACATTTAAATATAATATATGTAGTACATAAAGAAAATGATCATATTTGAAATGCAAACGAAACACTTTCTTTCTTGCTGAAAAAATAAAATGTCATGGAATTTTCCAGGAACTGTTAAGAAAGAGAGTCTTTCAGAAGTGTCATTTTGAGATAAATGGTTACCGGGAACATCTGTGACTGTGTTGGTAATTATCGGCCACCTGAGGGGTGAAACTTTTACTGAAAAAGAATCATAATGTCGGATTTCTCAAGCTCAGTATTTGCGTTGAATTTGTATCTACTTTTTTTACGATCATACCTATCATAGCTATTCGTTCGTAATAGCTGTCAACGAACAGCAGGAGATTTAAATGATCGTTCGGCGAAAAAAGCATGAATCGAGGATTAGAGGAAGAAAGATTAATCGTTCTTTTAAATAGTAGGTTTGCCTAGAGAGGACCTATTTCAACAGCCATTTTGATGCCTGGAAGAAGAAAAAGTAGCTTTTTATAACTTTCCTGCAAAGTTTAACGTGTTTATGCTTTCGGTTATTGTCTGGCCGTCTGTTCGCACTCCAACCCCAGTAAATATACTCGGATTGCCATGAAATTTTAGGAAATTACTTATGTATAACCTAGAACGATTCCTTTTGAAAATGAAGTTTCTAGCATGATTACTTTATTTACAGGGACAGTCAAAAAGTTAAAACACACTATTTAAAAAAAACAAATTTTAACTTATAAGGCAGCTAAGCTTTTTCAGTAATTGCCACAATTTTCCATAGAAACTTATTATATTTTATTCCTGTAACATCTCATAGATTTTTGAGATAATAGTTTTTCACCATGAGTTCATTTTTCACTATTATTTTCGTAAGGGTTTACGCATGATGTTGATTCTAAAAGATAGTGACATTCATTCAGTAGGTGAAAAAAGGGGTATTTTTCTGTAATCAAAGTGAAAGATATTATAGTATTGGAAGCATTGCAACTTAAGCTGTCAAGAATTTTTTCGATATTAAGAATTTTTTACGATAAAATATGAAAATAGCCAATTCTTGGATATTTATTTAATTTAGTCTTTTGCAAATACTCAGCTATATATTCCAAAAATAAATACCTACCCGGTGGGTAATAATCATTTTTCACTATCACTGTATCCAATCCAACAGGCCAAAAAGGTTGATTTTTTCTTCTTTTGAAAAATTTCCTTGAAATCAATAATTTATAGTGTTTGTTTAAAAAGTTCTTGGGAAAAAAAATCCAATCAAAAAAAAAAAAAAAAAAAAAAAATGCGTATGTAATGTTTTTTATTTTTTATTTTATTTTATTATTATTTTTTAAATATTTTTAACTTTTTTTTTTTTTTTTTTTTTGGCTACAATCAAACACTTTTGCAAAGTTTTTACGGAAATTACTATACGCGAAATTTTTCTAAGTCTCTTTTAAGAGGAGAAATTTATCAAATATGTTTAATTAAATTATTAAGTATTATAATATGTAATAAATATAATAATTATATTATTATATAATAATTATTAATATATTGCTTTAATTAAAATATCATTAATATATTTCTTTTCTTCATTGTAATGGACTTATCCTTGTGACAGTAAAACAAATAGCACCGTCCTGAATCATATTTCCCTTCTAAATTTACTACAGGAAAGAAAAATTTTTAGACACAAATTGAAAAGTGAGTTATTCAAGATATAATGTTACTTTAAACAGTTCCATGAAATCTTTAAAAAATATATTTATTGAGTTAGAATTTTATTTCTTTCCCTCGTCTGTGGTGGTTAAAAATATAATTTGCAATCAAAATCACATCCCAAAATTTCTCATAAAATTTTTATAAAAATTTAAATTATTATTATTATTATTATTATTATTTTAAGTGGGGTAGTTTAAAACTGAACTCTAAACAATATTTTTCGAATTTCAAAACTTTTTCATTTATTTAATGAAAAATATAGTTTACAGGACTTTTTTAATATTACTTTTTAAAATATAAATTTTAAAAGGAAGTAACTTATTTTTAAAAAATCATATAGTCAAAATATTTTTTTTTTTATTTCCCGAAACATAACTATTGTAATTTAGTCAAAAATACATGCTCTAAGATTGTGCTCTTTTATTATTATTATTATTATTATTATTATTATTATTATTATTTCTAACTTATACTAATTTGATGCTGATAAATACTTATGAATACAAATCCCATTTGTATTCATATTCATATTCATATTTTACTTCCATGTTTAATGTACTATAATTTATTAAATTCAATGGTTCATGTTCATATATTGTAATAATATTAATGGTTATATATATATATACATCTATTTGAAGTTATAACTATAAAATACATTGCTTTTTGATGGCATAATTTATCTTTCAGAAGGTTTGCTTCGTAAAAATCAAGGACAGAGAAAAAAGAATTAAAAGCCAATCCACATCATATAATCTTGAATGATGTCTATATATATGTATACACACAATAATATTCTTTAAAGGAATCTCAACTGTATTTTAATTAAAGCCTGAATTTTTTGTCGAAATTGAGTCGGTCCACATTGGGCCTCACCCGCACTGTTTTCCTTGATATTTGTACAGGCCGTGAACTGAGAAACTATGAAGAGACCGAGCCAGGCTCGGGCTGAACTTTTAATTTTGACACCGGGTCGAGTCGAAATAAATTTCTTTCGGGAATTTGAAATCGAATAGTGTTTTTCATTTTTGGTAAATAAAATATAACCTTTTTGAGATATAAGAGATTCTTGTCAAATGGTTGCAGATATTTCTTCCTTGCGGTCACTTGCGGAAATCTATTCAAAACGCTAACTTTCACAGTATTTTCATAAATTGATTGTATCAAAAAATGGATGTCGTTGTCGCCATTTGATTACATAGTTTATAAATAAAAATATCTGATGCATTTTCTAAAAAATAAAGAAAAAGAAATGAATTCAGAAATGTATTCGGAAACTAGCTCCTTTAGATTTGAGAATGAATTTGGATTTGAAATCTTTAATAAAATGATATAGAAATATTTTCTTAAATCTACTTTTATTATACAGCTTCAAAAGTTACGATGCTTTTAATTTTCTTTTATTCTAAACCTAATTAATTTTTTATTTGAATGTTAAAATTTTAAAAATTATGTAAAGGAAGAGAAGAGGATTTAAGATTCTTTTAAAAAATCTTAATTATACGATAAAAAACTGAATGTTTTAGAAATAGTAGAAATTGTGAAGGGGCCAGAACTTTCCGGCCCGGTTTTCATTGATTTGTGTGCGGGTCAGACCGAACTTTTGAGTTTTATAATGAGCTGGTCTGGGCCCGGTCCTGGAAATTCCAGCCCGTGCAGGCCTCTGATTGTTTAATATAGCCTTAATTTTTTGAAAGAATAATTCCCCTCGATAAACAATGTGAAGGGATTAACTTCCCCATTTCCCACCTTTATACTTTATCATTGAACCCCCAAAACTAATCAGAGATACGCCTTATCAAAAGAAAAAAATTATCTGAAATTCGAAGCAAATCCGATAATTCTGCATAAAAACTCATTTATGTAATTTGAAGGGGGCAATCCCTGATTTCTTCCTTAATGCTTAATCGTTAAACTTCCAAAACTATTCAAGGATTTGCCTTATCAGAAAGAACCCGTATCCAAAATTTGAAGAAAATCGGATAAATCTGCATAAAAACACATTTATGTAATTTAAGGACGAATATGAATCGTCTGTTCACCTTTATACTTAACCAAAGAACCTCCAAAATTATCAATGTACAGCCGTAACTCATATCCAAAATTTCAAGCTAATCGATTATTTCTGCATGGAAAATGCATTTGCCTAAATTAGGAGCGAACCCCTTTGTTCTTACCCTTTATACTCAACCAATGAACCCCGAAATTTATGGAGGTGCCTTATCAGAATGACCGTATATCCAACAATTTATGTCACAGTACAAGATATCCGACTACTTATACAGTTTCCAGCATTAGTTATGTGGCACAAATTGTCGGATATCTCGAAAACGTCTCATTTCCAATGGGCGATTACAATGAGTTTTTTAATCCTCACAATTATATCTTTTCAGCGATACCACTGTCGTTAAAATCGAGATTAAATTTTTTTGCGGTTCCCCTTTAAGGGGGCTCAGGGGTTGAAAACTTTTCAAAAAATCGATTTTTTTAATGATCTAATATATTATTCATTTAATTCTTAACTCAATGCAAAAAACCGCATAAAAATATTTGCATTTTTAACGGAGTTATAAGCATTTATGTATCAACACTTTCATAGCCGCATCCATATAATTTCAACTTTAAGTCGCTTTTTCTCAAAACTTGATTTTTGATGACTAACGCCAAGATTTAAAAAAAAACTATTTGATAGAATGGCTTTTTTTTTTTTTTTTTTTTCATGCATATAACATTATCTAGATTTCGAATTAATATATTTTAGATAGTTTAATATTTTGAGTATTTTTAATGGAAAAAAAGTTGTATTTTTTAGGGTTTTTTTAAATTTTCAACTTTCAGAGATTTTTTAATACTGTTTTTATTAAGTGATAGTTATATCCTTAATTTATAATCTAGATTCTGATGTTATATGCATGCAAAAAAAAAGCCATTTTATCAAATAGTTTAAAAAAAAAAAAAAATCTTGGTGTTATTCGTCAAAAATCAAGTTTTGAGAAAACACGACTTAAAGTTGAAATTATATGGATGCGGCTATGTATAAGTATTGATACATAAATGCTTATAACTCCGTTAAAAATGCTAATATTTTTATGCGGTTTTTTGCATTGAATTAAGAATTAATTTAATAATCAAACTATATCATAAAAAAATAATCGATTTTTTGAAAAATTTTCAACTCCTGAGCCCCTTTAAGTGGGCACTAGAGCTACGTGACATAAATTGTCGGATATCTTGAAAACGACTCATTTTCGACGGGTGGTTCTATTAAGTTTTTTACTGCTCACGATCAGATCTTTCCAACGATACCTCTTTCGTCAAAATCGGTGACTTACACTTCTTGCAGTTCCCTAGTTAGTAGAAGCAGTTTGCTACTTCATTTAAAATAAGCTTAGTTTCTAATTTCTAGCTTCCCAAGTCCTAAATAATTTTATATACATTCAGAATTGAATCTTGGAAATCTAACTTGTGTAATTTTGATAGTTATAAATGTAATAAATTAACCAATACGAATGAAAATGTATAACAGATAATAGGTAAGTATGTTAATAAAATTTAAAACACAAAACTATTTGTTATTTATATGCAATTGAAGTTTTAAGAAATAATACATTTTTAAAATATATTTCGATGCAAGTCATAAAATAGCATATTTATTTACATAAGAGCCTCCTTACTTTTGAGATTAATCTTCAGCTATTGAGAAAGAAAGTGAATTTAAGAAAACATATGCAAATATTCTTAGGTATCAATAATTAAAGTGTAAAAAAAGATGATTTAGAGCAAAAACAAGTACAGCATTACTGAAGTAACATCACGGTAACTAAATTAGATAATATCTAAATAATTGAAATCTTGAGCAAAATTCTAGTTCTACATTTAGTAAATTAGATATAATTTATTACAATCGTACCAATAGAATGCTTTTTTTTTTTTTTTTTTCTCATTGCAATGGCAAATATAATATGTTTGTTTGAGCTTATAAATAAATAATTCCACAGTAATTTAAAATTTCAAACAAATTTATTATAAATGTATGAGTTTGCTGACCGCGTCCATATAATTTAATAAGGAAATTTCTTCATTTATTATTTTCTCTTTTAAACTCGCCAAATGGGCATCAAGTAATCTGTACTTTGGTTTCCCAGTTGGAAATTGATGCCCGGCATCTATCATTCGCATTACAGCTTCATTTTCTCTCTTCTCCTGTTTAAGGAGCAGAACAAAGTTATAAATGTTTAAATGATGGCTGTGAGTTCTCTTGTTACTTACCCATCATACGTAGTATAGGGTAAGTCTTGCAATCGTTTTGAAAATCGAAATTTTTTTTTTTGACGGATTTACACGTTTTAGATAGTGGAGATTCCGAAAAACATTTTTAGAAAAAAAAATTTTGCCGTCCGTCTGTCTGTCTGTCTGTAAACGCTCTATCTCCCGAACAAATTCAGATAGAGACTTGAAATTTTGTATGTAGTTAGTATGTAAGAATGAGACGAAGCCTATTTAATATCAGCAACCTCGATTATCCGGAACTATTTTTTTCGGACCCTCGAAAAATTCGTTCTGATGAAAGGTACATAAAAGTTTTCGAATTTTTTTGTTTTAAAGAATGAACGTAAAAGGCAATAAAATAACACACATTTTGCATATAGAACGAAGTCGATCGGATTATTAGTTGCCGAGACATTTGTAATCTTGTTTTCCACATTCTTCGATTTTTCATGACCCTGTATTTCATTCAAATTTCAATTCAGAAGTATATTTTAATTGGAAATGAGACGCTTAATCCGACGCATTTAATTGTTAGTTAATAGAATAATTATTTTTGGAGTTATAAGGATGTTTCTTTTACGCAGTTCGGTACTACTTGAGTAGTTTGGCGTTTTATATAATTTGTCGAAATTGGTACATCAGCAATTCTTTAATAAAGCATTACTATGTATATTAACAATATTTAAATTTTGTTTATGAATTGCAATGCATTGTATAAATAGTTTTCACATGTTTTATTTTCATATACATATACATGATGGGTAAGTATTACGGTGGCCCCCAACGACTAGTTTATTTTGCTGTGCCAGCCTTCAACGTTGTTTGTCGTTCTTTCTCCTGTATTTTCGAAGTGATTCCACAAAGAACTAAAAATACATCAAGATTTATAATTCTAATTATTAAATGGGGAAAAAAAATATCTAATAAAAAAAAACAATTTAAAAAAATGCAATTTTTTTTTTTTTTTTTTTTTTTTTTTTTTTACCAAGAGTTGTTTTTGTCTATACTATTACATTCAAAGCTAAATGAAAGAAAGATATGAGGTAGTTTATTAAATAATTAATTTACATCAATTAAAAACAAGTGATCTAATTCAGATTTCTCGGTGTACAGAATGTAAATGCATTGCATTTTTTATTGAAAATCTAATATATGTGTTACATTTAATATATTTTACTATACTTCCAACTAACAGCAAAAAGCATTTATGATATACGATTTTCAGACAAATTGCATTTTTAAATATATTTCTTGCTATTTCAAGATGCAAAGCAGGCATAAAATTGCATAAAAATAAAGAAAAGCGCGTGAAATGGGAAAATGAGAAATAATTTAAAATAGTATTTTAATGCCTGCCTTTTAGATAAGATTATTTTTTCAAAAAAAAAAATATATATATATATATATATATAATTTTGTTGAAATGCTGCTTTATTTTTAGGAGAAATGGGGGAGAGAGAGAGAGAATCAACAGTAATACACTATATGGCCAAAGGTGACTGGCCACTTGCAATTTTAGACATTTTGTGTGTGTGTGAAAATAACTTTACCAGCGATAATTTAAATAACTGTATTTTAAATTCTCTTCAAAAATCGAAACCCAATATCTGCAACCGAAATCGTAAAAGTAAAAATACACATCGATCTCAGCTATCCAGTGCAAAAAGAATCGTATAAAAATATTGCAATGCAAGCGAGATATCATCCATTATTGGCATTTAAACTTATAATGTGGCGATAGTTTTGGGTTGACGGGATAACCTAGTAGTACCGCTTTATCTCCCCAACGAATTGATCTAGAGACTTGAAATTTTGTATGTACTTAGTATGCAACAATACAAAGAAGCCTATTTAATATCAATAACCTCGATTATCCGGAACTATTTTTTTCGTACTCTCGAAAAAATCGCTCTGATGGAAAGTATATAAAAATTTCCGATTTTTTTAATTTCAAGGTATGGTCGTAAAAGGTGATAAAATAGCAAAACTTTTGCACCAAGAACGTTATCGATCGGATCATTAGTTGTCGAGATATTTAGAATCGAAAAAGGAATCTCGCAGATATTACGTCGAATTTTTACGTCCCTGTATTTCATTCAAATTTCGATTCAAAGATATATTTGAATGTGAAATGAGACCCTTAACCCGACGCAGCAAATTGTTAGTTGATAGGATTGTTACTTTTTAAGAAAAAGCGTGGCAAATGTGGTGCGTGTTCTTTATTTTTTTTTTTAAATAATTTCAATTTTTTTTAAACACAATATATTTTTCATACCAAGCCTACAAAGTGGATGTTTTTGAGCACATTTCTCGACGAAAGCAGAAAAACCGGCCGGAAAGCAGGAGAAAAACGGGTGATGACGTGATCGAAATCGCTCATAATGTCTCTTATAATTATAATCGCTTAAGAATGCATAAATACATAAACCAAATAAAAGATTAGACACAAGTTCTATGAAAGAAAAATATAAAGCGTCACTGACGGACAGACGGCATTCAATCTTATAATTTGGCGATAGTTTTTGGGTCGACGGGATAATCTACTGTATCTCACGAACAAATTGAGATAGAGACTTCAAATTTTGTATGGACTTACTATGTGCGAGTACAAACAAGCCCCGATTATCCGGATAATATTCAGTGACCTCGATTATTCGGAATTATTTTTTTCGTACCCTCTAAAAACCCGTTCTCATAAAAAGTACATAAATTTTTTTTGATTTTTTTAATTTCAAGGGGACGTTAAAGGCCTTAAAATGGCAAAAATTTGACAACAAGAACCGAGTCCATCGGATTATTAGTTGTCGAGTTATTTGCAATCGAAAAACAGGTTACGTCAATATTACGGAGAATTTTCCTGGCTCTGTATATCATTCAATTTTCGATTCAAAGATATATTTGAATGCGAAATGAGACGCTTAATCCGACGCCGCAAATTGTTATTTCATAGGATTGTTAATTTTGGAGTTATAAGGATGCTTCGTTTAAACAATTCGTCCCTCCCGGAATAAATGTGACTGATTATATTAAATCGCCAATTATAGTGCCAATTAATGTGATATAAATTTATTATAGTGTTACAATGCCGTACAGCGCGGGGCATGAGGGGGGGAGGGGCAATCGCCCCGGATTTTCACGAATTTTTGAGAATTTTGGATTTTAATATCTCTGAAATTTTTAGATATGGAGATTTTTTTTAAATTTAGGAATGGATAAGGAATAATTTCCTAATTGGGAATTTTGCCATACGTGGGAATACGTATAAAAAATTAATTTTCGTATTTTTTCAAATAGACCCCCCATGGAGTTACAACTTATCAAAAAATTCACCTTTTTTGATAATTTTTTGCAGCTGGAAGCATGAGTGTAGGGGCAATATTTAAGGAGATAGCCTATTGTTTCGATATTTATGATTCACCCTGTATATACTGTAATTAGATATTTAAAATTTCCTTAATTTTTTAAATGTTGAACAGAAAACTTGTTTTTATTTTCCTGTTTTCTTTCTGGAAAAAATAAATTAAAATTAAATGATTATGGGTGAAAACGAAAATTATTAAGAAGGTTAATTAAGAAGGTAGATTTTGTATAGAATACTACCTATTGCGATCGTTCTTATGTTACAAATTCTGCATTTTTTTTTTTTTTTTTTTTTTTTTTGCAAATCTACACTGATTATGACCCCTAGACCCCAAAACTTCAATTAGTAGAAAACTTCATTAATCTATCTAGCTATATGTATGTATGCATATAAATATAGAGAAAGGGTGAGTCGTAATTAGCAAAACAGGCTAGCTCCTTTAATATCGCCTCTAGGCACTTACTTCCAGTAACAAAGTTTCATAAAAAAGGCGGCAAAATGTGACGACATTAATTGCAGCTCCATTTTTTTTTTGGGGGGGGGGTGTCTATTTGATTTTAAATTATTATGCGGCCCCGTAAGACAAAATTCCCGTATTATGGGAAATTGTTCCTTATACGTTCCTGAATTGATCAAAAAAATTTTGATCTTTATAGCTAAATGTCTGACAGAGATATTAAAATCCAAAGTTGCTGTGACTTACAAGAACTGAAGAATATTTCAAAATATGCTGCCAAAGTGGGCGTTTTGAACAGAATTTCTGCAAGCGATCATGATTGAAGAATATAGAATGTATTCAAATAACAAATTGCCTAGTTTCTAACTCATTTTTATTTCGAATTTGTTCTCAAATGCGTATTGGTCGATGGTTGGATAAATCCAGAATATATTTCAAAATATGCTGTCAAACTGAGGATTTTGAGCCGAATTACGCATAAGATGATTCTAATAAAACCAGCTCTGACAAAAAATAAATAAAAGAAAAGAAAATAAAAGAAAATAAAAGAAAATAAAAACAAACAAAAGAAAAATTCTTTAAAAGCGGCCAAATAAACTTGTTAAAACTCGGTTTACCTCTATCATATTTTATTTTTTATTGTTGAAATGAGCACTTAACTTCAAAATCAATCTGCGCCTGTAGGCCAAGCTGGCAGGAATTTTTAAAAATTTGGTATGCTAGTTTCTTTTAAGGATGAAATCTTTTAGTCACGAATAGAGATGGGAATGCTCGGAAAAAACCCGGAAAAATTGGGAAAAAAACCGTTTTTTTTTTTCGCTTTTTTTTTTTTTTCTTTTTTTTCTTCCGAAGGCTTATTTTTTAATTTTTCCGAACGGGAAAAATTGAAATTTCATTTATGAAATAATATAGTGAATATTTTGTAATAGCTACATTCTCATACTTTTTATTTTACTTATTTTTATGTTGAGTGTTTCATATGAAAATTTTAATGTGGGTAATCTGATCTCTGAGCAGAAATCTGATTGAGAAAACTTGAAAGGATCCTTCACATTTTTTTCTTGCTTGAAACACAAGACCCTTTGCAAAATTTCTCTTGAAAATAGACATTTCAGAAAAAGTTTAATCAACAAACTGAATCTTTTGCAAGTGCAGTGATTGAAGAAAAAAAAAATCTCATGTCATACAGCAGCTGAATCTTATTAAGTTGCATATATGTATGTAAATAACCTTATTAAAAATGTCTAAATAGGAACCTAAATATAGTAATAATTTTTTATTCAAAAATTCTGAATATATTTTGTACAAGTATATACAAAAAAGTTCACAATTTCACAAAAACTTGATTACATGAAAAAAAATCTAGATATGTAATTAAATGCAACTTCTCTTTCTAAAAATTAATTCATGTGTAAAATTATTGCAATAATATGCCGATTAATGGAAATGATAAAATTAAAAATTCAACGTAAAATTTTGAAATATGCATTTATTACTTTAATCTATCTTTTCAAGAAGTAAGTATTGAATTTGTCAAAAATTTGACTTCCAGTTTTTGGTGTATTTAAAAGTTTTAGAAGGTCCTGAACACGTTTTGATGATTTTTGGAAAATATCAGCCACTCTGTTAGTCTGTATATGACAAATTTTATGGGCACTCTATCTCAAGAACTTATGCACATAATTTCACAAAACTGTAGATTCAGTTACACCTTGATATAAACTCGAGATGTTTAGTTATTAGTGTATATCGCCAAACCGATGGTGCTGCTATGCTGCATTATTCATAATTTGTACAATAGTTCTATCTCAAACTAATGTATGTATTTTTATAAAATTTCAGATTAAGTTAATCTTTGACATAACTTCGTGCTCATTACTTTTTGGTGTAAATTGCTCAACAGATGACGCTGCTATGCTGCATTATTTAGAGTACCTGGACCTTGTTTGTAAGAGTAGCGTCATGAGATCAAGTACGCATGCTCAGTGGAAGAAAAATGGAGGATGGAAGAAAACGCGTGCAACCCTGAATTTTATGCTTGGCGCTTCCTCGCCCTTTGGTTATTTTTATCATTGCTATTATTATTATTTTAATGCGCGTTCTTACGAATCGGAAATAGATAAACAAAACAAATTTTCTTCTTTTTTAGAACGAGTCTCGAATATAGTAAATTTTGTTTATTTTCATTTTTGTCCCTATTGTGAAAAAAGTTGCACTGTGAAATTCATAGCTCATTTAATATTTATTTTAAATTTATTACTTAGAATTTAACAATAAATATTTATCTATTTAATTTATATTTTCTAAAATTATAGTGAATGAATTGAAACCATTTATAACATAAAATAATATTTATATATATTATATTGCATTATTTAGGACAATCGGTTTCACTTTAATCTTAAAAATTAAATTTTTATATATTTTGAAATAGGAAAACATGACTTTATAACTTATTTCTCAAAACATTTTAGTTTTTTACAATTCCACTTTTTTGCCTTTATAATTTTATTAATTAATTATTATTATTATTATTATTAGAGTAAAAAGATTCTCAAAAGTATTAATGTTTCCAAAACATAAATATTCCATAATGATCAATGAAGTCTTTTTGAGTTTTCAAAAACATTATCTGCTAATAATCTCAATGAAAGTTGTAAGAATATACAGGAAATATATTAAGGACAGAAATCAAATGACAGCTCATTTGACCTTGTCTATTTATTTTGTTATTATTATTATTATTTTGTTTGTTTGTTATTTGATTTATCCAATAAGGAATAATTTATAATTTATTGTTACAGCAGCTTTTAACAAAACTTTTAATAGATTAAAATATATGTGTATATTATATACATAACTAATTTTTTTTAATTAAAGCGCTTCATAGTTTGATATAGTTCAATGTTATTATTGTTATTAAAACATAAAAATAGAAACTATCTTGCAGTAGAGGATTAATTTTATAAAAATGAACCTGTAGTAAGTTATTTCTAGTAGTTAGATATTTTTATGCTATTAAATTACGACATGAAAATATTTTAAACGTAATTTTATTCGATGTTATTTCTAAATTAAAATCTAGGTTTCTTTTTAATTATTAAAATATAGCCCTTGGATTATGTTAAATATTAAAACTTAATTTCATTGAGAAAAATTGATGTAAAAATACATAATATTTTATTAACTAATATAATATATTATAAATAAATTAATTAATTAAATATTAAAACGTAATTATTTGGAAAGAATCGGTAAAAAAAAGAATAACTAATTAAAAAAAAAAAAAAAAAATCTGAAATAAGTTTATTTTGTAGCAAAATATAGTGATCCAATATTTTAAAACCTTAAATGTGCACATATAGAACAAACCATAAAATATAAAATTTTTGCTGAAAATTTTGAATTTAATTATTTTTCCTATTTTTCTCATTATGAGACCTATATATAGATTTAAAAAAAATAATAATAAAATAAATTTTAAAAAATTATAAAAATAGAAAATATCGTACAGTGAAAAGTTAATTTCATGAAAATGAATGCGTAATAAGTTATCTGTAGTAATTAGATATTTTTATAGTATTAAATTATTTTTTAAAAAATTAAAAAAAAAATCATAAAAATAGAAAAAATCCTTCAGTGAAAGGTTAATTTCATAAAAATGAATGCTGAAATAAGTTATCTCTAGTTATTAGATATTTTTAATTATTAAATTACGATTTAAAAATATTTAAAATGTAATTTTATTCGATGTTATTACATTAAAATTTATGTTTCTTTTTAATTATCAAAATATAGCTCTTGGATGATATTTAATATTAAAACTTAATTTCATTAAAAAAAAAATAAATCTAAAGAAATACAATATTTTATTAACTGATAATAAATTATTAATAAATAAATAATTAAATTAAATATTGAAACTTAGTTTTTTTTTCTTTTGAAAGAATTAATTAAAAAATAGAGTAACTTTTAATAAATCAATGAGGGGAAAAAAATAAAATGTTTCTTTTTAATTATCAAAATATAGCATTTGGATGATATTTAATATTAAAAGTTAGTTTTATTTAAAAAAACACAATCTAAGAAAATACATTTTATTAACTGGTAATAAATTATTCAAAAAAATAAGTGTAACTTATAATAAATCAATGAAGGAAAAAAAAAAAAAAAGAGAGAGAGAGAGAAATCCAGCTCGGGGATCGAACCCAAAAGGTTGGGGTTACGAGACCTGTATGCTAACCATTACACCAAACCATCTGCGAAAATGGTCAACGAAACGACTTTTTTGACCTGGAAACAAGTTCATAAAAGAATTTGGCATTTGGCGTTCTTGTATTCCTCGCCAAACCTATTTTGATTACTTATCACTTATGACGGAAAAAGGGGGAAAAAAATACTTGTGATGCGATTTCACCAAAACAACGCAAGGATATATATACAATTTAGTCATACCAATAAAAATAATTCAAATTATATGCATATACATAAAATATAACGAGAAAATGATGGGATATTTGGTCGTGCTGGCAGAATGAAAACGAAACTTACGGAAGAAAAAAAAATATTTTTGCATGAAAATTGCGAAATTCGTAGGCAAAATTACATTTATATCCATAATGTAAACATTTTTGAACATGAAAATTGATGTTACAAATAGAAAAAAGCATGGAAATATTATGAATGATGAAGATTTTAAAACCTTCTAATTTCATCCCATGTAAAGTCTATGGTAGCGCTGCAGTCGATCGCCTGCGGCGGTTGAAAACAGATTTTGTCCAATCAGAATTTATTGCCATCATGTCGCAACTCTTACCGAAGGATGTAGGAACACTAGCATTATTCATGTTTATCGCAATAGCTTTACCTCAAGGACGATTTTTTTTAAAAATCAAACTACAGCTTTAGACAGTTTCTGATATATATTAATGTTGTTTAGTTTTTGGTGTAAATTGCTCTATAGGTGGCACTACTATGCTGCATTTTTCAAGATTTCGTTATAGCTGATTAATTGAATGTTTTTTCAAGGTGTTGAATCTAAAATTGACCTCCATTTTGCCTCCATAATGTACAATAATGTTGCAAAAATATGGGCAGTTTGCATTAGAAAACTACAACTGTGATTAAAAAAAAAAAAAAAAAAACATTTTATTACAAATAACTATGTTCCAAATTATACTTTCCCTCTTGATTAAACTTTGAATTTTTGTAGTTTTCTAAAGCACAGTAGAAGTTTATCTCTGCATGTAACTGCTTTTGTTAATTCCTCAAATAGTGAGCATTTTCTATTTGTAGTGTTCTGTTTTCATAACTTTTGAGTTCCACTCTTAGAAATATAAAATTACCATGTGGAAACATTATTGAATATGATTTCTTACTCGAGAATAGAATACCAAATTTCAGGGTAAAAAGAAAAAAATTACATTTAATTAAACTTTAAAATATATATATATATATACATTTTTTTTCTGGTTTCAGTGAGTAAAAATCTAACAGTCAATAAATCCTACGCTGTTTTTTAGTTGCAGACCTGAGTAAGCCAAAGTAAAACTTAGTTTTGTTTGAATTTAGATTATAAAACTAAATCAAAACTTTTTTGAGGTGAGATTGGAAAGCTATACCAAAACTAAACATATTTTATAAAGGAAATAAAATTATAATTCTAAGAAAAAAAGTATTAGTGTAAAAATATATTTTTTTAAACAAACAATGGAATTTTTGAATACTGATATTCATAATAATGACAAAACTGCAATAATTTCTTTAAACTAGTATCATTTACTTAAAAACTATACTTATGTAAATGGAATGCATAATTTATTTCATTCCAAACTGCAGACATACTGGCTCAGATTTTTACATTAGGTCAATTGGTAGTTAAACATGTAACTGAAAAATCATTTCAACAGAGATATGATATAACAAACAATAGCGTTTAATAAAAATTCTTAGGCTGTGGAAAAAAAAACTAAACTTTTAAAAGCAGGCTTTGCTACTTTCTTTTTATTTTGTAATATAAAGTGAAAATAATTTTCATTTAATACATATAAATGGGAAAAAGTATTTATTATTTAGTATTCTCTAAGAAAATATAATTTATTTGGGAGAAACAGTCATGAAAAATCAAATTTTCCAATTTTTCCGTTTTTTTCCGAAAAAAAACGGTAAAAAACCAGTTTTTTTCCGCCACTTATATTTTTCCGGAAAATTTACATCTCTAGTCCCGAATCCAAACAGATTCGTTTACTAATGCTAAATGAGAAAAATGTGCAAAAGTATCTCGGTTACATTTCAATTTTTTTATATAATTTTGCAATGGATAGCAAAAATTGGCCTGTACAAGACATTTTTTTACTTCAATTTTGATTGCTGTTTTTTTTTAGAATGCTTTAATATTTGAAACTGGTTTCGAAGTATGCTCATTCAAATAAAATATCATTTAAGTAAATTAAAGTATACTCATTAAAAACATCTGTAAACAAAAACAAAAAAGTAAAAACGTCCTTTGTACAGATCGATCTCATCTATCCAGTGAAAAAAAAAAAGTTAAACACCGAAATGTAACCCAGATATCTGTATAAAATTTTTTTATAGCATTAGCATTAGCGAATGGGTCTTTTCGCTTGACTGAAGTAGCCTCTTAATGGCTTGGAAGGCGTAAAATCGTTTGGTAATCTTCGACAGAGGAATAAAATGAAAATAATTCTTTGAAAATGCAATAAAAGATGACTGTATAACAATACTTGTGAATTAACTCGCAGGGACTAGTTTATGGTTTTAATCATTTTTACCTTCTACCCATATATCCCATTTTTTCAGTATGTCTGTTAAATTGTATTCCTAGAAACTTTTCAAATTATCGGCACCTTATATTTATGATATATTAAAATATGGAGCATTTAGTTAACAGATACCCACATCCCCTCTACGGAGTTTTAATTAAAAAGGAACACAATGCATTTATTAACGCTAAAAAGAGAGAAACACTACAGTCACATTTTGTTTTCTTGAAGAGCTGTTTAAAATTCTATAATTCCACCAGGCTACAAAATGGATGCCCGGATACTCCTTACAAATTCACGCCAATGCGCTAATCCGGTTTAATCCAAAGGTGACAGCTACTTCGCACCCCGTCTGACAGTCCGGTACTCCCCTATCGACCCTCCCCCCGTGCAGTATGATGCGTCCCCGGTTTTTTTTTGGGGGGGGAGGGGGTGGGGGAGAGGGTGGTTATTTTAACTCGAGGAATTGCAGAGAATTTAACTTTTTTTTTAATTAGATGGAGTGATATTGTTTGTTATGCGTTTATAATTTCTCGATCAAATAACATCATCTGCAAGTCAATACGATCATTCATTTCAAAATTAGGATCGGTTTTTGAGAATCGTTTTGTCACATTTATTTTACATTTAAAACATGTTCTTTCTATTATACTAAATAATATCAAACTTATGAAATGTCTTCAAAATAAAATTAATCAGGATCATCAGTGTCTTCCTCAAGATCGTTAAAGCAGCCAAAATCTTTCTATTCATAATTTTGTATTCCAACTTAACTTTTGTAAACCAACTTAATTTTCAAAGAAATAACTGTATCGACTTGCGGATAGTGTATTAGACCCAAGAATTATGCAAGTTTAACCCCCCCCCCCTCCCTCCCTTCCGAAACATGGTAAAAGTTTTTTATTTATTTATTTTTTTTTGGTATGGGGGGGGGGGGCTAGGATATTCATTTCTAGCATTAAAACAAAGTTTTCCCCAAATATTTATAAATAGCCATCAGTTTCTGTATTTACTTTAATTTTTGGTCTATTTTATCTGTACTAATATGTCAGACAAATGGCGCCCTGTCATGGTGCACTCTGAAGTGACTACCTCATCTGTCTATATTTTGTAGGCATACTTTAGTATACTCAGTAAATATAAATAGCTATGGATTATTAGTACATATAATATACATTTATATCCGAATAACTTTTACAGATCAGATATAAATTCTTTGACTTCAACAATTCTTAAAAATAATTAAATTTTCATAATTACTTGGTATCAGATGAGTACATAGTCATATTTTGACTAAATTATTCAGTATATAATGATCACTCATTTTGGCTTTACTGATTATATGGAACAATAACCATTATGAGGGCTCCGTCATAAAAAGAATATAAATACTATAAAAACATCTCCCAAAACTAATATAACAAAAAGAAGAAATGTATTACAATTCCATAAAATGTTGCAGGGATGTAGTGGAGGGTATACGCTGTATACCTTCTGGATTTTTTAAAGAAGCACCATATACCCTCTGTTTCTCAAGAAAACTATAGTATGCATACTCTAGGGTATATTCTCTACTTAGAATGCATATCTTCCGTGATTTTCACGACTACACCCCTGACTATAACGGTATATACAAAATAATGTAAAAAAAAAGCATATAAAAAAAAGAATAAATTTAGCCTGAAAATTTTAATTATCATAACTGTAAATAAGATAGTGAGGAACAGTAGCAAAAAACTCATATTTCATTTTGCTAGGAAAAGGTTTTTATTATTATTATTATGGCACAACCAATTTCAAAATTTATATTGGCTGTTTGCAAATTTTGTTACAAATCACTAAATCACCATAATTCTATTTTCGCAACAAGTGTGTGACACATATTTATTCATTTTCAGTGCTTTATATCTATAATAATAGTATAAAAAAAAATTTCAAAATTCAGTATGGCAGAAATTTATGTATGACTAACTGTATCTTAACTTTTAAAATTTTAAATGTTGTGTGCACTTGGAGGGAAGGGCGAAAGGCGAAAATTTCTGTGGGGTCAAAGAGAAATAGATATTTTAATGATTCTTTCAAGAAAGTTATATTAGTAGGGGATATATCGCTCAGATCTAATAAATATCGCTTATTATCGAATAAAATATCGCTTTAGTTTAAATAGGGTAATTTCTTGGTCTGGTTAATAAGCAAGATATTTAGAAAAATGTAAATTTGTATTTAAATTAGGAGGGGAAAAAAACCGGCCTTCAAAACACTAAACTAGTAACGCAAAAGTAAGAGTGGAATTCGTTACTATGAAAACTAACACAGTAATTAAATACTGCAAATAAAGAACAAGCTAAACAAAAAGTATCTTTCTCATAATTAGCACTTATTATAGCGGAATCTCTTTTACAAGTGAAAATTTAGAACAATTCAATGCGTAACTTCAGCAATCCATGAGTTGATCATTATGAAACTGCTTTCATATCATAGAGATTCTTCATTATTCATACGAAGAAAATGTAAACAAACCTCATCGAATACTCAAGCAGGCCTGCGCATGAGAAGTTGCGCGGAGTTGATTGGCGCTATCGTGAAGTCCCGCCAAGCATTTTCTCACCACCTCGTACAGAGTGGTGAGATATTTCGCTTCCCGTTGACCGCACTTCTGCTTTTCTCTTTGTGAAATCTGAAAGATGCTAATAAAGCGATCACCGCCAAACACGGCATCTTTTCGCCAAAGATGTTAGATTCGAAACCATGCCGAGAGAAAAATGGGATGTAGCGTCTACTTATATTAGAAAGTCAATGGTTTGAAGCCCCGATTTCAACAAGGTTTAGTTCATTTAACTTGGTTATCGATTGGCTTAAGTTTTTAATTCCACCTTCCACCGTCAATGGTTGCATTGGTATTTCGGATTTTTTGCACAATTTCAACAGGGTTTAGCTTATTAAATTTTGTTTTTGATTGTGTTAAAGTTTTTAGTTCCATCACCAGTTGTTTCTTGCAATTCAGCTTGCAATTCTCATCAGATTTTCCTGTGCGTGTGCACAACCCTTACTATACTGTGTAGTAGGCAGGCTGACTGGTGTGGGAAGATCATTCGGAAAGAAGTTTGAAACCACTGAGCTCTATATATAATATTGAGTTATTGTTGAGCTCAGTGTTTGAAACATACTGCGTAGCATGATCACTGTACGCTACCGAAGGCAGTGGCGACCAATCCCAGAGGTTCATTTTAAGAGATTTATTATACATATATATGTATGTATATAAATCGAGGTTTTAATCTTTCATGGTTTTTCATTTTGGCTTTTTTTAAGTAATCTAGCTTTGATATGATCATAATTGTCACAGAAATGATTTCTTGTGAAGTTTTTTACTTTTATAATGGATTTTTTTTACAGTTTCTCAGATTTAAATCGTTATATCTCAAGAACCGTTAAAGATAAATGCTACAAGCTTAGAACATGTCTTTTTTTATTATTTTACTTTAATTTTGATTCAGCAAATTTGAAAATATGATTTTTTAAAAAGTAAATTACATCTTTTTTTTCAAATTTTTAGTTTAAATATTTTAAATATTTAAAAAAAAATTAGTATTTCTAAAAATGCTGGATCAAAATTAAAATTTAGATATTTTTTATTTAAGTGTAAAAAATTGAATGGGTTTGGTTATGGGTTTTGGTTATTTTAGAAGATTTAAATATATCTTATTGCACATTTTAATTAAATGTAAACAGGTGTTTCCCTAGTACCAAATTTTTCAATATCTTCTTATTCGACTTAATATCTTGAGGGTTTTTTTTTTTTTTTTTTTTTTTTTTTTTTTTTTTTTTTATTATTATTATTCTTAAAAGATAATCCCCCCAATCAAGAAAATTTTCTTTTAGAATTTGACTGAAATATTAAAGGTCATTTTATGTTATTAATTGTAAATCTGTGTTTCTCAAAGGAAAACTTTTTTTTTCTAAATATTACATATTTTTAATCCATTTTGTCTTTGCCAACTTTACATAATTTTTCTTTATAAGTTCAGATATGTTCATCATTGCTTGAATTTTGCATTCTACATGCATACTAACATGGCCTAGACTAGACTCACTAAGTCTCATGTAACAGCTGAGATAAGACTTAAAAATAGAAATTACTTACATGCAATAATTTGACACACTTAAATTACAAAAATGAGAGATTATTATATTAGATTTGTTCTTAAAAAAAAAAAAAAAAAAAAAAAAAAAAAAGGTTTAAACTATGCCAACCCAGTTAGTAACAGAATAAAATCATAATGCAAAATCCCCATTCCCAATGAAAGAATGCACATGAAAATCAAAGGCTAAACCCAATAAAAAAACTCTGCCAATTGTTAAACTGCCTAACAAAAAGAAATCAATGGAGAAAATTATTTAAGAATGTCATATTTGAGGCTTTCAGGAATGATGAAATATTTAGTAAATCTTAACTAATCAAGCAATTTAAATAATAAAAGTACATTTTTAGCTCAAGTCTGCCCTTCTGGTTATAAATGTTTTACAATTATTTTATATTTATTTATTTAAGCTTTTAAGAAAAGGGAAGAAAGAAAACTAATTTTTTTCTAATCAGTTAATTTTTAAAAAATTAGTTATTATGCCATGTAGATTTATAGCTGATACAAAAAGTTCGGTTGATTAAAAATATTTGTCATTTTAAAAATTTATTAATTCATCATTTTTCTACAACTTTTTTTGTAGCTTCTGCATAACTTCGATTTTGCATTTTTCAATGCGTAAAATAAAAGTAAAATAATAATAATAATAATAATAATAAATAAAAAAACAGCATGTTTTTTTTTTTTTTTAAACCATTGGTTTAAACCAAACAATCCTGTATTTAACTAAGCAGTAATATAAAATATACGTAATATTGGTTTTTATTATAATTATTAATATATTAATTATTTAATTAATATATTTTATTATAGTTTTATCATAATATGTAAACTTGATTTTTTTGTCAATTTAAACTTAGCTAAGGGGCCGTTCATAAATTATGTCACACTTGGAAGGGGGAGGGGGGTTGTAAAATTGTGACAAGGGGCTGGGAGGGGGTAAGAAGAAATGTGACATTACACATATTGGTCTAAATAATAATAAAAAAAAAACATAAAAAATCAGCAGATTAGATTTTGAAGTTATTCTGAAATCAAAGCATTTTGTGTTACTCATAAAGTAAAGATAAATTTTAAAGACAGATATATGATAAAATTCCATTTCGAATTTCAAAATACTGTTGTTTTCAATTGCACATTAATATTACTATTGTATATTAGAATAATTTATAACACGATTATTCAATTGGTGAATTAATTATAACATATTAAATTTTCCAAATGGGTGAAAAAAATCCGGGCCAAGATTCGAAGCAGGGACGTATTGGCTGAAGCAGCCAATACGAGCAATTCTGTACGAACACAGGAGAATTATTTCACCTACCTAACCTTAACGATCACACAATCTGGTCTAATACTATGGAACAGCTCAACAGAATAAATCGAAGATCAGTATATGGAACTGCAGAAAACGCTGCATACGGAATCATATTAGAATAATTTATAACACGATTATTCAATCGGTAAATTGATTATAACAGATGTAAATTTTTCAAGTGGGTGAAAAACGTCCAGGCCAGGATTTGAACAAGGGATATATTGGCTGAAGCCGCCAATGCTCTTCCAACTGAGCCATCCCAGACAAACACAGGAGGAAATAGTCCTCCAGTGTTTAAAATTCAAATTCAATCTGCATCTATTTATGTCATGATCTCACATTTATATAGGGTAGATGTGCCAGTAATGGACCACCTTACAGTAATGGGCCACCTCGCACTTTTTAGTTTATAAAAAAATAATAAATAATTGTTAAGCTTTTATTATTTTTTTCTGAACCCTACCTTGCATGCTCTATAAGCTGGATTAATTTTTTACACTTTTCGTCAAAACAATTAGGAAGCAGAAAATAAAGTTTCACAGTTTTTCTGTTTTTCACTGAAAATCTTAATGAACATGTTAAGAGTTGACTTTACTTACTTAGTTTATATCTTTTTTATTTTTCCGTAAAAATTGAATGTTTTTTGTTTGGTTAGCAATATAAAACATTGAATTTAATATACCAATGGCCATTTACAAAATTTTATTTATTTTTAAGATTTTAGGAGGGGTGGTCCATTACTGGATTGCTTATTTCGTGATTTTCCAGTAATGGACCACCCAAGTGACCAATACAAAAAGTGTAATTTCAGAAGAGATATATTTTTTTTTATTTAACTGAAAAGCTAAATAATCAAATTTAATACTTAAATTTTACCTATTAGAATTTAATAAAGGCAATTTCTTTATAAATAGTTGTTTTTAAAAAGTCATTCAAAATTTGTACAAAAAACAAGCAGAACATTTGACAAAATATAGATGTGCCATTATAAGAGAAATTGCTTTAAGTTGGTTCAGAAATGTAAAATCATATTAAAAAAAAAAAAAAAAAAAAAAAAAAAAAAAAAAATTAATATTTTTTTCCGAATTCTAAAGCATACAGAGAGAATTTTCAATAAGGTTAAAACAAGGTTGCTTTTGTGCACTTAAAACAAGGAAAATTTTGGGACCAAAATCAGTTAAAGATGTGCATTATGTAGTACCAAATAACGAAAAAGAACAAATCACTGTTGTGGGGTGTTTTTCAACAAATAATAAGATTGTTCCATTTGTGAAAATATATCCATATAAGCATCTCTGAAGGGAATTGTGGAATCATTCTGTGCCAAATTGATGGGCTATATGATTTTCTGAAAATGGTTGGATAGTGCAAGAACATTTATCATTTTAAATGCATTCTAAAATTCCATATTGAATAGTTTGGACTATCGGAAAGGAGTGATAAAATTGAAGATCTGTTATTTATATTCCATAGTTGCACAGTACATCATTTAGATAATGATATGAATGAAGATTGGAGACTTTTTTTAATGCCTTACTTTATCTAAACTTGATTTCAGTAAAACATTGTCTTTATCTTATAAATCCTTTAAATTTAAATATTTTGTTTTATATCTTTACAATATAAATCCTTTAATGTTAGTTAATAATAAACAGTTAATAATATCATTAATATTTTGTTTTATATCCACATTATAAATCCTTGATTATAATAAATCCATAACTTAAATATTTTGTTTTATGTTTTTTCATTATAAATCCTTTAATGTACTGAATTTCTAACTTAAGTTTTAATATTTTGTTTTATTAGTATGCTTTTATTAAGTTCTGGAGCAAAATACAATTGAAACAAGTTGGAAATTGCAGGTGAAGCGTAGCAAATGAGGTGCGTTCATACTATAACGAAGTTTTAAAAATATACAGATCTTCCTGATATAGTAGACAATACTTCGGATACAGTACGGTGGTTGAACTCTTTGTGTTCCTATAGACATACAGGAAGTAATTTTCATTACACCTCAGCAACGTATATCATATTCATAAAATGTGGCACAGTTTAATATAATTAAAACATGTCCCAAACAATGTTTCCCTGTATAGCATTATGTAGTGGAATACTTTTGTGTGGCCCTGTAATTGAATAATAAATATTCTTTGTATCTCAGATTGTACAGAATTTATATTTTAGTATATATATATACGTCATAGGTTCATGTCAATTTTATTATGTTCGAATGAGTGTAACACCATTAAAATGCATTTGAAACTTTTTTCCCCATTGACTGTAATGCAACGGAATACTTTTGATAGTCCCTGTAATTGATCTACGCATCTGATTATCATAAGATCTGAAATGACTCGACAAAATTATGTAATAATTATATGTTTTAAATTTCAAACGATTAAAATGCATTTTAAACTTTTTTTTTCCCCCATTAACCGTAATGTAACGGAATCCTTTTGATTTTCCCTGTAATTGATCTATTCATCCGATTTTCATAAAATTTGAAAGGACTTGACAAAATTATGTAATAATTATGTATTTCAAATTACAAACGATATGGTTGGATAGTTTTTGCGCTGTTATATGCGGACAGACAGACACACGGAACGACTGAACGACAACAATAGGTGCCACGTATTTACATAATTATGAACGCACCTAAAAACAATTATCTGTAATTTTTTGTAGGGTGGCCCATTACTGGAACATAGGTGGTCCATTACTGGGCTTTTGGGTGTTTACACATATTTCTATTATTTAAAATTAAATTTTTATTTCTATTGGGAAATGTAACTATGGGATTAGTTAAATATTGTTGAAAGATTAATATAATATGAAAAAAATTGGAATACAATAATTATAACTACTAATAAAAAATTATTTTTAGAGAAATTCCTTAAGGTGGTCCATTACTGACACATCTACCCTGTATTTAAATAGTGTCTTCTTTATGAGACAGTTTATCCTAAGTGTGCCATTAAAGAAACTTTAGTGGTGAACATTAATGAAGAATTTTTTTTTGCTTATATTTGTAATCCAGTATAAGGAACATTTGTGATAATTTGCATTACACAAGAGTCATACATGTCAAATCAACACAAAAAAGTGAAATTTTTACCTCACCATCTTCAAATTTTACAAAATTTGGGGTACTAGTTAGGTTAGTTGAGAAAGTAAAAAATCTGCAATTTCGAATTTCTAAGCTATAACTTTTTTTAATTATGAACATTTAAAGATGGCCAACTAAGAATAATTTACTGTCAGATGGCAACATTAAAATCGTCATAACTCCTTTCTAATTAATGTACAGAAATGGGTTTGGTATTATTTTAATGCATTTGAAATGATCTTTAATTTGATATTAAAACACAAGATGTTTTTGGAAAAAAAAAAAAAAAGTTCCAAGGTTATGCAACTCGACTTTTAAATACTAAAAATACAAATTCTTCAATTTTCACAAGTTTCTTTCACTGAATGCTGAAATGTCTTAACTAGATTTGCAGAAAGTTTCAAAATGGGGCTACAATAGAAATTATGTATTCATAATAATAATGTGTTTGTAAACTCATGTAATTTTATAAATATATGCAAATAGAAATAAAAATTTATATATAATAAAAAATAATTTGAATAAAATTGAAATTGAATTAATTTGAAATCTAAATTATCTTTTTAATTAATGTTAGGTGCATCTTACTTTGAAGGAAATTTATTAAGTGTCTCTGAAATAAATTAAATGCAATGATATAAATTTTAAAAACTGAAATTATTACAAAACTAACAAGCTGAAGAATAAATTGAGTATCAGTAAAATATGAAACAAATGGATAGATAGTTACCCGGGAATTTTTCCAATGGTATTCATGGCTTTCATCTTGAAGTAAGAAAGACTAATTGATAACCAAAAACTATCCTGGTTGCAACATTAATTTTAATTCTGCTTGAAATAGGGCAGGGGTAGTTCTGGATGAATTTTTTTTTCGGAAATTCGCATTGCATTTTCGGAAATCGGCGGGGGGAGGGGTCGTGAGCCCCCCCCCCCCTCCAGCGATCTTCGGACAAAATCGGCGTTTTCCCGCTATCTTCAGACGAAATCAGCAATATTTAAGCAAAATCGGTGATCTTTTGCCGAAATCAGAGGTTTCCCATGTTTTTTTTTAAGTGAAATCATCGTTTTTTCGACAATCTTCAGACAAAATTTGCATTTTTACGCGATTTTTTCTCGAAAACGGCGTTTTACTCCCGCGATCTTTTGACGAAATCGGTTTTTTTTCCGTGGGGTCAATCCATTTCAAGTGGTCCAACACTGGTCGCTCGACCATTTTTAAAAAATCTGAAATTTTTTGTACAACAACCCTAACATGACGTAAGTTCAAAATGACCGTTATTTTAATTTTAATATTTTTTGTTTGTGCAAGGCGGCCATCTTTGTTTCATCGTGTTCAGCCATTTTCTCAGATACTAGGATACACAAAATTGTAAATATCTCGTATTTTATTTTACCAATTGAAATGGAGTTTGCAGCATTCTGTTCAGAATGAAATAGGCTAAATGTACGGTGGTAGAATAATTTTGAAAAATAAATTTTTACAGGTGAAATTTTAGCACAAAATTTAAGATTTTTTCCAAAATCTATCCATTTGCAAGAGGAAATTTTTTATGCAAGGAAAACTGTCAACCTTACACAATTTTTTCTACAAATAGGTCAAAAGTGTGTGTACTCATACACCAAGTCCTAGATCTGGGAGTTAATTTATCTTTGCGAAAAAAATTTCGAAATTCTTCAAAAATCGCACTTTTTAGGCTTTGATATCTCTGGTGGGGCACGAGATAAAAATTTGAAATTCTGGCCTTTGATAGTATTGTGTAGTAGTGTTATGTACAAAAAATTTCAAGAAGGAGATTTGACTACAAGCTGAGATATGACATGGACAATATGTGAAAAATAATATTGTCAAATTATTATAACCTACTATGTAATTGTTCCACAAGACTGCCAACCTTACACAATTTTTTCCACAAATAGGTCAAAAATGTGTGTACTCATACACCAAGCCCCAGATCTGGAAGTTGATTTCTCTTTGCGAAAAAAATTCCGAAATTCGTCAAAAATTTCAAAAATCGCACATTTTACGCTTTGATATCTTTGGTGGAGCACGAGATAAAAATCTGAAATTCTGGCCTTTAGCAGTATTGTGTAGTAGTGTTATGTACAAAAAATTTTAAGAAGGAGATTTGACTACAAGCTGAGATATGACATGGACAATATGTGAAAACAATATTGCCAAACTATTATAATGTTCTATGTAATTGTTCATACCTCCAAAATTTTAAATTAATTATTTATGGTACAAAGTTAAATGTTAATTACAAATATCTTCTTCAAATGCGTCTGTGTGATTTAAACAATTCAGAATGTATGCTAAGCCAATACACTATTTGTCCAAAGGAACAAACCTACTACAAATGCTATTGCAACAATTTTACTCGGTACACATTTCAGGAAAAGTAAATTTCAGACAATGGGTTGCAACTGATCGAGTTGACATGGTTTCAATTATTAAATCTAGAGAATTTCATTCAAGTTAACAAGGGATGACAAGACTTGGGTGCCTTCAAATAAAATTTTGAGAAAGAACAGTCATATGGACTGACAACAGTAACTGGTCGAACTCATAACATCTCTCGTAAATAGTGTTAAGCTCTTTGTTGAGCATATATAGTATCTTTGTAAATTAAACATTTATTATTAAACTGTTTTCAAAAAACGATATTTTCTGTGTAAATATTGTAATAAATGAGACTAATCTCATTTCTCTTAATGTACTCATAATAGCATTTCTTAACATTTTTTAATCATCGTATCTCAGCTTATATTCAAATCTCCTTCTTGAAAATTTTTGTAGATAACACTACTACACAATACTATCAAAGGTCAGAATTTCAGGTTTTTATCTCTTGCTCCACCAGATATATCAAATCCTAAAAAGTGCGATTTTTGAAATTTTTGACGAATTTCGGAATTTATTTCTCAAAGAGAAATCAACTCCCAGATCTGGGACTTGGTGTATGAATACACGCACTTTTGACCTACTTGTAGAAAAAAATTGTGTAAGGTCGACAGTCTTGTTGAACAATTACATAGTAGGTTAGAATAGTTTGGCAGTATTGTTTTCACATATTCTCCATGTCATATATCCGCTTGTAGTCAAATCTCCTTCTTGAAATTTTTTGTAGATAACACTACTACACAATACTATCAAAGGCCAGAATTTCAAATTTTTATCTCGTGCCCCACCAGAGATATCAAAGCCTAAAAAGTGCGATTTTTGAAATTTTTGAAGAATTTCGGAATTTTTTTCGCAAAGAGAAATTAACTCCCAGATCTGGGACTTGGTGTATGAGTACACACACTTTTGACCTATTTGTAGAAAAAATTGTGTAAGGTTGACAGTTTTCCTTGCATAAAAAATTTCCTCTTGCAAATGGATAGATTTTGGAAAAAATCTTAAATTTTGTGCTAAAATTTCACCTGTAGAAATTTATTTTTCAAAATTATTCTACCACTGTACATTTAGCCTATTTCATTCTGAACAAAATGCTGCAAACCCCATTTCAATTGGTAAAATAAAAGACGAGATATTTACAATTTTGTGTATCCTAGTATCTGAGAAAATGGCTGAACACGATGAAACAAAGATGGCCGCCATGCACAAACAAAAAATAGTAAAATTAAAATAACGGTCATTTTGAACTTACGTTATGTTAGGGTTCTTGTACAAAAAATGTAAGATTTTTTAAAAATGGTCGAGCGACCAAAATAATATTTTCTGGACCACTTGAAATGGATTGATCCCGTGATCTTTTGATGAAATCGGCGTATTCTTTTAAATATTCTTTTGACAAAATATTTTAAAGCGATCTTTTATCGAAAACGGCGTTTTTTCTCGCGATCTTTCAACGAAATCGGCGTTATATCCGCAATCTTTAGACGAAATCGGCGTTTTCCAGCGGTCTTCAGAAGAAATCAGCGTTTTATCTGTGATATTTGGTGAAATTGCCGTTTTTTCCGTGATCTGCACAGGAAATTCGCGTTTTCTATCCATCTTTTGACAAAGTTCGTTTACAAAAACATTGACGAAATCGTCGTTTTTTCACGAAATATTGACGAAATGTATGCTATTTCGGCGATCCTTTCACGAAATTTGCATTTCTACGTTGTAATATTTTTTCCCGCGCACAAAACCGTACAAGTTGGCAACTATGCGGAACTGATAACCCAATTTCAAATTTTCGGAAGAGGCTGCCTTATATTTTTTGGAAATTTCGGACGAGAATCACCCCTGAAATAGGGATTGTTGTTTGGCAATAAATGAATAGAAAAAAAAGGTGGTTTAAATTAAAAAAAAAATGAATCAAGATTTTTTTTTTTTTTTTTTTTTTTTTTTTTTTTGTAACTGTTTCAAGTATACACTTATCTACAACAAATATCCACTTTTTATATAGAGTGCAACCCCGATTATCTGAGTTAATTGAGACTGATAGTACCTCGGATATCAGAAATCTCGGTTACTAGAAACTGCATATAAGAACTCACCTTGCTTGCAAATTTACCATCTCTTAGAATAGAAAGTTTTTTAAATGATAAACATACATAAAGTTGCATTTCACAGCCCAAATAAAAGGCATTTCCAAAGATTCCATTAACAGGAGTTTATTATGCTATAATTTTACAAAACATACTGACTGTCCTATAAATCCTGAGAACAATCAAGCCCAGTTCTGGGATGACCCGACTATATAGAAAACAAGTTGGAAATTGCACGTGAACGTAGCAAATGAGGTGCGTTCGTACGATAACGAAGTTTTAAAAATATTCAGATCTTGCTAATATAGTAGAGCGTACTTCGGATACAGTATAGTAATCGAAATCTTTGTGTTTCTGTAAATATGCAGGAAGTAATTTTTATTTCATCTCAGAAACCTATATCTTATTCATAAAATGTGAAATAGTTGAATATAATTAAAACACGCCCCAAACAATGTTTCCCCGTATAGCATTATGCAGGGGAATACTTTTGTGTGGCCCTGTAATTTAATAATAAAAATTCTTTGCATCACAGATTGTACAGAATGCATATTTTAGTATATATTTCATAGATTCATGGTAATTCTATTATGTTCGAATGACTGTAACATCATAAAAATGCATTTGATTTTTTTTTCCCATTGACCGTAATGTAACGGAATTATTTGATTGTCCCTGTAATTGATCTATCCATCCGATTTTCGTAACATTTGAAATTACTCGACAAAATTACGCAATAATTATATGTTTTAAATTTCAAACGATTAAAATGCATTTGAATATTTTCCCCCATTGACCGTAATGTAACGGAATCCTTTTGATTGTCCCTGTAATTGATCTATCCATCCGATTTTCATAACATTTGAAATTACTCGACAAAATTATGCAATAATTATATGTTTTAAATTTCAAACGATTAAAATGCATTTGAATTTTTTCCCCCATTGACCGTAATGTAACGGAATCCTTTTGATTGTCCCTGTAATTGATCTATCCATCCGATTTTCATAAAATTTGAAATGACTTGACAAAATTATGTTATAATTATGTATTTTAAATTTCAAACGATTCGGTTGGGTAGTTTTTGCATTGTTATATGCGGACAGACAGACGGACGGACTGAGCGACAACAATAGGTGCTACGTATTTACATAATTACGAATGCACCTAAAAAAATGCAAAACTGATTTCAGTCTGGCTCGAGTTTGCTGAAAAAAACTAGCCTGAAGTTCAAACACAATGCAAGTCTGATGCCAAGCTCTATACTGGATATATATTACATTTTTGTATCGATGTTGTTAAATTAGCATCGGCTCATAGCGCACATTTGTACTAATTACTGCAAAGGTGACATTCATTGAAAATGGCTCTTATTTTATTGCCTTTAAATTTTTATATCGAAACCAGTAGGTTTGCTTAGATTTTTATTGGCTTGGCTAGGTAGGCCCATTCATTTATTTATGCTGACTTGTCCTTTTTATTTTGTTTATAGGCTGAACCCGTTGAAACATTGTCCAAATTCTGCAGGAAAAGTCCCGCACAGACCTATAAAAAGAGCCTTTAGCACAAACAATCAACAACAAAAAGGGTGTTTGTTTTTTCAAGGTTCATTTAGAAAAAAAAAAGGGGGGGGAATCAGACTTTGTTATTGGCTTGGTAAACAGAAAACTGGGTTAAGGGTGTATTCTGATCCAAACTGCCTTTTTTCAGATTTATTATTAGATTCATTTTTGCTGTCAAATGCAGCAAACTTTCAAATTCTCTTATTTAGAAATTTACAAGGTGCCGTAATTGTCGATTCCTTGATAAATTCAGAAAATATTGCAAAAAATGCTGTCAAAAACGGCGTTTTGTACCAAATTTTCTGAAGCGGAAAATCTGCGAATGAAAAAAAAAAAAAAGGGTCACGCTGAGAAAATAATTGCTTATAAATCAAATTCTAATTATTTCAGCGAATTACTTCACACGGTATCTTCTACATCACTTTAAAAATCACCCCAGCAAGTTTCATGTTTCTACTTTTAAAAATAAGCCTGAAAATGTATCTGAAAATTTTGAGCTGTTGAAGGTGGAAAAGCGTTTTTTTTAATACACCCTTAATCAAGGTTGTACTGCATTATTATATCCACCGTATGATCATTCATCATATTTTTTAATAGCTCTTTCGAGATTAACTGATAGTTATCTTTACTACATTCTTATACAATATAATAAATGACTATATGATTGAAGAAGAAAGCATTAAAGAATGATTCTAACAATCTCATACAATTGTTGGGACTCAAAAGCCTTACTCATTCATCACAATAACAAAAAGTAAAATTTGTACTACAGTGTATTCTGCCTCATCTTTCTCATATGTAGAACTTGTAACCTAATTATGAAGTGAACTTTATATTACAGATATCTAAGGAATTGTCACTGCTATATGTGATAAAAAGTGATGAATAGCTTGTACAATTGTTACTGAAGAAAAAAATGTGCAAGTTCAGCTAAGCTTTCTTCATCAGGACCTTCTCCATCATACAGATTTCCAAGTTAGCCAGATGCACATTCTCACCAGGCACTAAAAGTAATTTAAAATTAAATGAAAAAAAAAATTAAAATTTTTATAAAAAATTATATTGGGAGCACTTGGGCCATCGAAAGATACCAATGGATTTCTTTTTTAGGTGCATTCATAATTATGTAAATATGCAGCCCCTATAGTTGTCGTTCAGTCTGCCCGTCTGCTGCATATAACACAAAACCTACCCAACCAAATTATTTGAAATTTAAAATATATAATTATTACATAATTTTGTCAAGTCATTTCATATTTTATGAAAATCAGATGTATAGATCAATTACAGGGACAATCAAAAGTATTCCGTTGCATTACGGTCAATGGGGGGAAAAAGTTTCAAATGCATTTTAATGGCGTTACACACATTCGAACATAATAAAATTTATATGCATCTAATCAAGAACATATAATATACATTTTGCACAATCTGTGGTGCAAGGAACATTTGTTATTGATTTACAAGGCCACACAATTATTCCATTACATAATGGTATAGGGCGAACATTTTTTGGTGCACATTTTAATTGTATTAAACTTTTCAACGTTTTATGAAATTGAAATGCGTTGGTGATGATTACTACTAGTTATTTACTGTATAATAGAAAGCAGATAGTATTTACAGGGACAGACAAAAGATTTCTGCTACTATACTTATCCAAAATACTATGTACTATTACACAAAGATCTGAATATTTTTAGGTGCGTTTGTGACCAGATAAATACGTAGCATCTATAGCAATCATTCTGTCCATATATAAAAGAGCAAAAACTACCCAACCAAATTATTTGACATTTAAAATATATAATTATTGCATAATTTTGTCAAGTCATTTAAAATTTTATGAAAATTAGATGTATAGTTTAATTACAGGGACAATCAAAATTATTCCATTATATTACGGCCAATAGGAAAAAATAGTTTTAAGTACATTTTAATGATGTTACATGTAATTAATTATTTAAGATTTTATGAGATTGTTATACGTTGCTGAGGAATACTACAAGGTATTTCCTGTATAAAAGAAAGCAGATAGTATTTACAGGGACACACAAAAGATTTTGGCTACTATACTGTATCTGAAATACTGTGTACTATTACATCAAGATCTGAATAATTTTAGATGCATCCATAATTATATAAATAGCTAGCACCAATATTCGTCATTCAGCCTGTCGATCCATCTGCCAGCATATAACAAAGCAAAAACTGCCCAACCAAATCGCACGATATTGAACATATATAATTTTAGCATAATTTTGTCAAGTCATTTTAAATTTTATGAAAATCAGATGTATAGTCTAATTAGAGGGACAATCAAAAGTATTCCATTACATTACGGTCAATGGGAAAAATAGTTTACAAGTGCATTTTAATGATGTTAAACTCTTTCGAATATAATTGAATTGACATGAACCTATGAAGTATATACAGTAAAACCCTGATAATTCGGATTAATTGGGACCATACTCAATCTGGATTATCAAAAATCCGGATTATCCAGAGAATTAGAAAAAAAAAATAAATAAAACATACTCACAGAAAATCTGCTTTATATGAAACTTATTGAATATTTATAGACAGTAAAAATGTTTACTTTGTAAGAAAAAAGTTTGTAATTTTCTGCTGTGTCAGTTTTCTATATCTTTTGCGAGCAGTACAGTCACGCAACTGCTTGAGCATAAAGAGTGTCAATGGGTGTAGTTTCCACCTGATGTTCAAAATAGACTATTATATGGACTATTTTACTTTGCTTTCTTACAATGCTCTAAGTAGAAAATTATTGTGCAGTGATTTTTAAATTACATTTAGATTAAATAGAAAAATTAGAGTTGCCATTGTTGTTTCTGTAAAGATAACATCAAAGAGTTTAAATAAGAAAGCTTAAGGTATTCTTCCGAAAAAATTTCAGAAAAAGGTTTTTTTATTCAGAATATGGCAATGAAACGAGTTAATGTTAAAAAATTAGCCAATCACTTCTCAAACTTGAAAAAAAAAATGACCAAACCAATCCGGATTATCTGGAGATCTGAATTAACGGGGTCCGAATTAGCGGGTTCTACTATATATATACTAAAATATACATTCTGTATAATCTGTGATGCAAAGAATACTTATTAAATTACAGGGCCACAAAAAGTATTCCACTACATAATGCTATACAGGGAAACATTGTTTGGGGCATGTTTTAATTATATTAAACTATTTCACATTTTATGAATATGGTATACATTGCTGAGGTGTGATAAAAGTTACTTCCTGTATATTTACAGGAACACAAAATAGATTTCGGCCATTATACTGTATCCAAAGTACTGTCAACTATAACAGCAAGATTTGAATATTTTTAAAACTTTGTTAGCATACGAATGTACCTCATTTGCTATGCTTCACGTACAATTTCCAACTTGTTAAAAAAAAACACCATACAAACTAGTATAACTAAAAAACAAGATATTTTGGCTTTGGGTCAAACTGGAATATACAAATGCATTTCAATAAAAAAAAAATGGGTGTAAACTAATATATATAAAAGCAACTTTTGCACCCTGTGCCAACAGTAGTTTCAAGAGAGAAAAAAATGTATACTTTTTGATCCACTCTTATGTGTAATTCTTTTTTGGGATTAATTTTTTTTTTAAATTCTAAAAACCTTTCAAATGAATACTTTCAATAGGCAGATAGTTTTAGAATTAAAAGGAAAATACCACACATTATCCTGTTGATGAATGAAAACATTTATGTACATATCATTCTTTCATGAACACAACATTCTAGTAAAATATTCTGGTCACAATAATTAATCCAACAATCAAAAAATATTTATTTTACAAAACACAGAACAGTACAAAAATATAAAAAAGAAAACAGGTGAACTTGATGAAACAGATGAACTTGATGAATAAACCATCTCACAGATGCATATGGAAGTAGTTTGGACTAGGAATAAAATGAATTGCTGACAAATGACCTATATGGAAAAAAAAATAATTAAGAAACAAACAGTATCAAATTCAGTTTCTAACATAAATTAAAGTTAACAATATTTTGTACAGAATTCCCTCCCCCCCCCCAATATAAAAATGTTTAAGATGAAAAAAGTAAAATCAATTTCAAACTAATGATATGATCAGGGATGAGAGTGAGAAAAAAACAAAAAAGAGGAAATTACGCGTGAGGTAAAAATTGAGCAAAAATGTTGAAATAACGCGTGAGGTAAAAATTGAGAAAAAAAGTTGATATAACGCGCAAAGTAAAAATAGAACAAAATAATTTAAACCGATGCGTGTTAAAAAAGTTAAACAAAGTGAAAATGGTACATTAAACATAGATTGTCATTATTTGAATTGAAGCACCCACACACATATAATACAAAAATACATTAAAATAAAATAAGAACACAAATATAAGAATGGGTAATGAAATTTTATTCAATAATTTTGATATATAAAATATATCAATATGAAAAAATTTCAAAAATGTACAATTATTCTTTAAAACTTTTATAAGCAAATTCATTTAAAAATCTACCTTCAAAATAACTTATGGCACAGTCATAAAACTCCAAATTTGGCTTAAATCTGTTTGCATTCAGTAGGGAAAAAAATTAATCAGTGTATAATTAGAATTTAAGCAAAGCAGAAGTGCATATTTCCCTGAAAAAAGCTGTATTTCATTTGGCGATTGGTAACAGAATTTATAATCTCCACTAGGCGAATGGCGATCGATTGAGTTTTTTTAATCGCTATGTGGCGACTGTCAATTTTCACCTATATTTGATCATGGGTGCAAGTTTGAAATTTAGCCAAGACTGAAAATATTTTGAATCACCGCCCCCCCCCCCCCCGTCACGAGTGAACAATAAGCACATGCATGATTCATGTTTTTTCTACGACCGTTTGACGAAATTCGCTTTTTCCAAGATTTTTTGACAAAAATTCGCGCCTTTTTCGCGATCCTTTGACAAAAGTTCACCACTTTTTCGCGATCCTTGAACAAAAATTTGCGACTTTTCGTGATTTTTTAAAAGAAATTCGCGACTTCTTCGCGATCCTTTGACAAGATTGCGTCTTTTCCACGATCTTTTGACAAAAGTCGCGACTTTTCTTCGCTCCTTTGACAAAAAGCCGCGTTTTCTCGGCAATTCTGACAAAAAAATTGCGTTTTTTCCGCTATCACTTGACGAAAATCGCATCTTTTTTGCGATTCTTTGTAAGAGACCGTTATTTTTGCGATCTTTCAACAGGAATCGCGTTTATTTTGCTATTTTTTTTAACAAAAAACGCGTCTCTTTTTGCGATCTTTTGTCAGAAATAGTGTTTTTTAAGCCATCTTTTGACAAAAATCACGTATTATCAGCAATCTTTTGAAAAAAAAAAATGTGTCTTTTTTCACGATCTTTTGACAAAAATCGCATTTTCTCTGCAATTCTGACAAAAATAACGTTTTTTCCACGATCATTTGAGGAAAAATCGCGTCTTTTCCGCGATTCCTTGACAGAGGCTGCGTCATTTTCGCGATTCTTCGACGGAAATAACGCTTTTCTTGAGATCCGTCGACAGGAATCACGTTTATTCCGCAATTTTTTGACGAAAAACGCGTCTTTTTACGATGTTTTGAATGAAATAGCGCTTTTTCCTGCGATCTTTTGGCAGAAATAACGCTTTTTTTCGCAATCATTTGACACAAATCACGTTTTATTCATATTCTTTTGACGAAAAATCGTGTCTTTTTTCGGGATCTTTTGGCAAAAAACGCGTCATTTTCGCGATCATTTTTCGACGTCGGAGATTTTTCCGCCATTTTTGACCAATTTCGTCGTGGTAAAAAATGGCGGCGCGGCCGAAAAAATAAGAAAAATTGTGGAAATCCGCGGATTTTGAAAATAAATAAAAAAGCGGAATCCGCGGATTTTGAAAATAAGCAAAACGCGGAAGTCCGCGTTTCCGCGGAAAACTGGCATGCCTATATGATACAAACATTTGAATATTCTCCTGAAAATATTTTGAGAATAGTCATAAAACCTTTTTCCTAATAGCTGAAAAAAATACATAATTATTATTTATGTATGAATGAAGTAATTTTTTGCTCACTGCTGAAGACATATCAAATAGATTTTAATGCAATTATTTTATAATGGCAACTTTTAATCATAAAATATTCTCTCTATTGTGACTTTATTAAATTTTAGTTAGTTGAAAACAGCGTAACCTAAAAAATCCTGCAACTTTAGAAAAAGCATCAAAACCATCTCTCTCTCATTTTTAATACTTCCAACTTAGGACAGAAAGAAAATAAAAATAATTTATGTCAGAAAAAAAATGAACATTTAGCAGACAGCAAGATTGCTATGCTGCAGTTGTGCTAAATGGAACCACAGATAACATGTTAGTCACAGCTCAGAAGACAAGGATGAACTGTCAGAAGAAAAAAATGTTAATGGAAAAATGCATAAATTTGACTAGAGAATTTATAACTGCTTTAGAGAATCAAGATTGTCATTCCAAAATATTCTTCACTTGCAAAAAATACAAGAAAAACTTGTGGAAGAATGACCAAAACTGAAGCAAATAAAACTATTGTCAATATTTTGGAGATTACATGAGGAGGAAATGACTTTACTGTTTATTTTTTTGTAACATAGAAAATATCAATTCAAATAAGTTGTCTTTAATATTTAATTTTCTCTTTCTGACATCACTTGATTGGGAATTAAATCATTAATAAAGTAAGATTGCCATTTTGACCTCCATTTTTATTCTAAAATTTCTAATTCATGTCAGAAGTTTTGCAAGAAAAAGTTTTATTTTACATAATCCTGAAGTATCTGGCCAAACAGGCAATTTTGTGCTAGGCATCATTAAGAGCAGCAGAAATTCTTTTGATAATTCTTTCAGATCAGGAAATTTTAAAAATCTGGCTTTGTCTTAGTCGTAACAATGCTGAATTTTTGAGGTTACACAGCAGTTTTATAAAGGGGACCTAAACTAGACAAGGTGTCTATTCCAGCTCAACAAACTCTTTATTGCTTACATAAAAAATTCCTGATGTAGAGCTTTATATGTGTTATACAGTAGACTCTCTCAAATCCGCACAGCTTGGGACCAGAGGTTGTGCGGATTTTAGAATTTTGCGGATTTCTGGTCATTGCTTTGTTTACATTTTTAAAACAATAATTTGAGCGCAATTAAGAGTGCAATCGGAACTATAATGAATGCTTACAATATAATAAAATATTAAAATAAGTAATAAACTAAAATAATAAAAGTACTGATAGCAAAGGTCAAATTAATAATCAATAGTGTATGATTAAATATTCATTATAAAGATTAGATGTATTTTTCCAAAATTATTCAACAAAACTTGCCTCATAAAAGTACATTACTAATTCACAACAAAATCATAAAATAAGGATTTTTTTTTTTTTTTTTTTTTTTTTTTTTTTTTTTTTTTATAAGCTTAGCCAGGCTTAATAACCAATAAATCTTGATTAATGCATAAATTTTTTTGGTAAGAAGATTCTGTTACCAGTAATATCAGCAATATCTTGAATTTTTTCCAAAAAAATTTATTCTTCCTTCATGAAAAAAAAAAACATGAATAGAGTATTATTAAGAAAATTACAAAATAAAAAATATATGAATTGATGAAAAACTAAAAAAAATCATGTTTTGTCATAATATGTGAATTGAAAGTTTCATTGTTTACATCCATAAAATATGTGCGGATTTTAGAGAGTTGCGGATTTCTGGTTTGCAGATTTGAGGGAGTCTACTGTATATATAACTATGTTAAAAGTTACAAAATATTGATTGATTGAATAAGAATTACCGTAATTTTCAGCGTATAATCCATGGATCAAATAATTTTTTTACCCAGAAAATTTTTGAAATAAAATGTAACATTTTAGATTGCAATAAATATTTGGCTTGAATTAGTAAATAAAATTTCTGGGTCGAAAAAGAATTGTTTGATCCACAGATTATACACCAGAAATTATGGTAATTTAAATTAGTCTCTTCAAAACCGGTCCAAGAATTGCAACACAAAAGAAGCAATTTTTACTTATCAGCCTCCCTTCTCTTACCCCTATTTCATAGTGAAAATTTGAAGTTATCTTTTGTGGGAGTAGATTACTTTTGAGCAGGAAAGTAAACCACCTTCCAATTTTTTGTAATTGGTAGAGCCAAACTCATTTGTCAAGTAAATGCAAAAGGTTGAAAAATCAGTGACAATCCTCTCTTCCCGAACTACAGAGGAGGGGGAAAAAGATTGAGAACTTCTACTGAAAACATGGAATGACAAAAGGAAGGATTAAGTAGTGAAAAAAAAAAAAATATTGCATAAGGGATCAAAAATACATTTTACAGTGCTGTTTATGAAGAGTTTAGAGCTAACAAGGTTTTTTTCTTTTTCTTAACATCAAAATTCAAATCATGTTCTTTTCTAAACAGATATTTTCCAGAATTTGGAATTTCATCCAAAATACCGAATTTCTGACTTTTTCAGTCTAGAAAAATTTCCCTGACTTATCCAGGTGGATAGACACCCTGACTAGAGTAGCCAAAAGTTACAAGATAAATTTGAAAATTAATAACTTTTTTTTATATTTTTAATTGGAGTTTTACTTTATAGAGATAAATGACAGAGCAAAAAGTTACTTTAAAATTAGTGCTGAATTATTGAGACTTTAAGATCATATCATAGACAATTTAAGAAATCTAAAGATTTTTAATTTTGAAACTTGTATATGACACAGAGAATTTCGAAATTACAGAAATTTGAATTGTTATAGTTAGCATTAGGTTGTTGATTATGGATATAGTTTTGTAATCATTGAGAATGTAGAATGCCTAAATAGAATTTTTGGTATCATTACTTCTGCTTCATAAAATGTAAATTTCTTATACTTATATAATCAATTTACAGTTACTAATTATTTTAAACTTACTTTTCACTGCATAAACACTTTTTGAAAGATAGAAACATTCATTTACAGTGAAACCTCCAACAACGACACTCCAAACAACAGTTACCTCTGAATACCTCTCAAGTCTTGTATGATATTACATTTTATTTTTAAATTTGAATTGTAATTTAGAATTTATTTTTGTTTTGTGGAAATAAGTTATTAACAAATTTGTAACTATATATTTATATATATTATTCATATTTTATGCATTTCATTCAGTTATTTTGTACTATTCTTAAAATTATAGTAAAGTGATCTGAATTACGGAAAAAACCCTTATCTAGAATATCTGAGGTCCCAAGCATTCTGAATAACAAATTCTATACTGCAACTCTATTTCAAGAATTAATGTGCGGATTTTCATCAAAATTAAGATAGTCCTTGATATGAGTTAGTGCTGTTTACATTTTGGTATGAATTGTCCTATATTTGGCATTGCTTTGCTGAATTTTGCACAATTTCTACAATAGTATCTTGAGAGCTAATGTACAAGTTTTCATGTAATTTAGAACTCTGATATTGACACAAGTTTCTGTTGATTAGGTTTTTGTGTTAATCGCCTAAAAGATGGTGCTGTTATGCTAAATTTGGCAGAATTTACGTGACTTAAGGGACAGTCATGTCTCAAGCATTAATACACAGAATTTTATAACTTTAGAGTCTCCATAACGAGCACAGATTGCCATTTAAGTTTGGTACTGTGGTACTGAATTTTGAAGTATTAAAATGAGATAGAAGAAAGTTTTGGGATTGCTACAAACTCCTCGTTTAACTTCAAAATAAAAACTTTGATCCGTTATTTTTAGCTTAATATATTGCAATTTTGAGCTTTCAAAATCTGAACGTCTGAAGTATGGTCACTTTATTGTGCTCCCAGTGGTGGCTTCTATTCAGAGGTTTAACTGTAAGTGTAAAATCTTTTATGGATTGTTATATGTTAAGGAAACTTATAGAAATATTCTTAACTATTATTTAAAATATTACTGAGAATTTTACATAATATTTAAAATCAGCCTTATATAATATTTAACTACTTTAACTCCTAACTTTTGTTCTATCATCATCACAATACAGCATATGATATGGGGATAAAGGGGTCATATTAAAAAAAATTCTGCAATCCTAAAATCCACAACTCTCTAAAATCTGTATACAATTTAGAGCTGTAAATAATGAAATTTTCAGTTCAGATGTAGGGATAAAATTTTACTTTATTTTAAAATCAATTTTATATACATATATATTCAGTGGCACCAAATTTTGAAAAATATTGGGTGGTCTCAATCAATAATGGGTGGATGGAGATATCAAATTATTGGGTGGGCTCACGCCCCATGGCCATGGGCCCATATAAGTTGGCGCCACTGTATATATTAATGTGTAATTTTGTTAATATTAGTGAATTGTGTTTTTTCAAGTAGGAAGAATAAATTTCTGAAAACATTCAAAATATTGCTGATGTCACTGGTAATCACAATCTTTTTGCCAAATGTATTTATGTATTAATCAAGCTTTTCTTATCATTAAATCTGACTTAACCTGAAATAAAACTTCCTTATTTTATGATTATAATGGGAATGAGTAGTGTACATTTATGAGGCAAGCTTCATTAAATAATTTAGGAAAAATGGATTTCATCTTTATAATGAATATTTAATTATACATTACTGATTATTTACTTGATCTTTGCTTTTAATATTTTAATCAAAAAAAAATCTAAATTTTTGTTAATTTAGTTTATTACTTAATTATTTTAATATATTGTAAACATTCATTCAATTGCAATAATAATTTCAATTGCATTATTAATTACATTCAAATAACTGTTACAAAAATGTAAAAGCAATGACCAGAAATCCACAAAATTCTAAAATCTACACAACCTCTGGTCCCAAGCTGTGTGGATTTGAAGAAATCTACTGATTAAATTAAATGCATAAATTTTTTAACGTAATATTTTGGTAATTTTATAAGAATTTTAAAACTTATTCCACAGATAAAATTACATTGTTTCTAAACTCTTCACTATGATGGATTATAAAATAGTTCTGTTGTTTTGAAATACGTAACATAAAATGGAATTGATGCTTTTCCAAAATACTTAAAAGGAAATTCTACCACATTTTACATGAAATATTTCCATGTTGATATTTTCCTTTCTCTTTCAGCTATTGTAATTACTCGGGAAAGAATAGATGAAAGAAACATACAAATTAAAAAAAAAGTAATATTAATACCAACAATTACTAACAAATGCAAAACTAAATGTATTCAGCAAAAAAACTAAAAGATCTTAAAACAAAATAAAAAAATTTGAAATGTACGAGCCCTTTAAAATGATTCTTCCCAGAAAGCCAGCAAGATCTGTCTTCCTGCTGCTTTCTTAATAGAAACATGTCTTTTTTGCACCTGTCGAAGAAAAACTAAGATCTTTTGAAAAATCTATTGCATTTCAAAATTTTCCAATGGTGTTTTAAGAATGTCTTTTAGTTCTTACTGTTTCAATTACATTCTTTCGAACAATAAAAATGGTTTAAAAAATAACAATAATTTTTTTTTTAATATAAAAATCACTGTTTTAGTAGTATCAAGAATTTTTCCATTTTTAAAACCTTTGTCTCCCCACTTGAATTTTCTTATAGCTGTACTAATAAAAGAACATTTTGGTATGTATATGCTCATTGGCAAAATTAAGGAAAATCAATTTGGTGGAGAGGTCTGCAACTTAGGATAAAAGTGGGCAAAGACAAGTCTAACAAGGAAGGTCTCCTTACTTGGCATACTCAGAATGTTAAAAAAAAAATGATAATTAAACAATTTAGTGGTGGAATTACAGTAGAAATCTGAAGAAATATATATATATATATATATATTAGCACATCCCACAACAGAAACTGGTTGGATGTTTTGCTTTTTCATTAAATTATGCACCCCTGACGAGTGGTTTAATGAAAAAGCCGTTTAATGTCCATTTATCCATGTATCTTTTATTATTTTGGTAATCTGCCTTCTATTTCACTTCAAACTTCAACTGTTTTCAGTAAGATGATTGTAAAAATACTGGTTTCATTGGTTTATTGAATGGTAATATCTGAATTACTTTGGTTATATTTATATTTATAAAAGTATATACAGTAAAACCTCGTTACAACAATATTTTAGGGACCAAATAAATATATTGTCATACAGGGGTATCACTATATCGAGGGGCTGTATATTTAGGGCATTTAAAAAGGGTTTCTTTTAGCTTTAAGGTATATATTACTTTAAAAAATTATATTTTGATGAAATTAGATAGCACAGTGTTAAGGCTCCTGTCCTCGGCAGACCAAGCATTTGCGAGCTAATGCTATCTGTATGGAGAAGTTATTTTCTAATATCCGATTTGCATTTCGACATTTTTTAATTATTTTTTAAATTGGACTACTGAGGTGCATTTTTACATTGCCCCTTTTTTACTTTTCCGATTTTAATTGCAGAATTTTCTTTTATAAAGTTACTTTCATTTTCAAAACCGGCTCCGAAAGTGAAAGTGCCCTTATAAAAATTATCTGCAACCAAAATCGTATAAAACGAGTGATGTAGAGATGCACTGCAGCTACCAATGTAATAAATATATTTAAGAAAATGTCAAAATGCAAACTAGATATTAAAAAATAACCTCCCCATAGGAATAGTATTCACTCGCAAAAGCATCATTTGACGGGTACAGGAGCCTTAATAGTAATAGTTAAATGATGAAAAATATAATTAAATTAAAAAAAAAAAAAATCAGAAAGTAAGCAAAGCAAGATTCACATACCTGAAATTTTTTTTATTTAAAATAATCCAGTATTTTGGTTTGTTTATTCATTTTTTTTTACTGTTAAGTCAACCAAAAAGGAATACATCGAATCTAGTGCACAAAAATGATTTTCATCTGTCGACGAAAGGCTTGAAAAAAATGCCTGAAGAGATTTCACAGATTGAAAAGCTTCCTGGGACGACAATACGGAATTTGATGGGCCTGTATCATCATCCTCTTCATTATTATTTTGTATCTCGTCTATAATTTCAGAGATAATTTCTTCATCAGTAACTTCCGCGAAAACCATAAGATCGTCATCTGCTGTTAAATAGTCTTCCATGCTAATTCCAGATTTTTTGCCAGTTCTTTCATTGAGTTGGGACAAAGATTTTTGGAGATTCAAAACATATTCTTGATCACCTGAAAGATCGCTGTCTATGGCATTTTCATCACAATCAGATGTTTTATCTTCCATGATACAAAGACCGGCTTTTTTCCAACAATTACGAATGGTTTTCTCTGTTATTTCCCACCAACTTCCAGCAATGTTGTCACAGGCTTCTTTCACATTTACAGCTTTAAAAGCGTCTTCTACTTTATTTTCAATATTTACAAGTATTGAATCTACTAATCGTTTTCTGTAATAGCCTTTAAAGCATTTTATTACACCCATATCTAGAGGCTGCAAAACTGAAGTGCAATTGGCAGGGAAAAATACAATTTCAACATTTTGTAGCTTTGGATATGAATTGTGAGCACTGCAGTTATCTACCAACAAAGCAATTTTTTTCTTTCTATTCTTTATTTCTTTATCTAGCTTTTGTAGCCATTCAGAAAAATTTTAGATTTTTTATCGTTTTACAGAGGTTTATTGTTCTAGAGAATATCGCAATATTGAGGGGAGGTTAACATTAGTTTATACGTAAATTCATCGGGACCACAAAATATTATTGTAGTAGAGGGAGTTGTTGTATCGGATATCGTTGTAGCGAGAGTTTACTGTATACATATATACAGGGTGAGTCATAAATATCGAAACAATAGGCTATCTCCTTAAATATTGCCTCTAGACCCATACTTCCAATTGCAAAAACTCATAAAAAAAGGTGAAATTTCTGATAATATAAGTTGCAACCCCATGGGGGGTCTATTTGAAAAAATACGAAAATTAAATTTTTATACGGCCCCCGTAGAGCAAAATTCCCAGTTAGGAAGTTATTCCTTATACATTCCTAAATTGAACAAAAAAAATTTCATCTCCGTATCTGAAAATCTGACAGAGATATTAAAATCCAAAATTCTCAAAAATTCGTGACTTACACCACTTTACCATGCTTGTAAACGAAGTGTTTTTCATCCATTTTCAAAGCAAATAAGGGATCGTCCACAAATTGTTCGATATTATATGTCGGTTTAAGACCGTGCCTCTTATTTGGACATAATAAAGCAGCGTATTGATTTAAATCGAAACTTGTTTTCAAAACATGTTGATCATTAGCACTGGAGGTCTGAATAGATCGAAATATGTAGGTCCAGTCCTAAACCGACCCATAGGGAAAAAAGTTCAGTCCGGCATGAAATAATGTTAAAATCATAATCCGGACCAGCCTGGAAAAAAGCTTAATCATAGCCGGCCCAGCCGTGAATTTCTACATAGTCTTTTACTTCAGTGTAGTTAAAAATTGTTTCGCGTGGAGGATTCTGACCAAAAACACTTAATATAGAATTTCGTTTTTTATATTTATACTTTTTATTATTAAAGAGGCGCCAAATGCTGTGATATATTTATTTTATCAATGAATCTCTGTTAATATATGTAAATGTTTCACTTATATTTTATTATCGCTAATCCATATCCCGTGCGTTGGAGACTTTTGAAAAATGTTATACAGTAAAACTTTTTAAGACGGAATCACATAGGAAAGAAAAAATACGTAATAGACAGGTGGCCTTCCAGATGGGACTTAGACAGATGGGAGTTTATTTTTTTCTCAGGTATTATTGTATTTATTTTGCATGGATCAACACATTTTCTGTTTAAGACAGAATTCCGTCATAGGCAGATTTTTTTTCTCTGGTTTTATTTTGTTTATTTTTTTAGCATTTAAATATACTATTCTTAAAAAAAAAATTTTAAGGTTTTTTTTTCTTTTTTTTGTAAAATAAAAGCGATTTTAAAAGTTATACACATTTTTGTAAAAATATTGATTAAACAAAATTTTACTTATTTTATGCACGTATTAGATCTGTTCTTTTAATACGGATTGCTTGAAACCGGGAATGAAAATTTCATCCAGTGCAGGCCTGGGAGAAAGGAAGCAGTTCTCTCCAGTATAAAAAATACATTTGACTGGGCGAGTCTTCAGAAAAAAGTAACCTCTTGGTCTTGATCTGACCTGAGCCCAGAATACATATTTTTTAACAGCCTCTCCAGGACAATAAAAAGCTTGAAGTGGTGAGAGCTAATTTTTTAAAAAGGACTTAATCTGCATATTAGAAAAGCATTCTGTTAAGTAACTGATGGGCAGTAAAACAGTACATTTCGTTTTTCTGTATAATGACTTTTTTCCCCCAACTTTTTCTTGCCTTTAAATTATTAAAAATGAAGAATTGTTTAAGAAAAAAAGTACAAACTTGAAGCAGGTCATTTTTGATTATTTTACATTAGTTTTGTTTAAAAAAAATGAAAAATTATATACTTTTGAAAATATATTTTTCTAAAAGTTATTATTTTTTTAAATAAATATTTTTAATAGTTCTAAAATAAATATTGAAAAACAAAAACCCCGAAACAAAACTAAAATCAGATTTTCATTTTTAATTAAATAGAAAGAAATTGAAATCCGATAAACAATGTTTGGAATTATAACGATTTTTAATTATCCCATTTAAACCAGTAGTAACCATATGGAATTTTTGTAAATTTTATGATAAATTTTAGGATGTGATTTTCTTAGCAAATCATATAGCTAACCATCACAAAAAAAGAAAAAAAAATCAAAATTCTAACTTAAAAGAATGATTTTTTACGCGTTTCCTACAACTGTTAAAGTAACATTGTCTTTTGAATTGAGTGAATTTCAATTTGTGTCTAATCCCTTAAAACCTGATGAATTATTCAAACGGTTATAACTCCGCGAATTTTGAAGATATGAAGATGCAACTTTTTGTGTATTATTCAGGACTGGATAAGGAAAGTTTTCCTAATTGGAATTTTTATACTACGGGGGCCGTATAAAAAGTTAATTTTTGTATTTTTTCAAATAGACCCCCCATGGAGTTGCAACTTATCAAAAATTTCACCCTTTTTTTATGAATTTTTGCAATTGGAAGTATGGGTCTAGGGGCAATATTTAAGGAGATAGCCTATTGTTTCGATATTTATGACTCACCCTATATAATAATAATTTCGAATGTTTGGCGTGAAAAGACGAAAGAAATTAGTGATTTGGTAAACAGCACTTTTCTGTGCTAAAAGCAAACGATTTTAATGCAAATGAAAGTTGTGTATTAGTAGTTAATTTTTAGAATGCATGTAAATAGTATTTAATGAATTTAAATTTAAACAATGAGAGTGTTTAATACATATATTTGTTGTACTACATATTTATATTACTTGTTGAGGCAGTTATTTAATTTTATCACAGTAAAATTAATTTCATTTACCGTAATTTATGGAAGAAACGCCGCACCCTCAAATATTGACATCATTTTGAAAAAAATCGGCGTAATCGCCGCAGTCAACAGGAATTATTTTGCTTTATTAAGGAGGCGATAACATACCTAAAATATCGCATAAATATGGCAAAAAACTGAATTATTAGACTAATTTAATTATTAAAATAACTAATTGTCAAAAAAAAAAAATGTAGGAATAAAATATTTACATTACAGAACCAATTTTCCGGATCCGGAATTTTTCCCTGAAATTTTTTTGATATTTTTTTTTTTATTTTAAATACATACTTTAAAATCTTGAAAACACTGCTCCCATTTTGAACAAATTTCATTTTTCGAAATGTATATCAGTTTGTAAGCCCGCCACCAAAAATATTTTCTCTTTTAACAATACTAATAACAAAGAAAAAAAATCCAAACACAATTCCTTTCTGCGTAACTAAACGTATCGATAGAGAGCAGATGATCGTAAGGCCGAAACACATTTGACCGCTTCTTGGAGTTCGGTGTCGGTTCGTTTGTTGTGGCGATGCGGTGTTTTTTATCTTAATGAATTTTGCAGGAAAGGGACGGTTGTCCAGCAAAAGCAAATCTTTCCGTCGAGTGGATTGTTTATCTCGCGATTCTTTTGTTCGCTCCTTTCCGTTTTATTATGAAGAAACCGCAAATGGATCCTATACAAGACTTCACACCTTTTTTCCAGGAATTCAGTTGAAGGAAAGCGTATTGCAATCTGAACTCAGCTTTATTCCGATAATGTTGACTTTCCAGAAACCTCAGACCACTTGTTTTTCTTTAGAGTTATTTTGTATGTACTGGACTTTTTAGTAGGGTGCTGTAACTTTTGAATAACTTATTATATTTTAATAAAAATTTATTACACAGCCTAATTTACTATTATTGCAACGTGCTGAAAATTTGAACGAAATCGGTAAATAATCAGAGAAGATAGATTTTTTTTCTTTTTTTCAAATAATAAGAAAGAAAACACGTATTGCTTATCGTTTCTTTCTGTTTTCTTTTTCGTTTGTTTGCAGCTCATTAATTTTTTTTTTTTCCACAGTCAAACACCGTGGTTTTGATGACACATTCACGGGGTCTTCTTTTTATATTTAAAAAGGACCCCGTGAATGTGTCCGTTCCCTTTTAATTATAAAAAGAATAGAATTTAAATAATTTCTCACTTTTTATTTGATTGGAAATTTTTTTAAGCTTTCTTGGAACATTTTCCCCCCAAAAACGTTTACGGAATATGCCTTAAAGTGTACCAATAAATATGTTATCGGTTGTCATAAGAACGGAAATTACAAAATATCGCACTTATTGTTGGATAAATAATAAAAAAGATTAAAAATATATACAAATCATCATAAGAATGAGAATTGAAAAAGTTGCACTAATAGGGGATCGAAAATATCGTATGGAAAATACTGTAGTTTTTGTCAGGGGTGTGCGAATAGAAAACTGCGCCTGGGGCAAAGCTTCAATTTGGCGCAACATCGCACAACTTTTTCTAGTGACAGAGCCCAGAAATGAAGTTGATAGTATAAATCCCCCCCCCCCCCCTAAATTTCCGCGCCCGGGACGATCACCTCCTTTCGCACGGCGCTAGTTTTTGTAACTGAACTAAAATGTATCTACAAAAGAGACATTTCAATTGCAAAATTCAGAAAAACTGGCTTTCCAATATTTTGTTTCTATAATAAAGTGCAATAAAAGCAAGCATCTATTGTCCCTTCCTGCTTACCCCAGTCACCTTATTTCTTGGAAAAGGGCGACTCACGATGTATTGCATTTGTTGATTTACGATCGGTATCATCGCGACACGGGGAAAAAGGAAGGAAAAAAAAGTGAATATTTTCGTTTGAAACACTGAATAATTTGCTCAAAATTTTCGTAAACGTCGCATGTTTGAAAATTTCAACTTTTAAACTCATAAACGCCGCGGCGTTTATTCCATAAATTACGGTATAAAAAAATAATTTTATACATTTAAGTGTATCCCAAAATAAAGGCCAGTTGAAGAATGCTGCAGTAATGCATTTCAATATCAGAGACGTCTTTGTTTCCATAGCAACAAAGTTGGATAAACAGTGCTCAATTAAATTGAATTTTGATATTGAAGCAATTTTAATTATTTTAAATTTTGTTTTAATTCAGAAAATTTCATAGTTAACTTTCATTGTAAATATATTTACAATATCTGACAAAACTATAATTAAAACAAACTAAAACTGACAAAATTAAAAGTTATTTGACAAACTATTTTTTTTTTTTTATTTCATCATCAACTGATGACAAATAGCCAACTAAAGGATTTAACAAATGTTCTACCGGGGTTCTACATTTTTTTTATAAACATATGTATCCTCATTAGAAGAACATTGTGTTTAATTTTTTGGAGTATGCCCGTATGGAGACCTTCCTTGCAGGTGAACCTGAGCCTCAGATTTTGGATTCTTTTACAATTTTATATTGAATACACTGCATGTATTTTCCTGATCTTCTAACTTCACCAGCATTTTGACAAACTGATAAAATAATAATAATTTAATATTTTTGAGCAATATAGTAAATTTTATAAACTTTTCAATAAATCTAAACCTGCCAACTTCTGAAAATGTAGAACCGTAGCATCAAAGTTTCCACTGACTTTTCAGCAACGTAAGCAATTTGACGAATAAGAAATAAAAAACAGTAGCTAAATGAAAAAAAATAAATAATAATTTAGAAAAATAGATTTGGCTTAAAACACTGAAAATCTACCTGTAATCCCTTATTGTACCCTTTTTTTAATGTATTCTAAAATACCATAATTTATCTTAGAAAATAGAAATTCTATTATACGCTACAAAAATTATTAAATATAAGCACATTTTAAATGTCTAATTATTTCAAACTTCTTTTTTAGCAATAAATTGCTATGAGACTTTGGCTATAACCAACAGAAAAAATTAATGATTGGCCAATGATAGTTTGCAGTACGGTAAATGGAAAATTTAACGCCGCATTTCAGCAAAACTTTTCTCGATTTGAAGATTCATGCGTGTAATTTTAACGGTACATAGATAGTAATAAACTTATAATGAAGAAATTTTTATTGTATAATCCTTTCTATGTCTTGGTTGTTGCTAAACTGAATTTATGTTAAGTCAGTATCTCTGTAAATAATAATTTAAATGGCATGGTGTGATTGAAGATGAAAAGCAACATCAATTGTACAGCAACATGGATAAAAATTTTAATTGTAACTGCACACACAAAAAAGTAGAAAATAAATTTGGCGAGTATGATTGTTCATTTACTTGCCAAATTAAGCATTTTGTCGCAATTTGGCGCAATGGTGAGAACTCTGCATAGCATACAAAATTCAAATTAATCTGGAGGTCAGTTTGGTTTTTCATGTTTCATGGCCATTTTTTGACATTGTAAAAGGAATAAGATTTCAGTCTTTCAACTCACATAGTAAATGTTTTCTTCTGAAAATTTTTATACTATTTTTAGTTTCTTCATGTTTTACAGCTTTTAACAGTTGTATAAGAAACCCAGTTCCAATTTTTTAGCCTAGTGACAAAATTCACAATTTTTTGTCTGCAATCGTTTCACTATATTTACAATTTTTTTCCCCCCTACAATCTTAATTGATGTTGCTCTATTACTTTTCTTTGTTAAAACTTGCACTTTCTACCACAAACTTTTGATGAAATTTGCATTTTTTACAGTGATCCTTTGATGATTTTGTTGTCTTCTGTCCATTATCTTTTGACAAATTTTGTGTTTTCTTCCCACGCTGTTTTGATAAAATTTGCATTTTCTTACAGATTTTTGATGAAATTAGTATTTTCTTTCTGCTATTTTTTGATAAAATTTGCACTTTCTTTCCGTGGTTTTTTGACAAAATATGCATTTTTTCCTGCAAACTTGATAAAATATGCATTGTTTTTGGCAAAATACGTGTTTTTATCATGATCCTTTGACAAAATTTCCAATTTCTTACTGACCTTTTAACGAAATTAGCCATTTTATTCAGCAATCTTAAAATGCATTTTAATCGTTTGAAATTTAAAACGTATATTTATTACATAATTTTGTCGAGTCATTTCAAATGTTATGAAAAATCTCGGAAACAAATAATGATTATCTTGATAATCATTATTTGTTTCCGAGATTTTTGATAAAATATCCATTTTTCCATGATCATTTGAAAATTTTTTAAATTTTTTCACTGACTGATTCATGGATTGATTTAGTGAAATTCCATAAAAGAAAAAAAATTGCAAACTTCAAAAAATTTAAAAATATACTCACAGAAGAATATTAGGTCAGGGCAAGAATTTGCAGGGGAAATACTGCACAGCATTTTTTATTATGCAGGTCTTTCCTTTTCTCAGTGAAAATCATGCAATTCCACACACTATTTCAAACAATGTCTCTCAAAGAACCTCCCCCTCCAAGAAACTATGGCACCCCAGTTTATAAAGAAAAGAATTCCTGTATAAATATTTGTAGAAACATGATTCAATCATTGGTAATATCCATTAGGAGGGTTTTAAATAAAGAAGTTTGTTCTGCAGTCCAGATTTTTTTTCTTCAAAAGCTTTTTAATGTCCCAATTTTTAGACTAATGATTTTTTTTTTTTTTTACTTTTGAGACCAAACATGATAAAATTTCAGAACAGAATCACAATATATATATACTGCACTGAATAAAAATTGGAAAAAAGTGTGTTTTTGTTTTTTTGAAAAAAAAAAAAAAAAAAAAAAAACACAGTTTAAGGTAAATTTTTGTAACATCGTAGTTTACTGGTCCAAATCACAGCATCTATAATTTTTTCACAGCAGTTGGGCAGGTCTGTAAAACATATTTTGAATTTGTACTGTAATTTTCAAAATTTTCATTATTTAATTGCCTACTTTGCTACAAATGTTAAGTTCATTCTTTATCAACCAATTTATATTTGATACCTTAACCACCCAATCTTATACTGTATATTAGGGTGGGCCGAAAAAAACTTTTTTTCGATTTTCGATTATGGCGGGTGCGGAAAAGTGGCCACTGGTGGCACTCAGTTCATACAAAATATTTGAGATTTTTTGGACATTTCCTTACCCTGCCGCAAACGGCTTGAAGTTTTGCAAAAATGTTCATTTTTGAACTTTTTTCGAAAAAAATTAAAAAATGTTAAATTAAATTTATTTTGGTTTTATTTACATGAAAAGGCATATTTAATGTACCAAATGTTTAAATAAGATCTGATCATGCATTATTTAATATCTATGTGTATTATAACTTAGGCTATTTTTATAGCTTTTTCGCTTATAATAGGCAAAAGTTGTATTTGTTTGAATCGATCGTTAGTTTCTGTATTATTTATGTTCCTTGGTCTTTTTTATATACTTTCTATGTGTCAAACGTTGTATATTTGGGGAAAAGACATCAGTATACTTCAAAAACAAATCTGGAAGGTGAGAAAGTGGTGAAGCAGGACTCTAAGCGCGCGCAATGATTCGTCGTAATACTCACGGAGTGAAGGACGAAATAATTGAGAGCCAAAATGCGATAAAGGATTCTTATTATTTATCCTCGCTAAGTTACCTGCGACATTTGTTTAGTGTTTACGTGAAATCCTTTTGTGGTGATATACAGTCCTTTTTGGGTCGTTTAATGTGCCATTATAGTGTTTTGTGCGTTTTATTACAACGAGCTTAGAAATGGCTAGTATAAAGGGCCATGACAATGCAGAGACAGGCGATAGCGTGAAAAGTAACTCTTTGGGGGCATCATGCATACTGAAAGAACTGCAATTGCCAACTTATGCTGATAATCATGCGCCACTACTACTGGTTGCATCACCATGTAGAAGTTGTGACAGCAGAGGATACGAATCTCGTCATCGATAAAAACAAAGGCAGAAGAGAGAAACAGAAACTTGGAAAGAAGATACAGGCAGAAGAAGTTATTGAAAGAAGGAAAATTAAAAGCATATTTTTTGATGGTAGAAAGGATAAAAGTATATTCAGAGGAAAAAAAGAACAAGCGGCACTGTCGAAGGAAAGGCGAGGAACACATCACCGTGTTGTTTGAACGTGGTTAGGAATACTCGGGTCACTTGATACCTTGTTCCGGTCACGGAAAAGAAATAGCAAAATCATTATGCAATCTTCCAAGTCACCACAAGTTAGACTTTTCTGAACTGATGAAGTATCAAGGTCACGGAACGAGGTATCAAGTGACACAACTATTCCTAACCAGGTTCAAACAACACGCATAGATGCCAACATTGTAAATACCATATCAGGAGTGAACTTGTTAAATTTCAGGAGTTTTGGACACTCTTCAGGAGTAAAATAGTCACTTTTCAGGAGTCGTTTCAGGAGTTGCACATAATTTTTTTTGAGGTATTTTTAAAATATTTTTTACACATACTTTCTCAATCCTCAACCCTGACAGCTTTTGTATTTATTCATACAAACAAAATTAAAATAAATGTTACTTTTTTTATGTAATTAAAAAAATCTAATAAATTTATACAAACGGAATATTTTTTATATTTACAGAGCAAAAAATCCATGATTTCTATACTAGATGTGAAATTCATGAAATATTTTTTTCTTTGGAACTGGTTTTCTAACAAAGTGATTTCCTCTCACAACTGACAGACGGAAATAGGATCTTTTGCAGAGGTGACGAAAATCGCGATCATTTCCAGAGACTGACTGACGAAAATCGCGATCATTTTCATAGATCTGACTGACGAAAATCGCGATAATTTCTACAGACTGACTGACGAAAATCGCGATCTTTTCCCGAGAGTAATTAACGAAAATCGCGATCTTTCGACGCGAATAATTGGCAAAAATCGTGATCTTTTTAAGCTAATGATTGATGAAAATCGCGGTCATTTATCGCGAATGACTAACGAAAATCGCGGTCTTTTATCGCGAATGACTGACGAAAATCGCAATCATTTCCAGAGAGTGATTTACGAACATTGCAATCTTTTTTCAGAAATGACAGACAAAAATCGTGATTTTTTTTCCGAAAATGACAGACGAAACCCACGAACCTTTGTCGCGAATGACTCACGAAAATGGCGATCTTCTTCCGAGATTGAGTGACGAAAATCGCGATCTTTTGCCGAGACCTACTATCGAAGATCCCTGTTTTTTCCGAAGACTAACTGACGAAAATCGCGATCTTTTCCAGAGACTAATAGACAAAATCGCGATTTTGTGTCATGAATGACGAAAATCGTGGTTGTATTACGCGAATGACTGACGAAAATCGCGATCTTTCACCGCGACTGAGGAAAATTACGGTGTTTTGCCATGACTTACTGACGAAAATTGTGATTTTTTACCGCGAATTACTGACGAAAATCGCGATCTTTTCCTGAGAGTAACTGAAGAAAATCGTGATCTTCTGTGGCGAACAACTGACGGAAATGTATTTACGATGTATTTCAATGACCTATTGTAGAATTTCGCGATTTTTTGCAATGATTCATCGAAAAAGATCGTTATTTTTGTCCCGAATAATCGAAAGTATCGCGATTTTTTTGCCGCAAATTTCCGTATTTTCTACCTTATTACCGTACTACCGTATTTTAACGTACTTTTCCAGAGAAACTCCGGAATTTCCGGAGAAGTTGGCATCTATGAACACGGTGATGTTTTCCTCGCCTTTCTCTCGACGGTGCTGCTTGTTATTTTTCTTCCTCTGAATATACTTTTATCTTTTCTACCACCAAGAAATATGCTTTTAATTTTCCTTCTTTCAATAACTTCTTCTGCCTGTATCTTCTTTCCAAGTTTCTGTTTCTCTCTTCTGACTTTGTTTTTATCGATGACGAGATTCGTATCCTCTGCTGTCACAACTTCTACCTGGTGAAGCAACCAGTAATAGTGGCGCATGATTATCAGCATAAGTTGGGAATTGCAATTCTTTCAATATGCATGATGCCCCCAAAGAGTTACTTTTCACGCTATCTCGTGTATTTGCATTGTCATGGCCCTTTATACTAGCCATTTGTAAGCTCCTTGTAATAAAACGCACAAAACACTATAATGGCATATTAAACGACCCAAAAAGCACTGTATATCACCACAAAAGGGTTTCACGTAAACACTGAACAAATGTCGCAGGTAACTTAGCAAGGAAAATAATAAGAATCCTTTATCGCATTTTGGCTCTCAACTATTTCGTCCTTCACTCCCTGTGTATTACGACTAATCTTGCGCGCGCTTAGAGTCCTGCTTCAACACTTTCTCACCTTCCAGATTTGTTTTTGAAGTATACTCTGTCTTTTCCCCAAATATATGACGTTTGATACATAGAAAATATATAAAGAAGATCAAGGGACATAAATAATACAGAAACTAACGATCGATTCAAACAAATACAACTTTTGCCTATTATACGCGAAAAAGCTATAAAAATAGCCTAAGTTATAATACACATAGATATTAAATAATGCATGATTAGATCTTATTTAAACATTTGGTACATTAAATATGCCTTTCCAAGCAAATACAACCAAAATAAATTTAATTTAACATTTTTTAATTTTTTTCGAAAAAAGTTCAAAAATGAACATTTTTGCAAAACTTCAAGCCGTTTGCGGCAGGGTAAGGAAATGTCCAAAAAATCTCAAATTTTTTGTATGAACTGAGTGCCATCAGTGGCCACTTTTCCGCACCCGCCATAATCGAAAATCGAAAAAAAGTTTTTTTCGGCCCACCCTACTGTATATGCCTGTAAGGAACAAGCTTTTAAAAATCGATTAATTGTATTTGTATATATGAAAAAGTTCAATAAAGAAAGTAAGGCCATTTTTAGGTGCGTTCGTAATTATGTAAATACGTAGCACCTATTGTTGTCGCTCAGTCCGTCCGTCTGTCTGTCTGTCTGTCTGTCCATCTGTCTGTCTGTCTGTCTGTCTGTCTGTCTGTCTGTCTGTCCGTCCGCATATAACAACGCAAAAACTACCCAACCGAATCGTTTGAAATTTAAAATACATAATTATTACATAATTTTGTCGAGTCATTTCAAATTTTACGAAAATCGGATGGATAGATCATTTACAGGGACAATCAAAAGCATTCCGTTACAATACGGTCAATGGGGAAAAAGTTTCAAATGCATTTTAATCGTTTGAAATTTAAAACGTATATTTATTGCATAATTTTGTCGAGTCATTTCAAATTTTATGAAAATCGTATGGATAGATGAATTACAGGGACAATCAAAAGAATTCCGTTACATTACGGTCAATGGGAAAAAAAGTTTCAAATGCATTTTAATCGTTTGAAATATAAAACGTATATTTATTGCATAATTTTGTCGATTCATTTCAAATTTTATGAAAATCGTATGGATAGATGAATTACAGGGACAATCAAAAGAATTCCGGTACATTACGGTCAATGGGAAAAAAAGTTTCAAATGCATTTTAATCGTTTGAAATTTAAAACGTATATTTATTACATAATTTTGTCGAGTCATTTCAAATGTTATGAAAATCGGATGCATTGATCAATTACAGGTACAATCAAAAGTATTCCGATACATTACGGTCAATGGGGAAAAAAGTTTCAAATGCATTTTAATGGTGTTACACTCATTTGAATATAATAGAATCGACATGAATCTATGGAATATGTACTAAAATACATTTTGTATAGTCTGTAATGCAAAGAATATTTATTATTAAATTACAGGGCCACACAAATGTATTCCACTAAATAATGTATAATGCGGGGAAACATAGTTTGGGGGGTGTTTTAATTATATTAAACTACTTCACATTTTATGAATAAGATATACGTTAATGAAGTATAATAAGAATTACTCCCTGCATATTTACAGGAACACAAAGATTTCGACCACTATACTGTATCCAAAGTACGCTCTACTATATCAGCAAGATCTGAATATTTTAAAACTTCGTTATCAACGAACGCACCTCATTTGCTACGCTTTACGTGCAATTTCCAACTTGTTTTTTCTGAAATGAAACAAGGCATCAGACAGTCTTTTTCATGTTTATATGTTCAACAGTCACTTCTTACAGACATAATTTTTTATAAACATCAAATAACCAAGAAATTTCATGCATTTTTTTGAGAACAAATACTTTTGTCATGCAGCTCTAGTCAAATGGATTCTGATGACATATCTGCACATTCCCTTGATGTCTCATTAAGTAAAGAATTGTTTAGCCCATCACATCTCTCTCTAAGTTTTGTAAGAAGTGCAATCTTTGAAAGAACATGTTGGCAAAAAAGATTTTGAGACCTATTTTGTTCCATGAGTTCAAATTTGTAAACAAAGCTGCAGAAATCATTAAAAGAATATGTTCCATGCTTAGAAGGGCTTCAATTAGTGAATAGATTGCTCAAAAACAGTTCTGCTGATTTGCATTTGTGGACAAGAACCTCAAAGATGAGTCCCACGTTCACATTCCATACTCTTAGACAAAATCAAGCTGTAGGGGGGAAATCACAGAATCTTCATCAAAGGAGCTATATACAGGTTTGGAGTACATGACAAAATCATCCAATCGCATTTGCGTAACCTTAGAATGATATGGAAACTCAAAAGTTTGGTTATAAGTGAATTCTTCATGTTCTGTCCAACGTCTTCCTCTCAGGATTGCACTTATACTCTAAAGCGAAAGCTGGGTTCCCATGGCAGTCATTCCTGTCATCTCTGTTCTGTCTAATGGAAATAAGCTCTGATGGTTAAACATCTGTTTGTCATTGCTGTCCTGACACAACAAGGCTCATTTATGGACCAAATATTGACATGTGACAAAAATTGGGTTTGATATGATAGCCGGAAGAGAAAATAACATATGTGAACTTTTGGTTAAGTTGCATTGGATAAACCAGACATTTATCCATATATATATATAAAGCTAATCCTATGACGGCCCATAGCTAGACTATACTTCCAGGTAAAGCAAGGATTTTTCCAGGGGTGGCAGATTATTTTTTTCATTTTTCTTTTCTAGTCTCGTAAGTTCTTCAAATATATGTACTGAGATTTTTTTTTTAACTTAAAATATAAGATATTTCTAATGTCAGGTGAAATTTTTCAGGTTTTTTAGAGAACAAAAATATGTTAAAGTTAAATACAATTTGATATAACGTAAACAAGTTGTGCTTCTTTTAATCAAATAATTTAAATATATGCATGCCTTATGTTTGTTTATATTAATAATACATTCAGGTACAACTTATCAAATGAGGGTTCATTATATTTACATTCCGCAATAAACAATAATAATAAATAAAAAAATCAAAATCAGTAGAAGAAATAATGAGGATGTCTTACACGTGATTTAGGAGCAGGACTCTAGTCTATGCTTCTTATACATAAATGAAACCGATGCACTCATTTTCAAATATAACTTTTAACTTGTAGTTACTGCTAAAGTAATGTGTTTGCACCCATACATGTTTTCAAAACATATAACTTTAAAAAGGATATACCCCCTTTTTTTTTATACTGTCATGAAAAACGCATTAATATCTAAAATTCACGATGGGGGAACAAAATATAATGCACAGTGCATTACTGTCACATATTGCTTTAGAAGTTGCTATCAATTATTTGAAATGGCAGACCGGGACACAAATATCTCCATCAGATGGGGGTACGGTTCTGTACAAACATAGGGCCACAGCCAGTACAATCACAGAGTTGACGAATAGAATCTAGATCTACCATTGAAAAATTGCAAAAAACTTTTAGAAAGCTTTTCATATCACCCTTTTACTTAAAAAAATAATCTCTTAAACATTTTAACAGATCACAATTTCAGACCACAGGTGGTAAGTGTTCCAGTGAATGAAAAAAAGTCACTGAATAGCCTACGTAAGTACCAAAGAGTGTTAAACAATTCAGCTGTTTTGATGATGATCCTTGTAACAGGTGATCTTTTAGCAGCCTTGAAGCTAGTTTAATGTTTTACAATCTTAACTACAAATGCGACAAAATGAAGAACTAAAAAAACTTGCAAGAAGCGGCAAATTCAAAACTGTACACAGATGTTCTAGTGTTTACAACAGATGAAGTTTTTAAAATTCTAATGCTTGTGTTATCTGTTAGTCTATATTATTGAATTCTGAAAAAGCCATTAATTATTGAAAACATAAGAAAAATCTTTCAGCCTACTTTGAATGAAAATAATAACAATGCAATTAATATACAATTTATGAAAACATCGTTAACACTATCATAAATTACACCTGTTAAACATTTTAATACAATAACAATAACAAAAATCAAAAATTTTCTTTTTTGAAAGTTTGTAAGAGGATAAATTCAGTTCTGTACCAAAATTTTGTACCACAGCAAATTTTTGTTTTAGCATTAAAAAAAATGGGCATTTTTAACTGAATTTTAGAATGTTATTATCATAGAAATGTCTGTATGTCTCAAAAATAATTTATAACTCTAGGTGTGATATTTAGCATTAAAAAAGGCTATTCAACTCTATAAATAAATGATTTAAAATATTATACATAGATTTTTCAAGACTTAATTCACACAACCAAATGCTGCCTCAAATTCAGACTAAACAGTGCTACTTTTTGCTTGTTCTGTGCTAAGTAAAATGCCTTGTCAAGTGCCTTGAGTAAAAAAAAAAAACCTATTTATAAATAGTGTTTAGTGCAGAAGAATGTGTGAAATACAATATTTTGTTCATTGTCCATTTCTCATAAGCTTCAATATTTCTTTAATTGCTGCATATTTCAGAAAATAGATATATGTATTGTTTACCTAAAGACTGCTGTGATATTAATATCATGTTCATTCACAATTATTTCAAATATCCCCCATGAGGTTCTGAGAAATTGAACAGAGCATTTCTTTTTTCATTTTTTAGATCAAAATAATGCATCTTTAAGAAAATGCTATTAATTTGTCCTGTCAACATTTAAGGGAACTTTCACTCACTCAAAAACAGCCATTTTGTAATGTTAAACTTATGGAAAGATTATTCAAAATTCAAAAATTCAAGATTCAAATTTCTTGTTTAAATTTGAATATTTTTAAATGATTTTTTTTTTCTGAAACCAATTTTGAAAGTTTAAGTATCTTTATTAAAAAAAAAAAATCTACAACCAAATTCAATAAAATAAAGAATAACTATATTAGAGATCGACCTCAGATATCCTATTCAAACAAAATCATTTAAAAATACAGTACAAAGTCAAAAGTCGGGAATGCTTGAGAATTTACCACATCTCAACAAGTGATCAAAAAATATTCATTTTCCAATAAAAAGAAAAATAATTTTCACTACTTAAAAAGCAGAATATGATGCTTGTGTATTAAAAATTGCATATAACTATTAATACCAAATTAAACAATCATTTTCATTAAAAAAACATCATAAAATGTCCATAGACATGAGTTGAGATGCAATAAAACAACTTCTTTGCTGCTTTTTTTTTTTTTTTTTTTTTTTTTTTTTTTTTTTTTTTTGCGTAACAATTTTGTTTCTCTGCCTGTTCCTTGAAAACTGCTGCTGGAAAGCCCGAACACTGAACAGTTCTGAACCTTAGATGCCCAACTTTGTACTGCATTAAGTGCACAACTAAGTTTCAGGGGGGGGGGGGGGCTGGGGGAGCGATTAAAAAAATTGCTTATTCAGGGTTGCCACTCTAATCTTGAAAAAAAATTCCCTGTATTGCAACGCATTTATTCCATGTTGAGTACGAAAAAATATATGTGTGTATGAAGGCTAATTAGAAATGTTATAATTTGCCATTACCCAATTCCCTGTGTTTTCCAGATTTTTTAAAAAATTCCCTGTTTTGGGAAGAGATTTAAAATTCCCTGTATTTTCCCGGTTTTCCAGGTGGCGTGGCAACCCTGTTATTGTAAGTATCGTCCTTCACTAGCTACACATTTTTTGCCATCTCTGACAATACATGAATACCTTGATGATAAAACGTTGTGTATTTGGACAGAAAACATTTATCCAATCAATTTTGCACCTCTTTGAAATTAGCCAAGTGTATCCCAGTTAAGACATGTGCCATCAATTAGATGAAGGCCTTCTGATGATAATCAGAAGGAGCCAGGTCTGGTGAATATGGTGGGTGAACAGAAGATCATATTTCACCATTTTGGTGGTGTCCATAATGATGGAATTGCAATATCACTCATTTGTGTCTCATGTCTTATTCTGGCTGCTGTTAGAGCAATGCATGGTTCAAATTAATTAGTTGCAGAGTTAGAAAATAGTAATTTTAAGAAAAGCTTTAAATGATGGCTAATTTTTTTTTTTTTTTTTTTTTTTTTTTTTTTTAGGTGCCAAACATTTTATTGTTGCATCATATTTTCTCATTTCTTTTTGCAACCTTGTTAACAATAATATTTTTTCTATTTTTACATGTTAAGAGAGTAGTATATTAAACAGTAGATCTGTCTTAATTACTAAACCAAAATAATAATAATAATAAAGTGAAAAAAAGAGCTAAGCATTAAATTTGACAGCTAAGTATCATTTTATGGTCACTAAATGCAATAATTTAGTTGCATTTGGCAAATATCGACTGCTTATTTCTAACCCTGATTTGTTGCTGGTAATGAGCCCATTTTTAGTTTCCCTAGTTTCAGCAGCTCATAGTATATGATTCTTTTCTGGTCCCACCAAACGCTGAGCATTGTTTTTGTAGAGCCTGTTTTTGTTATTTCCTGCCCATTTCTTATTTATTTCTGGGGATATTCAATGTCATCTGTTTTTCCTTTTATTTTTCTTTCTTACTTCGTTTTCAATAGCAATACACCGCTAATTTTGTGAGAGCAGCCATATTTTTAGATCAAAACATTTGATTGCTTCACTTCACTTCATAAGACATCACAATTCATCTAGTTTTCACAAGTTGTGAAATGAGTTTTTGTAGGTATTAATTTATTAAGTTTATTTTTTGATTGATTTAAGTTTTAAATGTTTAAATTAAATTATTCTAGCTATTTTTAAAAGTAAATTATTAGAAAATCTTTTTGTAGGCAAAATTTATTTTATGCAAAACATCTGTTTTGCATATGTCATGAGTTTTTCATGAATGATTCGTGATTCTTTGCCGTGATTGGCTGGAAGGCTTCAGTGGGCATTTAAATAGTATTTTACTTTTTGGTAGGGATATGTTATGTGTCACTTGAGTGTGAGAAATTATGACTAGTGCAAGTTTCTTCAGTTTAGTAGGTTATTCATTTAGATATTATGTGATGGTGAATGCATATGGAATGATTTTTGTTAGTGTTGATTTGAGGTCAAATATTATCAAGAGTAAAGTTTTTTGTTTTGCTAAAGATGACATGGTATATTACTGGAAAAATTGAATTTATTTTGTTTCAAGAATTTCAAAGGCCTACAATAAAGAAGTTTCAAAAGGAAATTTCATGCCTACTTATTGTGAGTACACTATTTCATTATCACTATTTCATTTTATTGTACTTATCATCATACTCTGCTAATTATTAATATAAGAGCTGGTATATTTAACATTAGTTAAAGAGATAGCATCAACAGTTTTCTTTCCAAAGCGATTTTGCTGTGCTGTTTGATGTTGATGCTTCTCCACATGAAAGCCATGATTTTTTGTCTTTGGGATTCTCAAAATATATCCATTTTTCATCGGCAATAAAAATTCGATGCAGGAAACTTTTTCTTTTGTGCCGCAAAAGTAAAATTTTGATAACAGCTCTTCTATTTTTAATCTGTCTTTCAGTCAACTTATGCAGCACCCATTTTCCTTCCTTTTGAATTTTTTCCATGATATATAAGCATTTGGAAATACTTTGCCAAGTCATGTTCAATGCCTCCCCAAGTTAATCTTGATTTATTGTTATCATCTTTTTCCATTAATGCTTGCAGATTGGCATCCTCAAAAGTTTTCGGAGAAATTGCTACTTCTAAAGCATTTAAACAAATTTTCCCAGGCAGTTTCCGATAGTGCATGTTTGCGTAAGTTTCCATAATAAACAATGTCCTTCAGCAGCAATTTTTTTCAGATTAATGAAAAAAAAAAGGAAAACTTCTTGCAAACACTGTTTATTTGGCACAAAACTTTGCATCTTTGTTGTTAGAAAAAATATTTTTATGTTGTTATATGCATTGGTATTACGACAGTTTATTGTTAACAGATGTTCAAGCTATTAAAAAAAAAAAAAAAAATTCAGACATGTATGTTATCTACATGTGTCATTAGCGTCATCTATGTGTGAAACCCAGAAACTTAATTACACACTTAGTATTCAAAATGACATGAGAATTTCAAAGACAACCTACCCATAGATTTAACATTACTGAGAGGGTGGATGAAGAGTTCAATTAAAGTTCATTTTTGCTTCACAAATGGCTCCACGCGAAGGTCAACCTGAGAACTGATTTTTAAATTTTAATGGAATTTACATTCTTTGGTGCTAATTGATAGAAAAATATTCAAATCTCATGGAAATATGCCAATTATTATTATTATTTGATATAAATTGTCATTTTACAGTTAATTTTATCAGCTTCACTTACAAATCTAAAAAACATTGATTTTCACTCCAAGTTTGGTGATCCTGTGAGTATTCAAGTTTGAATTTTTTTCTTTTTTTTTTTTTTTTTTTTGCACCATATAGTAACAACCCTTTTCTTTCATACGGACATAAAAATTATCAGTTTATTTTTAAAAAAAATTCTGTATCCTCATAAATGCAACCTCAGGTATGCTTTTCATGTCTGTCACATAAAAACATGAATTTTTTATTTTGTATAAAATCTACTGGCACAAAAGAAATAAATGATCATTTTCTCTTTTGTTATACTATAAGTCAATGCTTCATGCAAAATTGGTTTTAAAAAAATTCCATTTTAGTAATTAAATAAAAGTTCAAAAACTGTCATATCTGTCACATTTGTCATGTCTGTCACAAGAAGTAAGGACTGATTCATGCCTGGTCACAATTAACTAATAAGGTTAAATAATATTATTTACAGTGCCAACTCCCTGTAATTAGTATTAATGCTAACCTCAACCTCACGATAAATATGCTATAATATAAAATATTCAACAATTTAATATTGGAGAGTTTTTTGGAAAATCATAAGGAGTTTAAAGTGCAAGGAATAGAATTCCAATTTGATGGAACTTCCCAACATCTTAAACAGAAGTACGCATTATATTTTATGACATTGAACAAACTTCCAACAGCTTGGCATTTCTCAGCAACATCTCATGGGAAAGGCTGTGTTGAGGGTTTAGGTGGCACCATAAAGTGTCGAGTCAGGGAAGCTAGCCACCACCATGCCAGATGTACACATCCAAGAACCTCTGCTGAATTTGCAGAAGCTGCAAAGACCATTAGTTTAAACATCAACATACTTTACACTTCAGAACAGAATATTCAAGCAGTTAAAAGCAAGCTTGACAAAAGCTTGGGTAGGAGGTGAAGAAATAAGATCAATTCCCGAAACACAAAATGCTGATTGTTTTATTTCTTGCTCTCCTGGAATAATTTTCAGCAGTCTAACATTTGTATGTGAAAAAGGTTTGGAATTGAATTTCAAAACTACGAAATGCATTGAGCAAAAACTTTCACCATCTGCGATTATAAGGCCAACTGTACAATGGAAGTGTGGCCAATTGGTGACAGTAAAACATGACAACCTTCAGTTCCTTGGACTTATACTTGAAATAGTGGAAGGACAGTTATCACATAAAATGCCTAGAGCACATCACTACTAAACAGCTGTATAAATTTGAATCGGACAATCAAGCTGTATGGTACAAAAGTGACACAATATTAGCCCATGCTGAAGCTCCCACATTAGACAAATTCTCATGACTTTTACAGGATTGAGAACTAATAAATTCTGAATAATTACTTTATACTGCATAAAAAGTTGATCACTAACTAGAATTAAGAATAATAGAAATCAAAATTCTTTTTATTGAACAATAGAGAAATTTTTTTCAGACATGTCATGCCTATCACAAAACAATGTCATGTCTGTCACATTATAAAATATTTCATAAATATTAATTATTTTTTAAATTTATATTTTTCTTTTGATTTAATAAAAGCTATTAGTTATTTTTATTATGTAAATTTTTTATGTATTTATATTGTGATAAGTTTCAGAGCTTTTGAGAGTTAATCCAAGTTCACTGCAAAATTGTGTCCATTTTATGTCATATGTCTGTCACGGTTAGTTTTTGCCCTCAAAATAATAATAAAAAAAAAGTATTTAATATTTTTTTGTGTGTGTATTTATAGTTTACGTCCATATATGTCATTTCATTAAATTTTGTTCCAATAAAATAAAATTCAATATGAATTAATGGTCTGGAAAGATGTCCAATGTCATGTCTGTCACACATGGAATTAGCCAAATATTACAAGTTGTCATCAAGCAGAAATAGACTTAACTCAAGAATTCATTGCAGAAGATTCAAGTCACTTCATTATGATTTGACAAATTCACTACTTTATTATGTGCCACATCTTTGAGTTTTGTCATGAGTCATTACATTGAGATAAAAAAAAACCTTTGACTCAACTTGATATTTGTAACTTTACTAATATTTTAAAGATATTAAAATGAACAATGTGTACTTCAAAATCGAATGAAATACACAAACATGAAACATGTATATATAAAAATCACTAAAGCTAAAAATATTACTTTTGATACTTGAAAATGAAGTTATTCATATAGCTCTACCACATTTCCCAGTTCCTTTGCATGTTTACCCTAAAGGATAAGAATAATATCAGATTATTAATTTTAGCAGAATATTGATACATTTTTATAAACAATATTAAAATTTTTAAATATCACTAGCATTTAATATAATTTTATTTAAATATTACAAAATATTAATGTAATTATATGCTACTAATGAAACAACTAATTTGCAATTATAATTTCTGTAATTATTAACTAATAAGTATAATTTTATTAATTAAAGTGTAAAAACATAGATTATGTTAGCAATTAGAGGTTTAATTATTTTTTAAAGCTAAAAATCTAGGTAGTAAGTTCACTATTTAAATGCTGGGGAAAAAAAAAATGATTTTTTTTTTACACTTACTAAAAAAGTAACATTCCATTACATAAGTCAGCCTTAAAAACAAAGCAAAATGGTTAAATATGGATAATCATGACAATTTTTTTTAACTTCTAAGCATCAAACATTTTCAACATTTACATTACAGATATATATTTAACTGCAATTTGTTTGAAACTGTATTTAAATTTATTTTTGACAGATTAATTTTTTTGCAGTTTTTAATGCCATTTCTGTAATGTTGGCAATTGAAGTACTCCATTTCTGTAGAAAGTAATGAGAAAATAATACTTTGCTACTTATTGCAATTTTCTCATTAGAACTAACAAAAATGTAATCAAAATATGTGCTGTTTTGAAATATGTAAATGAATAATTTCATATAAAACATGGATCTATTATAAACAGTATATACTAACTTTGAAAAAAAGGAAGTAAGTGATTGTAGCTCAGTCTGATAAACAGTAGTCAATCAACCAGTGGACCCCGGTTCGATGCCCAGATGCACTACATTTGTTTTTTGCATTTTTTTTTTTTTTTCATAATTTATAATCTTAATATTGTACCTTAGCTACAATGTTAGCATATTTAAACATTAATTTAGCATTTTTTATTTTTAAAACATTACATCTCATCCTTTAAGGAAATTTAAAAAAATTCAATCTGTCATTGAATAATAAAAATTCAAAAATCTGTTGTGGTGCCATCTATTTATATAATAAAATAAAGCATATTCAGGTAAAGTAAAAATAAAAGCAGGAAGAAAACAAATGTGAAGCAAAATAAAAAAAAAGCATCAACATTTAAAGCAAAATAATTCAAAAGGCAGGTATATGTTTTTCAAATTTTAAAAATCTTTAATATGTAAAAAGTAGGTTGTAATTTATTTCTTATATTTACTTTTAATATAATTATGTTTATTAATTTAAAAATAGAGCAATTTTATCATGGTATTGACTTCCCTTGTTAAAGCCATACATAATTGATGTTTCTTCAAAGTCACAAATTGACACAATTGTTTAATATCAATGCATTATAAAGAATGTATGAAACACATTTTAAAAATGATTTTTAAAAAATTAATAGTTTTGCATCAATTATTATGTTTTATACAACTATTTAGTTGCAAATAAAAAAGTAAATAGGTTGAAATTGGGATTGATATACATTAATCTTTAATTGACAATGAGATTATTAAATTGTAATTACAAGTATATTTATAAAACAAAGAATAAGAAAAACATAGCGCATCTGAGCAATGAACCCAGGCCTGCTGGTTGATTGGTTACTGGGTCATTCCATGCCAAATCAACCAGTGACTCAACCTGACCTTTTCTGATTTCAATGAAACTGCTAGGGATCATTCTCTATGATAATATAAATTAGAGCATATTTTTATTTTGTGTTTACCGCTTTAAATTTTTATACAATCAATTCTTTAAATTTCGAAAAATCATTTTTTGGACTTTCATAAACATTTTCAATTTTGAATTTCTCAAGTTCTATCAAACATAGAAAATTTTATGACCATGCATTTCAAAGAGGAGTTTATAAGGTTTAATTTGATATACAAGTCGACTATGTATAGTTAAAATAAATAAAATTAAATTTAAAATTTTAAATTTGAAAATATTTTAGATAGTTATTTTTAAAAATTTTGAAAAAATTGTATGTTTGTTGTAATATTATAAGCTTTAAATTCTGAAATTTTTAGAATGGGATCTCAATGGGATCAGGAGTTATTAAATAAAAACAAACATTACCATTAAAATAGCTATTTAATTCTGTCTATTTTGTTATTTATTTATGATTTGTATGGTAATTTTCAGCTTTTATTTCATAACTCCTGATCCCATTGAGATCCCACTCTAAAAATTTTAGAATTTAAAGCTTATAATATTACAACAAACATACAATTTTTTCAAAATTGTTAAAAATGACTATCTAAAAAATTTTCAAATTTTCAAATTTTTTAAATTTTATTTATTTTAATTATGCATAGTCGACTTGCATATCAAATTAAACCTTATAAACTCCTCTTTGAAATGTGTGGTCATAAAATTTCTATATTTGATAGAACTTGAGAAATTCAAAATTGAAAATATTTATGCAAGTTAAAAAATGATGATTTTTCAAAATTTAAATAATTAATTGTATAAAAATTTAAAGCGACAAAAAAAAAAAAATAAAAATATGCTCTAATTTATATCATCATAGGGAATGATCCCTAGCAGTTTCACTGAAATCGGAAATAGTCAGGTTGAATATTGAATTTTTTTGGTTAATATGACATGGAATGACCCTACTGCATATCTGAGCTATAATTATGTACTTTCTTCTCTTCAAATTAAGTATTTGAGTTGTGTCATTATATTAGACCCCCTGTTTCTCAAGAATTAAGAGGCGTATAAAATCCACTGAACCTGAGACTAACATTCGTATTCACGATCAACTTGGACCCAGAATTTCCCCCCAAACCCGGGTTGAAAGCAGATTCGGTATTCTTCATCAACCTGACTGAACCGGTTTGAGGGGGAAATCCAAGGTCAGGTTGTATAACCTAACCTTGCTCTACAGCAAGGTTCAGGTTTAATTTCTCAAGATTTCTCAATGGAGCATGCATAGTTTACGAAAAACAAGCAAGGAGAGAAAAAATTTTATCGAGAGAAACGCCATTTTACAATGGCAGTATTTGCATACTTAATATTGGTGCTGTCAAAATGTAGAAAATATACTATCAAATAAAGCAGAGGAACATTATGTAAAGGTATGTAATCTCATATATCTGTATTACCTTCAATATTTTTATTTGATTTATTTATATTTACGTATAAATACTCTATATATTGTATGTTGAACTGTTTGTTTACATAAATATGTGTAGTTGCGAAAAAGTATTTGCTTTAAAAATAGCCAACATTACTTAGACAGACGATTAATAAATTGTTATTAAAGTAACAATTGTCGCGTCTGTCTAAAGTTTGTTTAAAGTCATTTACTTTTTGCAATTTTATTGTAAAAAAAAAATGAATGTATTTTAACAGTACCGAAATAAATGTCGTACTTACATAAGGTCTAACTAAAATGTGAGATACCTTTCTGATTTGCATTTTTGTTTATCTAGAGAAATACAAAGATTATCTTTAAATATCCATACATTCTCTGTAGATTTTTTATCCGTACTTATAGTAAGTTTAACAAATTAAAGTTTGGTTTTATTGCGCGAAAGATTTATTGTTTATGTACAAACTTAGATAAATGTATATCAGATCTATAAATTAGATATTTTGACTTAAAATTTAAACAATTCATTTGGATTTTATCAGTTTATTGAAGATTTTTAGAAGTTTTGTTCTTTTTAAAATTATGAATCGTAATTACATGAAATACCTGCTAATCATTAACACTATAGCATTGTTATTATTATTGTTTCTATCTGAAGTTTTGTGAAATTTCAAGTTTTTAATTTAAATACAGCTATTTTTCAACTGCATTTTAATTTTAAAATTATATATAGTATAAAATATTGCATTAGAAATACTATTTTATACGAAAATAATAATAGTAATAATAAATCCTTTTGGCTACTTAAAACACGAGCCTCACAATTTTTAAATAAAATTGAATTACCTCCTGAAATTGTGAGATTTCCTTTAGAGATCACTTATAATTTTTACTCCTTAATTAGCTTAAAAACAATAAATTACTAAAAAATTAAAATACAATGATTAAAAAAAAACTTAATTTTATCAGCTCTTTCAGTAATGCTGACTATTTTAAGGCAAATAAATTGTTGGCGACTATGAGTATTTATGAAAACAAACAATTCAACATATAATGTTGGGAATATATGTATAAATATAAATAAACTAGTTAAAAACAGATAACATATAAGTATACATATGAGATTACATACATTCTCCTATTTTTGGTAGCATTTTAAATTTAATTTTTATTTCTATATCTTATACAGCATCTTGAGTACTTTAATTAACACATGACACACACACAAAAATAAATAAAAGAATAATAATAATAAAGAGGGAATGGGTAGGATGGTGCTAATGGGGACTCATTCTTCTCCACAAATTCACAAACAAAAGACAACTATTTTATTTATTATATAATATAAAATTATATGAAATTATTAATAATGAATTTGAACTGTTTTGATAGATTGCTATCATTACTTTACCAATCTAGTCTAGAAATCTTTCATTAAACAATCATAATATATATAATAAAATCTCTTTTCTTTCTATACTAAATAAAATTCTTATTACATCTAATTAAATGATATTTAAATGATTAAAAAATATAAAATAATAGAGCTAGAAAAAATATATAAAATAAAATATGATCTTTTATAATTTACTTTAAGAAGCAAATACGTTCTCTCAAATGGAACACTGGATGCAGGTGCACAAACAGGTGCGTGCGTGCATGTAATAATATTTCATAATTATTTATTTAACACTAATTTATCTAAAAATAGTCAAAGAGAATCAAATGAGCTTAACTCATTTGATTCTCTCTCTCTCTCTTTTTTTTCTTTTTTACGAAATCAAATTTGACCTTGTATCTGAGAAGGACAATTCTCAAAAACAAAGAGTGGAGAAGGGGGGGGGGGGGCTCTAAAAACTGGTCAATGAAAAATCAACTTTCTGTAATATTTCACATTTATTTGAAAGGTTAGTGTTCAGAATTCATTTATCATTATTTTTTAAAGGACTTATTCGATTCTGTGTGTTGAATGGAAATTCATATGCTAGTAATTTTAAAAGGTTTAAATTTTTTCTTTTCCTAAATAACTTCTTATAAAATATCGCACTGTATACAGTTTAAAGTTACAAGAAGTGTGGAAATTTATTTAGCTATTAATTAAATGAAAAAGGTTGATCAATCAATCAGAAGTGATAACTATATGCGTCCATGTGTCGTGCCTCTGCGGCCTGGTCCCCTAATGCCGGGGCAGTGCCAGAATCTCCAGCTCATCTTTTTCTGCAGTTCTCTTATTATTTCACTACTTTTTTCCAGTCTATTTGGAATATTAATAGCTATCTAGCTCAATTAAAATTAACCGTTTTCGTTGAAAATCCAAACAATAAAATAATTATATCTGGATAACATCTATACTGATATACAGGCTACTTTTTTCATTTTTTCCTTTTTTTCTATTTTAATATTTTCCTTATTAGAAATTACTTAATTACTAATTAAAGCTATTAATAATGGAAATCAACACAATAACTGTTGGAATAAATTTTTAGTTTTTATTGAAGTCAAATTTCATTAGTTTTTATCCAAATGAAATTCCATTTTTAAGCAAATATGTAAAAATTATTAAAAAAAAAAAATACTAACTAATAAAAAAAATATTAAATAACTAATTTTTTTTAGCCATTAACACGATTCATATCATTTACCTAACTTATTTATCTATTGAAAAAAGAAAAAAAGTAATTGGATCAATTGTTTAAAAAATATTAAAACTTTCAATAAATTAATTTTTCGTATTTAGTGGCTGCAAGTTTTAATTTTCTCCATATATTTTGTGGAGATAAAAAAAAAATTAAAAATCGCATTGAATCTTTGTTTTTCCTTCTTTTTGAATCCCCCCCCCCCCAATTTTTTAAACGCTTTTCATACAAAACAAAAATAATGTTGCGACGCGAAACCGGAAAAGACGGGAATTTTTAAACCAATAGGCATAATTCTTTTAACCGGAGTCCAGGAACTCTGGGTTCAGTAACTTTTCATCCGAAGTCGATGGCGAATACGAGTTTTCAACTCTCGGTTAAAAATCCCAACTCGGCGTTACTGGACCTGTGATTTAGCTCTCGGTCGAAGTTCTTCATGAATACGACCGTAAGGGGTCTATGCCCTACAACATATATTAAGATAATCAAAATCTATGATTATCAAAGCTGACCCTCTCCTTGTTAGGCTAGTGATGTCACTGGACTTGAAAAATCCTAGGTCTCCAGGACATCTAAAGTTCTGGGTTCCTTTTTTACAAAAGTGAATCCCCACTAATAATTCATATTTTAGGTACAAAAATTGAACTTGTTCATTTGGAAAAGAAAAATGAAATGCATGAATTATTGTTTTAATAATGATTAAATCAAATATATATATATTTAACTATTTTCTTTACTTTTTAAAAAATAAATATGCAAGATACAAATCTAATTATAAAATGCTTAATTTAATTATGCTTATTTGAATGTAGACAATAAGAAGTATCACTATTGTTTGCATTTATTTTAAAAAGGGGCAAGACAAATTTATTGAAGAAGACATATTTACTGAAAAAAGAAGACTGCAATAGAGTAAAGGGATATTTGTTTAATGGATGGGTGCTTTCAGGAATTGCATTCACTCAGAAAAATTTGGAGCAGTCAAAAATGAATTTTGAAGCAGAAAAATATATTTTTGGAGTAATCTTCAATTGAATCCAATTTTATGTGGCTTGATTACAAGGACAAACTTTACTATGATTTAGTTGTAGACAATGTAGTGAAAAAAAATTCCACCAGGAAACAGAGGACATTTTTGGTTCAGAGAGTGTATTAAGATTGGCAATTTTTATTACAAAATGAGTGCGTTTAAAGCGTTTTTTTGATGAAATGTGCACATTTTTTGAAATCTTTTGACGAAATGTGTGCATTTCTCGCTATTTTTTGATGATATCTGCACGTTTTTCGGGGAATTTTGACAAAATGCGTGTATTTTTACACAATCTTTTTTGTTTTATTCCGAGATTCTATATCGAAATTTGCGTTTTTTCTAGTGATCCTTTGATGAAACTTGTGATTTTTTTAATCCGTAATTTCTATCCGATGCCCGTAACGCCGTAACTTTTGTTACATATCCATAATAATTACGGACAAATCGTAATACTTGGCACCTCTTGATTCCATCAAAAACCTACCATTTTCGATTTTCGTCTGATTTAAAATATAAGTGCAGCATACAATAATACATTTATAAATGGATTTTTCCTTGTTGTTCTCATTACTATTATTCACAATTGCATTTGTTAAATTTATTAAAAAAAAAAGAGCAATGGTTATTTATTTATTTTAAGGAAATACTACTAAGACTGAGAAATAATTCCCTAAATGAAAAAATTTTTAAAAATACAAGAGTAAAAGGAAAGAACATTTGTCATAATCTCCATCAATATATACATTCTACTAACTACAATGAACATTTAAATTAAATGATAATAAAAAGTTATAATTATTAAATAACATTCAATGTACATTTTTAATGAAATACATTAAAATCATTTTAGAGATGAAAAACTGCTGTTATACGGTATAACAATAGATGTTGATGTCAAGCATGTCATTGAATAAATTTGTATATTCTCAAATATAATATTTTGAAATGCATACCGTAAAATACCGTTAATCCGCCCTTCACGATCAAACGCCCCCCTCCTTAAAGATCACTGTAAAAAACGCCAAACGATCACTAAAAGATGGAAAATACATCAAAGAACAGTGAAAAAAAAGGTAATTTTATCTAATGATCACAAAAAAAACATGAATTTTGTCAAAGAATTGTGGGGAAAAAAAGCAAATTTCTTCAAATGATCGCCAAAAATTCGTGAATTTCAAAGAAAAATTGACAAAAAACAAACATTTCATCGAAAGATTAAAGGAAAAAAACTCAAATTATGTCAGTTCTTAAGAAAAAATACTATCAAAAGATCACTGAAAAACACGATTTACGTAAAAAAAAAACTCTAAAAAACGCGAATTACGTCAAAAGATCGAGGAAAAATAGTGCATTTCTTTAAAAAAAATCCCAATAAAATGCACATTTTTCAAAAGATTGCAGGAAAAAAAACATGAATATGTCAGATTCACAAAGAAAACATAGCCAATGGATCACGAAAAAAGTGCAAATTTCGTCAAAAGATCGTGATAAAAAATTTAAATGTCATCAAAAGATTGCGGCAAAAATACAAATTAGGTCAAAATATTATGGTAAAAATGAAAATTAGGCCAAATGATTAGAGAAAACACATATTTCATCAAAATATCATGGAGAAACGGCGAATTCTGTAAAAAAATCTCGAAAAAATTGAATTTTGTTAAAAAAAAAACCGCCGATAAAACGCGAGATCACAAAAGAAACGCGCAGTAAAAACCTAAATTTCGTCAAAAGACTGCGGGAAAAATGTGATTTTCGTTAAAGAATAGTGAAAAAACTGCAAATTTCGTCATATATCGATAAAAAAACACAAATTCACAAACAAACATCGCAAAAAATTCTGCAAATTTCACCAAATATCGAGGAAAAAACCCCTACAAAATTTGTCAAATATCGTGAAAAAACACAAATTTTACTTATTTCATGCACGCATTAGGTCAGTCAGAGAAAGTGATATAATACGGATTGCTCGAGACCGGAATTGAAAATCTTGTTCAATGCAGACCTTGTTAAAAGTTAAGAATTGTTAAAGAAAAAAAGTACAAACTTGAAACATGTCATCTTTAATTATTTTACATTAGTTTTGTTTCGGGCAAAAATTATTATTATTATTATTTTTTTTTTTTTGTTTACTTTTGAAAATATGATTTTTTAAAAAGTTATATCGTTTTTTCAATAAATATTTTTAATAGGCCTAAAATTAATATTGAAAAACAAAACCCCGAAAAAAAAAAACTAAAATCAGATTTTATCTTTAATTAAATGGAAAGAAATTAAAATCCGATAAATAATGTTTGGAGTTATAATTATTTTTAATTATACCATTTAAACCAGTACTAATCATACGAAACTTTTTATAAATTTTATGATAAATTTTTGGATGTGATTTTCTAAGCAAATTATATGGCTAACCATCATAAAAAAAAGGGAAAAAATCAAGATTCTAACTCAAAAGATAGATTTTTTACACGTTTCCCAAAACTGTTAAAGTAGCATTGTCTTTTGAATTGCACGCATTTTAATTTGTGTCTAATCCCTTAAAACCTGGTGAATTATTCAAACGGCTATAACTCTACGACTTTTGAAGATATGAAGATGCAACTTTTTGTGTATTATTCAGGACTGGATAAGGAAAGTTTTCCTAATTTAAATTTTTATCCTACGGGGGTCGTATAAAAAATTAATTTTCGTATTTTTTCAAATAGACCCCCCATGGAGTTGTATCTTATGTTATAAAAAAATTTACCTTTTTTATGAATTTTTGCAATTGGAAGTATGGGTCTAGGGGCAATATTTAAAAAGATAGCCTATTGTTTCGATATTTATGACTCACCCTGTATGATACTAAAAGTTTTTTATATTTAAAATTATTAAATTTAGAGATAAATTCTTAAATATTTATTTATTTTTTAATGTAGTTAACTTTTTAATTAACTATTTTTTAGGGGGTCTACATTTCAGGTTAAAATTACTTAACTATTTATTTTCAAGAAATAATACTAAGAAATAATTTCACTAAAATAAATTACTTAACAAAAATATAGTAAAAAATGGAGTTTTCATGTGGTTTAAACTTTAATATTGATTTGCAGATTTCAATCTGTACAATACTTAAAGTTAAAGAACAAGTCTTATTCCTTCCTCCCAAAAGATGTGTGCAGTTCTCAACTATTAAGATATATTTCATTTCATTATAAATATGCAATAAATTTATATAAATCAAGTTTTGCCATGTAGTTTGAGAGAGAAAGTTTTCTCCATGTAGTTGAGTAGAGAAAATTTATGAGAAAGCTATTTTGTGTTAAACAGTGTAACAAATTCTGCCAAAATTATACACATTTTTTAATTATGGGTTATAAAACATATACTAATGGGTTTTAAAATTTCTTAAAAAAAAAAAAAAAAAAAAAAAAGAAAGAAAAGAAATCAGTCTGTCAAATAGCTTAAGATTATTGTAGAGTTATTGTAATGCAATAATTTTTTTGTTGTTCTTGGATGGATAAATATACTTCAGTGTTTTTTAATATTGAATATTCCATGTAAAACAACTTCATACTAAGGATAGAATGAAAAAATAATTATTCTTATAATATAAAAACAAATCCTTAAAAAATGGGTTTTTGACAGGATGGTAAGAATCATGGTAAATCGGGTAAAAACTGTGTTGCATCAAAAACTTGCCAACTCTGCATCAAATACATCACTTTGTCATTTTTGCTAACATGGGATATATAAGTACATTCTAAGAAAAATTTGAGTTAAAGGCAAAATATGGCTCTATGAATTTTTTGCTTGCCTTATTTTGGGGATATAGCATTTGGCTAGAGTTCCTAGAAACACTACTTTTGAAAATACACCAATTTTCCCTGCCAAAAATGTCAATATAATGCTAGGTTGCCAACTTTTAGTCAGGACAAAAAAAGCCGGCTTTTATTTTTTAAAAAGATAGTTTACGGATATTTCACATTAAATTTGGATTTTTTTTTTTTAATACACTTACAAATATTTTCTACTAAAAAAATAAATTTCTATTAAATTTTATCAAATAAATAAGTCTTTATAACTGCTAGAATACATCTGCAAAGGCATCATGTCTGGAAAGAAATTATAATTATTCAGAAGAATACATTAAATTAGACTCTACAAAAGTGATGGCTTGAAATTCTTTGTTGTATAGCTTTACATATACCACACAATTTAAAGATTGTATGAAACAATAAGAAAATGTCACACATCAAAACAGAATTTTTCTTCCTGCTATTTACTTTTAAAATTGATTAAAACTAAATACTTAGGTGTATTTAATAATTGAAATTATCTTATATAATACATGAACCCAGTAATCTTTATTCTTAAAACTTATAAAAAATGATAATGTAAAAAGTTTTTACTCTTACTAAAACAGTTATGTAACTTATTCCAGATATGTCCATCCGGACAAATTAAAACCCTAGAAGAAACCATGTTGAAATAAAATTAGGAAGGATATAACATTTGAGGAGATTTTAAAGCATGTAAGTTCATAAAATAAAAAGGTAAAAAAAAAAAAAGTTTAAATAAAATTTGAATTAAAATTTTGAAAAGCTTATTGCTATTTAAATGAGTGCATATTTATGCATAAATTATTAAGAATACTGTTTTATTAAAGAATTTAAATAAATGTTTATGAACAGTAAAATAATACTTCTATATTAATATCCCTTGAAATTAGTTAAGTAATAAATCATGTAACTAAGCAAATATTGTCCTTTTTAATTATACAGTAGAGGACCTATTATCCAGAATCATCAGACATAGGGCTTTCCAGATTTTGGGTCCTTCCAAAATTCTGCTAAAATCAGATTTTCAAGTGTTTTATGTCATTTCTGCAATGTTTATTTAGTTACCTTCTTTTCTAAATAATCAAGTTTTGTTAAAGATTGCAGGAAGCGTTTCATAATCTATGCTTAGCACATGATTTTTCTTTCTTGTTTCAAGCAATATTCAATGTACATCTTTTGAGAAAATAGTAATATGTAGTAAAATATAAAATGCAGCAAATAGACCTAAAGGACAAATCGGATAAAGTTGAACACAAAGATTTTTGGCAGTCATAAGCCCATGCTTCCAGAAAGTACACAATATTATGTTAATGTAATTGTTATGTCACATGTTCTTAAAGTTTAAATCTTTATATTTATTGAACATGACGTACATTGTGTTTTCGTCATACCCAAATCTACATTAACGCATGCCACAGCACCATTACTTCATGCGGCTCTTTCAGGTAAATGTGTGATTCAAGGTCGCACCATAATTGATATTATCCTGAATCACTGAAAACAGCTTTGGCTAATGTCTGCTGCTTCCTGATTCATCGATGTTTAATGTCATGTCATAGTTCATGGGCCAATGGTATTTCATGATGTTTTGCCGATGCTTCATGTAAGTTTCAGATTTTGTAGAATGGCATAAACTTTGTAATTTTGTAATTTTTCCAAAACAAGAATGGTATATGTTGTGGAACTTGACAATTTGTTTTCACCTGCCTGTCTATCACGCTTGCTTGAAAGCAACATATAGTTTTTGCCATGTTATAAAGGCATTGTAGCTTAGCTACTGTAAAGATGAAGCTGCTGGCAGTTTAAGTTTTCTTTGTGAATTATGTTTTTAAGTTGTTTTATTTTGTTTGGCAAAGTTTGCTGAATGCTGATATTTTTTTTTCATCTGTATATATCTTAGTCATCATTAAAGTGCATTTAAGTGAACTTCATGCCTTCTTATTGTTAAAGTCTTTCATTATTGTTACACTAACCTTAAATTGAGATTCTACAGCTAAATGAGTCTTATTTTAGAGAAAAAAAAAACAGTAATGTTACTTGTTTTCATATCTTTTCTGAAACTACATGTTTCCCGGACAGTGCTAAATGAATAACAGTGAGTTTGACATTTTTCTTGTGGATATATTAAGAAAAGAAAATAATCAACAATTTACGAAGATTCAGTTTAAATAATTTGCAATGATTGGTAATTGTTTTTATATTCTAAAAACAGAAGATCCTTAACTTTGTAATAATAACTCAAATTAAGATCAAATGTTCTAACCTCCTTGCTTTTGTTACAAGTGAGTTTAACTGCATTAGCAAACTACTCTATTTTATATTCACAACTTTACTTTTAAAGATTTCATAAAAAGAGAGTAAGTGTCTGTATAAGCAAATACAATTAAATAAAATGTAACTGAAATAAATAATATAAAATTAAATTTTTCCTTTTACAATAGATTTCCTCTTTAGCAAAACTAATTTAAAAAAATCAGCTATGAATATATATTTTTAAAAATTACCTTGAGATAATCCAAAAGTGTAAGAGCTTTGAGATGACAAGGATCAAAACTCAGAGCCCAATAACAGCCAATAGCAGCTGAGCGATATCTCTTTTCCTTGTGAGCCCTTAAATGAAAATATTAAAGTTGAATGACTGGCAGAAATGAACTCTAAAAGATTAGATTTACTTAATAAGTTATTACTATAACTTAGAGGGCTGCAACTTGGATTTTTTTTTTTTTAATTTCGCCACAGTTAAAAATATATATCAGGGTGTTTCGCTACCAGACCGACAAACTTTGAGGGGTGATAGTAGACATGAAGACAAACATTATTAAATAGGAAACCATAGGGTGCAAACGTCTTCCGTAGGAGCTAGCGGCCATTAAAGTTTAAGGTCCAAAACTTCAAACAATTATAAAAAATGGAAAAAAGGGTGGATTCGTTTGCGGTTTTCGCTAAAATCATTCTCCATATCACGATTTGCTTGTAAAAAATTTTTAAAGGTTATGTTCAAAAATTGTCGATAGAGGGCGCTTTAGACTTTAGAGTAACAAACAACTACTTTTTACCCTTATTTTGTGTACGGGGTTGAAATTATTCTAAAGTTTAGACTAACTTAAATTTTAAGCCCAAAATCGGAAACATTGTTATCGGGTAACTAGCGAAAATTAAACTGTGAACAGAGGGGGGATTTTGAACGCTCATAAACATTTGACTAACTAATCGATTTTGTTGCAGTTTGCATGTAGGTCATTCTCTTGGTAATTATTTTATTTAAAATGATGTACAGCATTAGTGTTCCCATTTTTTGATAGAGGTCGCTTCCGACACATAGCCAAAATTTCAAAGGCATTACTCCTGTATCTTTTATTACCAGACCAACATACTTCCAGGAAGTGTTAGGGATGCAAAGACGACTTGAAATCATATTATAATGTACTGTCGAAAATGCCTTTAAGAGTTAGGGTTAAAAGAAGCAGAGAAAAAAGCAACTTGATATTTCTACAACATGTTCTGCCGGAACTTCTGGTAAAAGCACATATTCATCTTTCGCTGCGCCACTCTAAAGCATGATGGGGTTCCACAATTTACCAACGATGTTCGCAGACACCTCAATGTAACATATGGCCAGTGGTGGATAGGTAGTGGTGGCCCGGTTCGCTGGCCTGCCAGATCGTTGCACCTACTTCATTATATCAATTACTTTTTGTTACCTACCTTTATTTTATTACTGTATAATTGTTATTTTTTTTAAATAACCATCCTGGGTGGGGCTAGTTGAGCTCAAAACCAATTGGTAGCCCCCCCCCCCCCACCACCACCTGGCTCAATCTGAATCTGAATCTATGTGGACTTCTTCTGCTGGGGTCAAAGGAAAAGTTGAATGTATGACACTCCTGTACCGTTAGTCTGAGACCTCTCAGCTCAAATTTCTGTAGCTGCCAGAAAGCTATCTGAGATGCCAGGAATCTGAAAGCATGAGGAATTGCATGCAGCGCTGCTTTCAAGCATGCCCGATTACTTCTGGTCATAATTTCGGAACACTTTTTGTAGTAAAACCCTTAACTAAATTGTTTTCTGTCACATTAACGTGTAGCTGTTTCACTAACTGTTTCTGTTGCTTTTTTTCTCTGCTTCTTTTAACCACAGCTCGCAAAAAAGACATTTTCAATGTTACATTCCTGTGCGATTCCGAGTCGCTTTGCATCCCTAACACTTCCTGGAAGTATGTTGGTTTGGCATAAAAAAAACCAGGAGTAACGCCATTGAAATGTCGGAGATGTGTCGGAAGTGCCCTCTATAAAAAATAGAGACAAAAGAGCTGTAAGTCATTTTGAATAAAATAATTACCAAGGGAATGACCTACACACAAACTGCAACAAAATCGATTAGTTTGTCAAATGTTTATGAGCGTTCAAAATCCCCTTCTCTGTTCATGGTTCAATTTTCGCTAGTTACCGGAAAACAATGTTTCTGATTTTGGGCTTAAAATTTAAGTTAAAGTCTAAACTTTAGAATAATTTCAGCCCCGTACACAAAATAAGGGTAAAAAGTAGTTGTTTGTTACTCTAAAGTCTAAAGCGCCCTCTATCGATAATTTTTTAACATAACCTTTAAAATTTTTTTACAAGCAAATCGTGATATATAGAATGATTTTAGCGAAAACTGCAAACAAATCCACGCTTTTTTCCATTTTTTATAATTGTTTGATGTTTTGGACCTTAAACTTTAATGGCCCCTAGCTCCTACGGAAGACGTTTGCGCCTCATGGTTTCCTATTTAATAATGTTTGTCTTCATGTCTACTATCACCCCTCAAAGTTTGTCGGTCTGGTAGCGAAACACCCTGTATATGTATTTGTTTTATTCTACAACATTGGCAAATCTACCACAAAAAAATATACTCGGAAATAATAGTGTAGAATACAAAATAGTCGCAGGTGGCAGCTCTGAACTTAAAAAAAATTTCAATTTAGCAGCTATCAACATGCATTAACTAATGCAATGAGGGCAAAAGTTGATTAACCTATAATTCTCTTTTTTCAATCCCATAATTAATGTATTCCGCACTGTAATTAAAGAGCAAAAGAGGACTACCAAGAATAATAAAAGAAGAATGTCTTAAATGCAATGAATACAAAATTGTATGACAGGTTTGGAAAAATTTTAAAGTGCAGGTTAGTATCCACTTTTGCCTTCATTGTCTCAACTGATGCCCCGTGGCAGAAACACGGCGACAAGGCGACATAGTCGCGGACACAGAAATATCTTACGGACAGTTTTTGTCTGTACTGTTGTCTAATTCCTCAGTTTTAGTTCTTGTCACTGTGCAAATGAAACTATCAACACTTCCATAATTTCCTTTTTAAATCTAAAGTACTAAAGTTTCCTAAAATTTATTAAATAAAAATAAAGTTTCTTTTACTGAAATTAAAGTTAAATTAAAATGCAGTTTTTATTAAAATAGTTTATCTTTAATTAGAAATAAATTATACCATTAACTTTAATCTTTATTCTTCTAAATTTTTTAAATAGTTTTCTAAAATATATTACTTTACAGCTGCCGTATTTTATCCACGCTACTCTGTTTACAAGTCCTTTCAAAATCTAGTTTCACTTCCTTTCATTATCTCATCGAAATTCACACGACCGTTACGAGATAACGAAGTGTCCGATCTTTGACGTCATCTATCAGAAGTTGCATCATTCTGATACTCTTACGTCATTCTTTTTCTTAATGAGATTCTTGAGGTGAATGGATTTCGAATTGCTGTTTTAGTACTTAACTGTTAACCATGTTAATGACACGCGTATATAAAGATCGCGAATTGATGATTTAATCAGTTTTCGATTACCCCTTTAAGATGTGCCGGTAGGCTTGGCCACCGTATCTGTTTTTACAACACGTTGATGTGATAAACTACGACTGATCTCATGAGGCAGCCAAATAGTTTATGTTAAGTTTGCATTATAGTTTTTCTACGAAATTTTTGATATTGATGGCTTGCGTTTCGTCCTGAAGTTTACCTTTTTCTCCGACGTGTTTGGTGTGAAGTCGATTAAAGAGAAAAACAAGTCATCGTTCTTTTAATCAGATGTGTTTTTCCGTATCGGCAAGGGTCGTTGACCTTGATGTTGGAGTGTCACGGAGTGTAGTAAATGAATCGACGAGAATGCTTTTTACAATAGCAGTTTTTCTTTTGAAGATGTTATACTATGAGCTCCTGGACATTTTATTTTTTTTATTTTTATGTCATGGAGTCCCTGATATATATTGAAGATGCAGATAAGTTATATTGTTATTATTATAAAGTTAATTGATAAATCTTTTTAATTTTATCTTTTTATTTTTGTTATGTTTTAAAGACTTCAATAAATATTTTTGTTAGATTTTTAAATTTGTTTGTTATCTTTTATATCACCACACAATAATTTAATTTTTCTTTTGCAGTTTAACTTATATTAAAATTTAAACTTCTTTTTCGTGTCATTGTGGTTCGGGAACCAGCATGAGCGTTTCTGCTGTAAAAGCTGCTCTGCAAATCTTTAAATAGTTTGTATATTACTTAAGTAATATACAAGAAAGGTTATGGGCTCGTTTCCCTAACCGCTACCGATAGTTTAAATTTAAAAAGTAGTTTGAAATTAAATTTGTTTAAAAGTGTAATTATAAAGTATAGTGTTTTCAAAAGTTTAAGTGATTAAATTAAAAGTTGTTTAATAAGTTTTAAGTTTGCTGCTTTTTAGTAAAATTTAAAAGTAATGTTTTCGAAATTTTTCTTTACCGCCTTTTACCTTAATCGGTTCGGCGTTAATGTGGTGATATTGCGTAATACCCTCGTCTTATATTGGCGATATGCTGAGACGGGGGGGCTGGATATTTACGAATTTATTTCATTTTTTTTAAATGATTAAGAGTTTTTGATAATAGTTTTTGAAATTTTTAATGCTGGTTTAAGAGTTTAAAAATATTTTTAAGATTCTCTTAAATTTTTTTTTTGGAATTAAATAAAATTAGAATAGTAAGTTAGTTTCTGTGCTGGACTTCATGACATTGAATTTTGAAACGATGGAGTGAAGGAAGAATACGTCAAGTGTATTTCTGAATCATGTTGAAGAATTTTTGAAACTTCATGAAAAGTGGTTTTTCTGCAAGCTTTTTGATAAATGATGTGTAGTGTGACAAGTTCAAGTGTTAAACAAGGTCATTCTTTTTCAAGTGAACGTCGATGTCTGCACCTGTTTTTATGCTGCTTTGGGTTTAGTTGCGTCAGTGGGGCGCGCTGGAGCCCCCACTTGATGTGGTGCATTTAAAGATCTTGCAGTGTGAGAACTTTTTACGGTCTAATGGACATTTTGACTTTTGTTCCTGGACAGACAGTTTAACCTTTTGTTCCTGAACAGTTTGACTCTTGTTCCTGAACTTTTTGAGCTGCTACTTTGAGATGTCGGATCGTCGTATTTCTATAGTCCGGTGTTCCTGCTGCTTAGTGCTGATGTCCTGATTGCTGGATGATGTGGAAGTGTGCCTCTTCAAGAATTTTTACATCTGTTATTTTTGTGATATTTTTATTGTTAAAGTTTATTGTTAAAGTTTTTATAAAAATGTGATATTTACATACCTGTTGTTTTTATAATTGAAAAATAGAAAAAAAAGTTTTGCATCCAGAGATTTATAGTGTCAGCGTTTAAAAATTGGTATTTAAATAGAGGGGGGGAGTTTTAAAATCCTTGCTTGTCTTTATGGTGTAAATTAACTAGTGTTAAAGTTTAGGATTTTGTGCTTAATTATTTAGGGATTTTTGAAATCCTAGTTTAGTTTTAAATTAAGCATTTTCCCCTGCATAAAGTTTATTTAAATGAACTTAAAGAGCAGTTCGGACTTTTTCCTCTCTTGGGTATGTTTTAATGTTTAAGCTAAGATGCATTAATATAAAGTTAAAATGGGTTTAATTATTGAAGTAACCTGTAAAGCCTATTTAATGGCTTTTGAGAAATTTTTAAGATAAGTTTAACTTTTTGTGAAATAGCTTTTGACTTTCTTTTATGAGAAATTAACTTAAAAGTTTGAATATTTATGGCCCTCACTTTAAATGGTTGTTTATTAATCTTGAAGTTTAAAGTAAATTTAATTAAAGTTGAATATTTTTAGATTTTGTTATAAATGGTTTAACTTGTTAGAAGTTTGTTTTTCACCTGTTTAACAATTACCTACAAGTTAATCATGAAAGGATATTTATATTTTACAGAATATACAGTAATAGATTTAATGCAGTAATATTTGAAGACCCTATTTAATTTGAACTTTGCATCTTGGGAGGGTTTTCTTTTCTTGTGTAAGATTAAAGTGTTAAGATACCCGACCTGAATAGGATGCATGATGTTCTGTGTTGTAATTGGGTTTTTCATTTAGTAATTGTTTTAGTTTGAAGTAAATAGATATAATTTTAAAATGAGTTTATTAAAAAGCAAAGTTAAGAGTTAAGCAAATATATGTTAAGTTTAAAATAAGTTTATTAAAAGTTTTTTTTTAACTGTTACTGTGAAGGGCCATACTGGAAATTTTTTTTTTAAGGATATTTAAAATAACTTGTTAAAATATTTGAATCTTTATCCTATTGAGAAAAACTTGATTTTTGGTGTAGTGAATCTTACTGTTTTAAAAGTTTAATGTAACTCAATTTTCTTTTAGTGTAAGAAATAGTCTTGAATATTTATTTTTAGGCTATGTAGTTGTTTGAACAACTGGTTTTGAGTTCATGACTTGAAAAGTGTGGTGATTCACTGCATCATGTATCATGTTTTTGTTTTTCATTAAATTTAAATAATATGTGCTTTTGAAATTTTCAAATTGTTGTCTTACTTAGACATAGTGATGCTTTTTAATAAGTATGACAACTAAATTTTTTAGATGGACTGTATCCTGAATAATTGTTTCATACGCTTCAGCCATTTTTCTATAAATGATTTACAGTGGAATGATATATTTATTTCCAAATGACATTTTTTTGTTAAATTTAATAAAAGTTAAAATTTATTTGAATTTTTTTTATTTTGATATTGTATTATAAATTAAAATGTTTTATTTGCAGTATAGTACTTAGTTTTCTTAGCCCAATAGTTTAAGTAAAACCTCTAGCATGAATGAAGGAAAGATCCAATGGATTTTCACTTTGCATTTTAGATTCTTTAGGCAACCTGGATCCTAGAGCAAGATAGCGTTTAAGCAGGTCGCTGATGCTTATGGATATGGTTGGTTTTAAATTGCTGAGGTTTTACAGTAGGGCATTGAATAAAAATTACTATTTTTTTTTAGTTTTGACAGTTTACATTTGTGTTAAGTTGCTTTGGAAATTTTAGGTTGGAGAAATTGTCAGTAAGTTCTCATTAGTTTTTATTTGTAATGGCTGGCTATGTTTAAGGAGAGGATATGGAAAAGTTTTGAATTGCTGCTTAAAAAAAAAAAAAAAAAAAAAAATGGAGATCTGGATGTAATTCTGGATTTTTTTTTTTTTTTGAAAAGGGGAATGATTTTTTTTAAATAAAGGTTTTTGAGTAAATTCTTTTTGGATTCTAGGTAATATTTTTTTTGGAGAGATTAGCTATTTTTAGAGGCAAATTGCTTATGCTGAATGATCGATGGGAATTTTAAAAGCTGAATTGAAATTTTTTTTTGTAAATGGTTAGATCCCATAAAAGATCAGTAATTGAAATTGATTAAGGTCCTTGCCTGAATAGTTACGTAATGGATTAACTTGTTAGAAAGTGGTTACATAAGAGGTAACTTTCTAGATTGGCTGAGGGACAGTATCGTTTGAGCAATTTGCAGACTGTTTTTGGTATATTGGCATGTTTGACAGGAAAGGTGTAAAATGGACCCAGGCTACTTTTTCCTGAAACTGAGATGTCATATGAAGCATTGTCTGATGGTTGATAATTATTTTAAAGCTGTCTTTCCAAATTTGAAGTTTTAGATTCCTAGAGTTCATGATGATCATTTTAAGAAAGTTTGAATAATTCTGACGGGCAAATTAGTTTATGGTAATATGCATTTACTGAATAGTTTATAGCTTTTTAGTGGGATATTTGATAGAGGTCAAGTTGTGAAAGGAAATGGATTAGGCTCTTAAAGAAATTTGAGCGGTGTTTCCAGTACTTGGCAAGATATCCTGTATATTAGATGCATTTGTTTTGGCTCTGTTTTTTTTGGCATTTGGTGATGTTGAGTAAAGCAAGGTCGGTCTCTATGATAATGTTGGAGTAAAACTAATGCTCGGTAACCCTGTCAGTCTATGAGATTGTATTTTATAGAAGTGGTTCTTCATCCGTGTCTGTGTCTTTGCCTATGTCCTGTTTTGTCTTGAGAGAATGAGTGTGAAGCCTTTGGATCCAGAGCATTTGTGTGTACGTAGTATGAATGAGAGCGAATGGGTATCCTAGCGCTGGGATGTATGAATGTTATGTTTCCCCAGTATCAGTGTCTGGTCCGGATTTCGAGGTATAGGCACAGCTAAATTTTTTTTGATATATAGGCAGGATGTTAGTAATGTGAATTTAAAATATATATGTATATTTACTAAGGGGAGCATTAGTCTTAGATATTTGATTGCTTAACTGTGTCATCTGGATTGGCTTAAGAGAGGAGCAAACTGTATTTAAGATGTTAAGAAAGAAGTCTCAGTATTAATTTTGCCTGGTCGGAATGTTTAAATATTTTCTTTGATATATCAGTTATGTCTTGGTTTTTTGAAATGTTAAATAAATTAAGAAATTTTTTTTTTGAGGGTACATAATCACTTTTTGTAGTATATAATGTTATTATGAAATGTGTTAATCTTTGCATTAATGTTTTGTGTAAGAAATGAAATCTATGCATGATGGACACTAAAAGGGCTGGAAGATGTTGCGTCAACAAGGACTGTTGTATTTTAATATATTTCATATTTATATATAAATGTGTTTATGTAAAAATGTTTTGGGGCTCATGGTTTTAAACTTTCTTTTTAAATTTTTTTTTTAGCTTTTCTCGGTTTGCCATCTTCAGGTTAATTTTTGAGTATAGAGCTGGCTTCTTTTTAATAGTGCTTTAGGGATGTTTTTCGTGGGTGTTGTAAGAATTGGTGTTAGCCTTAAGGATGCCATTGGTGTTAGATTTTTTCCTACTTTCGGATTAATTTATAAGTGGTGTTCTTTGGGCATTTGCCCTGTTATTGCACAGGTGACAAGAGGGGGGGCTTTGTTGTCTAATTCCTCAGTTTTAGTTCTTGTCACTGTGCAAATGAAACTATCAACACTTCCATAATTTCCTTTTTAAATCTAAAGTACTAAAGTTTCCTAAAATTTATTAAATAAAAATAAAGTTTCTTTTACTGAAATTAAAGTTAAATTAAAATGCAGTTTTTATTAAAATAGTTTATCTTTAATTAGAAATAAATTATACCATTAACTTTAATCTTTATTCTTCTAAATTTTTTAAATAGTTTTCTAAAATATATTACTTTACAGCTGCCGTATTTTATCCACGCTACTCTGTTTACAAGTCCTTTCAAAATCTAGTTTCACTTCCTTTCATTATCTCATCGAAATTCACACGACCGTTACGAGATAACGAAGTGTCCGATCTTTGACGTCATCTATCAGAAGTTGCATCATTCTGATACTCTTACGTCATTCTTTTTCTTAATGAGATTCTTGAGGTGAATGGATTTCGAATTGCTGTTTTAGTACTTAACTGTTAACCATGTTAATGACACGCGTATATAAAGATCGCGAATTGATGATTTAATCAGTTTTCGATTACCCCTTTAAGATGTGCCGGTAGGCTTGGCCACCGTATCTGTTTTTACAACACGTTGATGTGATAAACTACGACTGATCTCATGAGGCAGCCAAATAGTTTATGTTAAGTTTGCATTATAGTTTTTCTACGAAATTTTTGATATTGATGGCTTGCGTTTCGTCCTGAAGTTTACCTTTTTCTCCGACGTGTTTGGTGTGAAGTCGATTAAAGAGAAAAACAAGTCATCGTTCTTTTAATCAGATGTGTTTTTCCGTATCGGCAAGGGTCGTTGACCTTGATGTTGGAGTGTCACGGAGTGTAGTAAATGAATCGACGAGAATGCTTTTTACAATAGCAGTTTTTCTTTTGAAGATGTTATACTATGAGCTCCTGGACATTTTATTTTTTTTATTTTTATGTCATGGAGTCCCTGATATATATTGAAGATGCAGATAAGTTATATTGTTATTATTATAAAGTTAATTGATAAATCTTTTTAATTTTATCTTTTTATTTTTGTTATGTTTTAAAGACTTCAATAAATATTTTTGTTAGATTTTTAAATTTGTTTGTTATCTTTTATATCACCACACAATAATTTAATTTTTCTTTTGCAGTTTAACTTATATTAAAATTTAAACTTCTTTTTCGTGTCATTGTGGTTCGGGAACCAGCATGAGCGTTTCTGCTGTAAAAGCTGCTCTGCAAATCTTTAAATAGTTTGTATATTACTTAAGTAATATACAAGATGTACTAATGAAATCAATTAAAAAAATTTGTCCGCAACTTTCGGACACTTTTGTCCGCAACTTTCAGACACTTTTGTCCGCAACTTTCAGACACTTTTGTCTGCAACTTTCAGACACTTTTGTCCGCAACTTTCAGACACTTTTGTCCGCAACTTTCAGACACTTTTGTCCGCAACTTTCAGACACTTTTGTCCGCAACTTTCAGACACTTTTGTCTGCAACTGTCAGACACTTTTTGTCTGCAATTGTCGGACACTTTTTGTCTGCAATTGTCAGACACTTTTTGTCTGCACTGATGAAAATTTAAAAAAAATTGTCCAAAACTTTCGGAGATTTTTTTTCTTTCGGCAGTATGCACCCATCTCGGCAATTCATTCCTACTTTCTTCAGCACTGCGGCCGCTAAGATGAGCAGCTGTCTCTGTGAAGATCACGTGCTTAGAATGGTATCCCGGGGTACAGTTTTTGTGCTGTGTGTGATTCTAAAAAGGTTAAAAAACAGAAAAAAAAGAGCACACATTTTTTAAAGACGCCATCCTGGTCAAAGTATGACTGGAAATTATTTTAAAAAGTGGAAGATTCCAATTCCAAAAAAGAACAAATCAGCTCTGAATTTGATACGATCAGGAAAATATCTTGTGGAAAATAATAAGAACAATGGAAACTAGAATACTGCAATAATGAAGATATATCACCAAAACATTTCTTCATGATCGAGCTGTGAAACGAGCAAGATGTGACGATGAAAAGTCTGCAACTCTAACTGATGTTCTACAAGCAGTAAAGAATAAATGCTACATAATTTATATTTACTTATTGTTAGTATACAGGACATACAGGTAAAAGGACACAATTTATTTGAAAATTAGGGCATCCATAAAAAACTCATCACAGAGTAATAGCAAAGAAAAATGAGATATCTATCTGCCATTTGTTTTGCTTATTTAAATGCTTTGTTTATTCAAGCATTTAAGTTGGAAGTCAAGTTGATTATATTTAAACAGAAATATTTTTGTTGAAATTATCTTTTTTCGTACTAAACATTATCAATGGAAAGCTTATCTCATTAGCGTCTGAGTTCTTTGATCTAAATAAACAAACCACAAGTCGTTACAGCTTTTTTTTTTTTTTTTTCTCTTCTTCTAACAAGTGGGCTTTTTTGTCGTTGGGAATAATTTTCTTAAAACTTACTATATTTTAATAAAAATTTGGTACGCAACCTAATTTATTATTATTGCAACTTGTTGAAAATTTGAACAAAATTGTACAATTAACAACAGAAATATAATTTTTTTAAATTATATCTGCAATTTGCCAAAAAACTTAAAAAAATGTTAGGCTAAAAATCAAAACCGAATTTTTTTTCCGCAATTCTTCCACAAAATTGTGTTTTTTCCCCGCGATCAGGAGTGCCTATCCCCCCCCCCCCCCCCCCCAAGGAATTTGTCAGAAAATTTATCAACTATTAAATGCCAGACAAACAAAAATTAAAAAATTGCTCAAACACTAAAATAATTTATCAGATTTGATTGCAATAAAAACATATGTATTAAATAAACGCTTTATGCATAGAAATTAATAATTATCATAAAAAAATTTCTAAAACGATATATATATATATATATATTCAATATATTGAAATTTTACCTGCTAAGACGGAAACCTGTTTAAAACAAGGTTTTCACCGGTTCTTAAGCCCCCCCCCCCCCCTTCCCCAAGGAAATTCTGATATGCAGACATGCCACTTTTCCGCAGAATCCCGCTTTTTCGGCGCTGTATATTTTAACATCCCTGAGATCAATGCAAATATGCATTAACATTTTTTACCTTTTTTTTTGTATGTGTGTGTGTGGGGAGGGAGGGGGGGGGGGGGCGGACGAAATACACGAAAAACAAAAATGGGAAAACAAATAGTGGCCGCCAAATTGAAATTGTTTTCGTTTTCCTCCGACCTTCTCTTTCCCCTGTCTGATTGCGCACACCAAAGCAATTAGCGATGCCGCAGATGCACTATAGCACTTAAATTACATGAAAAATTGGAGTTGGGACGCAAAAAAAATAGTTCTTACGACGTCTTGGGACGCGTAATTTTTACAGATGTAAATTCTTCAAAGAATCGTGGAATAAATGGGAATTCCGTCCAAGGACCGCGGGAAAATGTCGGTTTTCATCAAAAAATCGCTGAAAAAAAGACTAATTTCGTCGAGGAATCACAAAAAAATGGCAAATTTTGTAGAATAATCGCAGAAAGAAGAAAAATTTTGTCAATGGGCTGCAGGAAAAAAGACGAATTTCATCGAAAGATCGAGAAAAAATGGCAAATTTTGTCAAAGAATCCGAAAAAAAAAAAAAAAAAAAAAAAAAACCCGGCGAATTTTGTCGTAGAATCGCGAAAAAAAACGGCGATTTTCATCGTACGTAAATATGCTAGACAATTTTTCTAATGCTGATTTATTAAATTTAGGCTTTTGGACTTTTTTTATATGCATTTAAAAAGTAGTTAAGAATATTATATATAAAATATGTAAAATACCTGATTTGTGATATATTCATTTTTCAGTGTCTTTTCTTTTTCCTAAACATATGATGTGTAAATGTGTATATACAGTTAGAAGAAAATACTGCATTGCGGTTGCAGACAGAATTTGATGTTAATGAGGCTTGTCGCAGACACAGTTAAAAAATTCTGCCACAGGGAACTGATGTAATGAATAAGTAACTGCGGTTATACATGATTTTTATTCAACATTAATTGCAGGAAATTGACAGTTGTTCACTACTATTAAAGGGGGAAACTAGGAAGGTTTGACCCACTATTTATAAAAATATATATATTTTTTTAATGCAATAAAATTTTTATGTTGATATTATTTGATAGCTTATAATGTTTGGCATCATTTTAGATTATTTTTTTCTATTTAAATTGCACTTTCAATTAATGATTTTTCAAGAATGTAGAAACAGAGTCAAGCCTTAGAAGGTGGTTTGACCCACTATGAAAGAGCTTTGACTCACACGAATTGGGAGTAATTAAAAATTGTATATCAATAATTAATGTATAAAGAAATGCTATTACAAGCTACTGACAATAATTATGAGTAGAAAATACCAAATATTTATTTAATGATTTAAAATAACATATAATCTGGACAAAATTGTTAAAGGAATTTAGTTCAAGTCACTAAAGTTTCTGACAGTTAGAAATGTCAGTCAAATTTCATTTAAAAAGAAACTCTTTTGGTACCTCCACCAATCACAGGATGAGGCAGTTTAGTGACATGTCTTCTGAATACTCTTGGAACATTCTTTACTAGTTACATAAAACAAACTACATGCATCAGGCCCTCTGAAAAAATTTATAGAAAAATCATCATTTTCTTTAATGAAACAACCAATACAGTGCAGTAAACTAGATTTGGTTAATAAATTTTACTAAAACATAATCTCCAACTTCAATTCTAATTCGGAAGTCGTCAAAATCATTATCTTCAGCTTTATCATTCAAAACATGGAAGTTTTCCAGTTTGTTTTCACTTTTCTATGTCCTGCTTTAGGAAACAGATGAAACTTTTCAGATGTAATTCCACTGGAAAAGGGAAATTTCATGGATCTTGCACATATTGATGTAAATAGAGATATTTATAGTAGATTCAATACACTGGTAGGTAGACGAAGCGTAGTAGTATTTAGAAGATACAGCTGAAAGCAAACTTTTAACCTCCACATCTGATCTTCTGTAATATAAGAACTAAAAAATTAGATTAATGAAAATATCCTAATTTAATTGCCAGATTCCAATACAAGCAAATTCGATTTCGAATATTCCTGGCTTTTGAAAATGATCGGTGAACCAAATCTGGAATGTCATTTATTGCAATAGGTTTGCCTGGATTCGTGACCATAAAATCGCTTTCAGTGTCATTCCACAGTATTTATGTGTTTCGTATGGGACACAAGGTAAGCACTATGATTTTTCAAAATTTTATGAGGAATTTTAGGAATTTTTACCACAAATTTTAGGGACAATGTGATATTTTTAACATTACAAGTGTTACAGTATTTTTGTGATATTCAACCATATGAAGTACACTGCCAAACAATACTTTCATCAATTCGATTAATTCAGCCAGTGTTCTATGTGCTTGTTTGAAGTGAATAGATGCATTTAAATTTGAGCAATAATCGGCTTCATATTACAAACAGTTTTGAAATCTTAGGCTCACTGCATCTGTATTAATTAGAATTCTGAGTTTCTGCATTATTGAACTCTCTTACTCCTCTTTTGAACGTTTTTCAATAGAGACAACAAATGTAGGGTGATTGAAAAAAAAAAAAACTAAAATTTATAGATTTATTTTTTATGATCTTTTGTCAAAATTTGCATTTTTTTCATGATTTTTTTAAATGAAATTCATTTTTTTTTAAACAATTTATAGACAAACTGCCACATTTATTCATTATTCTCTGGTGAAATTCTTGTTTTTGCAATCTTTGGATGTAGTTCACATTTTTTCCCTGTAATCTTTTGATAAAATTCACATTTTTTTTTTCCAATTGTTTGACAAAAATTGAGTTTTTTAGATTAAACTTCACTTGTTTTCTGCAATTTTTTGATGAAATTTGCATTTTTTTTTTTTTTTTTTTTTTTTTTTTTTTTTGCTATTGTTTGACAAAAATGGAGTTTCTTAAACTAGATAAACTTCACTTGTTTTCTGCAATCTTTTGACAAAATCTGCATTTCTCCTAACAATCTTTGGACGAAATTTTTTTGACAAAATTTGCTATCTTTGAATTTTTTTTTTTTTTAAATAAAATTTTGCAATTTTTAATGGTGCTTTATGGAAATTTGTGTTTTTTCTATAGTCTTTTGACAAAATTTGCAGTTCTTAAGATGAAATTTGCTTTTTTCCCCCACATGATCTTCGAAGAAAATTTGCCTTTTCTTTGCAATCCTTTGATGAAATTCACCTTGTTTGTGCTATTTACTGATAAAATTATGTTTGGTCCTTTGATGAAATTTTTTTTCTCAGGATTGTTTGATAACATTCTTGTTTTTCTGTGATTTTTGTTTAAATGGGGATTTTTTTTCCCACACCTTTCAGGGTGCTATTTGTCAAAATTGCCCAAAATTTTCAATAAAATTTTGGTGATCTCCAAATATTTTGCAGTATATAGATTTAACAAAGTACTATTATTTTAAGAGCAAGAATAAAATTTTTAAAAAAATTTAGGGGGGAAAAATAATAGCTAGGGAATTTAGGAAGAATGCAAACACTGCATGACATTTCAGAGAAAAATTTCGAGAAATATTTTTTTCAGTGTCAAAATATAAATGAGAAAGTTTTCAATTATTTTTAATGCATTATATACAACTTCAACTCTGATTCACGTGATATTTCTTTTTGTTTGAGCAAATAGTTTTTTCAAAAAAAAAAGTAAAAATGCTGTGTTACATCACTTTTAAGTACCTCTAGCAATTTAGATTTTACTCTGACTTTATTAAATATTTTCACAAATAAATTATGCATTTTATTAACTTCAAAATTATTTTTAATTGAATTATTAATTAATGAAAGCTGATCATTTCTGTTACATATGTGACAAGGCTATTTATTATGTACAGGGCTTATGATTTCAAGTAACAGTACTATAAGGAATTTTGAACTAAAATATATACAAATGTTAACTTAATGAATTGACTAGCTTTATTAATGCATTGAAACTTGAAACATGCTTAATTATAGAAATAAAAATAAAAAATGATTTCTTAAATATTTTAAATACAGTATACAGTCTCCAAAATCTGCACTTCTAAAATCCACAATCCTCTGAAATCTGCTAACATTTCATAATGTAAACAATGAAATCTGTAATTAAAAAGTATTTTTTATTATCTTGATTCCAAGGCGTAATAAATGCAAATAAAATTTTTAACATAAATTTGTGGGAAAATAGTAATGACACAGGATATTACAAAAATAAAATGTTTTTATTCAACAAAATTATATGCAAGAAAATGTAAAATAATAGAAATCGATGAGAAATGTAAACCAATGCAGAAAAGTTGTAGTGGCACCATCTATTGGCTGCTAAAGAAAACAGCGAATTAATTTATTTTATATTTCATGTAAGGCTTTAAATAAAATATGGCCTGGCTCTTTATTTATACAAAATGAGGATGAAGATAAAGACTTTTCATTTAATCTTATCACAAGCTAAAGCATCGGAACTCTCTTGAATTTTGTAAAAAAAATCAACACATGTTCACAAGAGTTTTTAAAGAAAAAATTGTTGAATGGATGAATAGCAAAAATGAGATCTTAAAATCATGTTGCAGATTAATATATATATATATATTTCAATAATTAACCCACCCGAAGATGGTAAAACGGAGAGTGAATGTCAAGGGAAAAAAAAAAGAAGGTTTAAATTTAGGTCAAAATTATGAAGTTGTTGGAGCAGCAGAATTGTATAGACAACAAGAAATAATAAATATTTACAGAATTAAAAAAAAACTTCAACAAGAGAAAATGGAAGTTCTCAAGCAAATGACTACACTCCCGGCAAAGCTATCTTGTCAATGGGCAGTATACTGGAGAGATGTGTATGTTCGCGCAAAGAAATAGTTCCTTACTAAATATTAAAGAAAAACCACTTTGATTTTTTTTAGATTTTTCTAGTGAAAAACAATTGACTGATTAAACAAAATTTATTTAACCTATTGTATGCTCATACATATGAAAAATACTAGTAATATTTAAAGTAAATGTATATATTCACGCATAAGAGTTCTGGCGAGATTTTTGGCAGTAGAAACAAATGAGGAGGTAATCCTTACCCCCCGTAGAGATGAAAGAAGGGTGACAGTCCGCATAAAATCCTCATGTCATTTTTAGAGATAGACGATTTTTCATGCCTAATCAAATGTTTTACTTTATAAACTATTATATATAGAATAAAAATTTCGATGGATTCGAATTTTTCGGAAAATTTTACCTCAAGTACATACTAAACATGCTGATGAAACTGAAAGTATGTAAAATAGCGATAATTATCTTTAAAAATAAATAAAACGAGTGAAAGAAGTGCTTTACAATTTTCTTAGAGGATAGACAATATAATATCCATGATATAATTTTCATGTTTTCGCATACACAAGGTATTTTTATTTTAATTACGAAGAGTTGATAGGAAGTTAAATTAATTTATCTTCTAATCAATCGTATAAATTTAATATTTCAACAGTATGTTAGATTCAAAAACAAGAAAAAATTCATCAATTATTCAGAGTGTCTATTTTAATTCTATACATAAATGCGAGTTAATGAGTAAAATTAAAATATAATTTTAGATCAATCATCTGGAAACGAAATTACAAATAAATTATAGGAATGAGTTAAAACAATTGTTTCAATGTGGTCTAAAAATGTAAATTTGTAATTACTAAAGATTATAGTGAGAAAGAAGTGGTTTTTTATTCTATTTTGATAGGCATATTTTTTTTAAAGTGATATTATAATTCTGTGATGAAATTTATAATGAATGTGAAATTGGAATGAAATTTCTAAGGATATAGTTAGAATATTTTTAAATTTCACTTTTGCTTTAAATATAAAAATATAAAAATGGAAGAATGCTAAATAATAAAAATTTTATTTTTATTAAAAATGATAACATTTTGCACAAAATGTTTTACTTAGCTTCATAATAAAATATTGCACATCTTTTATGTATTTAGCATTCATTTCTAATATGAGCTTCTTGCACCGCGTCGGTTAAAACCTATCATTATTATTATTCTAATATTCTACATTATTATTATAATGTAGCTTTCGTATAGAGCTAAATAATAAATGACTACAGAGGCAAGAATTTTAGAAAGAAATGCTTATGACTAACATAACAGTCCTTATGCGGACTGAAAAAGGCCTTTTAGGAACCAAGCCTTACCCAAGGAAAAAAAAAAAAAAATTATTTATCGAGAAATGGAAAACTAATTTTGATTATAAATCGCTTCTATAATCAATCCTGCCCAATATTTGCCTTTTCATTTAAAAATGAGTCCTATGGACATTTAATGCATTCTTATAATGAGTGTTAAAATTTTACTTAACACATAAAATAATAAATTAAGCGTAGATTTTAGAAATATTTCAACAACTAAGAAAAAAGAGACTCCTTTAAGAGCATATAGAAAACAGAAATGGAAAATATTAATATACCGATGAGGTATTTTAAATATAAGAATAATATCAAACGCAGACTTAACGTTACCGGGGCTAACTCTGAGCATTTATTTTTTAAGGCTATTTATCAATTTAATTTTTAACATTTTCACTAAATTCTTTTCATTTGTTAATTCATAAAATTTGCAGGAATTCTTACTCCTTAACCAAATCCACGTTTCGAAAATAAAAAATATAAATATGAAATAAGCTAAACTAATATTTTTTTGACAGAAGACTCCATGTAAGACAGATTTTATACATACTCAGAGGCAAAACAACAATTTAAAAATTATCAATGTTAAATATTCAAAAATAGGTTTTTACCAACATTTAACAAAATACAAATTATTTTTATTATTTTTTTTTTTTTTTCTGTTTTTAAACTGTTAATTTTGTGACACGTGTCATATAAAGATAAGTTGTAGTTGAAACTTTGCCTGATACATCTGTGTGTGTGTGTGGGGGGGGGGGGGGCGACGAATTGACATTAGCCATGGTGGTGGTCAGAAAAAGGACCACCTAGTTTTTTCAAGCACAAAGACTGATACTTTATGTATTTTTATTTTTGTTTATTTTATTACTGTACGTACTCGTATTGCTTAAGCATAAAAAAAATGTTCTCATGGGATTCTCGAGGGACCTCCCAAGTTTTATGACCATTTTAAAAGCAGGACTGTGCAATTAAATAAATGCATTTGGACAGCAGATACCTGTAAATTTATTGGGTGTACAATGACCAGCCCATAAAACTACAAGGAGGTCTGAAAGAAGAGAGATCAAAGTGGACCTTGGGAACTTTACGCCCCCCCAGAGAAGCAAGGCCTCATCTTTACCAGATTCCAATGCAATTGGTTGGGGTCAAGAGGAGGGGGAAAACAATTACTTTTAGGCCCCTGTCTTCTTTCGAAGAGAGGGAAAAAAAAAAGGTTGCTCTCAGATGCATTCGGGATGCGGTGCTGACAGCGTGCAGTGGTTTTCGATATGCGCCTACCTCAGATATAGATGCCCAGTATCCCACATGCCGGACTGACCGCTGAAAGGAGATGCCCATCGCCTTGGAATATGCAGATTACTGAGATTCGTCGACGGCTCGGACAGGGACGCTTAGACTAGTCCTGACCTCGCAGAGTATGCTGAAGTTGCTCCAGGTATGCAATTTAAATTTCTCCACTATGTAAATTTTTTCAATGGTTAGGGTGGTCGTCGAGAGTATGAGAACGAGTCCGAAATTAAATGTATTTGTTTTTTTTAATATTGTACAGAATTAATTTTTCATTAATATGAACTAGTATTCGGAAAAGTGTGAGAAACCACCTATTAACTAATGGGTATTATACTATTTTCTATCTTTTGTATGTAAATGTAAAAAAATGTAAATAAATTTGTATTATGTTAATCCTAATTTCGTGTTAATTCCTTTAGGGATTACTCCCAGTTAACATCGAGTAGACTCCTTTTCTTTAATTACTTTTTTTATTATTATTCACTAATGTTGATTTACAGGATCGGACTTCTGAGTGTCCAAGTGTTTAACGCTTAGATTAGTCCTGACTTCATACGAGGGGGGGACAGCTTAAATCACAACGCAACCCAACAAATATTTATTTATTTACTCAATCTTTTATTTTGTTATTTAGTTATTAACTTTTTTTATTTTTGAGTAAATTTCACCCCTTCTAGAAGTTACGATCACGTGTTTTGCTTATACCTGTAGATTCAACACCCATGAATCTAGGTTGGTAATGACCCTTACCAAAAATGGCTTAATGTAAGTGTAGTTATGTTAGTGGCTGTAACCTCTCCAATCAGGAGGCCTATAACTCACCAGCATTAGTATCGGGAATTCTTTTGGTGCCAGACCTCTTAAGGGCCTAGGTTATTTTATTATTTGTTATATGGTTACAATAGGGTTTTTTTTCTAGTATTATTAGTTATAGTAAATATTTCCTTTTTCTTATATATATTTTTTTTTAGTTGAGAAATTATGTATTTTCTACTCGATGTTTAAAATTTTAAATAACTCTAAATTAAACTTTCTAACATTTCAGCATATTTTATTTATATTTATACAGTAGATTTTTTTTTATTATTATTATTATTTCTTTCTTCTCGCTGCAAGGACAAATTCCATATTCTCGATGCCAAGTATATTGCTGGCACATAGTTGTTAACACAGTCATGAGAAGTTAAATTGAAATATGTATGTAGAAAGAAAAAAAGTATTTGTGTATACTATATATATATGTTTTGATAGTACTTAAATAGTATATATTTGTTTTATAACTACTGAGGTTTACAAAAAATGAAATCTCTATTGGTATTTTATGGGTAGATATTCGAATAGAGAAAAAGTATTTGTGTATACTATATATATGTTTTGATAGTACTTAAATAGTATATATTTGTTTTATAACTACTGAGGTTTACAAAAAATGAAATCTCTATTGGTATTTTATGGGTAGATATTCGAATAGAGGCAGACGTACCTCAAAACAATTTAACACATTTTTAGGTGAAGCGAGAACACGTCTTCAAAAATCTCAAATTAAAAATATTCCCAAGAAAAACTCCATTATGGAGAACTTAATTATATTCCGGCGTTTGACGCTAAAAAAGAGACTAACATTAACTTTTATATTGCTCAGTTTGAAGAAGCAGTTACTCATGCTAATATTGCTAAAGAAATAAGATTAGTCATATTAAAGTCAAAGCTAACAGGCGTAGCCCCCAAAAAATTGCAGGCTGATGCTGAGTTACACTCCGAAACTGATTATGAAAAATTTAAAGAAAAATTGAGGAATACTTTTGGCTCAAAACTTTCTTTCGGAGAAGCTCATGACAATTTTTCAAAGCTAAAACAAAGTCCAACAGAGACTATTAACGACTTTATTACTCGTTTTAACACCGAAGCGGCAAAGGTTTTTGAAATTTCTGGTCTAGCAAATAAAAATGATGCTAAAAAACTTTTCGAACTTATGAAATTGCATAAATTTACCGATGCTGTTAAATCCGACATCGCTTTTGAAATCCGAAAAAAAGATATCCAAACTTTCAACGAAGCAACTGAAACAGCTCGAGTTATAGAGGCGGCAATAAACTCTACAAATTTTGCAGAAGTAAATAATATAAATAGAAATGATACTACTGAATTTTGTCAAAATTTAATTCAACAAAATAAATTGCAAGCTGAAAATATGGCAAAACTACAATTGGAATTAGAAAATTTAAAATTAGCACAACAAAATAAAGAGAAAAAAAACAGTTCTGATAAAGAAAAATATTGTGAGATCTGTAAACATACAAACCACACAGTACAGGATTGTCGTTATAAAAATTCTAATCAAACATTTCACCGAAATAATTTTCGACCGAATTTTCCTAAGTTCAAACAATTAGAGTTTCCGGGCGCATCAGCGGGAAATTTTGCAGGAAACTTTCAAGGGTATGGATATATGCCAAATTGGAATTCCCCTACCCCTCTACACGTCACACCACCTCCCGTTCAACAATTGTCTTACCCCAACGCTCCCTTTCCTACACCACCACTTCCGGCACAACACTTCGCTCCAAACTTTTATCCTTATAGTGGCTTTCAAAACTGCGTTATGCAGAATGCGGGTGCGAATAACCCGAATTTCGGGGGAAATTTCCAAAACCAATCGTCGGACGATTATAATCAGCAAAATTGGAAAAATCACCAAAATAAAAGAAGAGCAGGGAATAAATATGAAAACAATACCTCTGATAAAAATGAAAATTATCAAAAAAGGGGTTCACGCTCGGGAAACGGAAAAGGGGGACTGTAATTAGTGATGAAATGCCTCCGAACAGTACCCCAGATACACGAGTTATTGCTAGTGTAAGGAGTGCATGGATAAATAATCTTCCGATTATTAATTTCCAAATTGAAGGAATTAATGTCGACGGGTTAATCGATAGTGGAGGAGCAGTTTTTTTAATCTCAAATGATTTATTTAATACCTTAAAAGAGAAAAAGGTCAAAATGAAATTTTTAGGTAATAGAATTCGAATAAATACTTTCGATGGAGGAAACATTCCATTCCAAAAATGTGTTAAGATAACTTTTAAGCTCAATAATATATTTACAACCGGCACTTTCTATGTAACTAATGAGAATTTTAAAGGAAATTACAAAGTGTTATTAGGCTATGATTATTTAAAAAATAACCATATGATTCTTGATCTACAACAAAGTTGTTTAATTGTAAAAAATACAAAAATTCCATTACATAACGGAGATCATAAAATAAATACTTGTCCAGTTAACGTATCGACCATAGCGGAGCAATCAGAAAGGGAAAATAATGATATAAGAGTAAAAAAATAAATAATAATAATAGGAAGAAAGTTACAGCTAAGTTAGCGAATAGAATATTTATAGCACCGGGGCGTGAAAAAATTGTTTCACTAATACTGTCTGAGAATTTAAATCCGGAAACGACAATTCTATTCGAACCAGTAGATCTCAAAAGGGGACTTCTCTGCGGAAACTCTATACATCAAGTAACGAATACCAATACCATTAATATAATTCTGAAAAATAATGATACAAAAAAAATTGTTTTACAGAAGAACACAAAAATGGGAAATATTGATTCAGAGGTTATTTTCAAAACAGAGAAAGATTTAAATGATATAGAAAATGGTACTCTATACGAAATAAATAATTTGAGTTTAGAAGAGGTACGAAAACTACGGGAAACAGAACTCAGTATAGAAGATTTCGATCTTAGACACTTATCAGGGGAGGTCAGGCAGAAAATGGAGAGCTTATTAATGCGACACGCTCATGCATTTTCGAAGTCATATAAAAGTTTAGGGCAGACATGTCTGGTGACCCCACGCATAAAACTTCATCATGATTATCCATTACAATGTAAACCTTACAAAACCCCTCATACAATACGAGAATACGCTAGGGAAGAGATTAAAAAATTACTTGAGGCGAATATTATTGAGAAAAGTAATTCGAATTATGCTTTCCCCGTATTATTTGTGAGAAAAAAATCCACGGACAAACAAAAACAACCCAAATATAGGATGGCAGTCGATTACCGTATGTTAAATGAAATTTTAGAAGGGTACCCATACCCGGTTCCCGATATTAAAGAGCTATTGCAAAGGATTAGTGGCAAGCAGTTTTATACGGTCCTCGACCTTCATAGTGCATTTTTCCAGATTAATTTACGCCCAGAAGATAAGGAAAAACTTGCATTTGTAACCGAGGACGGAAAGTATACCAGTACAAGATTAAATTTTGGATTAAAGGTGAGCCCCACCGTTTTTTCCGAATTAATGGATAAAGTTCTAGGACACTTTAATAAAAACGAAGTAGGGTGGTATATTGACGATTTGATCGTCTCTGCGAATTCCATTGAAAGAATGATACAATTACTAACAGAGATTTTACAAACGTTGATAGATCACAATCTAACTGTTGAACCTAGTAAGATGCAAATATGTCAAGAGCAAATTGAATTTTTGGGATACAAAATTAATAAACAGGGATATTCACCATCATCAAAAAATATAGAGAAAATTCAAAAACTCGCAAGACCTAAAAATAAGAAAGGGGTCAAGTCACTTTTGGGACTGTCTAACTACTTCAGATCTCTTATTAGGAATTATTCAGAGATAGTAAATCCTTTAGTAGAATTGACAAAAGAGAAGAGTAAATTTCAGTGGAACAAGAACACTGAAAGAGCATTCTTAGCTATACAAGAGGCTATCGTACAAAATCCCACACTTAATCCCCCTGATTTTAATAAAGATTTTTTTGTAATAACAGATGCATCGAAAGTAGCCATCTCGGGAGTACTTGCTCAAAAAGAGGGCGATGAATTTAAACCTGTTGAATTTTATGGCCGAAAACTTAAAGATTCTGAAAAGAAGTATCCTAGCATTAAGTATGAGCTATTGGCTATTCATGATACAGTAAAACACTTCGAGCATATATTACTTGGAAGAAAATTTATAATATTAACCGATTCAAAAGCACTTACGTATCATTTAAATCTAGAGAAACAAAGTGATATTACGGCAAGATGGTTAATGAAATTAGCAGACTTTGATTACACTATAGAACATATAGAAGGGAAAAATAACCCTAGTGACTTCATATCTAGACATATTAATTCTATTACTTCCCAAAATGAGTTACAAAATAATTTATTCAAGGTAAATTTAAATCTCTCAGAAGAGAATAGACATTTCGTACAGGTGAGCATTAGAAGGAATTGATAATTTTAATATGTATATAAGTCCCAACGTTATTCAAAAATGCTATGTAAAAAAATCTTGCTTAGTTTTTTATGAATGGACTACTTTTAACGATGACAGGATCTAGGGTAGATATTAGTTATTACATAACTAGTGCGTAGTACGATTCTCTCTTTTATGCGGACGGACTCAGCGACCCCTGCTCTTGCTCCCTCCGACAAGAAGAGTCAACTTGTTTTTTTATGCAAATGAACTAACCAATTCGACTACGTCATAGCGCTTTGCATCGTTGACCCTGAAATTCGCTCCTACAGTAGTAGGGAGAGTAGCGAAACCCGTTTTTTTTTTTTTTTTTTTTTTTACAAAGGGATAGGGGATGGAGCACTATTTTATGCAAAGGAGTCGTCAGGTAGGAAGTGCTCTTCGTTGGCTTTATAAATCTCAAAATGTACTGCACACATTTATGGTGTGATATTTTGATATTAAAATACTGATGTTGATATCGGATTTCTGAGCAAATAATGTGATAATTATGTATAAATTTACCATACGTATATAGCGAGAATTGTTTTAGTAAAGATTATTGATAAACGATAGATATATATTTGAAATGAAAGCTGTCTTTACTTTCGTGTTTTTTTCGGGGGAGGGGCATAAATTATCTTGATAATTTTGTCTCTTCTATCTTAATAGAATTACTTATTAATAATATGATATATTGTGCTTTAACAGGAATTTCAATAAATACCTAAGATTAAAAAATATATATATAATTTTTCCCTTACTAAATCTTACAATATTATAGACAGTAAATATTTGTTTATTCTTAAAGGTTAGTATTTTGGATTTTTTTTTTTTCTCTCCTGTGTCTATTTTGGAAGACAGGTACAATTGATTTACATAGACAATTAAAATACTTAAATAATAGAATAATTGTGATGGGTTAGTCAAGGAGGTTTTTTTTTCCTTCTTCCTTTTTTCTTTCAAGTTTCATGGTTGCTGGTCAATCAAGGGAACACTGTACTATTTTACTACACCTGAGGCCAAAGGTGACTCCTCGATATCTCATCCAGTATTGTCAATTTTTATTAACACTTTTTTTTTCTCTTTTTTCATCTATTTTTAAGTAAAAAAAAAAAAAAAAAAAAAAGAAATAAAATAAAAAAAATAAAAAGTAAAACATAATTTGGTTACAATTATAGCACGTAAAAGATACCAAAACAGTAAAATACAATCGTTCCAATATAAAAATAATAAAGTCGCTTTCATAAGTCTTTTGTTGGACTCAAGGTATACGGGTAGTATTTTCGAAAATAAATTGACTGTAATTTTGTAAGGGACAGGAGAGTAACTGACGCAATTGTGCAGGTTGATTTTAAATATGCGCAAATTTAAAGGTCAGCCGAATGGAACTGGGTACCATGCTACCTGGTCGAGATAGTGGCTGCGCTCCTTGAAAGATGAGGAGAGGCGAACGCATCTTCGGATGCTCCTTAGTTACCTTGACAACGAGGAGGGGAGAAGGGTGATTCAACCCCTCATTCGGTAAAGATATCTTCATGTCGGGAGTTGCTCTTCGTTCTCCTTAGGGGAGAGGAATTCTCTCTGGTTTAAGGGATAGAAGAGACATCGTCCTGTTATATCTTAGGGTACAATAGCCATAGTTGTAATTGATATATAGAGGCGGATTATTGCAGCCTCTACCTCATATTATATAATCATATTGTAATGTGGTGATTATTTTATAATATTTATTTATATCCAAGAGTTGTATAAACGAACTAGTATATATATATATACAGTAGACTCCCTCAAATCCGCACAGCTTGGGATCAGAGGTTGTGCGGATTTTAGAATTTTGCAGATTTCTGGTCATTGCTTTGTTTACATTTTTTAAACAATAATTTGAGTGCAATTAATAGTGCAATCGAAACTATAATGAATGCTTACAATATAATAAAATATTAAAATAAGTAATAAACTAAAATAATCAAAATTTAGATATTTTTTAAAATGATAAAAGTACTAATAGCAAAGATCAAATTAATAATGAATAGCGTATGATTAAATATTCATTATAAGGATTAGATGTATTTTTCCAAAATTATTAAACAAAACTTGCCTTATAAAAGTACATTACTAATTCACATTAAAATCATAAAATAAGGATTTTTTTTTTTCAAGTTTAGCCAGGCTTAATAACCAAAAAATCTTGATTAAATATATTTATTTGGTAAGAAGATCGTGAATACCAGTGATATAAGCAATGTCTTGAATTCTTTCCAAAAAAATTTATTCTTCCTTCATGAAAAAAAACATAAATAGAGTATTATTAAGAAAATTACAAAATGAAAAACTAAAAAAATCAAATTTTGTCCCAATATCTAAACTGAAAGTTTCATTGTTTACATCCATAAAATATGTGCGGATTTTAGAGAGTTGCGGATTTCTGGTTTGCGGATTTGAGGGAGTCTACTGTATATATATAAATGTTTGAAATATTAATGATATTGTATTTGTGTTGCATAATAATCTGTTCATCTAGATTATCATTTTATGCTATCTTTTATTCATTTGATAATTTGTGTTGTAGGGCTACCAATTAAGACATGACTGTAGTAATTCCAGTGTAAAAGTATGTGCCAGTCTTATACTATTTTCAATTTATAGGATTTTAGGCTGTAATTTTTTTTTCCTTCCAAAATTTGATTGGCTTTGTATCAAATTTGGCTTTTTTTTTTTTTTTTTCAAAAAAGTGTTTTTCAAATTTCTCATACATAGTGGGGAATGAGGTGCAGGAAAGGACCTCATGTTGCTGGAGATTAACAGAAAAAACATCCTTGTTCCAAAATGATGGAAGGACAATAATACGGAAAGTAATATTGAACATTCGTGCATATGCTCCAGTAAAATAATGTATAGGACATTCTATAGAAATTGACATTAAGGACGTTCTACAAGTTTTACACCTAGTTCGGATAGTTGAAACTCTATGTGTTACATATATATATTCTTTTCTTCTTCCAATAGCGAAAGCGAGGCTTTCAGCTATCTCTGTTGGAGGGGAGGATGGTGGTCAGAAAAAGGACCACCTAGTTTTTTCAAGCACAAAGACTGATACTTTATGTATTTTTATTTTTGTTTATTTTATTACTGTACGTACTCATATTGCTTAAGCATAAAAAAAATGTTCTCATGGGATTCTCGAGGGACCTCCCAAGTTTTATGACCATTTTAAAAGCAGGACTGTGCAATTAAATAAATGCATTTGGACAGCAGATACCTGTAAATTTATTGGGTGTACAATGACCAGCCCATAAAACTACAAGGAGGTCTGAAAGAAGAGAGATCAAAGTGGACCTTGGGAACTTTACGCCCCCCAGAGAAGCAAGGCCTCATCTTTACCAAATTCCAATGCAATTGGTTGGGGTCAAGAGGAGGGGGAAAACAATTACTTTTAGGCCCCTGTCTTCTTTCGAAGAGAGGAAAAAAAAGGTTGCTCTCAGATGCATTCGGGATGCGGTGCTGACAGCGTGCAGTGGTTTTCGATATGCGCCTACCTCAGATATAGATGCCCAGTATCCCACATGCCGGACTGACCGCTGAAAGGAGATGCCCATCGCCTTGGAATATGCAGATTACTGAGATTCGTCGATGGCTCGGACAGGGACGCTTAGACTAGTCCTGACCTCGCAGAGTATGCTGAAGTTGCTCCAGGTATGCAATTTAAATTTCTCCACTATGTAAATTTTTCCAATGGTTAGGGAGGTCGTCGAGAGTATGAGAACGAGTCCGAAATTAAATGTATTTGTTTTTTTGAATATTGTACAGAATTAATTTTTCATTAATATGAACTAGTATTCGGAAAAGTGTGAGAAACCACCTATTAACTAATGGGTATTATACTATTTTCTATCTTTTGTATATAAATGTAAAAAAATGTAAATAAATTTGTATTATGTTAATCCTAATATCGTGTTAATTCCTTTAGGGATTACTCCCAGTTAACATCGAGTAGACTCCTTTTCTTTAATTACTTTTTTATTATTATTCACTAATGTTGATTTACAGGATCGGACTTCTGAGTGTCCAAGTGTTTAACGCTTAGATTAGTCCTGACTTCATACGAGGGGGGGGGCAGCTTAAATCACAACGCAACCCAACAAATATTTATTTACTCAATCATTTATTTTGTTATTTAGTTATTAATTTTTTGAGTAAATTTCACCCCTTCTAGAAGTTACGATCACGTGTTTTGCTTATACCTGTAGATTCAACACCCATGAATCTCGGTTGGTAATGACCCTTACCAAAAATGGCTTAATGTAAGTGTAGTTATGTTAGTGGCTGTAACCTCTCCAATCAGGAGGCCTATAACTCACCAGCATTAGTATCGGGAATTCTTTTGGTGCCAGACCTCTTAAGGGCCTAGGTTATTTTATTATTTGTTATATGGTTACAATAGGGGTTTTTTTCTAGTATTATTAGTTATAGTAAATATTTCCTTTTTCTTATATATATATTTTTTTAGTTGAGAAATTATGTATTTTCTACTCGATGTTTAAAATTTTAAATAACTCTAAATTAAACTTTCTAACATTTCAGCATATTTTATTTATATTTATACAGTAGATTTTTTTATTATTATTATTATTATTTCTTTCTTCTCGCTGCAAGGACAAATTCCATATTCTCGATGCCAAGTATATCGCTGGCACATAGTTGTTAACACAGTCATGAGAAGTTATATTGAAATATGTATGTAGAAAGAAAAACAGTATTTGTGTATACTATATATATATGTTTTGATAGTACTTAAATAGTATATATTTGTTTTATAACTACTGAGGTTTACAAAAAATGAAATCTCTATTGGTATTTTATGGGTAGATATTCGAATAGAGAAAAAGTATTTGTGTATACTATATATATATGTTTTGATAGTACTTAAATAGTATATATTTGTTTTATAACTACTGAGGTTTACAAAAAATGAAATCTCTATTGGTATTTTATGGGTAGATATTCGAATAGAGAAAAAGTATTTGTGTATACTATATATATGTTTTGATAGTACTTAAATAGTATATATTTGTTTTATAACTACTGAGGTTTACAAAAAATGAAATCTCTATTGGTATTTTATGGGTAGATATTCGAATAGAGGCAGACGTACCTCAAAACAATTTAACACATTTTAAGGTGAAGCGAGAACACGTCTTCAAAAATCTCAAATTAAAAATATTCCCAAGAAAAACTCCATTATGGAGAACTTAATTAATTATATTCCGGCGTTTGACGCTAAAAAAGAGAATTGAAATACAACTTTTTTTTAATATATATTAGTTATTTCTCAGTAATTTTGTGAATTATATCGTTGTTTGTAAATCAAGACCATTTTGCTTGACAATCACAATAACGTTCCATTTGGCAATTTATTCTGTGATTATATATATATATATATATTAATTGGATAGTTGAGATTCATTTCTACATCACTCTTTTTTTACTTTTTTGATTTCGATTTTTTTAAAATGACACTTCTATTTTCGCAACAGGTTTGGAAAGTGAAAGTAACATTATAAAAAATACCTGCAAACAAAATCAAAAAAATAAAAAATGAGAGATGTTGAGATGGATCTCAGCTATCTAATGCAAAAAGAAAAAATAAAAACGTCAAAGTGCAAACGAGTTGAGAAAAAAAAAAAAAAAAAAAAACTCATCTTAGGATTAACATTAGCTCCCGCGTGTCTTCACCAGCAGCACACGTGAGTTAATGTTAAACCAAAGGGAAAGTTATTTTCTAATATCCCATTTGCATTTCCACACTTTTAAATATTTTGTTTTTTGCATTGTATGGCTGAGGTCAATGATCATCATTCTCCCGAATGTAAATATAAAATAAGCTAAATTAAAAGGTGGGGGGGAAATCTGCATTTGACTGGAAGATATAAATCCGATTATGTATATTATAGTGAAAAATAGCATCAAATCGAGAAAAAAAGGTAAAATGCCCTTAAAAATGGCTAAAAAAAAATCTATATAGTTTTTAAATCATTGCACAAACACGAAAAAACTACAAAAATTTTCAAAAATCACTTTGCGAATTCCGAATAAACTTTATTGAAACAATTATAAAATTTGATATATTGGACTAAAGGTTTAAAACTGGATTTATTTTTAATAATGTCGAGAAATTGCTGCAGAATGCAAAAGTCTCTTCGTCTCATAAGAATTGAACAAATTCAGAATTCACAGACGTCAAAACTTAGCACAGTATTTATAATTAATGCAACAGATATTCTTTCAGGAATTAAAAAAAAAAAAAAAAAAATCTTCAGGGAAGGGGCAAATAAAAGAATTGGTAACATCAACTCGCGCAAATTTATTCCTCCAACCATCAGCCAAATCAGATTTATCCAAGAATATATTTCCGCAGTAAACAAATAACATAAATTAAATTAGTGGTGTACCGAGTAGTACTTTGGCCGAGTAACAGAGTACTTGGCCACTGACTACTCGGCCGAGTACCGAATGCCGAGTAGTTGTGTAATAAGAAAATAAAACACTGATGTGAGCGTAATATGAGCTTAGGTGTACACATATATAAATATACCTGTGTACATGTATATAATATACATATATAGTATAAATAAATTAACTCATTAAATTTGAAATTTATTTGGGCACCTTTTAAAGACAATTTTTGAAAGTTCAAAACGAATAAAAAAGAAGAATTGATACATAACAAGTACAATTATTAAACAATGTAAAATTAAAACATTCTTTAACCCTCCAATTTATTCCGACCATTGAAATCTGTCTATCAAAAATAAAAATGTTTATTAGTTACTGTAACAATTCATTGAATAATGCAAAACATTTCCTATTTATTTTGTAACTGTCTGTACCTTATTTTCTTTTGATTAAAAAAAATGCATTGGCCTTGCAATTTCTTTTTCTTTTTCATGTGTACAGATTAAATTGTTGTTTTAAATTTATTATTTTTTAAATATCTCAGTAAAAAACTAACCTTTTTCAATGAAAATTATAAATGTGTGAATTAAGAATGCCTTAAAAAGCAAGCTCTAGAATTGATAAGTGTAGATAATCTAGAACTTGAAAATCCACCAAAGAAACAAAAAAATACATCATGAGAATGCTAATGCAGACAAACCAAAAGAGAAAATGCCAACAAAATGTTAATCTATTTTCTGGCAATGTTTTGAAGAAATTGCGAATGAGCAAAAAGATTGTGGCACTAGCACTAGTTTAAAATCTCCGCATGAAGAATTGGTACAAAAAGAGATACAGGCTTTCTTAACAGAAGACTTATGTAAAACTGACACTTCATTTGCATGGTGGGGAGAAAAAAAAAAAAAACTTTTACGATTATGTGCAACCTTGCAAAAAACTTATGTGCACCTTCAACAACTGTTTATTCTGAACGTATATTTTCAGAGGCAGGCCAAATTTATAGTAGTAAAAGAAATGCCCTGTCTACTTATAATGTAGATTGTTTGGTGTTTTTGCACCATAATTTGAAATATAATAAATTTAATTATTAACTTTTTATTGCATTTATTGCATTCTCAGTTTCTTTATCTAAAATAATAGTCTTTTCTGTTGTCCTATATATCAAAAAAGTATTTTTATTTCTATAAATGTGAAATTTTATGAGGGTTTTTGTTCTTAATTTTTTCTATATTTTGCAGACATTGCTAAATACAGAGTAAATAGTTTTATGAATTACTACATATATTATACATTAATATTTGAATAACTTTTTACAGATCAGTTATAAATTCATATGCTTAAAAAATGAAATTCTTACAACTACTCGGTACTGGCCGAGTACTCGGCCAAAATTTGGCCGAATACCAAATACTCGGCAAATTGGCCGAGTAGGCCGAATACAGAGTATTTACCGAGTACTCGGTACGGCTCTAAATTAAATCCGAAAAAAGAATTTTCTGCCGGTCAAAATTATCGCTATATCTCCCAGTATGGAAATCCTAACAATGCCAAAGTCCATAAACAGTCTCGCTCAGCATAATCTCCATTGACAAGTTAGGTCTTCTTTGACTATACATAAGAAATGTTTAAAAATTGTAATAAAAACAATTTTGGGTATTAAAATAATATATAGATTAATAAAAAAAAGATAAAATACCATATATAGAAGGTATCCATATATATAGATAAAATTAGTTTTGATTTGCTGAAATTGTATTATTACAAGCTCTTCTTAGAAATAAAAAAAGGCAACTTGAAAAAAAATAAACCATTTAATCCAGAATCTACAAAACTTTAAAATTAGCACAGCCCCTGGTCCCAAGCTGCATGGATTTTTATGACTCTACTGTACTATTATATAAATTAGAATTTTCCATACATTGCTCATTTGAAAAAATAATAAACATTTAAAAATAAATTACATGTTTTATATAAATCCCAGAACATCAATAATGTCAATATTTTTCACTTCCTCCATTGATAATGAAAAATGTCGCAGCTATTAATTGAATTTGATGCTTTTCCAAGCTTAATTAAAATATTTTCTTTTACGATTTTTCTTTTTCTGGAAAACTTGTTTTTGCCTGAAAGTTTTATAAAGGATGGACAGATAAATTTATTATCTATGCCCTCCATAACTCCTGGCCACCAATAATCATCATACTTGAACAATATCCAGTTTGATTTTTTCATTAATTCAGTACATGCATACCTGCCAACATGTCAATTCTGAAATCCTTACAATTTTCACGATGTATTCTTACATGCTTAAAAATGCATTGCATATGCAATGCAAAAAGGAATATCATTTCTCAACAATATTTTCTATGCTACTTTTATATTTATTTTTCTACTTATATTTTGAAAAATAAAAACATGAGGCTACACAAGAAAATGTTTTTCCAATTTCATACTTTGGGAATGTGTTTTCAAAAAACTGTCCTGCATGATGATCTGTAATAGATAAGGCAGATTAAATTCACAACAAATTTCCTGAAAGGTTACAGCAGTTGAGGGGGTGGGAGGAAAAGTATATTTACTGTCATTAATTATGCATATTTTACTGGGTGTCTTTGATGAAGTGCACATTTTTTTCAGTGATCCTCTCACAAAATTCACGATTTTTACGCGATATTTTGTTGAATCAGCCTTTTTTCAACGATCTTTTGACAAAATCTGAATTTTTCCAGCAATTCTTTGACAATATTCACTGTTTTCCGCAACTTTTTCACGAAATCGGCGTTTTATCCGCGATCTTCAGACGAAATCAGCGTTTTTTCCACAATCTTTTGACGAATTCGGCGTTTTCCCGTGATTTTTTGTCCGATGATCTTTTTACAAAATTTGCATTTTCGCGTGATTTTTTCTCGAAAACGGCGTTTATCCCCCGCGATCTTTTGACGAAATCTGCGTTTTTTCGACGATCTTTTGACAAAATTTGCATTTTTACGCGATCTTTCCTCGAAAAGGACGTTTTATCCCTGCGATCTTTTGACGAAATCAGTGTTTTTTCGTGATCTTTTGATGAAATTGGCGTTCTTTCCGTAATCTTTTGATGAAATCGGCATTCTTTTCAATGATCTTTTGACAAAACTTTTTAAAGCGATCTTTTATCGAAAACGGCGTTTTTCCCGCGATATTTTGACAAAATCGCGTTATATCCGCAATCTTTAGACGAAATCGGCGTTTTCCCGCGGTCTTCAGACGAAATCAGCGTTTCATTTCCGATATTTTGGTGAAATCGCCGTTTTTCCCGCGCTCCGCACAGGAAATTCGCGCTTTTCAGCGATTTTTCCACAAAGTTCGTTGACAAAAGCAATGACAAAATCGTCATTTATCCACGAAATATTGACGAACTGTTCTGCTTTTTCGGCGATCCTGTCACGAAATTTGCATTTCTCCGCGATTGTTTTTTCCGTGCGCAAACTGTACAATCGTACTGTTCATCCGTACACTTAGAGCAAAATCCGTACATTGTACGGCCAAACCGTACAAGTTGGCAGCTATGTACATGTATCTGAGCTAGGCTTTTTATCTTGTAAAGAGCATAAAATATGTATATTTTTATATGAGTCCTTTTTATCAGAAAAGCAGGAATGCCTTAAAAAACCCAGAGTGTCAGAAACTACTGGTTACTGTTTATTAGCTTTTCCTAAATCTTGCAATGTCATTATGGTAGTTGAGGGTAGAGGTCTGCACAGGCTGAAATTTCCAGGTTCGAGCCCACCCAAAAGAAAGTTATAATCAATATAAGTATTTAGAAGTTTTTTTTTTCTTCCTTAACTAAAAAAAAACCTGATAAAACCTAAAAAAAACCCCCAGTGGGTTGGATTTTTTCTGAAATCCGGATTTTTCCGGATTTCTTTCTCTATATTTCAATATTTTAAATTATTATTTAAAATCTGTAAAAGAAAAAAAAAAGATAAATGCATCGTAATCTATAAAAGGAAGAATAAAATTGTAAGGAAATATATATAGTCCACTTTACAGTATTTTGTTATTTTATTTTTCCCCTAATATAAGGGGTGCACAACCTTTTCAAGTAAAGGGTCACTTGTTACAAATATGTCTGGATGCTTGAGAGCCACATCAATAACACAGAGAGAATTTGATTTCGAGGAAATGATCTGTGGCCGATAATCGGATAAAAAAAAAATTATGGTTTCAGAAGGGAGTGGAGGAGAGAGCTACCCCATGTTCACTTACTCAGACAAAATATCCAATTCAGTTGGTAAGGATATATCATCAGGTTTTATATTTGTATAGAAAACAGATATAGCAAGGATTATTTTCAAGTTGTAATACTATTCCATGACTTTATTCAGGAGAGTAAATTTTGTTTTATTAAAAGTGCTAAAAAAATGTGAACTTTATAAACGAAGGAGAGAGAAGGAGCCAATGAACATTTTTTTTTTCCAAACCTGATCAATGAAATTTCCAATTTTTTGTGCCCCGATCATTCCACGCCTGATTGATCAAATTTGTGCTTTTTATGAAACTGATCAACAAAATTTGCAATTTTTACAAAGCCAATCAAGAAAATTCACGATTTTTCTGTGCCTGATCAACAAAATTCGCAATTCTTACAAAGCTGATTGATGAAAATTGTGATTTTTACACAGCCAATTGACAAAATTTGTGATTTTCAGAAAGCCAATCGACAAAATTTACGATTTCTTTGCACCTGATCAACAAAATTCACAATTTTTATGAAGTCAGTTGATGAAATTCATGACTTTTACTAAGCCTATAGATGAAATTCATGATTTTTATAAAGCTGATCGATGAAATTCACAATTTTTAAAGAGCTGATAGACAAAATTCATGATTTTTATGAAGCCGATTAAGAAAATTCACAATTTTTCTATGCATCAGGGGTGATTCTGGATGAAATTTTTTTTTCGGAAATTCGCATCGCATTTTCGGAAACCGGCGCGCGGGGAGGGGGAGGGGGAAATGAGTCCCCCCCCCTCTACAGCGATCTTCGGACAAAATCAGCAATAATTTAGCAAAATCGGCTATTTATTGTGATCTTTTGCCAAAATTGGCGGCTTTTCCACGATCTTTTGACGAAAGCGGTGTTTTCCCATGTTTTTTAAGTGAAATCGGCGTTTTTTCGACGATCCTTAGACAAAATTTGCTTTTTTACGCGATATTTCCTCGAAAACGGCGTTTTATTCACGCGATCTTTTGACAAAATCGCCGTTTTTTCCGTGATCTTTTGATGAAATCTGAGTATTTTTTTAAATATTCTTTTGACAAAATATTTTTAAACGATCTTTTATCGAAAACGGCGTTTTTTTCCCGCGATCTTTTAACGAAATAGGCATTATATCTGCAATCTTTAGACAAAATCGGCGTTTTCTCGCCATCTTCAGAAGAAATCAGCGTTTTATCTGTGATATTTGGTGAAACTGCTGTTTTTTCCACGATCCGCACAGGAAATTCGCGTTTTTCATCGATCTTTTGACAAAGTTCTTTACAAAAACATTGACGAAATCGTTGTTTTTCCATGAAATATTGACGAAATGTATGCTATTTCGGGGATCCTATCACGAAATTTGCATTTCTATGCAATTGTTTTTTTCGCATGCAAAACTGTACAAGTTGGCAACTATGCGGAACTGATAACCCAATTTCAAATTTTCGGAAGAGGATGCCTTAAATTTTCTGAAATTTCGGACGAGAATCACCCCTGCTATGCATGATCAACAAAATTAGCAATTTTTATGAAGTCAATCACTGAAATTCACAATTTTTCTTCACATGATCAATGATATTGCAATTTTTTCTGAGCTTGAGCAACAAAATGTGATTTTTTTTCTCACATAATCATTAAAATTTATGATTTTTCCACACCTGATTGATGAAATTTGTGACTTTTTATGAAGCTGATTGATGAAATTAAAGATTTTTACGAAGCCGGTTGATGAAATGAAAGATTTTTACGAGGTCAATCAATGAAATTTGTAATTTTTACAAAGTAAACAGATGAAATTCGCGATTTTATTTGAGGCTGATCGACAAAATTCGCAATTTTTAAACATGTGATCAACAAAATTCACGATATTACGTATCTGTCCAAGGAAATTTGTGATTTTTCCACGTCTGATCAACGAAATTTGTGCCTTTTCTGCCCTCAATTGACAAAATATGCATTTTTCTGCATCTAATCAATGAAATTCGTGACTAACTTTGACGAAAACTATTTCTTTTATACGGTAAGATGAAATTCGCTATTTTTTCCCTCTTGATATAATGACAAAACTCATATTTGTTTCGCTGCCAATCAACAAAATTTATGATCTTTCTCCACCTGATTGATGAAATTCTTGATTTTTATGAAGCCAATCACTGAAATTCTTGATCTTTAGAAAGAAGATTGATGAAATTCGCGATTTTTACGAAGCCGATCAATGAAATTTGTGATTTTTACAATTGTCAACTGACAAAATTCTTGATTTTTTTCATGCATGATCAACATAATTCGCATTTTTTTATGTGATAAACCAAGAAAACATGCAATTTTCCCATATACAATGTTTTTAATTTGCAATCTTTCTTGTGAATCAACAGAGCTGATGATTTTTTCTTCTCCTGTCAATGATGTGTGATTTTTCATGTCTGACCAACAAAATTCACGAATTTTGAATGTAGCTGACTCTTCCTTTCATTACAAGCCAAAAACACTTTTTTTTTTTTTGTCATAGGGGAAAATAGTACTTTTTTTTTGGGGGGAAGGGGGGGGCAAAATTTTTTCTGCCATGGGAGCCAAAAAACATAGGCTACACCACTGTTTATTATTAATATACTTTGGTGTGGGCTAGTATTCGAATTATTACCACTGGAGATTGACTCTCTGTGTAGCTCTGGTTACCGTATATACTCACGTATAAGTCGACTTTGTGTATCAGTCGACCCCCTAAGTTATGTTGTTAAAAATAAGGAAAAATTCAAAACCCGCGTATAAATCGACATCCCTCCCTCCAAAAAAAAAATTCTATTTTTTTATGGGAGAAATAAAATTTATTTATACATACAAACAAACAAACAGAATTTCTACATAACAGGTGTTGCCATTGAAAAAGAGAAAATTATGTAAAACGCCATTGGCTAAAAAGTACTGAATGCACGTTGTGAGCAATGACGTCAAACTTCCCTTCAACTGTCATGAATAGCAAAATAACCAGTGATCTGAAGATCACAGATCAGGAACATTACAAAGTCGCATATTTTGAAATATCGGCCTGCCAGCAGCGAGAAATAATGGCGCTTGAACGTAGTTTGCTCTTGATTTGGAGAGGGTAAAAACAGTATAACATGTTACTTATTTTAAACTTACTTTTTGCTGAATAAGTCGTTTTAACATTAACTTTGATCAGTTTTTTAGTAGAGATGTGTCATTTGTATAAAAGAAAGTCATGAAGAAAGATTCCAGCAGTGGAACTAAAGGAACGATTCCAGTTTGTAAAAAAGAATCAGTCCTTTTTGGAACGATTCCAAAAAGCAATGAGTTCACGGAATCCGTCCTTTTTGGAATGGTTCACAAAAGGAAAGATTCCTCGGACTCGTTCCGAAATGAAACGATTCTGAAAAGCATTGATTCCTAGAAAAATGATCCGAAATGAAATGACTCCGAAAAGGAGCAATTCCTCTGCCTCAATCCGAAATGAAACGACTCTGAAAAGGATTGATTCCTCAGAATCATTCCAAAAAAGAACGACTTCTCTGAATCGTTCCGAAATGACATAAATCACACTTTTTTTGTTCTTTGCAACAGGGTAGAGTAGATTATTTTTTTGAAAAATAAACTAAAAATGATCTTAAATTCAGAATCGTCGAGGTTAGAAGCGTTCAGGCTTTTGTATTTTGCACTCTACAAATACAATGAGGTGCTGCAGCACCGATTCGCTAGCAAACTATTTTCTGATATTTTATTTATATATTTTTTTTATTTTAGGTCTCGTGTATAAGTCGATCCCCCAACTTTGAAGTTCTTTTTTGTCTAAAATTTCTCCACTTATACGCGAGTATATACGGTAATAAATATAGTCGTAGATACTTCAGTACTTTCCAAAGAGAGTTCAAAGGTTAACTAAACTCTTTTTATGCTATTAGAACAGTTCTAAATTTAAAAAATAAATTTTACTTACACCAAAGCATGTTTGAATGAGTAGATAGCCAATTTCTTTCTAGCTTCCATATTCCAAGGTTCAGCTTTATATTGTTGATATACTTCTAACATCGCATCTTGTGTCATATCAAGTTTTTCTTCAGCAAGAGTCGACGTAATGCCGAAAAGAACAAAATTAAGAGCACTTGAACTAAACATCTTGAAATTATACAATAAGAACAGAAACAAAATTATGAACAGTGCCGATCAAATAAAAACAACACAGAAACGTCAGGCTTCGAGATTTTGATATTGATGACAGACACAGACGATACAGAATATAATCGATATTTTATTGTCAGGAAATTCAAGTACTCGAATGCGTCATCTGGTGGAGTAAAAATGTGACTTCTCGCTTCAGGATAGTGACCGTGCATTGCTTAGAATGATTATATTTTTTTGCACAATTTCAGATTTCATGTGTTTTTTGTGTTAAATGACAAAGTAAAAATTATCCGAATTTGAATATCTAAAACTTTAAAATGAATTTACAATAAAGAATTATTTCAATGGCGCTATTAACTAATCTTTAAAGGGAAATTAAATGGTCGATTTTCCTGCACCGAAGTCGGAAACTGTAAACAACAGCTAGCGCAATTGTGATAATCTGTAACTCAGGGCAAAACATTATCGTGTTTGATATGGCGAGTTGTTTATTTTTTGGCATACACTGTAAAAAATTTGACCCTTTTGCTGCATTGTCATTGTATTATGGAGGATTCTCATTGGTCAAAACAGAGATATTCTATAAAAGCGATGGAGTGATGATGCAGCAAAAGGGTAAAATTTTTTTCAGTGTATATTATTTTAATAGGGCAGTTGCAATTGACGTCACGCTGGAGGTAAAAGACTAAAATACGCAGTCTTGATTGGTTGAACTACCCTTACCTCCACTTGAATACAATGGCTTATCAGCTGATTGCAACTTCCCTATTTACACAATTATTTATAAATTTGAGATTTTCCTTCAAAATAAGGTACGTAACTACATTAAATGGAATGAGCCCACACAGCACACTTTCACCTCTGAGATGTCACACTGGGACATTGTGATATCGCATTGATCGTCTCAGAGATGGTCTGGCGACTGCTGAATGCTCGTGAACAGCGACGTCGCGTTGTGACATCCATGCGAAGTCACCTTGTAACATATATAGTGCATCGCATGAAACATCTACGAGATATTGCATTGTGACATCTATGTAACGCCACATTCTAACACATATAGTGCATCGCACAGAACATCTATGCTATATCACATTGTGACATCTATGCAATCTTATTCTGCTAGTGCTGTTCTGTAATGAGTACATTGTAGTATACAAACTGAGATGCCAGTCATCACTATTATTTCTGCATAGCATCATTCACCCAATTTTAATAAACTTATGTCAATAAATAATGCAAAGATTACTATTCGGAAATTGTGGTGATAATTGGTCTACTGACTCGGATATTCACACTGCGACATTTTTGTTGCTATTATTTAACTATAATTAAAGCAAATTATCGTTCAGGGCCGCACTTACAAGTGATGATTAAGGTATGTTAATGTGCCCTTCAAATGCATCATAAAATAACTCAATTTTATATTTCTGTTATTTTGATTAAGAATATAATGAACTGAAAAATAGAAATATAGTCCCAGGGCCCTCGCGAAGACTTTTGGGGGAGAGAGCCTTAAATTGCCAAGTCAAAATTCACTTTTTGCCAACTCAGAGAAAACCAAACTTAATAGTTCTCGGTGTTTGCCAACTAGTTTTATAATTTTTCCAAGTTATCACAATTAGAAAATATAATACAGTTTTTATTTGTAAAAAGTTTAGTAATATTTCTAATTATATTGGTAACTTTCATCAAATCTATTAGAAATAGAAAATGTATTATAGTTTTTTATTAAAGTTTTGAATAAATTTGCCAGTTCAGTTTCTAAATTTGCCAACTGTAACAGCATTAATTGTTTCATTAATTCTTTTATTAATTATTTCATAAAAAAAAATTCCCTTGAACAAAACCATGTATGTTGGTAAACATATTATTCCAAATTTTTCAAATAGATTATAAATATTTTCAAATCAACAAAAAAAATTGACTGTTTAATATCAAATAATGAACATCCTTTTCCACTCACATCTTACAAAGCACTTCTTAGTAACCAAATTTAATGATTTTTGAACATGTTTTGTAAAGTTTTTTTAATGAAAGACTATGACATTTAAATATTTTGCTTTCTATTCACAATGTTATAGAGAAATATATAATTCACAACACTCAGCTTCAAGAAATAATTTAATAGAATTAATTAATTAATTTATTATTAATTGTTAGCATGAATTTAATAAATGAATTTTTATAAATCAATCTAGAAAACAAAGCACTGGTCACGTGATGTATATCACGTGACCAGTTGACGTCACATAACTTATGAAGTCATAGATCTTTCGATAACGTTATCTGATAACATTTTCTGATAAGGGAAATTATCAAAACGTGGGATCATTAAACGTTAACTATTCGTGATTTATTAAATTTTCAAATTTAAGGCCAATTTTTTTACAATACAGTATATAAGTCTATAAACTTATATACATACATTAAAAGACACTAATTATTCTGGAAAATTAATTATTAAAGCATTTAATTAATCAATCTAAACGTGAATGTTAAGCGTGCTTCTAAAGTAAAATTATATTATTACAGGTACTAAATACGCTTTATTTACACAAAACGCATAATTATTTAAGATAAAACATCATAATAAATATCTTATACGTTTCAGGACTTCATATCATCTTTAAAAATAAATTTACGGAAAAAAAAATCGGCGTTTAGATCGTTACGCAATTTGGACATTCCAATTTCTTATTTCAGAAAAGTGCATTAATTGCAAAAGGATGTTAGGAAAATACATATAGATACTTTCAAATTAAACAAAAATGATTTTAAAGATAGATTAAAGTACTTACTTAACGTGTTTTGCGTGAAAATAACAGCTTTGTTTCGATCGTTACTTTTGGACATAAGAAAATACAGAAAAAGTCTTTTTAGAAAAGTCCTTTTAACTTCAATAAGCAATAAATTGGTAGTGCCATTTGTTAACAAAATTATAAAACAATCATCCATTTCCTTTATTCATTCGCTGTTTATCATTAGAATCTCCTGGAAACAAGCTAAACATTTTTTTTCCTGGTACATTGGAACAGTTAACGTTATGAATGTCCAAAATTAGCCATTTTTGTCAAAAATTACAATTTTAAGATATTTATACAAAATTTGTTATATAAATTATATTAACTTTTGTCTCTGAATAGAATTAAAAATTCAGCGAAAATAAAAATGAAAGTCAATGATGATTAAATTTATTTATTCTAAAGCTTAAAGTTATGATGTGTGTACAGTGCCTACCTTTTGAGAACGTCCCATAAGGACTTAGAATCTTTCATTTCTTCCTAAACCCTTGACCGAGCTGGACGTGTCTTTCTGGTGGTATTGGATTAATGTGTCTATATTATAAAAGATTTTAAATTAATTATGCATGAAAATGAAATATTTTTTTCCAAATTTTAGTACAACTTGAAAACAATAATTTGAAATAATAAAATGTGAAAATTAGAATAAAAAATTTTGCAGGCACATTTCATAACACTGGGACAAACTGACAATAGTAATAATTTTAATTATAAATATTTTTAAAAAATAAAAGTGAAACTAATTTTCCGCGAAAGACTAGTTGAATTATTCGCATGTTTTTAAGCACTAATATTAAAGATTTTTTGGATAAATTTTATAAATCTAAGCTGGGACATAACCAAACAGGTTAGTTATCATATAAAACCTATGAATATTACTAAGTTGGAATAGTGAAAACCTGCTTTGCCAAGTTAATTTTTCAAGTTAGTTTAGTAATATCACTTACTAATGAGAATTTTTATTAAAATAATTATTTAAAACCTAAAACTAAAAACTAAGAGAAATGTGAAGACCTTCTCTGTTAACTTTAAATTTGTGTATTAAATGAATTTTCCAAGTCTTACCAAACACATTAAAAGGTTTCATTGAAGTAAGGAAAAAAATTATTACATATGACATTGTTTTTTCGATTAAAAATGAAAAGCCTAGCTTCTTAGAATTTTTGTCCATGTGCAGATAAAAGCTTTTCGGTTACTAGGGTAAACAAATAGTGGTTTTTAGGCAAAATAAGTAGTTGATTGCGAAAACAGTTGGATGGTTGGTTGGTTGAAACTTATTAATAGAAGATGTAATTGAAGGTGGAATGTAATAACAGTTAAAAGAGAAAACATAACTCACATAAATATTTATAGTCATTAAAATTTGTCGATTACTAGATATTAGTGAAACATTTTTAAATAATTTGTAAAGATTTGAAAACATTTTTATCAATTTGTTCAAACCTTTAATACTTACTTGCATTTTTTCATCAATTATTAACTTTTAATTTTTTTAATTTTTTTTTAATGACGTTAAAATCATTAACAAGTAATCACACTATCTCTGTTAAAGTAAAATACAGTCGAGTCTCTATATAACGAAATCCACCGTTCCAGTAAAAAATTCGTTACATAGAGAAATTCGATGTATAGAGAATGATGTTAAAAATCGTATTTAATGTATGAAATTTGAACAAATATTTTTGATCTTTTGAATTAACAATTTGAAATGTTTAAAAGTAAATATTAACCTAGAATTTTATTTCTTAATTATTCAAGCTGTTTCAAAAAAGAGAACAGACATTTATTTAAAAGCTTGATGAAAATCAAATAAGGAAGACTTGCATTAATTTCAGACGAAGAAATCTATTTTTTTGTTGCTTTGATTTTAAAGTTGTTACGCTCTCAAAAAAATTGCTCTAATTTTAGCAAGGAATGAAAAATTGTAGTTAATATTTTCCTCCATTTGAAGGCCTCTCTTAAGTGCCTCTCATTGATTCCTCACTTACATATGTATCAATCCAATTGACACTGTTTTGAGAAGGATGTGGAAAGGTGTGTGGGAGATGGGATGAATTCGTTGGATTTAAAGAACAAGGAGTGAAGTAATATTAAAAATAAATTCAGCACTGACGATAAATAAAAAATAAGTGATGGAAAATTGATTCCATATGATTTCGAAACTTTTTAAAACTTAATAAATTAAGACCAATTTATGAAAAAATTCGTTATATGGAGATAGATATTTCGCTATATAGGGACTGTTTATAATGTAATCATGCGAAAAAGGGACCGTTCCTACTAAAAATTCGTTATATAGAGAAATTCGATGCATGGAGTTTCGTTATAGAGAGACTCGACTGTATAGTAGATTCCATATAAGCAAGTTTTTGAAAATTTGAGGGTGAGAAGTAGATATTTCTATCTAACAAGGAAGCAGTGTTGCCAGTGGGCTACTTTTTTAAAATTCAGATAGCTTGATTGTCACCGCTTTTTTGAAGTGGTAAAAGTTTCTTTATTTTCGCACTAATTAATATGTCATTAAATAAGGTGCATTTTACCATTTCAAAAAAGTGGTGCCAGTCATGAATCTGAAACGAATTTTTAAAAAGTAGTCCATCTGGCAACACTGCAAGGAAGGTCTCCATACTGGGCATACTCAGAATTTTTTGAAAAAAATATTAAATAAACTACTTACGTATATAATAAAGGATCAGTCAATTTAGCGGCGGAAATACAGTAGATAGCCTGTAAAAAAACTTTTGAATATTTGGCACGAAAAGACGAAAACGTCATTCAATTTTGCGAGCAGCACATTTCCTCACCAAAAGCAAACGATTTTAATGTAACTGAGCGTTCTTTATCAATAGATTTTAAAATGCATGTAAATGGTATTTATGAATTTAAATTTAAACAATTTAGGAGTTTAATACACATATTTTATTTTTGTATTACATATTTATGTTGCTTGTTGCTGCAATTATTTAATTTTATCACTGTAAAAATAATTTCATACATAAAAAAGTTTTTATATATTTAAGCGTATTCCAAAATAAAGACCAGATGAAGAATGCTGCAGTAACACATTTCAACATCAGAGAAGTTTATGTTTCCATAGCAACAAAGTTGAATCAGCTGTGCTCATTTGGACTAAATTTTGAGATTGAAACGATTTTAATAATTATTATTTTTTTAATTCATAATATTTCCCAGTTAACTTTCAGTATATATATAATGATAAAACTTCAGTCTAAGCTAACTAAAACTGAGAAAACTAAAGTTATTAAAATATACAGGGTGATTTCAAATTTTTTTTACAATAAAAGAGGGGTGATAGTACACATCAAGACAAACAACATTAAATAGGAGATCAAGGGTCCAAAACGTTTTCCTAAGGAAATAGCCGCCATTAAAATTTAGGGACCAAAATTTCAAATAAACATAAAAAACGGAAAAATCGGTCGATTGATTTGCGGTTTTCACTAAAATTATTCTTTATGTCGGCATTTTCTTGAAATTAAATTATAAAGATAAATTTCAAAAAATGCCGACAGAGGGCGCTTTAGACTTTGGAGTAACGAACAACTATTTTTTGCCGTTATTGTTTGCATCTCCTTAAATGATTTCGGAAGCTTAGACTTAAACTTAAGTTTTGAGCTCAAAATCTGAATAGTAGGGAGTGGTTAAGTAGCACAAACTGAACTGTGTTCAAGGGGGAGGGAGAGATTCAAATTTAAAATAATTACAGAAAATGGAAAAATTGGTCGATTCGTTTGCGGTTTAAAATAAAACTATTCTTTAAGTCATTATTTTCTTGAAAATAATTTTTAAAGATAAATCTCAAAAATTCCGTCAGAGGGCGCCTTAAACTTCAGAGTAACCAACAATTCATTTTAACCATTATTTTTTGGTTCTAATTAAATGCTTGCAAAAGCATTTTAAATGTTCTCGGAAGCTTAGATTTAAACTTAAATTTTGAGCTCAAATCCCGAATCGTTATGAGGAGTTAAGAAGCGCAAACTGAAGTGTGTTCAGGAGTTGAAATTTAACCCTCTTTCCTCCTCGAACACAATTCAAATTTTCGCTACTTAAACTCTCCCAATGATTCAGAATTTCAGCCCAAAATTTAAGTCTATGCATTTCAAAGCATTTAATGAGATTAAAAAAATAACAGTTAAAAGTAGTTGTACGCTACTCCAAAGTCTAAGGAGCCCTCTATCAGCATTTTGTGAAATTTATCTATAAAAATTATTTTCAAGAAAACACTGATTGATCAAGAAAACTGCTGATTTAAAAATTAGTTTTAGCAAAAACCGCAAAGGAATCGACCGTTTTTTTCCGTTTTTTACAATTATTTGAAATTTGAACCCTCTGAACACAGCTAAGTTTGTTTACTTAACCACTCCCAGCTATTCAGATTTTGAGCTCAAAATTTAAGTTAAAGTCTAAGCTTACGAAAGCATTTAATAAGATGCAAAAAATAACGCCAAAAAAGAGTGTTTCGTCACTCCAAAGTCTAAAGCGCCCTCTATCGGCATTTTTTGAAATTTATCTTTATAATTTATTTTCACGAAAATACCTAAATAAAGAATAGTTTTAGTGAAAACCGCAAATCATTCGACCATTTTTTCCGTTTTTTATAATCATTTGAAATTTGAACCCTCTGAACACAGCTCAGTTTGTGTTACGTAACCACTCCCAACTACAGATTTTGAGCTCAAAATTTAAGTTTGAGTCTAAGCTTACGAAAACATTTAATGAGATGCAAAAAATACCGGCAAAAATTAGTTGTTCGTTACTCCAAAGTCTAAAGCGCCCTCTATCGGCATTTTTTGGAATTTATCTTTATAATTTAATTTCAAGAAAATGTCGACATAAAGAATAATTTTAGTGAAAACCGCAAATCAATCGACCGATTTTTCCGTTTTTTTATGTTTATTTGAAATTTTGGTCCCTAAATTTTAATGGCGGCTATATCCTTAGGAAAACGTTTTGGACCCTTGGTCTCCTATTTAATGTTGTTTGTCTTGATGTGTACTATCACCCCTCTTTTATTGTAAAAAAAAAAATTTGGAATCACCCTGTATATATATTTTAAATATAAGTTAAACATCAAACATTTTTACCTTAAAAAATATTTGACATATAAAAGTATTTTTTGAAATTTTATTTCATCGCCAACCAGTGATAAACTGCCAAATAAACGAAATGTTCATATTTTTTTTTTACGAACGTTTTAAAGGGATTCCACCGATTATTATTATTATTATTATTATTATTATTATTATTATAAACATAGATATCCAAACGAGAAAAATATTCTGTAATTTTTTCAGAATTTTCTGAGTCTGCCCGTATGGAGACCTTCCTTGTAAATGATAAGGTGACGCATAAAATCTCAATGTAATCCTAAACATATATATATATATATATATATATATATATATATATATATATATATATATATATATATATATTTCCTTCGTAATTTCTAACGTTCAGTCACAATAAAAATTATTAATAACTTATAACCAGGCAAGCAAAGGGGTAGGTCGCATTGGATTCCAAATGAAAGAAAAGTATAACAGAAACTTTTGAGGTGATAATATTTGATTTGTATATGTTTTCAATGAATATTTTTTATTTAATTTTTGATTCATATTTTAATCAATGCTATTTTTAATTACATAACAAATTATTATTTTTTAATATGTTTCTAATAAATAGGGTTTAAATGTTTTATAATGAATGCGATTAACCTTTTGAGCTCTGGGGCGAAAATTTCTTCAAAATTCCAAAAGTCACATTGGCACCAGTATTTTGCAAAGAAAAGAAAAACGGTTAACGATAAACACGAAAAAATGCATTAAACCTTTTTGAAGTAAATTTAGTCAAATTTTCTGGTGTCATTGTGACATTTCGGATTTAAAATTATGTGGTAGAAAATTCTACCAGCAGAGCTCAAGGGGTTAAAATAAATGGGATTTAAATATTTTATAATGAATGTGATTAAAATGAATACGATTTAAATGTTTTATAATGAATGTGATTAAAATGAATAGGATTAAATGCTTTATAATGAATGTGATTACATTTTTATTTGCTGAAAATTAATATGAAAGATGATAGGATTTAACTGTTTTCTAATTATTATTATATCTTATGTGATCGATTTCACATTTCATAGGTATGCGTTTTCTCTCCTCACAATATCATACAAGTTTATTTGAAAGAGCTGTTTAAATGATCCGAACTTATTGAATTATTTTTATAGAAAAAATCCAAGATCTAATTTTAAATTTGTTTTTATTATATTATATGAGACGGTTAATATATATATATATACAAGTAAATGATATTTCATTCTTGTGGTCAAAATTGTATCTAGTTAAATGTTTGTCTCTAAATTTTACTTGTTATTCAATTTTTCTAATTTTCCAAACTTAATATTTACTTAATCATGATTAAACATGAAGTATGACTCAATAATATTCTATACATAATTCCGAATGCATATTAATTTGAGATAAAATGATGACTATTGAAAAAGTTTACGAATAATATAGAAATTGTAATTCATTCCTTTCGAAAGTATGAAGTTCGAACGTAGAAGCATGTTAAATATATCTTAAATTTTTCGAAAAATATTGCTAAAAAGAAATGATTTAATTCAAGAATTTTAATGACGCATAATATTACCGTAATTTCGGGTGTATAAGCCGCGGCTCAAACAATTCTTTTTGGACCCAGAAATCTTATTTAGTAATTGGAGACAAATATTTACGGCGATCTAACTAGTTATATTTGTTTCTTAAAAAATTCTGGGTCGAAAAAGAATTGTTTGATCTGCGGCTTATACACCCGAAATTACGGTAATAGAATCCTATGCTAATGAATTAATGAAAATTTCAATTTAAAAACACTATTAAATCTTCATTATCAAAAAACCTTCGCTCCATACAATCTGAATTAAGATAACATACCGTTTGATTCACTAGAAATTTTCTACCCTTTCATTATCATTGTGAGAGATAAGATGATTCACTTTCAACTGAGATTCGAATGTAAAACCATTCTGAATTATACTGATTATGCGACTAAGAACGAAAATAGGGTGAAAGTACAAAATGGAATTAAAAAATAAGATTGTTTTCTAAATGTCAATAAATTTTTAAGAACATTAATATGAATTTTAACTAGAAAGTATGAAAATTATAAGGCATTCATGTATTAAAATTTTAATATTTATGCTTCAACAGTGCGATTATTTCTTTAAGAGTTCTTTTTATAAATGTATAAAAAGAAATACCGCTCTAAATTTTAATAGTAATACTAATTAAACTGTATAATTTGATGTCTATGAAATGAAATTTATAAAACAATGTAAAAATATAAAGGAAGAGAATTCAAAACTAAAACTTTTGATTTTAAAGCAAATAAACTAAATTTAATTTAAGAGGCAATTTTAATTCATTTAATTATTTATACTTCAAAATGATAATATCGAGCTATTAATATTTTAATTTATTTATTCCAACAGTGAAAAATTACCCATGTCAAAAGTTCTTGATATTAAAAATTGCTAATATTTTCAGATAAAAAAAGGGGGGGGGTACAAAAATTAATTACATTTAATACATTGCTACGTTTAAGTTTCTCGAGTTTTGGAAAAGAGGTGTGAGGTGGTGGTGGTGCGGAGCACGTTAATATTTTAATTACTATATTTCATTAATTGGTAAAGAAATAGTTTTCATCAACATTTATAGAATCTCACACAAAAGAAATTTGAATATAAATTGTAAAGTTTAGCAATTAAAAATTACTCCCTAAAAAATCATAAGATTCTTTCTAAATTTCCCAATAAAAAATTATCACCGCTCAAAAATTCTATAAATTGATTTTGAAGTTTCCTCATTAAAAGAATATTTAAAATAATTAAACTCAAATTCCCATTACAGGAATGCATTATTTATGACGGTTGATAAGGATAAAGGTTATGGAGATCTTCCTAAGGTAGTATAACTCTTATCCACACATGATTAGAAGAAAACCACAGATTCTGAATAGTTAGGTCGACAGGCGCGATTACATCTCCTCACAAAAAATATTTTTTTAAGTCCTTCTATTAAAAATTATCACCGCTTAAAACTCTAACACATTAAAAAAAATTCAATCTCTAAAAAATTATTCTCTAAAAAATGACTCAGTAAAACATCACGAAAATTTTTAAAGTTCCCTCATTGAATAAGTCTTCGTTAAAAATTAACCAGAAAAAAATATAATAACCCCCTGTTCAAGAGTATGACGATGTCAGCACTAAAAATTTGAAACTCCTTTCCCTTAATTTTCTACAAGGTTCGAAGAAAACCGCGGACTCCCAACAGTTAGTACATGAGTACACTAAAATAATAATAATAAAAATAATCCCCCCAAAATATCCGCTTAGAATAAAAAATAAGCCCTCATGCATGAGCACGATGGAAAAAAAATCAGTCTTCCCAAAATACCTGCTTAAAATAAAAAATAAACCTCTCATATTAGAGTACGTCAAAAATTTTAAAGTCCCACATTAAAATTAAGAATGCTTTTCATACTATAGTACAGCAAAAAACTTATATCTCACTGAAATTCCCGCTCAAAATTCGAAAAAATCCTTTTACCCGTCTTCTACGAGTAGAATCGCGAGCGGTGGTACACAGGAGGTGGAGCTGCTCCGGCTCCACGCTCCAGTCTCCAGGCGTCGGACCCCCACTTTTCCTCTACTTGTGCATTAATGATCTAGATCATATGCATGATAAGACAACAAAATCTGCAAGGGTTACAGAATATGAGCGAAAGCAGCTTAAATGTGGTTTTGAAAGGAGTTATGCATTTTTACGCTGAACTACATTTAGTAAAGAAAGATATGTTAATGGAATATAGAAAAGTGATACATAAGGCCACGCAAAGAATTATTGCAGTCGATGGGAGATAATCTCTGGAAGAGAGATTAATACGTATTTTAGTCCTAATTAAATTTTAGCTAAATAATGGCATACACGATGGTAAGATAGTTAGGCGAAATACAGAGGGCTGCACAAAGGAATTGAAATTTGCTACTGTCTATGGATATAAATTTCTGAAAGTCAAATTTGAACCTATTAGGCGTTTTCACACTTTAAAACGCAGTTGAAAGTGAATTCATTTGTCTGTCAGTTCTTTAACTTGCAATTATATAGTTGGATTGCTCTGTAAGTGATATATGTTATTGTTATTTATTTTGCTACTCTCGGTATTGAAAATAAATTACGTAACATTCATAGTTTATTTACAAAGCCACTCAAAAATATTCCATTACATTTTGATCTATGGGGAAATGTATTTATGTAAATATGTTACACGTATCATCGTCATCTGGTCTGTTCGTCTGTCCACATAAAACAGCGCAAATCTATTGAATAAATTGTTTGAAATTTATTTTCTTTATAATTGTTAGAGAATTTTGACGAGCCATTTAAATTTTTATGAAAATGGATAAGAACTCAAAGAGATAATAACAAAAGCTTTTTTCATTCTACTAAATCATATCTTACGTAATTAATTCTATGATATCCCGTAACAGGTAATGATTCTAAGTTTTCCATATTGATTATACGTATTATTTAAGATGGAGTTTTATTATTTTCGTATTACTGAATTTATGATTTATAATCCTATCACGTTTTGCATTCATGCATTTTTGCATGAGTTTAACAGCTATTGCATCAAAATCTGAATATTTATAAAAATAGTTATAGTACGAACGCACCTCATTTGCCACATTTGACGTGCAATATCCAACTTGTTTTTTCTCTTTTAGAAAGCAAAGGTATAAAAAAACCTGAAGAAGTATGCTGAATAATTTTGATTGAGTATATCTAATAATTTAATTTGTTTCATTATACAATAAAGATTCAGTGGACAAAATGAAGGAGGGGGCGGGGATGCTAAATACATTAAATATGTATTTTTCCAATTAATATTTTCTGTTTTAGAGTGCAATGCCTTAACCCACCAAAATATGGTAACATAATGCTTTGTTAATTCTATTTATGGACTATAATTTGTAATTGTATAAAAATAAACTTTCTAACTATTTTATAACTTGTATTGTTATATTACAACTTTGTCCTTTTTTTAAGTCTGAAAAATTTTAAAGTACACATGCTTTATTTTTAATATTCATTCAGATTGCAGAAAAAGTAATTTCAATTTAAAATTAATTTTTCTTTAAGGAAGATAGGCATGAAATAGATTAAAGTAAAAATCATTTTTTTTTTTTTTTTTTTTTTTTTTTGTAATCCGTTGCAAGGAAATCTTTTAATATATATTAATTGTGTTGATATAAATCAACGCAAATGAGCACTACAGAGAGTCAACAATGAAGGATTACTAATCTTATATATATTTATTATTATTGGATAGTAAAAAATACTAGAAGCTATTTTTTATTCTTTTAAGAGGTGGAGCTATCCCCCTGAACACCTAGTTTAAGATAATTTTTAAATACCTGACTTACACTATCAACGTTTCCCGTTTACAGCATGACAGTCATTGGGTCCAAGGTTTTATGAAATTTCACCATGTACCCCTCAATATTAATACATTTTGTGGATTAGTAGCTTTCTGCATATAGACATCAGTTATTTAAGTTCTAATTGTATTTTCTTATACTTTTTGAGTACAAGATTTTATTGTCCTTTTGTAAGATAAGAAAGGAATGTCTGATTAAGATAGTCGTTAATAGTTTTGATAATAACCCTCAGACTTAAATTTTACTACATAGGCTTTGAAATTAAAAAGAAAATGGTGGAGTCACAAAAGAAAATATGTTGAACACATTAAAATAGCAAATAAAGCCTTTGTGCTAAAATGTTTAAAGATAGAAAACCAACGATTATAACTGCACAAATAAAGTATGAAAAGGTAGCAAACAGCCGTTTCGAATCTACTATGGAGATTCTTCATCAGTGCAAAACTCAACGAGCTAGAAAAAAGCAAAACTGAGCAAAGAGATAGAGAGACGCAGGCTTATATACCCGCTACGGAAACGATAAAAAAAAATATGCATTAATGTTTATAAAAATACTAAATTTACAATTTATTAGGTACCAAGAAATTGAAGAAGTTCCCATTTTCTTATAAAAACAAAGGATTCAGAATTTTATGCATTTTAAGCCAAATTTCAGTACATGACATTTACAAAAAATGCTCTCATGGGGGAGCAATTGGCTGTCATAACCTGAAATTCAGATTAAAATTCTGCATATTACATAGATTTCCTAAAAGGTTATTTTCCTTTATTAAGAAATGAAAAATGCTAATTAATCACATTTGTTCTCAATAAGTGCATTTGCGAATGTCTTGCATCTACTCTTCCTTGAAATAAAGGTTTTTTTCTTGTGCTCGATACCTTAAGTTTTTGTGCTGTCGACTCTTGGACTATTAAGTAGACATAGGCACACGGAGCAGAGTCCTCTAATTCAAACTTCTGGCGTTTTAACCCTTTCCGGCGCACTATGCACGGTCTGGAATACCTAATTTTAATTCCAAACTTGCAAACGGCACCAATAATATTTCAGAAAAATTTTGCTTTTACAACAAAAGCTTAAATTAAGGATTTCAAAATATCTACAAAATTCGTTTCTGAATTCCGGTGTCAGTCGATAATTTCTCATTTTACTAACAGATTTTGCCCATGCCGGAAAGGGTTAAATTATGTAAACAATCGTGATCCTGTATTTGAATTAAAAAATTTAAGTCTTTGGCACTTATGATCGACTAGCAGCCTTCACCCACAACGCTAGTTGGTTTCTCTAAAAGAACCTTAAATCAAAAGAAATACATCTAGTAAAGATAATAACAAGAATATCTATTCAAATAATCCATAATTGATATCTTATTCGTAAAATCTTGGAGTATTCGGTTCAAAGTCGACGACACAATAGAACAAAATAACTCTAAAATCACTATGTATTTATGGTTAAACTTTTTTTTTTATATGTTATTTTGAATTTTCCGCTTCCTACCTAAAACTGCTGCAGAGATGTGGCGAAATGTCCTAAAAGTGCGAACACTTTTTTCAACACTCTTAGGTAGAAATTTCTAAACGAGATAAAATACATGTTTAAGTTTGTTTTAGCAGATTATTTATCCTGAAATTCATTCCTTTGTTTAAAGTTGCTACTGATGTATGGCGGAATGACCTAAAAGGTTCGTACCTCTCGTTAATCTTTTTGTAGTAGGAAGGGGAAATTCTAAAATTGCTGAAAAAAATGTTTAATAATTTTTTAAATAGGCTTGTTATCTTAAATTTCACGCTTCTACGTAAAGTGCTGCTGAGGTATGGTTAGTGATGAGCGATTCTTGAAATTCACCCATTGAAAAAAATCGTCATCGTAAAAAAATAACACAATTGATACAGTCCGAGAATCTAAAATCGATTTATTCTAAAACCGATTATTAAAATCATTGCTTTTACATGGTTATAAAGCAGATTTTAATAAATACATGGTAACAAAAAACAGATGGAATTAAAAAATATTAAACCGAAGGCACGCTATAAGGGAATAACAATCGTGGGAAAGTCATGTGACAACGACCACTGGTTGCAAAAAGTTCAAAAGGCTCGAGTAAGTATAAAAGACAAGGGAGTTTAAATATCAAAAATTAATATTTTTTGGCAATTAGCACAAAATGGTAAAAAAAATAAAAATTAAAAGGACCCCTGCTAGGAAAACCAGGAAATAAAATTATGGTAAATGGGATCAATACCTTTTATTGATTTTCTACGTCATTTGAGATCAATTCCACAATTTTTCGATTATTAGCAAACATCCTACTGCAATACGTTGCCTCCCGTGAAGAGCAAAGGGAGGGGGAGGGCAAAGGAAGTACATAATATGAATAAATGTTCACATGGCTTTCCGACGATATATTACATGAGGAGTGTCTTCAAAGTTGAAACTACCGCGCCCCCTCGGAATACAGCCGTTCTCCTCCCTTTGAAAATTTCATTTATTATAAATAATGTTTATTGGAGGACTCCGTAAAATCCAAACTCAAATGATAAAAACGCTACAATTTTGAAAAAGTTCGAAAATTCTGTCCCCTAAGGGTTCCAAATTAGGCAGGAAGGAGTAGAGTTTCATAATGTGAAAGAGTGGTCCGAGGGCTTTATCCGATAATATATCCCATGATGGATCCAAAAAATTTTGAAAATCTTTGACTTCCACTTTAATCCTTTCTCTCAGGGATAGAAATTTTAAAATCGCTGAAACACATGTTTAAATATTTTTTATTAGATTTATTTTCTGCAATTTCACGCTCCTACTTAAAACGGCGGCTGATCTGTGTCAAATGATCTAAAGTTTTCGACTTCCTTTTAACCCGCTTAGGGGAGAATTCCTAAAATCGCCGATATATATGTTTAATTATTTTCTAATAGAATTTTTTTCTGCAATTCCACGCTCCTAACGTAAACGTCTGCCGAGATGTACCAAATGTTCTAAAATTTTCGACCCTCTTTTGTCCCCGTTAGAGTAGAAATTTGTAAAATCGTTGAAATACCTGAAAATAAGTTGGACTGGTGTTAATCAATCGAACTGTTATAAAACTTTTTAAAAACACCATAAAATATATTAAAATACAATAGGAAAGAACCGAGACTTTCTTCGCCAGGTGTAAAGAAGAGGTTTGTCTACTATGAAAGCAGCGGCACTACTGATATTGCTCTAATTGCTCTATATATTTAGATAATAAATTATGCACATTATATTTTGATTACATTCGCACATGCGCAGTGAAACATTATTTAGTGAACCTGCTCATTTTTCATTCAATATTTATTTATTTTAAAATCTCATCGCAGAGTATTATGTACAATGTCGCTTTTCATATTTCCTAAAAAGAACAGTCTTTTTTCTTAAAAACTCGGCAAATTATGAGCAAAGAACCTGGTAAAATTTTGGATTGTTTTTATAAAAACCCTAATTACCCCACTAGTACGCATGCTATCCTCATAACAACGAACACGGTTTAGTACAAGAAGTCTCCAAATCATTTTCTAAAGTTTCAATGCTTTTGCAACATTAGTTTTTACAGGGTAAACCAAAAAGATATTAATTTTCTTCAATTTGTTTGCGGTCCCCTATATAGGGTTTCTGGAAAAAGGTCTTCGCGGAAATATATGACATCTACTATGTTGCTTACATACCTAAAGTTTCAGGCTTATTCCTCGATTATTTTTCTAAACATTTAACAAAACATCTCAAATCGTATGTGACCGGTCATCATTAGCCATATAGTGTATATATGAAGTAGCTTTCTTTACAAAAAGTAAAAAGCTATCAATTGCAGCTGTCCGGAGGAAAGTATACTTCTGGAAAATTTTGGTATATTTTCTCCGATCATGACCCCCAAACCCCAAAGCCATTTTTCGTTCAGATGTTGATGTATATATATACATATATACAGTGGTAGCCAAAAGTTTGGATATTTTTCAAAGTTTCGTGTTTTTCAATTTTGTGTGCTTGTTGAATATATTTATTTTTACTTAAGTACAAACGTTTATAAATCAAATTGAAGGTAATTTAATGTAGAATTTAATAATAAAAACAGTATTACAATATCTGTATTACAAAAAAAGTTATGCTCATTTTAGTAGAACAAACAAACACAAATCGTTTTGAATAAGGACGTGTTTTGTAATAAAAGCGTACTAACCAATCACAGACATTGTTCTGAGAACCAATCAAATGTCTGTAATTATAGTTTAGGTTATTTGGATGGTAAAAGAGTTATTGTTGTGGAAATATTTTGCTGAATGATGCATACTAGTACAATTAAATTGAGTATTGCTGTTTTTGAACATTCAAAGTCCTTTTTATTAATTAAACTAATTTTAAACAATGTCATCAACAAGAAGAACTAATTGAACATCTACAAAAAGAAGCCGAATTGTCATATTGAGAGAAATTGGCCTCTCTTATGCTGAAATTGCAAGACAAGTTGGTAATTCAGTAACTTGTTCTTGTGTACGAAAGTTCTATTTACGTTATGAAAAAACGAAATCAGTGTAAAATAAGGCCAAATCAGGCCGAAAATATGCACAAGTGCTACTGCCGATAGAAAAATTAAACGGCTATACCTTCAAGATAGAAAAATTTCATCAGATGCCATTAGATGTGAAATGAATGCAGCGGGTATTGCAGTATGTTCAAGAACAATATGAAAGTGATTATCAGGATTTGGACTACAAGCTAGAATTCCAAGGAAAAAACCATATTGAAATCAAATGCAACGCGAAAAACGAGTTAAGTAGGCAAAAGAACACATTAAAGGGTCAGAAAACCAATGGAAGCAAGTAATCTGGAGCGATGAGAGTAAAATATCGTTCTTTCGCTCTTTGGTAAATATGATAGAAAATACGTGAGACGTAGAGTAGGAGAAGCACTTCATCCTGATTGTACTGAAGCAACTACAAAAAACCTAACAAATGTCATGATTTGAGCATGTATGTCTGCAGATGGTGTGGGCCGAATTCAAGTAATTGATGGCATTCTGAATGCCAAAAAATACATCAAAACTGTCCTGGAACCAAAATTGATACTTTCCATCAGGGATCTCTTCCCCAACAATGCACTATTTATTTTTCAGCCAGGATTCAGCTCCATGCCACACAGCAAAAGTATGCACAGTATGGTTTCAAAATAAAGGCACATATATATATTACCATGGCCAGGAAACAGCCCTGATCTCAATCCAATTGAAAATTTGTGACGACGTTTGAAAATTCTTGTACGAAAAAAACGTCCACCCAATAAAAGTCAGCTTATATTAACTATAATTGATTCTTGATACCATGTGATTACGAAAGATGAACTCCAAACACTCATTCACTCGATGGAAAGGCGCTGTGAAACTGTCTTAAAAAATAAGGGTTATCCTACTAAGTATTGATTGTGTAAGTATTATTTAAAAAAATGCAAATCTGAAATAGATCTTATTCTTAGTTGCATAACTTTTTTTGTAATACAGATATTGTAATGCTGTTTTTATTATTAAATTTTACATTAAATTACCTTCAATTTGATATGTAAAGGTTTGTATTTAAGTGAAAATCAATATAGGGTAGATGTGCCAGTAATGGACCACCTTCCAGTAATGGGCCACCTCGCACTTTTGGGTTTATAAAAAAATAATAAATAATAGTTAAGCTTTTATTAATTTTTTCTTAACTCCACCTTGCATGCTTTATAAGCTGGATTAATTTTTTACACTTTTCGTCAAAACAATTAGGAAGCAGAAGATAAAGTTTCACAGTATTTCTGTTTTTCACTGAAAATCTTAATAAACATGCTAAGAGCTGACTTTACTTGCTTAGTTTATATCTTTTTTATTTTTCCGTAAACATTGAATGTTTTTGTTTGGTTAGCAATATAAAACATTGAATTTAATATACCAATGGCCATTTACAAAATTTTATTTATTTTTAAGATTTTAGGAGGGGTGGTCCATTACTGGATTGCTTATTTCGTGATTTTCCAGTAATGGACCACCCAAGTGACCAATACAAAAAGTGTTATTTTAGTAGAGATAAAATATTCTGATTTAACTGAAAAGCTAAATAATCAAATTTAATATTTAAATTTTACCTATTAGAATTTAATAAAGGCAATTTCTTTATAAATAGCTGGTTTTTAAAAAGTCATCCAAAATTGGTACAAAAAACAAGCAGTACGATGTGCCGTTACAAAAGAAGTTGTTTTAAGTTGGTTCAGAAATGTAAAATCACATTTGGAAGAAGATATTAATAATATTTTCTTCCGAATTCTAAAGCATACAGAGAGAATTTTCAATAAGGTTAAAACAAGGTTTCTTTTGTGTTCTTAAAACAAGGAAAATTTTGGGACCAAATTCAGTTAAAGATGTGTATTATGTACCGTAATTTCTGGTGTATAAGCCGCGAATCAAACAATTATTTCTCGACCCAGAAAATTTTTAAAATTAATTTTAACTTTTTAGATCGCGGTAAATATTTCTCTTCAATTACTGAACAAATTTTCTGGGTCCAAAAATAATTGTTTGATCTGCGGCTTATACACCGGAAATTACGGTAGTACCAAATAACGAAAAAGAACAAATCACTGTTATGGGATATTTTTCAGCAAATAATGAGATTGTTCCATTTGTAATAATATATCCATATAAGCATCTCTGAAGGTAAATTGTGGAATCAATCTGTGCCAAATTGATGGGCTATATGATTATCTGATAATGGTTGGATAGTGCAAGAAAATTTATCATTTTAAATTCATTCTAAAATTCCATATTGAATAATTTGGACTATCGGAAAGGAGTGATAAAATTGAAGATCTGTTATTTATCTTTCATAGTTGCACAGCACATCATTTAGATAATGATATGAATGAAGATTGGAGACTTTTTTTAATGCCTTATTTTATCTAAACTTGATTTCAGTAAAACATTGTCTTTATCTTATAAATCCTTTAAATTTAAATATTTCGTTTTATATCTTTACAATATAAATCCTTTAATGTTAGTTAATAATAAACAGTTAACAATATCATTAATATTTTGTTTTATATCCACATTATAAATCCATGATTATAATAAATTCATAACATAAATTTAAATATTTTGTTTTATGTTTTTTCATTATAAATCCTTTAATGTAATGAATTTCTAACTTAAGTTTTAAGATTTTGTTTTATTAATATGCTTTCATTAAGTCCTGGAAGAAAAATACAATTGAAACAAGTTGGAAATTGCACGTGAAGCTTAGCAAATGAGGTGCGTTCGTACGATAACGAAGTTTTAAAAATATACAGATCTTCCTCATGTAATAGACAATACTTCGGATACAGTACAGTGGTTGAACTCTTTGTGTTCCTATAAACATACAGGAAGTAATTTTCATTACACCTCAGCAAAGTATATTATATTCAAAAAATGTGGCACAGTTTAATATAATTAAAACATGTCCCAAACAATGTTTCCCTTTATAGCATTGTGTAGTGGAATACTTTTGTGTGGCCCTGTAATTTAATAATAAATATTCTTTGCATCTTAGATTGTACAGAATTCATATTTTAGTATATATATACGTCATAGGTTCACGTCAATTTTATTATGTTCGAATGAGTGTAACACCATTAAAATGCATGTGCAACTTTTTTCCCCCATTGACTGTAATGTAACGGAATACTTTTGATAGTCCCTGTAATTGGTCTATGCATCTGATATCATAAGATCTGAAATGACTCGACCAAAACAATGTAATAATTATATGTTTTAAATTTCAACCGATTAAAATGCATTTTAAACTTTTTTGCCATTGACCGTAATGTAACGGAATCCTTTTGATTTTCCCTGTAATTGATCTATTCACCCGATTTTCATAAAATTTGAAATGACTTGACAAAATTATGTAATGCTTATGTATTTTAAATTTCAAACGATTCGGTTGGATAGTTTTTGCGTTGTTATATGTGGACAGACAGACAGACTGACTGAACGACAACTATAGGTGCTACGTATTTACATAATTACGAACGCACCTAAAACCAATTATCTGTTATTTTTTGTTGGGTGGCCCATTACTGGAACATAGGCGGTCCATTATTGGAACATAGGTGGTCCATTACTGGGCTTTTCGGTGTTTAGACATATTTCTATTATTTAAAATTAAACTTTTATTTCAAATGGGAAATGTAACTATGGGATTAGTTAAATATTGTTGAAAGATCAATATAATATGAAAAAAAATGCAATATGATAATTATAACTATTAATAAAAAATTATCTTTTAGAGAAATTCCTTAAGGAGGTCCATTACTGGCACATCTACCCTATTCTACAAGCACACAAAGTTGAAAAACATGAAACTTTCAAAAAATGTCCACACTTTTGGCCACCACTTTATATCTTATCTCTGTCATGCTATAACTATCATATTTCTGAACCGATTTGTTCCAAAATGGCGGTAATTTAAATTTAAAAAAATTAATTTAAAATTAGGTGCAAAAAAGTGAGAAATTCAAAAAGATTTTTCTTTTATATGTTTTGGCCTTGATACAAAGGGCGATGGTATCCTAGTGGTCATAGCACCGAACTACAGGCTGAAAGATCCCGGATTTGAAGCTCGACATTACCAAAAATCCACCAAGTGCATGCAGTGTACGTGCTTGTTAAATAAAGGGGTTCTGAAAGTCCTGTGATCGGTTGTAGCAGGCACCATGGGTATTGATCTCTGGAGAAGCCTTGTCTCACCTTCAGACACATATCGGAATTGACGAGGTGGCGATGCTTGGTGCTACCATCTATTGGGGGCTTTCCCAAACATCTTCTGCTGCAGAAGTCTGACTTCAAACCCCCTTAGTGCTGTCCAGTGGAAGCTCCAGCACCCCCTTTGCCCTTCGGGCACACGTCAACAACACCAACAACCTTGTTACAAAGATTCCACAGCATTTATTGTTTTGTCTATATATGAAAAAATGGTTGAGTTACAGCACTTTGAATGACTAGTGTGGCTGGCATTTTGAAATGGTCTGATTTTTGTCACGTGATAACATGCGTATTTATGAACCGATTTGGATGTAACTTGGTGTGTACATAGTACATACTGATGCCTGTACCGATTTTGTTGGCCAGTTTCATCCGCCATCTTGTTTCCAGATGGTGGCCATTTAATTTTTTTTAATTAAAAAATTTTAAAAAAGGTACAAAAAAGGTGAGAAGATGAAAAAGATTTTCTTCTACATATTTTACCTTGATACAAAGATTCCAAAGCATTTGTTTTGTCTATATCTTAAATAAATTGGAAATTGCACGTGAAGCGTAGCAAATGAGCAAGCGTAGCAAATGAATTCGTACTTCAACCGAAATTTAAAAATAGTCATATATTGCTGTTATAGTGTTCAGAACTTCGGATTCAGTATAGTTGTTGAAATCTTCTGTATGTTCTTGTAAATAGTATCTGCTTTCTATTATACAGGAAGTAACTTGTACTAAACTGAAGCAACGTATACCAATTTCATAACATATGAATTATTTTAATATAATTAAAACGCATATCAAACAATGTTCTCCCTATACCATTATGTAATGGAATACTTTTGTGCTGCCCTGTAAATCAATAACAAACATTCTTTGCGCCACAGATTGTACAGAATGTATATTATAGTATATACTTCATAGATACATACCAATTTTATTATGTTCGAAAGAGTGCAAGATCATTAAAATGCGCTTGAAACTTTTTCCCCCATTGACCGTATATATTGGAATCTTTTTGATTTGTATATTTTAAATTTCAAACGATTCGGTTGGGTAGTTTTTGAGATGTTATATGCGGACGGATAGACGGACGGATTGAACGACAGCTATAGGTGGTACGTATTTACATAATTACGAATTCACCTAAAAATGGCTGAGTTATAGCTGTCTAAATTTCTAGTGAGGCGGATATTTTGAAATGATCGGATTTTTGTATGCCATAACATGCCTGTTTGTAAACCGATTTGGATGTAAGTTGGTGAATACATAGAACATACCGATGTCTCGACCAAGTAAGTTGGCCAACTTCATCCGCCATCTTGTTTCAAAATTGCGGCCATTTCAAATATTAAAAAATAATTTTAAAATAAGGTAAAAAAAATAATAAAAATTGAAAAAGATAGTTTTCTTATGTGTTTGAACTTGATAAAAAGACTTCGGAGCATTTTTCGTTTGTCTATATCATAAAAAATGACTGAGTTCTAGAACTTTGATTTCCTAGTGTGGCGGATATTTTTAAATGATCTGAATTTTGTACGCCATAACACGCCTGTTTGTGAACCGATTTGGATGTAACTTGGTGTGTACTTAGTACATACCAATATCTCGTTCGAGTTCGTTGGCGAACTTCATCCGCCATCTTGTTTCAAAAGGGTGGTCATTTAAAATTGTCAAAAAAACTTAAATTTATAATAGTAAAAAAGAAAATTAAAAAAAAAAGAAAAAAAGAAATTGAAATGAGGTTTTTTCTAAAGGGTTTGATCTTGATCCTGGATTCCGGAGTATTTTTTGTTTTATTTTTATCTTAAAAACGGCTGAGATTTAACAATTTGAATTTTTAATGTGGGTGACATTTTAAAAAATGAATTTGCCTGGAAGCACTCGTATATATCAACTGATTTCGATATGAGTGTGCATGTGCACATGGATTAAGGTTTCGACCAAGCTCATTCGTTGGTTTCACCCACCACTTTTTTTTTTTTTTTAACTGGCAAGCATTTCATGATATCGCGGAATTTTACGACCATATGAATCGCTTTAAATAAAAGATGACTAATTTCTAAAAATTCCCATTAATATTCAGTATTGACAAAAACTAGTATTGAATCTTATATAATCGTGTTCCACTAATTTGAGCTTCGTATGTTTGAATAATATAACTTGATTTAAAAAAAAAAAAAAAAAAATAAATGAATAAAGAATATGGAAGCTACCTCCCGGTACTGGCAGGAAGGACTTTTTGTCTGTGCCTTGTACTTTCCAGAGACCTAGAACCAGGATTGGCCATAATGGGTTTCAATTTTTGCCAATTGTTTAGCTAAATAAATCTTCAATAATACGAAATTTAATCATGATTAAAAGTGAAAAGCAATTACTCTTTCAAAGAATTTTTCTTTGTTAATTCAATAGGATTAATTCAGTTGTGATTAATATAATCATTAATTTGAATACTTTGGCAAAATATAAGTATAGCCACCCTTTAATTTTCTTAAATTCGCTTTCATTTCAAAGCTATTGTTTTTAGAGTCACTTCTCTATATGATTTTGCTTACTGAAAGTGATGTAGGTCACACAAAATTATTCTGATAAACCACAGTCAAAATCTAAAAAATTATTTAGAAGAGACCCAAGCCGTTGAGCCTTTACAAATTTGGTAGTATTTTATTTTGTAATTATTATAGGTATGTAGAATTATATTATCAATCGAACAAATGTCTATTAAACGAAGTAATTCATTAAAATTTGTACAGTAACTAACTTAATTTCAATTAAAAGTCAATTGCCTATTTGTTGAACTGTCAAATGAATTTAAATTCAAACAGAAAAAAATAGAAATTAATATAATTTAGTTACATTTTGTAATTAATCTAAATTCAGTTAGAATAATCTTAAAATTATCCGAAATTAAAACAATTCTAAAAACATGCTATGAACGATGTTTTTGGTATTGCATCTATGAGACATCTTCGTCAACCCACGTCAAGACCCCACAGGATTTAATCATTGAAGAGAGCAATTGAATAGAAATTAATTATTAATCTTTAATCTCTGAGAAAATTTTAAACGAAATTTAATTCGTCAATATTTAGACATGATTAAAAATCTATTCCTTAATTTTCATTCATTAATCTAACTAAATTTTGAACTATCCTGTTTTGTTGACAACTCTGATTTTGCATTTCATTTTGATTCATTAAGTCACTATATTTGAATTTTCTTGTATTAAAATCGCGTTTTCTAACTCTGTTATTATTATTTATACTCTGTTTACTTTGACCTTTATATATATATATATATCATATATGTATGAGTATTTTATAATAACTTTTGGCATTTTGTTAAACGTTTTTATGAATGGAAGCAATTAATTAAGAAAACACATTTCTTACGATGAAATTTGAAATTACATATTGTAAAATAATTTAAGAAAATTTCAATATCATGCTTCAAGAACAATTTTTAATTTTTGGTCAGAATTGAAATTTAATATATCTAAGCGTACGAATTAAAATTGACAATCATTAAGCCGAGAGTTCCTTAGTTTGTTTGGATAGATTTTGAGTTCAATATAAAATCACGCAAATTCAAGGGAGTAAGCTGCCGAAGACACTGGGTCTCCAACATTAAGTTTAGTTGGATAAATTTTCATTTAAATATAAAATCCATTCAGCAAAATTTATTCAACTCTGGTTTAGTTTATTTGGTCTATTTTGTGTCGCCTGATTATCTACTCGAGGGATATAGGCCTAGGGGGGAAGGGGCGCCCTTCTTGGGGGTCTTTTTAAGGGAACCTAACCCGTATTTACGCAAGGTTCGAAGAAAACCACGAAAACTCCGAACGGTTATGCCGACTATTCAACTCTGATTCTAGATATATTTAAAGTTACCATCAGTGGCCCGGGATGCTCCATCTTTCGTTTCAACATATATAATCAAAATAGAGGTTACGTACACGTAGTATTGCACATCTTGTATACTCTGCGAAGGTATTATAGGTCTCCAATTCTATATTAGGTTGGATATATTTTTATTTAACAATATGAAATCACGCAAATTCGCGGATGTATACTGATAAAGGCAGTTGGACACCCAACATTAGGTTCGATTGGACAGATTTTTGTTATTTTGGACAGTTGATTTTAGGTATATTTAATGTTATTATCAGGGGCCAGGTCAAAGCCATAAGAGTCAATTAGCAATGTAAAAAATAATTCAATAACAAGTAAATCGTCCAACTTTGATTGTATATGATTTTTCAGATGGGAACGAAAGACAGGTTATATTCGGAACTGTTCACAGACAGTCATGGAATTAGGAAATTTCTTTGTTCAGAGTCATATCTTCTTTTACTGTTATCACATATTTGTCAATACATGTGTGTCAAAAGTTTAAGCACAATAGCAATTTTAAAATAAAACTTTAAATATTACCTTTAATTTCAATATCTCTCTTGTATATGTTAATAATATCTATTTTTACACCATATTCATTTAAATTGACTTTTAAATTTTATTTCAAACCATGGAGTTTAAGAATAGAAGAAAAATGACCGTGTCAAAAGTTTAAGCAGAAAATCGTTTTTATGCAAATTTTACAGTCTGACGTAAACGGTTGCGCACGCAAACAATTTCTGGGTGTATAAGAAGCAGTCCGCTGTTGTTTTTGTGTTAGTACAAAAATGCCCAAATTGGAAGAATTTTCAGAGGAGGAGATGATAAAAATTTGGAGTATTAAAGCAAAATGTAATTCTGTTTCTGAAATTGCAAGTGCATTAAAAAGGTCAAAACAAGGTATTCATCAAATTTTGGCTCGTGATAATGATTTTAAACGAAAATTTCGTTCAGGAAGGCCGCGAGTGACTAGTTTGAGCGAATATAGCCGCATCAGAAATTTGGCTTCAACTGGTAATTACTCCCTTTTGGAAATAAAATATGCAGTTGGAGAACAAATATCGAAAAAAAACTGTTTATAAAAGAGTTTTGGAATGCAAATACCGTAAAATGGCTCGATTACCGTGTCTCAAACGACACCATAAAGAAGCTAGATTACAATGGGCCAAAGAGCATATGTCATTTGGTGAAAAGTGGCTGAATGTCATATTCAATGATGAAAAAAAATGGAACCTCGATGACCCTGATGGGTTTAAGTACTATTGGCATGATCTCCGTAAAGGACCTAGGAGTGTATTTAGCCGATAACATAATGGTAGTTCTGTAATGGTATGGGGGGGGGGGGTATAATATTCTTTCAATGGTCAGCCATCTCTTGCATTCATCAGTGGTCTCGAAAACTTTGAAAACTACCAAGAGACACTTACTAATCATTTGCTTCCTGTTACCGAGGTTTTTAGGGGGAGAAAAATGGTTATTTCAACATGATAATGCTTCCATCCATACCTCAAACTCAACTTTATCGTGGCTTCAGTCGAAAACAGTGTCTGTTTTGAAATGGCTGGATGCTGGATATTAGTCCTGATTTAAACTTTATAAAAAATATGTGGGTATTCTCACTCATGCAGTTTATCCAAATGGAAAGCGGTATTCTTCAGTTAAAGATTTGAAATATACCATTGGGAACACTTGGTTTAAGAATGAACCAGAAACAATACAGAACCTCATTTTAACGATGGAAGACCGTATATTTAAAGTAATTCAGCAGGAAGGAGCAATAATCAAGTATTAATTTTTTTTTTTATTCTTGTTCTGCTAAAGACTAAAAAACTACTGTGCTTAAACTTTTGACACACTCATTTTTGTTGTTTTGATAAATTTTATTATTTAAGATAAATTTTATAGCATGAATCTGTTAACTATCTTTTTAAAACTACAATTTGTAGGCTATGTGAAAAGGGAAGTAACTTTCACCCATTAATAAAATTTTATTTTGAAATTTTCTGTTGTGCTTAAACTTTTGACACGCACTGTACATACCATACCAGTTAGGCTTTATGTCTACTGTTTCTTTTATTTTTCCTTGAATAAACTACATTGAAAATACCTTCGATTATAGCCACTGTGCATTTAGTGAAATTGCATCTGTATGTGGGATCTGAGTCGTTAATTATTACCTTATTCATAAAAAATATAATATTACAGTAAATCATGAGTATTCTTTTAATTAAGAATACTCATGAAACTTGCAACAGCGTATCATCGCTAAGTCTCCCATACCATTCTTTCTTTTAATGTCTTTGCTGCTGCCATCTGGAGGAGACTATTTAACTTATTTGTACGCAAGTCGAGCATGTTAATGATAGCGGTATTTACTAAGGGCGATACAGCGCTAAAATGGAAAAATAATATTTTTTTTGAAAGAAAAATGTAAATGTTTCTTTATATGTAGTTACGTTTTTCTTCCTTTTAAAAGTACAGTTATTTATTATAGATATATACTCATCTTTGTAATTAATTCCCTCTTTTTCATTTATAATTTCTTTCTTTTGTAATTTTTAGGGTATCCGTTCTTAAAAAGTGAAAACGGAACTATTATAAGCTAACTCCTGTGTCTGTCTGTCTGTCTTTCACAGGCACTTTCCTCGGAAACTATTGAACGAAGATAATTCAAATTTGGGGAAGTAATAAACACTATTAACTCACATATTTACAGATTATTAAACATTCAAAAATATATTTAGGACTTAGGGGTAAAGGGGCTAATTAAGTTACTTTTAAAAAGATTTTTCTTTGTTTACCGTGGGATACCGTTCGAAAGCTTTCGTAATTCTGAATTAAAAAATATATTTTATTTAATTTTAGATAGCATATTATCAGAGATATCGTCGAAAATGTAGTGTAAAAATATGTCTCCCCCCCCCCACACACACACACACACCACCCATCTATTTCCGAATCTACTGAAATTTAAACTTTGCAGGAAAACTATAACGATTATCCTAGTTCGCATAGTTTTTGAGAAAAGCGCTTTTCCCGTTGCATACAAAATTTGGATATTTGGGCATTCAGCAAATGTGTTGACGAACGTTAGATTTATACTTATCGTATCAGAAGTAAAAAAGACTGTTGATAATGATTTTCGAAAAAAATCGTCAGTAATTACACGAGATATTGACCTGGAAAACAGGGACGGTTTGGACAGACATAATGACAGGAAAGACACACTTTATGGTCCACCGACTTTTAAAGACTAGATAACAAAATTTAATGATATATTTGTGTAATGCAATATCCAATAGCACTATAAAAGCAATAAACGACAAATTGTTAAAAAACTTAATTAGACTTAATTACATGAATATTATGAAATTCGCGATACGTTTGCATTGAGTGGACCTCTTAATACGCCTCTCGTGTCTTTAAAAGTTAATTAGAAACCTGTTTGAAAAATCGCGGTATGGACCAAGATGGTGTTTCAACATTGCAAACCTCTTTTCGAAGCGCACTTAGCACAATGCCAAGCTTAAACCTTTAACAAGCGTTTTGGATTAGCTGCACTTAAAAATAAAAGACTGAATTTAGTTACACTGAATTTAGTTTTAAGAAATTCCATATGAAATTTAAGTACAAATACTGTTATCATCACTATCGAATTAAATTCATAAAAATAGATTAGGATAAAATTAAAAACTTTTAGAGTTTAACAATATTTGATATTATTTTGGCTTCATATTTCTTTGGATTTTTATGGTATACCAATACATACTTTTCTGTATATACTAGTATATACAGAATATTACATAATATTCTGTAATAATAATGCATAATACTTTTCTTTTATTAAAAATTATTGATAATTACTAACATTATTAATAATACATAACACTATTTTGTATATGTACTTTTCTATATATATATCTTTGTGTATATTTACTTTGCATATATACAAAGTAAAAGACTAATTTGTTTACATACACTTCTACGTTGTATAGTCTTTTACAAAATCGTTTTATTCTTTTAGAAACGATTTTTTTAATAATAAAGTATTTTTTTAATAATTCATTTAGGCAAGAGTAGGAAAGAATGGTATTATCCTTACAAAAATCAGAAAATCAACTTTGTTTGACGCAATAACAAAAATTTCAATTTATAATGTGCAAGATGAAACACTTTTTCATCTCCCTGAACAATATAGAAACTGAAATTGCCGAAACAATTTTATAATTAATAAAATTGTAAGTTTCAAAATGTGTCCTATGCCTCCCCACTAACAGGGAGGTATGGGACAAGTATAAAACAAAGCTATAAAGCACAAGTTGTCTAGTGTTGGCTAGATATACAGTCTAACAAAAATTGCTGGTTGATAACGTATGTCCACAATATCAAATTCCAATCTCTGCATCGTTGGAAGGAAAATTCAGAAATTTCAGTCACAGACGACATTATAAAAAAAATCAACAGTTCAATTTATTTACATTTTGGAATAGATTAATACATTAACAATATTATAATTAATATATTGCTCTCTAAAGATACTTATATATTAGCATTCTACACTGGTGTCCAAAATTTAAGCATAATTGGTAATTAAGTAATTATTTTTAAGTAACGAAAGAAATATGAATCGGAATGTGCTGAAACTCCAGGTGTGTAAACAAAATAGTACGCGTCACATATTTTCGCGAAGAGTTTTCCCCGAATTCGAACAGGGGACCGTCAACAAATTGAAAAAGAACGAAGATCTTTTGGATAACTCTGTCAAAACTAATGTAGCAAAAGCGTTCAAACTGCACATTATGATTAATTGGCTTATTGTAATGTACTGTGTTAATTTTTACAAGGATAGCATGTATACTCGTAGAGAAATTAAGGTTTTTATAGAAACAGTCCTAAATTTTTCCAAGTTTTTTGCTTATAATTTGCAGAGTTCTTATTATAAAATAATGTTCTTTTCTGAAAATATGACAAACATCATTGTACACAATACCCTGTCATCAAAATTTAAAAATAATAAAAATTGTATGAAAAATGAGTATGTTTAGTAAATAATTTTTCATTGCGCATGCGTCAACGATATCAAAATGTCATTTGCATATTGTGTTAGCTAAATGTATAGAGCAACTTCTGTAAAAGTTTCAAAAACATAGCTTGAAAATTCTGAAAATGGGAGCCTATAGAATCAACTCAAAATCCGTTATTCCTAAAGGAAGCAAAAAAATCAGGGGTTTTACCTAAATAGAGTTGTACGTGCAATATTATGTAGGCACTAAACAATGGAATATGGATACAGCCCCTCATCTTTTTGCTTCATTTAGGGAATAAAGGATTTTGATCTCATTCTATCAACGATAATTTTCAGAATTTTTAAGCTATGTTTTTGAGATTTTCACAAAAGTTGCTCTATACATTTAACTAACATAATATGCAAATGAAATTTTAATAGCGTTCACGCATGCGCAGTAAAAAATTATTTAGTAAACCTGCTCATTTGTCATACAGTTTTTATTATTTTTTAATTCTGATGACAGGGTATTGTGTACAATGATGTTTGTCATTTTTTCAAAAAAGAACACTATTTTATATTAAGAACTCTGCAAATTATAAGCAAAAAACTTAGGACTGTTTTTATAAAAACCTTAATTTCTCTACGAGTATACATGCTATCCTTGTAAAAATTAACACAGTACATTACAATAAGCCAATTAATCATAATGTGCAGTTTGAACGTTTTTGCCACATTAGTTTTGACAGGGTTATCCAAAAGACCTTCGTTCTTTTTCAATTTGTTGACGGTCCCCTGTTCGATTTCGAGGAAAACTCTTCGCGAAAATATGTGACGCGTACTATTTTGTTTACACACCTGGAGTTTCAGCACATTCCGATTCATATTTCTTTCATTACTTAAAAATAATTACTTAATTACCAATTATGCTTAAATTTTGGACACCAGTGTACATCCATCTTATTAAAAAGAAGAAACTAGACATATCCCATTCCTTCCCACTACTTTGTTTTGAGCTTAAACTTCTTGTATAAACAAAAATGCTGCTTTTAGGCATATTTTAAATTATGGATAATATACAGTATATTGTTCCATAAATAGGGAAATATTATAGCAATGCATAAAAAATCATTTACATACAGAAAATATAAAAAACACATGAAGCTAATTTACTTTTGATTCTTGTAAAAATCTTTTCCTTTATACATTTGCAAGCTTGCGAGGATCATCAACTTTTTCCAACAGGAGATTGGGCTACCATTGCTTCGTCTAGTGTGCGATTGATGAAATGTTTAGAATGATACATAAAAAATAAAACCTACTGTCTTATTCCTCCTACTGTCCAATTCCACCCCATTGTCCCCTATTTATTGTACGGAACTCTCTGAGCGTGAGTAATACTCGTACTTGACAGTTAATTTCTGTTCCATTAAGTTTTATGAGTAAAATTGGTTCTGAGCTCTATATTTTGAAAAGATTATTCTTTGTAATTTATCTAAGCTTCTTTTTAACAGATGTGTTCAACATATTTAAAGATAGAAAACCAACTATTATAAATGCACAAATAAAGTATGAAAATGAAGCAAACAGCCGTTTCGAATCTACTATGGAGATTCTTCATCAGTGCAAAACTCAGCGAGCTAGAAAAGCAAAACTGAGCAAAGAGACAGAGAGACGCAGGCTTATATACCCACTACGGAAACGATCCCGCCTAAAGAAAGGCAACCAATGAGAAGAGAGCAGCCTGAAAAACTGGGTGGACAAGTAACGATATCTACCGGAGAACAAACAAAACAAAAACTGAAAAGCGAGGGGGGGAAAAAGTTTTGAATTAAAAACTTCCAAATGCTAGGAAAATAAGGAGTACTTGATAAGTCATTGACTAAGGAGTGAGAATTTTTAATGATGTGGTAAGCTTCCCAAAAATTAAGATCAAGAATGGAAGGACACTTATGGATGATGGTGGGTGAAGAAAAGTTAAACTTATGTTGTAAAGATCAACAATGTTGAGCAATAGAAGAGCGTTTCAGTTCTTGATTTTTGACATATTTTTTATGTTCCGTTAAACGAAATCTGAGAGCACGTTTAGTCTGACCAATATAAAGACCACAATGGCAAGAAATTTGGTAAATACTCCAGTTATCTAAGCGATCAATGGGATGCTTAAGATTTGAAAAAGCAATTTTATTAACAGGAGAAAATATAACATTGAAATCGAATTGAATTTTTAAAATTTTAGCAACTTGCTGACTGATTTTGGGGAAAAAAGGTAAAACAACCAAAGTATTGGAATTCGAATTAAAGTTTTTTTCTTTCAGATTGGGTGGATTTTGTCAATTTTCTATGAATTGAATCTATAATATAAGGGGAATAACCACGATCAACAGCAATAGCTTTAAGATAATTAAGTTCATAACTGAGTAACTGAGGAGTTGAACAAATATTGGAAGCCCGGAAAACAAAAGTTTTAAAAGCCGCAACTTTCTAGTTAGGAGGATGAGAAGAATATCTATGTGGTGGAAGACTAACCTCAAAAGGTTTACGAAAGACAGTAGTCTGAAAATTATCTTCATCGCGAATAACAAGGACATCCAGAAAAGAAAGGCAATTGTTCGATTCAACTTCAAAAGTAAATTGAATGTAAGAATCAATAGAATTCATGACAGAGAGAATATGACTTATATCTGAATTCACATCAACTAAAGCATAAATATCATCTACGTAACGAACATAAAACTAAAATTTTAAGACTTCAAACAATTTAATTTTAAAATAGTGCATGTAAAAATCGCATAAAATCGGACTAAGAGGGTTACCCAAAGCCAAACCGTCAGTCATACGAAAGAAATTCCCGTTAAATACAAAAGTGTTTTGAGACAAGCAAACACGAGTGAGATGAATGAGTTCTTCGATTTCGAAAAAAGAAAAATGAAATTCACAGAGCCTTTTTTTCAGGCAATCTAAAGCCCCTTCGACAGGAACATTAGTAAATAATGATGAAACATCAAAAGAAACCATCACGTGGCCTTGTGGCTTAAAACTGTGAAGTTTCTTAACAAATTCAAAAGAATTCTTCAGTGAAAGAATTACCGCTTGAAAGAGGAGAAAATATGGAAACAAGATATTTTGCAAGTTTATAAAAAGCCGTACCGATATTGGAGACAATGGGTCTAAAAGGAATGTCAGGTTTATGGACCTTAGGTAAAACATAAAACCTGGCACAATGAGCAATTGAAGGAATAAGAAACCTCTTTAATTTAGCAGGAATAGTGTGTGAAGACTTAATGGCAGATTTGATTGTATCAATTTCACTTGAGGAAGGGTCTTTGTGGATATCCACATAGGCACCATCATTAATTAATTTCTGGGGTTTTTCCAAATAAATAGACTTGTCAAGAACAACAATCTGACCACCTTTGTCAGCCTTATTTATGATCAAATTCGGATCAGAACATAAACTTTTAAGACAATGTTTAACTGAACTATTAAGATTTGGCTTATAAACATTAGAATTGAAATCGACAGTATTGGCAATGAGATGCCTAATAAACTCTTTTTGAGAAGGAAAAATAGCGCTATGCTTAAAGACACGTTCAATAGGAGCAATCAGACGGGATAACGAAGGAGTGGAAGATACAGAGAAATTGTTGTTTAATTTGAGAGCATTAAGCTGATTATTATTTAAAGCGACACTAGAAAGATTGACAACAGCATTTTGATTAACAGTAGGTAAATTGTTGGAGTTGTTAACGAAAGAATTATTACAAAGTGTACTAAATTTCTTGTTTAGAACTGAGCAATGAATCGAAGAAGCTTTGAGGACTCTATTCCATGAAATTCTGTCTGTAGAACCAAATCAGGAGAAGAATTAGCAAGAGAGATATGTAAGTGTCCTTCCATTCTTGATCTTAATTTTTGGGAAGCTTACCACATCATTAAAAATTCTCACTCCTTAGTCAATGACTTATCAAGTACTCCTTATTTTCCTATCATTTGGAAATCTTTAATTTAAAACTTTTCCCCCCTCGTTTTTCAGTTTTTGTTTTGTTTGTTCTCCGGTAGATGTCGTTACTTGTCCACCCAGTTGTTCAGGCTGCTCTCTTCTCATTTGTTGCCTTTCTTTAGGCGGGATCGTTTACTTAGTGAGTATACGAGCGACTAAATGCTCGATCGCGGCGCGATGCTTATTGGTTAAAACATAACTGGAGCCATTTTGGCGAAATATCTCAACTTATCCTATAATTGGCGATAAAGCATCACGATGGCGACGTACATTACTCTTAAATACTTTTTAAAATACGTTTGTTTATTGCTTGTTTAAAATCGAACACATTAACAAGATAAGTTTTTTTAAGTATAGTAATCAGTTGTAAAATAATAATAATAATATTTCTGCAGTAAAATTTAATAAAATTAAAACTTATAAATTTTTATTAAAAACATATAAATAAATAAAAGCATAGTTATGAGTGTTTTTTAATCCGAGTTGTTAGTATTATGCTACATTCAGGAGGGGGGGGGGGGGTGTAGAATCTAAGGGCTCCCCCTTAAGTGTCATGGTTTTTTTTAGATATTTATGCAATAAAAGTTATAAAATGTTATTAAAAATATATAAATAAATAAAAACATAGTTATGTGTGTTTTTTAATCCGAGTTGTTAGTATTATGCTACATTCAGGAGGGGGGGGGGGTAATGTGAAATCTAAGGGGGAGGTCATGGGTTTTTTAAATATTTATGCAATAAAAGTTATAAAATGTTTTTAAATCTATATAAATAAATAAAAACATAGTTATGTGTGGTCTTTAATCCGAGTTGTTACTATTATGCTAAATTAGGGGGGGGGGTTTAATATTTGTGCAATAAAACTTATAAAATTTTGTTAAAAATATATAAATAAAAAAAAACATAGTTATGTGTGTTTTTTAATCCCAGTTGTTAGTATTATGCTGAATTCGGGGGGGGGGGGGGCAGTTTTTTTTTAAATAGTTGTGCAGTAAAACTTATAAAATTTTATTAAAAACATATAAATAAATAAAAACATAGTTATGTGTGTCTTTTAATCCGAGTTGTTAGTATTATGCTACATTCAGAAGGAGGGGGGGGGTGATGGGTTTTGAAATATTTATACAATAAAACTTGTACAATTTTATTCAAAATATATAAGAAAATAAAAACATAGTTATGTGTGTTCTTTAATGATAGTTGTTAGTATTATGCTGAATTAAGGGGGGGGGGGGCAGGTTTTTTTTTATATTTGTGCAATAAAACTTATAAAATTTTATTAAAAACATGCAAATAAATGTGTTCAACAATGAGTATCTTTCTGACTCTTTAAAGCTATACTTAAAGCCGAAACAGATCTGACACATCCAAGAAGTTATTTTCAATCTTAGATGCAAGACATTCGCAAATGCACTTATTGAGAACAAATGTGATTAATTAGCATTTTTCATTTCTTAATAAAGGAAAATAACCTTTTAGGAAATCTATGTAAAATGCAGAATTTTAATCTGAATTTCAGGTTATGACAGCCAATTGCTCCCCCATGAGAGCATTTTTTGTAAATGTCATGTACTGAAATTTGGCTTAAAATGCATAAAATTCTGAATCCTTTGTTTTTATAAGAAAATGGGAACTTCTTCAATTTCTTGGTACCTAATAAATTGTAAATTTAGTATTTTTATAAACATTAATGCATATTTTTTTTTATCGTTTCCGTAGCGGGTATATAAGCCTGCGTCTCTCTATCTCTTTGCTCAGTTTTGCTTTTTTCTAGCTCGTTGAGTTTTGCACTGATGAAGAATCTCCATAGTAGATTCGAAACGGCTGTTTGCTACCTTTTCATACTTTATTTGTGCATTTATAATCGTTGGTTTTCTATCTTTAAACATTTTAGCACAAAGGCTTTATTTGCTATTTTAATGTGTTCAACATATTTTCTTTTGTGACTCCACCATTTTCTTTTTAATTTCAAAGCCTATGTAGTAAAATTTAAGTCTGAGGGTTATTATCAAAACTATTAACGACTATCTTAATCAGACATTCCTTTCTTATCTTACAAAAGGACAATAAAATCTTGTACTCAAAAAGTATAAGAAAATACAATTAGAACTTAAATAACTGATGTCTATATGCAGAAAGCTACTAATCCACAAAATGTATTAATATTGAAGGGTACATGGTGAAATTTCATAAAACCTTGGACCCAATGACTGTCATGCTGTAAACGGGAAACGTTGATAGTGTAAGTCAGGTATTTAAAAATTATCTTAAACTAGGTGTTCAGGGGGATAGCTCCACCTCTTAAAAGAATAAAAAATATCTTCTAGTATTTTTTACTATCCAATAATAATAAATATATATAAGATTAGTAATCCTTCATTGTTGACTCTCTGTAGTGCTCATTTGCGTTGATTTATATCAACACAATTAATATATATTAAAAGATTTCCTTGCAACGGATTACAAAAAAAAAAAAAAAAAAAAAAAAAAAAAAAATGATTTTTACTTTAATCTATTTCATGCCTATCTTCCTTAAAGAAAAATTAATTTTAAATTGAAATTACTTTTTCTGCAATCTGAATGAATATTAAAAATAAAGCATGTGTACTTTAAAATTTTTCAGACTTAAAAAAAGGACAAAGTTGTAATATAACAATACAAGTTATAAAATAGTTAGAAAGTTTATTTTTATACAATTACAAATTATAGTCCATAAATAGAATTAACAAAGCATTATGTTACCATATTTTGGTGGGTTAAGGCATTGCACTCTAAAACAGAAAATATTAATTGGAAAAATACATATTTAATGTATTTAGCATCCCCGCCCCCTCCTTCATTTTGTCCGCTGAATCTTTATTGTATAATGAAACAAATTAAATTATTAGATATACTCAATCAAAATTATTCAGCATACTTCTTCAGGTTTTTTTATACCTTTGCTTTCTAAAAGAGAAAAAACAAGTTGGATATTGCACGTCAAATGTGGCAAATGAGGTGCGTTCGTACTATAACTATTTTTATAAATATTCAGATTTTGATGCAATAGCTGTTAAACTCATGCAAAAATGCATGAATGCAAAACGTGATAGGATTATAAATCATAAATTCAGTAATACGAAAATAATAAAACTCCATCTTAAATAATACGTATAATCAATATGGAAAACTTAGAATCATTACCTGTTACGGGATATCATAGAATTAATTACGTAAGATATGATTTAGTAGAATGAAAAAAGCTTTTGTTATTATCTCTTTGAGTTCTTATCCATTTTCATAAAAATTTAAATGGCTCGTCAAAATTCTCTAACAATTATAAAGAAAATAAATTTCAAACAATTTATTCAATAGATTTGCGCTGTTTTATGTGGACAGACGAACAGACCAGATGACGATGATACGTGTAACATATTTACATAAATACATTTCCCCATAGATCAAAATGTAATGGAATATTTTTGAGTGGCTTTGTAAATAAACTATGAATGTTACGTAATTTATTTTCAATACCGAGAGTAGCAAAATAAATAACAATAACATATATCACTTACAGAGCAATCCAACTATATAATTGCAAGTTAAAGAACTGACAGACAAATGAATTCACTTTCAACTGCGTTTTAAAGTGTGAAAACGCCTAATAGGTTCAAATTTGACTTTCAGAAATTTATATCCATAGACAGTAGCAAATTTCAATTCCTTTGTGCAGCCCTCTGTATTTCGCCTAACTATCTTACCATCGTGTATGCCATTATTTAGCTAAAATTTAATTAGGACTAAAATACGTATTAATCTCTCTTCCAGAGATTATCTCCCATCGACTGCAATAATTCTTTGCGTGGCCTTATGTATCACTTTTCTATATTCCATTAACATATCTTTCTTTACTAAATGTAGTTCAGCGTAAAAATGCATAACTCCTTTCAAAACCACATTTAAGCTGCTTTCGCTCATATTCTGTAACCCTTGCAGATTTTGTTGTCTTATCATGCATATGATCTAGATCATTAATGCACAAGTAGAGGAAAAGTGGGGGTCCGACGCCTGGAGACTGGAGCGTGGAGCCGGAGCAGCTCCACCTCCTGTGTACCACCGCTCGCGATTCTACTCGTAGAAGACGGGTAAAAGGATTTTTTCGAATTTTGAGCGGGAATTTCAGGGAGATATAAGTTTTTTGCTGTACTATAGTATGAAAAGCATTCTTAATTTTAATGTGGGACTTTAAAATTTTTGACGTACTCTAATATGAGAGGTTTATTTTTTATTTTAAGCAGGTATTTTGGGAAGACTGATTTTTTTTCCATCGTGCTCTTGCACGAGGGCTTATTTTTTATTCTAAGCGGATATTTTGGGGGGATTATTTTTATTATTATTATTTTAGTGTACTCATGTACTAACTGTTGGGAGTCCGCGGTTTTCTTCGAACCTTGTAGAAAATTAAGGGAAAGGAGTTTCAAATTTTTAGTGCTGACATCGTCATACTCTTGAACAGGGGGTTATTATATTTTTTTCTGGTTATTTTTTAACGAAGACTTATTCAATGAGGGAACTTAAAAAATTTTCGTGATGTTTTACTGAGTCATTTTTTAGAGAATAATTTTTTAGAGATTGAATTTTTTTTAATGTGTTAGAGTTTTAAGCGGTGATAATTTTTAATAGAAGGACTTAAAAAATATTTTTTGTGAGGAGATGTAATCGCGCCTGTCGACCTAACTATTCAGAATCTGTGGTTTTCTTCTAATCATGTGAGGATAAGAGTTATACTACCTTAGGAAGATCTCCATAACCTTTATCCTTATCAACCGTCATAAATAATGCATTCCTGTAATGGGAATTTGAGTTTAATTATTTTAAATATTCTTTTAATGAGGAAACTTCAAAATCAATTTATAGAATTTTTGAGCGGTGATAATTTTTTATTGGGAAATTTAGAAAGAATCTTATGATTTTTTAGGGAGTAATTTTTAATTGCTAAACTTTACAATTTATATTCAAATTTCTTTTGTGTGAGATTCTATAAATGTTGATGAAAACTATTTCTTTACCAATTAATGAAATATAGTAATTAAAATATTAACGTGCTCCGCACCACCACCACCTCACACCTCTTTTCCAAAACTCGAGAAACTTAAACGTAGCAATGTATTAAATGTAATTAATTTTTGTACCCCCCCCCCTTTTTTTATCTGAAAATATTAGCAATTTTTAATATGAAGAACTTTTGACATGGGTAATTTTTCACTGTTGGAATAAATAAATTAAAATATTAATAGCTCGATATTATCATTTTGAAGTATAAATAATTAAATGAATTAAAATTGCCTCTTAAATTAAATTTAGTTTATTTGCTTTAAAATCAAAAGTTTTAGTTTTGAATTCTCTTCCTTTATATTTTTACATTGTTTTATAAATTTCATTTCATATACATCAAATTATACAGTTTAATTAGTATTACTATTAAAATTTAGAGCGGTATTTCTTTTTATACATTTATAAAAAGAACTCTTAAAGAAATAATCGCACTGTTGAAGCATAAATATTAAAATTTTAATACATGAATGTCTTATAATTTTCATACTTTCTAGTTAAAATTCATATTAATGTTCTTAAAAATTTATTGACATTTAGAAAACAATCTTATTTTTTAATTCCATTTTGTACTTTCACCGTATTTTCGTTCTTAGTCGCATAATCAGTATAATTCAGAATGGTTTTACATTCGAATCTCAGTTGAAAGTGAATCATCTTATCTCTCACAATGATAATGAAAGGGTAGAAAATTTCTAGTGAATCAAACGGTATGTTATCTTAATTCAGATTGTATGGAGCGAAGGTTTTTTGATAATGAAGATTTAATAGTGTTTTTAAATTGAAATTTTCATTAATTCATTAGCATAGGACTCTATTACCGTAATTTCGGGTGTATAAGCCGCAGATCAAACAATTCTTTTTCGACCCAGAATTTTTTAAGAAACAAATATAACTAGTTAGATCGCCGTAAATATTTGTCTCCAATTACTAAATAAGATTTCTGGGTCCAAAAAGAATTGTTTGAGCCGCGGCTTATACACCCGAAATTACGGTAATATTATGCGTCATTAAAATTCTTGAATTAAATCATTTCTTTTTAGCAATATTTTTCGAAAAATTTAAGATATATTTAACATGCTTCTACGTTCGAACTTCATACTTTCGAAAGGAATGAATTACAATTTCTATATTATTCGTAAACTTTTTCAATAGTCATCATTTTATCTCAAATTAATATGCATTCGGAATTATGTATAGAATATTATTGAGTCATACTTCATGTTTAATCATGATTAAGTAAATATTAAGTTTGGAAAATTAGAAAAATTGAATAACAAGTAAAATTTAGAGACAAACATTTAACTAGATACAATTTTGACCACAAGAATGAAATATCATTTACTTGTATATATATATATATTAACCGTCTCATATAATATAATAAAAACAAATTTAAAATTAGATCTTGGATTTTTTCTATAAAAATAATTCAATAAGTTCGGATCATTTAAACAGCTCTTTCAAATAAACTTGTATGATATTGTGAGGAGAGAAAACGCATACCTATGAAATGTGAAATCGATCACATAAGATATAATAATAATTAGAAAACAGTTAAATCCTATCATCTTTCATATTAATTTTCAGCAAATAAAAATGTAATCACATTCATTATAAAGCATTTAATCCTATTCATTTTAATCACATTCATTATAAAACATTTAAATCGTATTCATTTTAATCACATTCATTATAAAATATTTAAATCCCATTTATTTTAACCCCTTGAGCTCTGCTGGTAGAATTTTCTACCACACAATTTTAAATCCGAAATGTCACAATGACACCAGAAAATTTGACTAAATTTACTTCAAAAAGGTTTAATGCATTTTTTCGTGTTTATCGTTAACCGTTTTTCTTTTCTTTGCAAAATACTGGTGCCAATGTGACTTTTGGAATTTTGAAGAAATTTTCGCCCCAGAGCTCAAAAGGTTAATCGCATTCATTATAAAACATTTAAACCCTATTTATTAGAAACATATTAAAAAATAATAATTTGTTATGTAATTAAAAATAGCATTGATTAAAATATGAATCAAAAATTAAATAAAAAATATTCATTGAAAACATATACAAATCAAATATTATCACCTCAAAAGTTTCTGTTATACTTTTCTTTCATTTGGAATCCAATGCGACCTACCCTTTTGCTTGCCTGGTTATAAGTTATTAATAATTTTTATTGTGACTGAACGTTAGAAATTACGAAGGAAATATATATATATATATATATATATATATATATATATATATATATATATATATGTTTAGGATTACGTTGAGATTTTATGCGTCACCTTATCATTTACAAGGAAGGTCTCCATACGGGCAGACTCAGAAAATTCTGAAAAAATTACAGAATATTTTTCTCGTTTGGATATCTATGTTTATAATAATAATAATAATAATAATAATAATAATAATAATCGGTGGAATCCCTTTAAAACGTTCGTAAAAAAAAATATGAACATTTCGTTTATTTGGCAGTTTATCACTGGTTGGCGATGAAATAAAATTTCAAAAAATACTTTTATATGTCAAATACTTTTAAAGGTAAAAATGTTTGATGTTTAACTTATATTTAAAATATATATACAGGGTGATTCCAAATTTTTTTTTTTACAATAAAAGAGGGGTGATAGTACACATCAAGACAAACAACATTAAATAGGAGACCAAGGGTCCAAAACGTTTTCCTAAGGAAATAGCCGCCACTAAAATTTAGGGACCAAAATTTCAAATAAACATAAAAAACGGAAAAATCGGTCGATTGATTTGCGGTTTTCACAAAAATTATTCTTTATGTCGATATTTTCTTGAAATTAAATTATAAAGATAAATTCCAAAAAATGCCGATAGAGGGCGCTTTAGACTTTGGAGTAACGAACAACTAATTTTTGCCGGTATTTTTTGCATCTCATTAAATGTTTTCGTAAGCTTAGACTCAAACTTAAATTTTGAGCTCAAAATCTGTAGTTGGGAGTGGTTACGTAACACAAACTGAGCTGTGTTCAGAGGGTTCAAATTTCAAATGATTATAAAAAACGGAAAAAATGGTCGAATGATTTGCGGTTTTCACTAAAACTATTCTTTATTTAGGTATTTTCATGAAAATAAATTATAAAGATAAATTTCAAAAAATGCCGATAGAGGGCGCTTTAGATTTTGGAGTGACGAGACACTCTTTTTTGGCGTTATTTTTTGCATCTTATTAAATGCTTTCGTAAGCTTAGACTTTAACTTAAATTTTGAGCTCAAAATCTGAATAGCTGGGAGTGGTTAAGTAAACAAACTTAGCTGTGTTCAGAGGGTTCAAATTTCAAATAATTGTAAAAAACGGAAAAAAACGGTCGATTCCTTTGCGGTTTTTGCTAAAACTAATTTTTAAATCAGCAGTTTTCTTGATCAATCAGTGTTTTCTTGAAAATAATTTTTATAGATAAATTTCACAAAATGCTGATAGAGGGCTCCTTAGACTTTGGAGTAGCGTACAACTACTTTTAACTGTTATTTTTTTAATCTCATTAAATGCTTTGAAATGCATAGACTTAAATTTTGGGCTGAAATTCTGAATCATTGGGAGAGTTTAAGTAGCGAAAATTTGAATTGTGTTCGAGGAGGAAAGAGGGTTAAATTTCAACTCCTGAACACACTTCAGTTTGCGCTTCTTAACTCCTCATAACGATTCGGGATTTGAGCTCAAAATTTAAGTTTAAATCTAAGCTTCCGAGAACATTTAAAATGCTTTTGCAAGCATTTAATTAGAACCAAAAAATAATGGTTAAAATGAATTGTTGGTTACTCTGAAGTTTAAGGCGCCCTCTGACGGAATTTTTGAGATTTATCTTTAAAAATTATTTTCAAGAAAATAATGACTTAAAGAATAGTTTTATTTTAAACCGCAAACGAATCGACCAATTTTTCCATTTTCTGTAATTATTTTAAATTTGAATCTCTCCCTCCCCCTTGAACACAGTTCAGTTTGTGCTACTTAACCACTCTCTACTATTCAGATTTTGAGCTCAAAACTTAAGTTTAAGTCTAAGCTTCCGAAATCATTTAAGGAGATGCAAACAATAACGGCAAAAAATAGTTGTTCGTTACTCCAAAGTCTAAAGCGCCCTCTGTCGGCATTTTTTGAAATTTATCTTTATAATTTAATTTCAAGAAAATGCCGACATAAAGAATAATTTTAGTGAAAACCGCAAATCAATCGACCGATTTTTCCGTTTTTTATGTTTATTTGAAATTTTGGTCCCTAAATTTTAATGGCGGCTATTTCCTTAGGAAAACGTTTTGGACCCTTGATCTCCTATTTAATGTTGTTTGTCTTGATGTGTACTATCACCCCTCTTTTATTGTAAAAAAAATTTGGAATCACCCTGTATATTTTAATAACTTTAGTTTTCTCAGTTTTAGTTAGCTTAGACTGAAGTTTTATCATTATATATATACTGAAAGTTAACTGGGAAATATTATGAATTAAAAAAATAATAATTATTAAAATCGTTTCAATCTCAAAATTTAGTCCAAATGAGCACAGCTGATTCAACTTTGTTGCTATGGAAACATAAACTTCTCTGATGTTGAAATGTGTTACTGCAGCATTCTTCATCTGGTCTTTATTTTGGAATACGCTTAAATATATAAAAACTTTTTTATGTATGAAATTATTTTTACAGTGATAAAATTAAATAATTGCAGCAACAAGCAACATAAATATGTAATACAAAAAGAAAATATGTGTATTAAACTCCTAAATTGTTTAAATTTAAATTCATAAATACCATTTACATGCATTTTAAAATCTATTGATAAAGAACGCTCAGTTACATTAAAATCGTTTGCTTTTGGTGAGGAAATGTGCTGCTCGCAAAATCGAATGACGTTTTCGTCTTTTCGTGCCAAATATTCAAATGTTTTTTTACAGGCTATCTACTGTATTTCCGCCGCTAAATTGACTGATCCTTTATTATATACGTATGTAGTTTATTTGATATTTTTTTCAAAAAATTCTGAGTATGCCCAGTATGGAGACCTTCCTTGCAGTGTTGCCAGATGGACTACTTTTTAAAAATTCGTTTCAGATTCGTGACTGGCACCACTTTTTTGAAATGGTAAAATACACCTTATTTAATGACATATTAATTAGTGCGAAAATAAAGAAACTTTTACCACTTCAAAAAAGCGGTGACAATCAAGCTATCTGAATTTTAAAAAAGTAGCCCACTGGTAACACTGCTTCCTTGTTAGATAGAAATGTCTACTTCTCACCCTCAAATTTTCAAAAACTTGCTTATATGGAATCTACTATACAGTCGAGTCTCTCTATAACGAAACTCCATGCATCGAATTTCTCTATATAACGAATTTTTAGTAGGAACGGTCCCTTTTTCGCATGATTACATTATAAACAGTCCCTATATAGCGAAATATCTATCTCCATATAACGAATTTTTTCATAAATTGGTCTTAATTTATTAAGTTTTAAAAAGTTTCGAAATCATATGGAATCAATTTTCCATCACTTATTTTTTATTTATCGTCAGTGCTGAATTTATTTTTAATATTACTTCTCTCCTTGTTCTTTAAATCCAACGAATTCATCCCATCTCCCACACACCTTTCCACATCCTTCTCAAAACAGTGTCAATTGGATTGATACATATGTAAGTGAGGAATCAATGAGAGGCACTTAAGAGAGGCCTTCAAATGGAGGAAAATATTAACTACAATTTTTCATTCCTTGCTAAAATTAGAGCAATTTTTTTTGAGAGCGTAACAACTTTAAAATCAAAGCAACAAAAAAATAGATTTCTTCGTCTGAAATTAATGCAAGTCTTCCTTATTTGATTTTCATCAAGCTTTTAAATAAATGTCTGTTCTCTTTTTTGAAACAGCTTGAATAATTAAGAAATAAAATTCTAGGTTAATATTTACTTTTAAACATTTCAAATTGTTAATTCAAAAGATCAAAAATATTTGTTCAAATTTCATACATTAAATACGATTTTTAACATCATTCTCTATACATCGAATTTCTCTATGTAACGAATTTTTTACTGGAACGGTGGATTTCGTTATATAGAGACTCGACTGTATTTTACTTTAACAGAGATAGTGTGATTACTTGTTAATGATTTTAACGTCATTAAAAAAAAATTAAAAAAATTAAAAGTTAATAATTGATGAAAAAATGCAAGTAAGTATTAAAGGTTTGAACAAATTGATAAAAATGTTTTCAAATCTTTACAAATTATTTAAAAATGTTTCACTAATATCTAGTAATCGACAAATTTTAATGACTATAAATATTTATGTGAGTTATGTTTTCTCTTTTAACTGTTATTACATTCCACCTTCAATTACATCTTCTATTAATAAGTTTCAACCAACCAACCATCCAACTGTTTTCGCAATCAACTACTTATTTTGCCTAAAAACCACTATTTGTTTACCCTAGTAACCGAAAAGCTTCTATCTGCACATGGACAAAAATTCTAAGAAGCTAGGCTTTTCATTTTTAATCGAAAAAACAATGTCATATGTAATAATTTTTTTCCTTACTTCAATGAAACCTTTTAATGTGTTTGGTAAGACTTGGAAAATTCATTTAATACACAAATTTAAAGTTAACAGAGAAGGTCTTCACATTTCTCTTAGTTTTTAGTTTTAGGTTTTAAATAATTATTTTAATAAAAATTCTCATTAGTAAGTGATATTACTAAACTAACTTGAAAAATTAACTTGGCAAAGCAGGTTTTCACTATTCCAACTTAGTAATATTCATAGGTTTTATATGATAACTAACCTGTTTGGTTATGTCCCAGCTTAGATTTATAAAATTTATCCAAAAAATCTTTAATATTAGTGCTTAAAAACATGCGAATAATTCAACTAGTCTTTCGCGGAAAATTAGTTTCACTTTTATTTTTTAAAAATATTTATAATTAAAATTATTACTATTGTCAGTTTGTCCCAGTGTTATGAAATGTGCCTGCAAAATTTTTTATTCTAATTTTCACATTTTATTATTTCAAATTATTGTTTTCAAGTTGTACTAAAATTTGGAAAAAAATATTTCATTTTCATGCATAATTAATTTAAAATCTTTTATAATATAGACACATTAATCCAATACCACCAGAAAGACACGTCCAGCTCGGTCAAGGGTTTAGGAAGAAATGAAAGATTCAAAGTCCTTATGGGACGTTCTCAAAAGGTAGGCACTGTACACACATCATAACTTTAAGCTTTTGAATAAATAAATTTAAACATCATTGACTTTCATTTTTATTTTCGCTGAATTTTTAATTCTATTCAGAGACAAAAGTTAATATAATTTATATAACAAATTTTGTATAAATATCTTAAAATTGTAATTTTTGACAAAAATGGCTAATTTTGGACATTCATAACGTTAACTGTTCCAATGTACCAGGAAAAAAAATGTTTAGCTTGTTTCCAGGAGATTCTAATGATAAACAGCGAATGAATAAAGGAAATGGATGATTGTTTTATAATTTTGTTAACAAATGGCACTACCAATTTATTGCTTATTGAAGTTAAAAGGACTTTTCTAAAAAGACTTTTTCTGTATTTTCTTATGTCCAAAAGTAACGATCGAAACAAAGCTGTTATTTTCACGCAAAACACGTTAAGTAAGTACTTTAATCTATCTTTAAAATCATTTTTGTTTAATTTGAAAGTATCTATATGTATTTTCCTAACATCCTTTTGCAATTAATGCACTTTTCTGAAATAAGAAATTGGAATGTCCAAATTGCGTAACGATCTAAACGCCGATTTTTTTTCCGTAAATTTATTTTTAAAGATGATCTGAAGTCCTGAAACGTATAAGATATTTATTATGATGTTTTATCTTAAATAATTATGCGTTTTGTGTAAATAAAGCGTATTTAGTACCTGTAATAATATAATTTTACTTTAGAAGCACGCTTAACATTCACGTTTAGATTGATTAATTAAATGCTTTAATAATTAATTTTCCAGAATAATTAGTGTCTTTTAATGTATGTATATAAGTTTATAGACTTATATACTGTATTGTAAAAAAATTGGCCTTAAATTTGAAAATTTAATAAATCACGAATAGTTAACGTTTAATGATCCCACGTTTTGATAATTTCCCTTATCAGAAAATGTTATCAGATAACGTTATCGAAAGATCTATGACTTCATAAGTTATGTGACGTCAACTGGTCACGTGATGTATATCACGTGACCAGTGCTTTGTTTTCTAGATTGATTTATAAAAATTCATTTATTAAATTCATGCTAACAATTAATAATTAATTAATTAATTAATTAATTCTATTAAATTATTTCTTGAAGTTGAGTGTTGTGAATTATATATTTCTCTATAACATTGTGAATAGAAAGCAAAATATTTAAATGTCATAGTCTTTCATTATAAAAAACTTTACAAAACATGTTCAAAAATCATTAAATTTGGTTACTAAGAAGTGCTTTGTAAGATGTGAGTGGAAAAGGATGTTCATTATTTGATATTAAACAGTCAATTTTTTTTGTTGATTTGAAAATATTTATAATCTATTTGAAAAATTTGGAATAATATGTTTACCAACATACATGGTTTTGTTCAAGGGAATTTTTTTTATGAAATAATTAATAAAAGAATTAATGAAACAATTAATGCTGTTACAGTTGGCAAATTTAGAAACTGAACTGGCAAATTTATTCAAAACTTTAATAAAAAACTATAATACATTTTCTATTTCTAATAGATTTGATGAAAGTTACCAATATAATTAGAAATATTACTAAACTTTTTACAAATAAAAACTGTATTATATTTTCTAATTGTGATAACTTGGAAAAATTATAAAACTAGTTGGCAAACACCGAGAACTATTAAGTTTGGTTTTCTCTGAGTTGGCAAAAAGTGAATTTTGACTTGGCAATTTAAGGCTCTCTCCCCCAAAAGTCTTCGCGAGGGCCCTGGGACTATATTTCTATTTTTCAGTTCATTATATTCTTAATCAAAATAACAGAAATATAAAATTGAGTTATTTTATGATGCATTTGAAGGGCACATTAACATACCTTAATCATCACTTGTAAGTGCGGCCCTGAACGATAATTTGCTTTAATTATAGTTAAATAATAGCAACAAAAATGTCGCAGTGTGAATATCCGAGTCAGTAGACCAATTATCACCACAATTTCCGAATAGTAATCTTTGCATTATTTATTGACATAAGTTTATTAAAATTGGGTGAATGATGCTATGCAGAAATAATAGTGATGACTGGCATCTCAGTTTGTATACTACAATGTACTCATTACAGAACAGCACTAGCAGAATAAGATTGCATAGATGTCACAATGTGATATAGCATAGATGTTCTGTGCGATGCACTATATGTGTTAGAATGTGGCGTTACATAGATGTCACAATGCAATATCTCGTAGATGTTTCATGCGATGCACTATATATGTTACAAGGTGACTTCGCATGGATGTCACAACGCGACGTCGCTGTTCACGAGCATTCAGCAGTCGCCAGACCATCTCTGAGACGATCAATGCGATATCACAATGTCCCAGTGTGACATCTCAGAGGTGAAAGTGTGCTGTGTGGGCTCATTCCATTTAATGTAGTTACGTACCTTATTTTGAAGGAAAATCTCAAATTTATAAATAATTGTGTAAATTAAAATAATATACACTGAAAAAAATTTTACCCTTTTGCTGCATCATCACTCCATCGCTTTTATAGAATATCTCTGTTTTGACCAATGAGAATCCTCCATAATACAATGACAATGCAGCAAAAGGGTCAAATATTTTACAGTGTATGCCAAAAAATAAACAACTCGCCATATCAAACACGATAATGTTTTGCCCTGAGTTACAGATTATCACAATTGCGCTAGCTGTTGTTTACAGTTTCCGACTTCGGTGCAGGAAAATCGACCATTTAATTTCCCTTTAAAGATTAGTTAATAGCGCCATTGAAATAATTCTTTATTGTAAATTCATTTTAAAGTTTTAGATATTCAAATTCGGATAATTTTTACTTTGTCATTTAACACAAAAAACACATGAAATTTGAAATTGTGCAAAAAAATATAATCATTCTAAGCAATGCACGGTCACTATCCTGAAGCGAGAAGTCACATTTTTACTCCACCAGATGACGCATTCGAGTACTTGAATTTCCTGACAATAAAATATCGATTATATTCTGTATCGTCTGTGTCTGTCATCAATATCAAAATCTCGAAGCCTGACGTTTCTGTGTTGTTTTTATTTGATCGGCACTGTTCATAATTTTGTTTCTGTTCTTATTGTATAATTTCAAGATGTTTAGTTCAAGTGCTCTTAATTTTGTTCTTTTCGGCATTACGTCGACTCTTGCTGAAGAAAAACTTGATATGACACAAGATGCGATGTTAGAAGTATATCAACAATATAAAGCTGAACCTTGGAATATGGAAGCTAGAAAGAAATTGGCTATCTACTCATTCAAACATGCTTTGGTGTAAGTAAAATTTATTTTTTAAATTTAGAACTGTTCTAATAGCATAAAAAGAGTTTAGTTAACCTTTGAACTCTCTTTGGAAAGTACTGAAGTATCTACGACTATATTTATTACCGTATATACTCGCGTATAAGTGGAGAAATTTTAGACAAAAAAAGAACTTCAAAGTTGGGGGATCGACTTATACACGAGACCTAAAAAAAAAAAAATTATAAATAAAATATCAGAAAATAGTTTGCTAGCGAATCGGTGCTGCAGCACCTCATTGTATTTGTAGAGTGCAAAATACAAAAGCCTGAACGCTTCTAACCTCGACGATTCTGAATTTAAGATCATTTTTAGTTTATTTTTCAAAAAAATAATCTACTCTACCCTGTTGCAAAGAACAAAAAAAGTGTGATTTATGTCATTTCGGAACGATTCAGAGAAGTCGTTCTTTTTTGGAATGATTCTGAGGAATCAATCCTTTTCAGAGTCGTTTCATTTCGGATTGAGGCAGAGGAATTGCTCATTTTCGGAGTCATTTCATTTCGGATCATTTTTCTAGGAATCAATGCTTTTCAGAATCGTTTCATTTCGGAACGAGTCCGAGGAATCTTTCCTTTTGTGAACCATTCCAAAAAGGACGGATTCCGTGAACTCATTCCTTTTTGGAATCGTTCCGAAAAGGACTGATTCTTTTTTACAAACTGGAATCGTTCCTTTAGTTCCACTGCTGGAATCTTTCTTCATGACTTTCTTTTATACAAATGACACATCTCTACTAAAAAACTGATCAAAGTTAATGTTAAAACGACTTATTCAGCAAAAAGTAAGTTTAAAACAAGTAACATGTTATACTGTTTTTACCCTCTCCAAATCAAGAGCAAACTACGTTCAAGCGCCATTATTTCTCGCTGCTGGCAGGCCGATATTTCAAAATATGCGACTTTGTAATGTTCCTGATCTGTGATCTTCAGATCACTGTTTATTTTGCTATTCATGACAGTTGAAGGGAAGTTTGACGTCATTGCTCACAACGTGCATTCAGTACTTTTTAGCCAATGGCGTTTTACATAATTTTCTCTTTTTCAATGGCAACACCTGTTATGTAGAAATTCTGTTTGTTTGTTTGTATGTATAAATAAATTTTATTTCTCCCATAAAAAAATAGAATTTTTTTTTGGAGGGAGGGATGTCGATTTATACGCGGGTTTTGAATTTTTCCTTATTTTTAACAACATAACTTAGGGGGTCGACTGATACTCAAAGTCGACTTATACGTGAGTATATACGGTAACCAGAGCTACACAGAGAGTCAATCTCCAGTGGTAATAATTCGAATACTAGCCCACACCAAAGTATATTAATAATAAACAGTGGTGTAGCCTATGTTTTTTGGCTCCCATGGCAGAAAAAATTTTGCCCCCCCCCCCCAAAAAAAGTACTATTTTCCCCTATGACAAAAAAAAGTGTTTTTGGCTTGTAATGAAAGAAAGAGTCAGCTACATTCAAAATTCGTGAATTTTGTTGGTCAGACATGAAAAATCACACATCATTGACAGGAGAAGAAAAAATCATCAGCTCTATTGATTCACAAGAAAGATTGCAAATTAAAAACATTGAATATGGGAAAATTGCATGTTTTCTCGGTTTATCACATAAAAAAATGCGAATTATGTTGATCATGCATGAAAAAAATCAAGAATTTTGTCAGTTGACAATTGTAAAAATCACAAATTTCATTGATCGGCTTCGTAAAAATCGCGAATTTCATCAATCTTCTTTCTAAAGATCAAGAATTTCAGTGATTGGCTTCATAAAAATCAAGAATTTCATCAATCAGGTGGAGATAGATCATAAATTTTGTTGATTGGCTGCGAAACAAATGTGAGTTTTGTCATTATATCAAGAGGGAAAAAATAGCGAATTTCATCTTACCGTATAAAAGAAATAGTTTTCGTCAAAGTTAGTCACGAATTTCATTGATTAGATGCAGAAAAATGCATATTTTGTCAATTGAGGGCAGAAAAGGCACAAATTTCGTTGATCAGACGTGGAAAAATCACAAATTTCCTTGGACAGATACGTAATATCGTGAATTTTGTTGATCACATGTTTAAAAATTGCGAATTTTGTCGATCAGCCTCAAATAAAATCGCGAATTTCATCTGTTGACTTTGTAAAAATTACAAATTTCATTGATTGACCTCGTAAAAATCTTTCATTTCATCAACCGGCTTCGTAAAAATCTTTCATTTCATCAATCAGCTTCATAAAAAGTTACAAATTTCATCAATCAGGTGTGGAAAAATCATAAATTTTAATGATTATGTGAGAAAAAAATCACATTTTGTTGCTCAAGCTCAGAAAAAATTGTAAATATTTATTGCATGAGATTCGTTATATATAAATTATACGTAGTACGGTTCAAAAATCCGAGTACTGCGGCCATTCTTGACAACGAAAGCAAGTATCTAAAGTAAAACAACCAGAAATGTATTCTCCCAAATCTACCCTACTTGCTCATGTTGATTAAGTTCATGTCATGTGACCGAATCGATCGCGCACTTGTTATCTTCCGAAGTTAGTTACCTTTTCTCCGCGACGTAAGAAAGATGGCTTTTCTTGAGCAGCACTGCAGCATTAAATCCTGTTAACAATAGGGTAAAACACCGATGGAGACTTTGAAAATGCTACGAAAGGTGTACGATGAATCTATCATGGTCAGTCACAAGGTTTATGAATGGCATCGACGTTTTAAAGAGAACCGAGAATCCATCGAAGACTATAAACGCGTTGGACAAACTGCGCTGAGACCAGACATTGGTACTCTCTGCTTGAGAACGCACCAGTACATCGATACCAACTGTTAAAACATTTCCTCGTCAAAACTCGCACTAATGTGCTTCCAAATCCCCCCCCCCCCTGCCCAATAAACTAGACATAGTTCCGTGTGATTTTTACTTGTTCGTGACTTTTACTTGTTACTGTTTATTTGTACATTTACAGGGATGCCGTTTTTAGCCATCAGGTGCGGTGAAAACAACATCGCAGTAAGCCTTATGGGAGGTTGCGAAAAATGACTTCCAGCGATGCTTCTAGAAGTTGTACGAACGCTGGCAGAAGTGTATCGTCACCCAAGGTGACTATTTTGGAGATGAATATGCTTCAATGCTGTAAATTATTCAGGAAAATGTTTTTTGCAACTTGAATTGAATGAATTTGCAACTAAGATACATGTGTATTTTAAATAAACTAAATTTTGGTGTGCATGCAATTTGAAATGGCTTTACCGCCACTCGTTAATATGATAAAAGTTTATCAGGAGTTGTTCTCCACAAGTTCTTCCACATAGGCATTAACCGCCTATGAATTCTTCTCCAAGAGTAAAACACTGGTCACTACTCTCTCTGAGTACGAGGGCCAACTCCCCCGTCTCTAACGCTCCGCATCCGAACAGCAAAACAAGTCCCTTAGAGCATCCCCTCGCTCTATTTATCCCGTTTTCCCTCATCCATCATTCCTTGGGATGACCCGCCTCTTTCATTCTTGCACAGCAGTCGCCTTGGAGAAATATCTTTCTCTTACTTGTGGAAATCATTGCCATAGCGGTCTCTCTCAACACTTCAAAGGCTCATCTTCCGTGGGGTCTAAAATCGGCGGAACGACCATATGCATTAATCGAAGAGTTCACTTTAAGTGCTTTATTGAAATCGGCTGACTTTCTTATGTCTACTTTGAGAGTGGAGAAAGATGTATTTCTCCTTCTGAGAAGTTTCCGGGATTCCCGCCGTGGGGGGTAATTTTGGAAGCGTGGGAACGAAATTCATCACAACACCCCTTCCGCCACTCTGATATTGGGCTGCAAGACACAATATCTGCAAGGGAAAGGTTAGCTCATTAAACTTGGGTGGCCCCGATATATTTTTAAATCTTTAAAATCCCTTTAGTTTGTTTCTGTTTTTTTTTCATTTAACAGGATCTTTCCCTTCGGTATCCGTTTAATTTATCTACACAATAAAGTACACAATTATAAATTACAAAATACAGATAATTAGCATGAAAACATATATACAATTGGATTTTCTGATAGATTTTACTCTATCCTACTTAAATAATCCACATGGGGTATGTCCTTTCCTGGACGATGTTTTATAGCGTAATGATAGGATTGCAGGGTGAGTGCCCAACGTAAAAGGCGAGGGTTATTGCCTGCATTATTCTTTAAGAATATTAAAGGATTATGGTCGGTTTGTATAGAAAACTTCTGACCGTCAATATAATGTCTTAGCTTCTTTATTGCAAAAATTATAGCGGCGCATTCGCGTTCTGAAGCGCTAAAATTCTTTTCTACGTCTGTGAATTTCCTACTTAGAAAAAGTATCGGATGCTCTTCTGAGCCTTGTCTCTGGGCCAGTATTATACCCATAGCCTTTTCTGAAGCATCCGTTTGTATTATAAATTCGGATTCATAATTGGGGGCGTATTGCACTGGGTCTTCAGTTAATTTCTTTTTTAATTTCTCAAACGCTTCCCTCATTTCGCTGCTCCAAACTATTTTTTCCCTTTTGTTTTTTCCTTTTAAAGCACTCGTAAGAGGTTCAACGATGTCGGCATAATTTTTTATGTACCGGGCATAATAACCTGTCATTCCCAAAAATCTCCTTATTTCAGTTTTGTTTCTCGGTGTTGGCAGATCTACGATAGTCCTGATTTTGACATCTGAAGGTTTTCGTTGCCCCTCCCCGACAATATGTCCGAGATATTTTACTGTCCTTTGTGCGAATTTACATTTTGCAATTTTAATTTTCAACCTAGCCTCCTTAATCCTAATTAAGACTGTCCTTAAATGTATGAGATGTTCCTCCCAAGTGTTGGAAAATACTGCTGTATCGTCCAGATAAGGAAGACAATATTCTTCTAGTCCGTGTAATAATTTGGACATGAATTTAGAGAATCTATACGAAGCCCCTATTAACTGGTATGGGTTACATCGGTCCTTTAAATTCCCGTCTTCCACTATTTTCTCGAAACTGTAACTGTTTGAATCGACGGATGGAAAATCTATTTCCAGATCCGGGGGATTCTTCAGAGCCGAAAACTTTGCTAGGCAAAATATACACTTTTTCTACGCGTCTTACGTATGGTTTCAGCAAATTAACGTGGTAGATTTGTGATTTCTCGCGTCGCCCTGGGACACTCACTAAATAATTTATATCGGAAATTTTCGCGTCGATTTTTCCCGGCCCGGTCCATTTAATAGACTTCTTATTTCGTTTGTTCGTGGCTAGTACTAAAACTTCATCGCCCGGCTCGAAACTTCTTTCAATTGCCTTTTTATCGTAATAGAATTTCCTTTTCTCCCGGCTGTTCGTCATGTTTTCGACGGCAAGTTCCCGGCATCTTTTTAATCTATTTACCAGATTGAATACATGCTCCGTAACTAATTCGTGTTCGGGACCTTCCCCCGTCCACTGCCCGAACAACAATGTTTCAGGCGTTCTGAGATTTCGGCCGAAAACAAGTTCTGCCGGACTGAGCCCGGTAGATTCATGGACCACCGTCCTAAGTGCAAATAGGGCGTGAGGCAAATTTGACTCCCAATCCTCTCCATTTTCTAAGCACAAAGACTTTAATAATTTTTTAACGGACCGGTGAAATCTTTCTACCATGTTTGAGCTAGGCCTACACACACTAGAATGTCTTAGTCTTACTCCGAATTTATCTAAAAACGTAGTCGTTAGACTGGAGATAAAACTGCGTCCTAAATCAGTTTGTATTTCAGTTGCATATCCTATTCGACTGAATATGGTAATTAACGCTTCCATAACCGTTTCCGAAAGCATGTTAGGAATTGCAATCGCTTCCGCCCATCGCGAGTATACACATAAGGCTTTTTCCACTCCCGTGTGAGAAGAAATTCCTTCATGACAAGCCGTTAAAATTCCTTGTCTAAATTTCCAGGGTATAATCAATTGGTTCCTTATATTTCCTCTATAGTCAGTTGACTTTCGCAAAATAATAGAGTTATGAATTTCGTAATGCGTAATGCCGATTGTTTTCTTTTTTTCCGCTTTCTCGCGTACTTCATTTAATTCTACTTCATCTTGTTGAGCTTTCACGAAATCCGCCTTTTTGACTTCACCTAAAATTGAACACGTATCTGGTTCCAGCTCTGGAACAATCAATACATCTTCTTCCGTTTGAGATGTCTCCTCCCCTTTTTCGGAAGAGCTTTCGTACAATACAATAGTAGCATCTTCAATAGGAACTTTGGGATTGTTTGATACAATGCCTTTCCTTTCTTCCCCTTCAAGAGTCCCCGATTTTTTCTCTTTCAGAATTGATTTAGTCTGATTGCGGGTAAGAACGGCATTTAAAACTGCGGGACTATTTTTTTTCCTTCCTCAATTAATTTCTGAGTATCATTTCCCAAAATATAGTAATCCATGTCAATTTCCTTTTCTGCTACTATAGCTTTAGTTCGGATCGAACCTGCCCCCTCAATTTCTAAATTTATTATCACCGTAGGTAAACGACGTACATCATTCATGAGTGGTTGCGTAATCCAAACTTAATTCCCGTCTAGTTGATCAGGTTTAATTAATCGTCCTGGGATGACATCTTGGCAGCTGCCCGAATCTCGGAGTGTAACTATTTCCTCTCCATTAATTTTTGAGCGACCCAAATAAGGTTGGAAACCTTTTTCGAATTTAGTTCCGTCGCTAATATGTCGAACATTTGTTACAGGTTTTTTATTTTTTTCATTCTCTGGACAATCGGCCTTCACATGGGAAAAACTAGAACACAAAAAGCACTTCCTTCCACTAGGTCGTTCGAAAACCCGTTGCCGTTCTGTGTTATCATTTCTGCTCCTCCAATTGGTTTCAGTTTCGTTTTTCTTTTCTCGCGATTTGTCATCAATTTTTGGTTTATCGCCTCTCCTGTCTATTGCGTTTCCGGTGTTCCACGATTTCTTTTGTGATACCTTAAAAGCTTCGTATTCATCTAATTTTATTGCTAGAGTTAGGGGATCCGTATAATTAGCCCAAGAGTCTATGAAGTGCTCTCTTAGTTCCGTGGGGGCACGACGTTTGATTTGGTCCGTTATCAATAACTTTTTCAGAGCCGAAAAATCTGAAATTCCTAAACCGTGTAACCATCCTTCGAGAAAACTGTCAAGTTCAAAGATTAAATCTTTCCATGGGCTTCCAGGATTTTTAGCATGCCTATTTAATTTTACCCTATAAGCTTCAGGACTCAGCCTATACCTGGCCAGTAATAATGCTTTCACATGTGCGAAATTTTCAATTTGGTCAGCCGGTTCGCGCAAGATCAATTCCGCTATGTCTATGGGTAATAAAGAGAGTAAATGAGTTACGTAGTCTTCAGTTTCGATACCTACTCTATTAGCTTGTCGTTCGAATAAGTTTAAGAAAAGAGTTATGTCGGATTTATCGGGGTCAAAGCGGTGCATTACAGTCTTAAGTGCAAGCTTAGGTTGACGTTCAGCATTACTACTCGCAGTAGAATTACGTCTCTCTGAGGTTTGAGATAATCTCAGCTGTTCCAGTGTAAATTCCCTTTCCTTCTCTTTATCTTGTCTTTCCCTTTCTCTCTCTTCCCTTTCCCATTGTTTTTCTTGTTCTAACCTTTGTTTTTCCTCTTTTTCTCTCTGTTTTTCCTCTTCGCGATCCCTAACTATATATTCAGCTTGAGCTAAAGCAAGAGTTTGATCATAATCGCTCGCGGATTCAATTTTCCTAATAATAGCTGCCATATTATCATCCGGTTCGATTTCCACCCCTAGGACTTCTGCCAAATTTTGTAAGTCTGCCTTCCTACAATATTTGAGTGACGTAATTTTCGCCATGATTCCGTTAAGTTTAATTAAGTTAACAAGAACCCAAAAAATCAAATGCATTTAACTAAATCGTTAACAATTTCACAATCCAAATTTTATGCATGTATAAGAAAATAAAAATTTCTAAACACAATTCAAAATATATATAAGGATTTCTAATTCAGAACATTTCTTCAATTCTGTAATTTAGTCTCAATAAAATAAATTTTTCCTAAACTTAAAGATCCCTATGCACACAAAACCACAAATAATAACTAACTTTCTGAAATGTCACAGAAAAACAACTTGGATTTTTTGGATTGGGCACTCACACAGATTATTAACAAAAACATTTACTAATTTAAATACAAAATATTTTTACCAAAACCTGTCCTAACATACATTTGTCAACAGAAATAAGTAACAGCACTAACCGTTAATAAAATTTTAAATTTAGTAACTAAGTTATTAAATTTTATTAAGGTCTTTCTTTTTTTTTTCACCCACTGGTTTATCAAATGTTTTTAGAGAAAAACAAAATAATTCTAACCTCGAGAATTTTTTTACAGCTAGATATTACTTATTTATTAAATTATTTTATGATTAACTTTAATTAATTTGACCTAAATCGAAAATCACTAAAATAGATTTTTTTTTTCAATCATGATAATATTTTACTATAAATACACTAAATTTTCAATCTGAGGCCACTCAAGGAAAAATGAGCCTATCTTTTTCTGCTTGGCACGTCTTTCTGAAGAGGTCGGTCCCGGTTGCTCCTGGGTCTGGCTCGGAGGGTTTCTTTTCTCGGGCTCCACTTGTCAGCGTTCAGTGGTCCTTGATTTCGAGGCACTTGAAGCTTGGCGCTCCTTGGGTATAGCTGAAGGACTCTAGGGCTCCTTCTCAATTTGCTGCGGCACGGCTGAGGCACTCCTATATCTTTCTCTGGTTGCTGAGGCACGGTCAGGCTTGATGCTCTTCTATTAGAGTCGTCTCTCTGGGCGGCGCTATTATCACACACTGGGGCAGACTAAAATATCCAAACAACTTTTCTTTTCTGGTGTAAGAATCCGCTAAGCTGCCACCAGTTATAAGACCTCCAGTCGGCGTTGTGTGGTAGCGGGTTGAAAAATAGCGGCAAGAGGCTGGATCAGATTTCACTAGAATTTATTTAGTTCATTAGAAGGAAATCCCTTCCACTTATAACAAAATAAAAGATGGGTTCTCCACAACAGATTGAAAAGATTGTTCGTACTGAATTTGAAATGGCTTTACCGCCACTCGTTAATATGATAAAAGTTTATCAGGAGTTGTTCTCCACAAGTTCTTCCACATAGGCATTAACCGCCTATGAATTCTTCTCCAAGAGTAAAACACTGGTCACTACTCTCTCTGAGTACGAGGGCCAACTCCCCCGTCTCTAACGCTCCGCATCCGAACAGCAAAACAAGTCCCTTAGAGCATCCCCTCGCTCTATTTATCCCGTTTTCCCTCATCCATCATTCCTTGGGATGACCCGCCTCTTTCATTCTTGCACAGCAGTCGCCTTGGAGAAATATCTTTCTCTTACTTGTGGAAATCATTACCATAGCGGTCTCTCTCAACACTTCAAAGGCTCATCTTATGTTGGGTCTAAAATCGGCGGAACGACCATATGCATTAATCGAAGAGTTCACTTTAAGTGCTTTATTGAAATCGGCTGACTTTCTTATGTCTACTTTGAGAGTGGAGAAAGATGTATTTCTCCTTCTGAGAATTCTCCGGGATTCCCGTCGTGGGGGGTAATTTTGGAAGCGTGGGAACGAAATTCATCACACATTACATTATGGTATATGGGAAAAAATCGTCTGAAGAGTGTTTTAATGAGATTACATTTCTTCAAAGGTACTGAAACTGATATAAATCACTGAATTTCAACATGATTGCGTTTTAACAGAGCATTCATAGCATTTCTTATTCATTTACAGGGGTGCTGAAAATAATTCCATTACATTGTGTTATGAAAAAATCTTTTGAAATTTATTTAATGAGATAACACAATTTCAAAAATATTGAACTTGATAGAAATCACCGAATTTCACTTTGATTACGTAATAACAGGGAATTCATAGCATTTTTTGTTCATTTACATGGGCACACAAAAGAAATCGATTACTGTACTGTCTTTGTGTAATAATTACTATAATGTGCGTTTTAAAATTTGGCATGCGCTTTGAAATTTAAATATTTATTGCATGAGATTCGTTATATATAAATTATACGTAGTACGGTTCAAAAATCCGAGTACTGCGGCCATTCTTGACAACGAAAGCAAGTATCTAAAGTAAAACAACCAGAAATGTATTCTCCCAAATCTACCCTACTTGCTCATGTTGATTAAGTTCATGTCATGTGACCGAATCGATCGCGCACTTGTTATCTTCCGAAGTTAGTTACCTTTTCTCCGCGACGTAAGAAAGATGGCTTTTCTTGAACAGCACTGCAGCATTAAATCCTGTTAACAATTAGGTAAAACACCGATGGAGACTTTGAAAATGCTACGAAAGGTGTACGATGAATCTATCATGGTCAGTCACAAGGTTTATGAATGGCATCGACGTTTTAAAGAGAACCGAGAATCCATCGAAGACTATAAACGCGTTGGACAAACTGCGCTGAGACCAGACATTGGTACTCTCTGCTTGAGAACGCACCAGTACATCGATACCAACTGTTAAAACATTTCCTCGTCAAAACTCGCACTAATGTGCTTCCAAATCCCCCCCCCCCCCCTGCCCAATAAACTAGACATAGCCCCGTGTGATTTTTACTTGTTCGTGACTTTTACTTGTTACTGTTTATTTGTACATTTACAGGTATGCCGTTTTTAGCCATCAGGTGCGGTGAAAACAACATCGCAGTAAGCCTTATGGGAGGTTGCGAAAAATGACTTCCAGCGATGCTTCTAGAAGTTGTACGAACGCTGGCAGAAGTGTATCGTCACCCAAGGTGACTATTTTGGAGATGAATATGCTTCAATGCTGTAAATTATTCAGGAAAATGTTTTTTGCAACTTGAATTGAATGAATTTGCAACTAAGATACATGTGTATTTTAAGTAAACTAAATTTTGGTGTGCATGCAGTTAATAGATAAAAATTTATGTATCATATACAGGATGCTGCAAAAATACGAATCATTTTCCGATTGTAGATGAGAACAGCTGAAATCGGGTTTTCAAATGTGTTATGCATTTCCTCTAAAGATGAGAAATAAAATTACTTTTGTTTAAATGATTATATCATTCTACACTTATACAGGTAACAGGTTTCAACAACCTGTTATTTTTGATGAGTATGCTGTCAACAGACATTTCAATTAGAAGGCATTTAAATATAAAATCTGAAATAATTTTGGGACAGACGCTGGTTTGATTGAGATCAATCTACACCATTAAAATTAGCTTGTGGTTAAAAACTTATTTTTTTTTTTTTCAAGATAAAAATTTACCTAGCTATGATACATTGCATTTCATGCATTATCAGCCCTTTTTGGCACTAAAATCACGTTTTTCCACGTTGAAAATTCATAAATACCATAATTCAGTAATTTTTTGCCCACAGAAGAATAAATTTTTTGCTGTTTAACTTGTTAAAATACGAAATATTTTCTAAATAGAAACTATAAGAAATTGTTTTAACTTATTGAACATTGTACAAAATTTTAATTTCTTAAGTATTTGAAACATAATTATTTTTAAGTATTTATCTATGATGCAGAAATAAATTTAAAACATTTTTTCAACAGGTTCTATGCTTCTAAATATAACGGTTTAGAAATTTACTTTTTGAAAATGATAATAAAAAATATGCTGCATAAGAATAAACATTGTTTTATGAACAAGATTTGTTAAAAAGAGAAATTTGATCTTCATTTCGTTGGTACCTTGACTTTCTGTTTGACTTTCCCGAAGCCGTATCTATCAACGCATATTCAAAGCTAATTCCACAAGAATTCGAATTATTATTTTTTACACTTTTAATAAAATGCATTTCGTCCTAAAAAATTTCGTGTACATTTTCAAATTAATTACAATTGTATTAAAATTAAGGCCCTCACAATGCTATTTTCTTTCTTTTTCTTTATTTTTTTTTCAGTAAAATAAAATTACTGAAATAACGTTTTCAAATTCTCATTTTCTAACAGCGCAATAATGACAAAATAATAATAACAAGAATTTGGTCAAAAAATCTAGTTGCAGAACTTCCTCCCTCCCCCCCAAATACCACGAATACATAGTAATACCTCTTTTAGTTATTCAAATTCAACGAAATTGCCTTCTTTTTACCCATCTAACACCAGTTGCCAAAGATTATCTCCCGTGCAATAAAGCAGATTTTTTTATATTTTTATGAGCAATCAAATACTAATCCATATTTTTTTTCAACCCTTCAAACATAGATGAAATGATTTTAGATTCCTTCCCATTAAAATTGTGACCAAAGTTGCCGACATTATCTTCTATCTTTTCTATAACTTACAAGCATCACCACGATCCATATGATTATTTGTCTTCTTCGCGTTCTCTAAGATTAAAAATACATTTTTTCCCATTTCAATTCCAATATTCCAACCATTCATTTGAATAAATGTGGTTTTCATATTCAAAAAACTGATTCTAATGGTTTAATATTTATAACTATGAGCGTTATAAAACATTAGAAAGATAAAATAATTTCTGACAAGAATTGAAACGAGATGTTTTTAAATATCTATACAATATCCATACCATCAATGGAAAATATCTATTAATATACGTTTGTTGACAATCAATAGCTTTTGAGAGATTTTATCAGGTGATCTTTTGACGTATGAAACGGACAAATATTACTCTGATTGGCTAGCTAGATTAAAATCAAACTAAGTTTTAATGTCTTGGTATCGTCGACGAACAGCGATGAGCGATGCGTAAAGAAAAAAGTCCTTCCGGCCAGTATTGGGAGGAAGATGTAGCTTTCATATTCCTTATTAAAAGAAAAAAAATAAGTTATGTTATTCAACCATACAAAGCTCAAATTTGTGGAACGCGACAATAGAAGATCCAATATTTAGTTTTGTCAATACCGAATACGAATGGGAATTTCGAGACATTAATCAACTTTACAAAAGCTGGTTTTATTTAAAGCAATTTATATTTGATCGCCAAATTGAACGATATAATGAAGTGCCTGTCATTTAAAACAACATGATGGGTGAAATTAACCAATGAGCTTGATCGAGATATTTGTATGTCTCGTGCACATGCTCACTCACATCGACATCAATCGATATATGCGAGTGCTATTGTTGGCAAATACATTTTTCAAAATGTCACCCGCATTAGAAATTCAAACTGTTATATATAAGACATTTTTTAAGATAAAGACAAAACAAAAAACGCTTCGTAATCCTTGTTTTAAGATCAAACACTTAGAAGAATACCTTTTTTCAATTTATTTATTTATTTATTTACATTATTATAAATTTGTTTTTTAACAAATTTAAATAGCCGTCATATTGGAAAAAGAGGGCGGATCAAGTTGACCAACGAACTCGATCAAAACATTGTTTTGTTCTATGTACCTATCAAGTTATATCCAAATCGATTCATAAATGCGCATATTATCGCGTGACAAAAATCAGATTATTTCAAAATGTCAGCCACATTCGAAATTCAAAGTGTTACAATTCAGCCATTGTTTAAGGTATAGCGAAACAAAATATTCTCCAAATTCTTTGTATCAAAATCAAACACACAATAAAAAATCTTTTTCAATTTCAATTTTTTTTCACCTCATTTTAAATTTAAAAATTAAAAAAATTCAAATGTGCTGCATTTTGAAAAAAGGTGGTGGATGAAGTTGGCTAACGAACTCCTTTGAGGCATCTGTATGTACAGCTCATATTCAAAATATTAGAATAATTGAGAAAAAGTAATAAGAAAAAATTGTTTGTCATTTATTTATTTTTTATACTAAGTAAATGCAATTAAATTTCTTATAAATTAAATCTGGAATGTTTAGATAAGATTTTAACATTTATCAAATATAAAATACAGCACAATAAATTAGGTATACAGCTTCCTTAAACACACCAGAATATTAGAATAAAATTTAGATTGGTACAAAATATTAGAATATTTTATTTTACGCAACAATATTACCTTATGAATATGAAGTAAATGGTAGTTAATATTTTGTAGCATCCCCTTTAGCTTTCATAACAGCGTACAATCGATCTTGCATACTATATACAAGGTGTTTACAAACATTTCTATCAATATTAGCCCAAATAGACTTTATACGTGCCACTAACTCAGTTTTACTTGAAGGAGGATTTTCTTGAAGTTTTTTCTTCATTATACACCATAAGTTTTCGATGAGATTAAGATCTGGTGAATTTGGTGGCCAAGGAAGTACCTTAATGTTGCGTTGGCGGAACCAATTCTTAGTTGACACTTAGGTATGCGGGGACGCTAAATGTTGTTGAAAGATGAAATCATCTTCAAATAAATCTTCTGATGATGGAATCATGTAATATTCTAAAATTTTTTGATATATCAGAGAGTTAGCCTTTTCGTAGATGATGCATAACTTTCCAGGTCCTTCTGCACTCATACAACCCCAAACCATGACACTAGCAGCAAATTTTACGGAACGTTTAAGGCATTCTTTATCAAATGCTTCTTGCTTCATTCTCCAAACTCGAATACCTTGATTACCATATGAAACACAAAACATACTTTCATCACTAAATAATATATTTTTCCAATCTTCATTGCTCCATAAACGTCTTGATTTACACCAATTCAATCTTATACGCTTTTGTCTTGCAGTCATAAGAGGTTTTGTTTTCGGTACAAATTTAAATTTATGGAGACGTCTTAATGTTGTCGATGTAGAAACTTCAACCCCTTCTTCTTTCCATTTTCGGTGCAAGAATCGCACACTTTTAAAACGGTTTATCTTAACTATACGCTTCAGTTTCCTGTCATCTCTAGCAGATGTTTTTGGTTTTCGGCCACCATTTCGGCGATTATTTTGAAATTTTCCAATTTTTGAATATTGTGTTAGTATTTTACTAACGCTCGATTGCGAACAATGTAAATAATTCGCTATAAAACATTGATTTTTACCGTGCCGATACAAATCAACCATACGAAGTTTAGTAGATTCAGGAATATCACTCACACGGCCCATTTTAAGACGAAAAAGAAACAAACTGCAAAAAAGAATACTGATTTTAAATAAAATAGTCTGAATTTAATCAATGATTCCACCAGTTAAGAATTGGTAATAATTAAAGGAGAATTAATGTGAAATATTCTAATATTTTGAACCACTTGAATAAATATTCTAATATTTTGACTTTTCAAAATAATTTTTTTTGCAATTAATCTTTTCAAAAATGATATTAAATTTAAGATAACAAGTAAGTTTAATCAACAATAAGTTCTTAATAAAAATATCGTTTGCATATTTTCATTAAAAGACATTAAATTACCAAACGATATTTTCAATTTCTAAAAAAAGGTAATTATTCTAATATTTTGAATATGAGCTGTACTATGTACACATTAAGTTACATCTAAATCGGTTCATTACTACGTGACAAAAATCAGATCGTTTCAAAATGTCAGCCACACTAGAAATTCAAAGTACTACAACTCAGCCATTTTTTAAGGTATAGACGAAACAAAAAATGCTCTGGAGTCTTTGTATCAATCTAAAACACATAAAAGAAAAATCTTTTTTAACTTCTAATCTTTGTCTAATTCATTTTAAATTTTAAATTTAAAAAACTTTTTAATGGCCACCATTTTGAAACAAGATAACGGATGAAACTGGCCAACGAACTCGGTTCAGACATCGATATATACTATGTACGTACCAACTTACATCCAAAATGGTTCATAAACACGCGTGTTATCACGTGACAAATATCAGACCGTTTCAAAATGTCAGCCACACTGGAAATTCAAAGTGCTATAACTCAGCCCACTTTTAAAAGGAAGACCAAGAAAAGAAAAAAAAAATGCTCCGGAATCTTTGTATCAAGGTCAAACACATAGAAGAAAAATATTTTTCAAATTGTAAAATTTTTTGTACTTAATATTTTTAATTAAAAAAAAAAATTAAATGGTCGCCATTTCGAAACAAAATGGCGGATGATACTGACCAACAAACTCGGTTCAGACATCGGTATATAATATGCACACACCAAGTTACATTCAAATCAGTTCATAAATACGCATGTTATTGCGGGACAAATATCAGATAGTTTCAAAATTTCAGCCACACTAGTGCATTAATTTAGCCATTTTTTAAGATATAGACAAAACAAAAAATGCTTTGAAATCTTTGTATCAAGGTGAAATGCATAGAAGAAAAATATTTTTCAATTTATAATTTTTTTTGTACTTAATTTTAAACGTTAAATAAGTAAAAAAATGGCTCCATTTTGAAACATTATGGCGGATGATGTTGGCAAACAAACTTGGTCGAAACATTAGTATGTACTATGCACATACAACTTTTCATTCAAATCGGTTCATAAATATGAAAAGATGGTGGTTTTGGGGTCTGGGGATCATGATCGGTGAAAATATACCAAAATTTTCTGGAAGTGCTTTTCTTCGGGTGGCTGCAATAAGTTTTTAATTTTTGTAATAAAAGCTACTTAAAAATCTGGTTGTGTTTCTTTCGCAAATAGTGCGTCAGCTTTTTTCTTCTTTTTTTTTCTCTGTCTTTCTCAAAAGCGTTTTAAATGCTTGGTAGGATTGTTTTTTGCAGAAGTAAAAATTCTTAACTTTAGAGGGGGATAGGTTGGGGGATTTATAATTTGGAAAATAGTTTTTCAATAATATAATTTTTATTGCTCTACTAGCTATACCGCCTGGAGTTGCCCAGGACCGTAATAATATTCTTAAACAAACCTGAAATTTATACTGCAAAATCTCTTAAAATAACTCAATCTCGAAACGAATCTCCGCTACCTACGGTACCGTTTAGCAGAAGTGCTGCGCACACACGCCAAAATAAAAACAAGTTGGAAATTGCACGTGAAGCGTAGCAAATGAGGTGCGTTCGTACGATAACAAAATTTAAAAATTTTCAGATCTTGCTGATATAGTAGAGCGTACTTTGGATACAGTATAGTGGTCGAAATCTTTCTGTTCCTGTAAATATGCAGGGAGAAATTTTTATTATACTTCATTAACGTATATCTTATTCATAAAATGTGTAGTAGTTTAATATAATTAAAACACGCCCCAAACAATGTTTCCCTGTATAACATTATTTAGTGGAATACATTTGTATGGCCCTGTAATTTAATAATAAATATTCTTTGCATCACAGATTGTACAGAATGTATATTTTAGTACATATTTCATACATTCATGTCAATTCTATTATGTTCAAATGAGTGTAACACCATTAAAATGCATTTGAAACTTTTTTTCCCATTAATCGTAATGTAACGGAATATTTTGATTGTCTCTGTAATTAATCTATGCATCCGATTTTCATAACATTTGAAATGACTCGACAACATTATGCAATAATTATACATTTTAAATTTCAAACGATTAAAATGCATTTGAAACTTTTTTCCCCATTGACCGTAATGTAACGGAATCCTTTTGAATGTCCCTGTAATTGATCTATCCATCCAATTTTCATAAAATTTGAAATGACTCGACAAAATTATGTAATAATTATACGTTTTAAATTTCAAACGATTAAAATGCACTTGGAACTTTTTTCCCCATTGACTGTAATGTAACGGAATACTTTTGATTGTCCCTGTAATTGATCTATGCATCCGATTTTCATAACATTTGAAATGACTCGACAAAATTATGTAATAATTATGTATTTTAAATTTCAAATGATTCGGTTGGGTAGTTTTTGCGTTGTTATATGCGGACAGACAGACAGACGGACGGACAGACAGACGGACGGACTGAGCGACAACAATAGGTGCTACGTATTTACATAATTACGAACGCACCTAAAAAGGAGGGGGGGGGAGGGGTCTGGAATCTTTTAGTTTCATATTCCAGAACCAGGGGGTGAATTCTTTTCTTAACGAAACTGTTTGTAAACTTAAGAAAGATATTTAATGAAATTATTATTCGAAAATAGGGGTTAGTACACTTTAAATTTCACATCAAATAATAATTATTATTTATCCCAGGGCTCTGCCTGCTGCATTTAAAATGGTACGGTTTTAAATATTTGATCATGCCGTCGCTAAAATAATTATTGCCACTCCCCTGCACATAATTTGACGTCCTCTACTCTTTAAAATCTATATTATATGTTTTAAACTATTTTCAAATTTTATATTTAATAAGTAATATTTATCCCAGGGCTTAGTGAAAAGTCCGCATTTGAAATTGTAGAAAACATTACAATTTTAAATATTTGACCGCTCCCCCTAAAAAATCCCCCCGCCCTATATTTGATGCTCACTGCTCTTTAAAATATTTACTAGGGTAGATGTGCCAGTAATGGACCACCTTCCAGTAATGGGCCATCTCGCACTTTTTGGTTTATAAAAAAATAATAAATAACAATTAAACTTTTATTATTTTTTTCTGAACTCCAACTTGCATGCTTTATAAGCTGGAGTAATTTTTTACACTTTTCGTCAAAACAATTAGGAAGCAGAAAATAAAGCTTCGCAGTTTTTCTGTTTTTCACTGAAAATTTTAATGAACATGCTAAGAGCTAACTTTACTTACTTAGTTTATATATTTTTTATTTTTCCGTAAAAATTGAATGTTTTCGTTTGGTTACCAATATAAAACATTGAATTTAATATACTAATGGCCATTTGCAAAATTTTATTTATTTTTAAGATTTTAGGAGGGGTGGTCCATTACTGGATTGCTTATTTCGTGATTTTCCAGTAATGGACCACCCAAGTGACCAATACAAAAAGTGTAATTTCAGTAGAGATAAAATATTTTGATTTAACTGAAAAGCTAAATAATCAAATTTAATACTTAAATTTTACCTATTAGAAATTAATAGAGACAATTTCTTTATAAATAGTTGTTTTTAAAAAGTCATCCAAAATTGGTACAAAAACAAGCAGAACATTTGACAAAATCTAGATGTGCCGTTACAAAAGAAGTTGTTTTAAGTTGGTTTAGAAATGTAAAATCATATTTGGTAAAAGATATTATTAATATTTTCTTCCGAATTCTAAAGCATACAGAGAGAATTTTCAATGGAGTTAAAACTGGGTTTCTTTTATGCTCTTAAAACAGGGAAAATTTTGGGACTAAAATCAGTTAAAGATGTGTATTATGTAGTACCAAATAACGAAAGAGAACAAATCACTGTTATGGGATGTTTTTCAGCAAATAATGAGATTGTTCCATAGGTGATAATATATCCATATAAGCATCTCTGAAGGGAAATTGTGGAATCAATCTGTGCCAAATTGATAAACTATATGATTATCTGAAAATGGTTGGATAGTGCAAGAACATTTATCATTTTAAATGCATTCTAAAATTCCATATTGAATAGTATGGACTGTCAGAAAGGGATGATAAAATTGAGGATTTGTTATTTATATTTCATATTTGCACAGCACATCATTTAGATAATGATATGAGTGAAGATTGGATACTTTTTTTAATGCTTTATTTTATCTAAATTTGATTTCAGTAAAACATTGTCTTTATCTTATAAATCCTTTAAATTTAAATATTTTGTTTTATATCTTTACAGTATAAATCCTTTAATGTAATAAACAGTTAATAATATCATTATTTTGTCATAGTATCATTATATCCACATTATAAATCCTTGATATAATAAATTCATAACTTAAATTTAAATATTTTGTTTTATGTTTTTTCATTATAAATCCTTTTATGTAATGAATTTGAAATGAGTTTGATTCTATTCTAACTTAAGTTTAAATATTTTGTTTTATTAGTATGCTTTTGTTAAGTTCTGGAGCAAAATACAATTGAGAAAACAATTATCTGTTATTTTTTGTAGGGTGGCCCATTACTGGAACATAGGCGGTCCATTACTGGAACATAGGTGGTCCATTACTGGGCTTTTGGGTGTTTAAACATATTTCTATTATTTAAAATTAAATTTTTATTTCTATTGGGAAATGTAACTATGGGATTAGTTAAATAATGTTGAACGATTAATATAATATGAAAAAAAATTGAATACAATAATTATAAGTATTAATAAAAAATTATTTTTTAGGAAAATTCCTTAAGGGGGTCCATTACTGGCACATCTACCCTATATGTTATAATTTATCCGAAAGCTCCAAAACGATCGTTTTGTGAGGTTTTATAAAAACTTTAATTTATTCGCGATTCATAATTTATTTTCCCTTTTTAAAAATCGACTTTTTTATTAAAAAAAAAAAAACTTGGATTCTTATAATTTAGATATTATTAAACAGCGTTTAAAGATATTGCTCGATGCATAACTTTTAAATCTCTAAATGGTGCAGTTTTATAAATTAGGCAGCGTACCAAAGAATGCTAATATAAAAATCATTTGTGGTTTCAAAAAATTTGCTTTTAAATAGAGCAAGTCATCCAAGTAACGAATTAATAATTAATATCTAAGGTTGTAATTGAGCGACTGTGAAGAAATTTACATATTTGATATCAGCTAAAAATTCTTCATCTGAATTGATAAAAATTAAATTTATAAATTTAATATTCCAAAGTATTTACAGGTCGTCTAAAAATGACACTACTCACTACACCTACTCTCGTTCAGAAAGGTATCTCGAAAATCTGTTTTTTTTTAATGTAAATAAAATGAGATTTTATAAAAGGATTTTTACGGATTTTTCAACTGTTTACAGGATTATGATAATAATTTTTAGTATTTCTAAGAGAGGAATTTTTTCTGCATGTATCTGTCTAATTTTTGAGTTTTTAGGCCCAGAAGAATTTAAAATAAAGCCTTTTATAAAAAAAAAACCCTAGTACATTCATCGCCATGGCAATCCTCTATTTACATTAACCCTTTTCTTTTTCTTTGAGTTTTCAAAGAAATATTCTGCGGTTTGATAAAATCTATGCTCTTATTGAATTATGAGTACTTTTCCTTTCTTCTAATTTAGGGATTTTAATTAATTTCTCAACTAATTATTTGAATTTTAAAATTCTAAGGGTCAGGTACATTAGGAAAGGCCTTGGACAATCTTCACAAAAAATTTGAACCTCGTACGTGCCTTAGTTTTCGCTAACCATCGCAGACACACACACACAGACAGACAGAGTGATTCGTTATTTTATTAGTATAGATAATTATGCATTCCTAAAATACTTTTCAGCTTAGCTATTTTACTTATTTATTTATTTATTTTATGCTTTTTCGGGACCTTTCAAAATTATTTTGTTAATCTGTTACTAAATAATAAGTTTTAGGTTAATATTACGAATATTTACCCTGTTATGATAAATAATGCTCATCTCTAGTTTCCACATGGTTGTATAAGACGGAATATTTGAATTTTTTAAACGGTGCTGCATTGTTATATTATTCTGAATGTGTTGGAAAAAGTTTCATATTCTATGCTTGACGCATGTTTTTTGTCTTTCTTGTTGTTTTCTTGGACTAATCATCTGCAGTTTAATTTATCAAGCCTTTTTCTTAAGGGGGCTGGTTACCCAGCTTCCGAATTCCCGTCACAAATATGAAGTCCTGTGGGCGTTTGATGCATTCGTATATTTAAAATATCTCCTTGTGAAATTAAAATTTTAAACTTCTATTTTTTGTATACACATCTTAAAAGATGTCTTTACTTCTCTTTGTTTTCAAAATATTTCTAAAATATATGCTTAATTTTATATGAAGTGTTAAAATTTTACTCACAGTTCGTCAGCTTTTAGCACATAAAATACAAAGTTACGCATAGATTTTAGAAATGTTTTGAGAACTAAGGAAAAAAGAATCATTCTTTAAGAAGAGTTCAAAGCAAAAAAGAAGTTTCAAATATTAATTTCACTTAGAAAAATTTTAAATATATGAGTGCATCAAACTTAACTATTACGAACTATAGACTTAACATTACGAAAGAGAATCCTGTAGCTGAGTGACTAACACCTGTAAGCGCAATGCAGTATTTGCACATGATATCCGAATTGCTTCTACACTGGCTAATCATTGTTTCTATGCTTGCTAATCATTGCTCATGCTCCTACACTTCAGGAGAATATTAGACCCAAAAGCGAGCGTTTTAAGCATTTTCAAAAGTACTCAAGTTGCGATTAGTCATTCGAGATAGCTTTCCGCAATGAAAAGATCTTTTGGCGGTTGATTGAAGGACTTTAGGAATAACCTGCAATGTTTCTTACGTTCAATTAGAATCGGGTCGACAAGTTTTGTTTGTGTTACCTAACTTAAAAGAGCTATCGTTTATCGTGCTCCATTCCAAAGAAGGAAGCTAAAATGGATTTGTAAAAACGTAAAAGAAAGAAAATATAAACTGTCGAATCGATCATCTATCGTTTGAAACTTCTCATTTGCATTGTTATAAAGTTGTCTACACAATCTGACAGTTCAACAAAAGCAAGCGTTTCTTTCAAGTTCGCCGCCGGCTGCACAGCCAGACCTAAGAGGCAAATTATCGAATATTTTACCTCATAGAGACGAAACTAATTAGCTCTCGGAATGTGTGAAGCCAATCAATAAGCGATCAAAGAAACATGCTTTCCTCATGACCTATTACCTTAATTAACTCTCTCAAATTAGCAATTAGATTGGCACGCATACGAGTGCACTGGCTTTCCGATTCCAATTGATTCTAAGGGTTGCTCCCACTCAGGCGATTTCTGGCGACTATTTCTTATCGCCAAGAAAAATGGTACCAGACTCAAAAGAGTTATTGAACTATTTAAATTAAATAAAATGAGGATTTTTAAAAAGAACTAAATGCTTTAATTATTAAACATTTTCATCATTTTTATTAATAGTAGAATTAAGTAACAACAAAGAAATACATTCAAGTGCTATACTGTTCATACACTTATTCGAATGGAACAAATTTATTATAATACTTGGACATTTTTCCAGAGAGAAAATTTGCCTTGCATGCAATATTTCAAATGAAATTCAAATTTATATATATATTTCCAAATTTTTATTGCTTAAGAGGCGCGAATGCCAACCTATTGAAATAGTTTCCATGCCGTGACTCGAGCCTGGCTATTAGTATATCGCACTGATGTTCTACCTATTAAACCACGTTTAGTGACACCCAGCCTGGAACTTTTCACTATTCCACCCTGTGCTTCGTTTTGTAGCCTTTCCAACATGTAGGTGTTTCTTTTTTTTTCTTAATCTAATTAAATTTCGATTGGATCTCAATCAGAATATCTTCAATAAAAATACAGATTTTTTAAATGCTAATCCTTGACATTCCTCTGTGTAAATTCCTTCAGCGTGTCGTCAATTCATATCTATAAATCTTTGCTCATAAAGTAGCATAACTTACTCTTAATTTTCCAAAACATCGACTTTTCGGGAAACATATTTGAAAAAAAAAAAAAAATATTGTCTGCGCTTTTAAAACAAACAGTATAAAAAATTCCTATAATTACTTTAAATATGAATCTAAATATATTAGATGATCCCTGTGAAAATTAATACTCAAAGGAATCCCTTAAAATTGTTTATCTAAAATGGTCAAAATATGATTTATTTATTGTGCGTATGATTTCTTTTGAACCGTTTAATATTTTTACACACAAACTTTATGAATTCAAGGATGACTCATGACTAAAACTAAAAATGTGTATATTTTAGTAAAATTTCTAATTTTAAAATAAAGTTAAAAGTATTGATTTTTTTCGGAAGTTTATCTATGCACCATTTTAGATTGGGGGAAGTGTAGCTGGTTGGTTAGTTGCATGTGGTTTTATGGCACAGAATTACTTAGAGAATATGCTGAGACCCCCCCCCCCCCCCACACACACACACAAAAGTACCTCAAAGTGAAACTAAAACAAGCTCAGTGTATCTGAATGATGTATCACATCCAAATGTAGCCAGACAGGTGTAAAACTATAAAATTGTTGTCTTCAAATAGTAAAATATAAAAGCAATGAAATGTCAATAAAAAAAATTATTATCTTTATAGGATGGGGGCTGTATCTGAAATACTAAAGATTATTTCGTTCAATCTTATGACGTTGACATTATCTATAATGCCTGAATATCCTGTTAAAATATCAAATAGTACCCGAGATAGTGTGCAATTCTGAAAAACCTCATTTTGTAATAAATCATGTAAAAATATATTTAAAAATATATTTGAAATATCCAATGTTCTAATACACTTAAGTGGGTTCATTTTTAGGCCAATAAAAAATATATATAAATTATGAACTGTATTCTTTTAACGATAATAAAAAATTGCATTGATATATTGCATGAAATATTGGTGACCGGCAATGTGCAATGAAAACTGTTTTTGAAACAGTAGAAGTTTCATCATTTTAAAATTTTTGAAAACCAAGAGCTTAATAATTTTTCCAAGTTTAGATAACCATGAAAAACCCAATGTATGGATTTAGTATGAAATGTGGTATGCAATATTATCAAATATATTATAAATATATATATTTTCTATCAAAAACTTAAATCATTTTATATAAGTAAAGTTACATAAATAAAACTAAAGTTTCAAAGCATGCACACTGTTGTTTAAGGCCTGATTATTACAGAAGCACGCAAGCCGGGCCTGCATTTTTAGGGGAGCCTCAAAACTCATTTATTCCTAAATATAGACTGTTGTTAATACAACGTACTTTTCTAAACGTCTATATCATAACTATTAAATGCTAATAAAATCAATAAATCTAATAAAATTACAAATATTTTATTAAAAACAATTTAGTAAATAAAAATACCTTGTACAAAGTTTAAAATTGACATTCTTCAAAGGCCGCTTCAGAAGGAGGTCAGAAGGTTGCAAAGTCGCCTTGGTCCGCGCCGCTGTTTTCTTGATAGTTTTTTAATTAATATCTCGGCTTATTACCGACACTCTTTTCTAAAACCATTATGAACAATACTTGGATTATTCTGCATCAATAGATACCTCGAAATTTCCCTTGATCCTTTTTAATTTTATGAAAATCGCTTTTATAGTTAAATTATGGGGACAGTCAAAAGTATTCCATTACATTGCGGACAACAGGAAAAAAATAGTTTCAAGTGCATTTTAATGATGTTACACCCTTTCAAATGTATTTCAAAATGTCATTCTCCAGATAACGTCAATTTTGAGATTAGAAAATCAGAATTTTTTATTTTAAAATAAAAATAACTTTAATGGTAGATTAATGATAACAGTTAGCCTTTACTTTCAGACGATGCCGCTTGTCAAGATCACAGAATAATTTTGTCGTTAAAATTAAATGTTTAAAAAATCTTCAGTCCATGGACATGACAACATTTATCATGGACATGATGAATTATTACTAAATGAAAACAAACACATATTTTAACTTGTATTTATATAATATAAAAAGTTACCTTTTTTCTTTTGTATGGTTAAAAATAGTATGATTTTATTTTAGATAATTAGTTAGTATTTATGTAAATATTTAGACATTTTAAAATTACATAACAAGTGCAGATGATTTTTAAATTCAGTACATATTTTTAAGTACACTAAAACTGGTATTAAAAACATATTGATGGCAATTATTTACAGTTGGTGTAAATAAATCATGCATTATGTCACTTTTAAAACTAGACAAATGTCATGTTCATCAAGAAATATGAATGTGCTTTCCCGAGATTTCCTTAAAAATTTAACTCCAAGTTTATCCTTTTGAGTAGTTATTATAGTCCTACAGAATGCGTGACCATCTTCTTTTTATTGAAATTTACTACAACATGGTCATTTTCTTTAATTTGAAGTTGAGAATCTTCTTCATCACTATATATATATCAATGATTTTCCGACAAGATCTTGAAAAAATTTCATCTGTTTCCATTTTGATCTGAATAATGATATAGTGTACGCAATGGTTTTGAGAATGATCTAATATACAGACGAGATGTCTAGCTTCAGTGATGTTTGTGGTACTTGCACACCATCACATTTTATGCTCTTTTAAAATGCCTTGAAATGTAGACGGAGTCAACGAAATACCTTCAAATTCTGAGATCTGAATCTCGGTTACTCTATCAATAATGATTCCAGTACAATTTTCTTTCAATTGCGTTAAAAGGACACCAATGCTGTTAAAGTAAATTCCTCGTGCCACAATGTTGCCAGCTTGTCTTTTAGAGGCACCCCTCCCCCCAATTCCACCTGGAGAACCTTTCCCATGTCTAGTTTTGGAAAAGTGGAAATGAAGATTGCTAACATTTAGCTCTTTAGCTAAACTTTTTGCAGCTAAGATAAACTTTTTTCTATTCCGGTATTGACTGGTAGGCCCATCACAAAAGAAATGTATTTTTTCTAAGTTTGGAATATTTTGCTTGATTTCCAACAAAACAGGTCCTAAATGAATGCAGATTGCATTGCCATTACGTCTGTAAGATCTTTACACAAGGTACATGATGGTTTGATCTTTAAAACTCTTTTTGCATCACTTTGATGTAAGATGGAATTGTGCAATAACACCTGATTCCGTGACCCTCCAAAATGAAATGACTGTATTTCCTAACTAAATTTGCGATTGGCTATTTCCACGAAATCTTGTCATGTCTGTCATACAGCTGAAAATCCCTATGTTTGTTGGCCACCGTTATTTTCGAAAAGTTTCCTTCGCCTTATTCGATTGATGAGATATCTCCCTTAAAATAAGTCATATTTTTCCGTTTTAAAATGCTACTAGCCAAAAAAATCTTAGTATGTGACAGACATGACAAGTTTTCATTGAAATAGCCAATTATAATTTTAGGAAAAGTATACATGGAAAATTATATGTTAATAATGTTGAAGTTATTTAATAAGTTGACTTAAAATTTATAAGTTTGTGTATTTAAAAATAAACAGGTTTCAGCTTAGAAAATATTAACCTTCTTTTAGTTATGGAGTTGTTTTTCTCGAAAACAAATCCAATATTGAGCGTTGTTCATGGTTTAATATGGGAATATACAACTAAAATAATATACAGGGTGATTATAAAAAAACTATCCCGACATTTGGGCTCCTAACTATCATACCATTCACAGAAACTGAATGAAATTTTGGGAAAAGATATTTTGAGGTATGTGCTCAAGAATGATATGGAAAACAACAGTGTCACTCAAACAGTTGCGGTTACAGTGAGAAAATTTCGAAAAATCAAATGGCAACACCCAGTTTTTTGTATTGGAATGTTATTTCCATTGTGAAAAACCCCACATAGCGTTGGAACGGCAACTGCAGCATGAAAATCAGCGGTGGTAGATAGAATAAGAAAGGTGAAAAAAGAACAAAAGTGAAGAAAGTAGAAAAGTGAGGACAGCCGATAAGGACAGATGCAGTATAAAATAAAGTATTTTATTGTGTTTCACAAATTTTTCCACATGACCTCCTTCATATACGATGATACTTTGCATGAGGCAGATGGTAGATAGCACAACAGTACGTACCATGGCAATAGGAATCTTTTGAATCGCAGTTCTGATGGCATCTTTCAAATCAGATGCAGTTTGAGGACGAAACGGATACACTTTTGATTTCAGATATCCCCACAGCCAGAAATCCATTGGTGTCAGATCAGGGGACCTTGGTGGCCACGGAAACGGAAAATGACGGGAGATAAATCTGTCACCAAACTGTTGACTTAAGACACACGTTTGACAGAAGACTCGACATGTGGAGGAGCACCATCTTGCATCCACACAAATTCAGATATAGCGTTTTGCCGTAGCAATGCGGGAATCGCGTAACGAGTTAACGTGTCCAGTTAGCGATCACTCGTTACTGTACTCGTTTTTTGCAGAATAACGGCAATAACCTCTTCAAAAAAAGTAAGGGCCGCGGATGAACGTACTCGTTATACCACACCACATGGTCACTTTTTCCTCGTGTAATGGACGGGCAAGCACATCATGTGGATTATACTCTGCCCACTACACACAATTTTTTGAATTCACGTTACCAGTTAACGAAAAATGGGCTTCATCTGTCCACAGAATACGTAAATGCCAGCTGCTATCTTCATTGTACCGGATAAGGAATTGATTTGCAAAATCCAGTCGTAATTGATAGTCTCCTGCTTTAAACATCTGGACACGCTGGAATCGATACGGAAACATGTTTAGAACAGAGCGTAGAATCTTGCGTACAGTTGAATTCGGCATATTCAAAACACGCGAAACACCGCGTGCAGTTGCGGGACGAACTGCGCTTATGGTTTGATGAACTTCTGCAACAGCTTCCACAAGAACGGAAGGTCGTCCAGACCGAGATCGATCGCATGTGCAACCAGTTTATTCAAATTTATGAATCAAGTCCCGTACAGCTTTGACAGTGCACGGGCCTCTCCGTAATCCATGGTTGCGGCGGTAAACACGCAATGTCTCTGTGGCATTTTTTCATCCAGGTAATAAATCTTTACGATATCCCCACGTTCTTTCACTGAAAGCGGCATCTTGTTTGGAATGGCAGAAGGCAACATACGTGGCTCGCATTTCGCAGAGCCTCTTCTTTTATCTAGCGTAACGACGTCAATCATGACTGTGTCTTACTAAAACTCGAAATTTGCATTTCTTGGTTTCTTCTTCTCGTTTTGTAGAAATCAAATCAGGCTGGGATATCAGCCGAAAAAACGGTGTGACGTGTGACGTAAATGAAGCGAATGTTAATGTTCTGGTGCATGGCAAAGTCTTTTTTAATTTTCCCTTGCTTAGTTCCGGTGATTTTCATGCTACAGTTGCCATTCCAACGCTATTTAGGGTTTTTCAGAATGGAGATCACATTCCAATACAAAAAACTGGATGTTGCCATTTTATTTTTTCGAAATTTTCTTATTGTAACCGTAACTGTTTGAGTGACATTGATGTTTTCCATATCATTCTTGAGCGCATACCTAAAAATACCTTTTGTCAAAATTTCAGTCAGTTTGTGTGAATGGTGTAATACACTGCTCAAAACAATTAAAGGATATTGCAGTTTTAGGTGGATTTTGTATCTGGGAAACTTTTTAGCTGACTGATACATGGTCGACAGACATAGTAGGATATGTGAGAATAAATTACGCATATTTGCCAGAAAAAAATGCATTTTATTGCGCATTTGTGTACAAAAGGAAAGAAACACAATTTGTGCATATGAGAAAAAAAGAATAAGAAAAGGTGTTTTCTTCAAAGAAAATCATTTTCAGTAGGGGGTATGGTTTCCACGGGTGGCCAGCAACGTTGAACACCTTTGAGGCATGGACTCAATGAGGCTATTAATGACGAGTTGGGGTATTCTGCCCCACTCTTTCAGAAGAGCTCTTTCCAGTTCTTGGAGAGTTTGTGGGGGTTGTTGGCGGCCAGAAACACGTCTTCCTAGAGCGTCCCAGACGTGCTCGATTGGATTCATGTCTGGAGAACACGCTGGCCATTCCGTTCGAACGATTCTTTCCTCGAAAAGGAAATCTTTTACCAGGTTTGCACGATGTGGCCTGCAGTTATCGTCCATTAAAATGAAGTTATCTCCGATTGCTGCAGCGTAAGGGACTACAATAGGTCTGAGGATCTCATCCCTAGTTCGGCGACCAGTCAGAGCTCCATCTCGAATGATGTAGAGGCCAGTGCGCTCTTCAATGGAGATGCCACCATCACCAACACTCGTCCACTGCCAAATCTGACACTTTCGTGCACGAACGCGGGATTATTCCTATTGCCACGGTCCCTCCAGATGAAAATACGCCTATTATCCGGATGCACAGAAAAACGGGACTCGTCAGAAAACAGAATATTGCTCCATTCATTTCTCCTCCAGTTGACATGCTCGGTTGCCCACTCCCTGCGGTCGCGACGATGCCTTGATGTTAATCTAACATATACCATCGGTCGGCGAGCATACAAACCTACAGCATGGAACCGGTTTCGGATAGCCTGAGTTGAAATCGTGGTGCCTGTAGCCGAGCGAAGGTGTTGTTGGAGAAGAGTAGCGTTCATGTTTCGGTGTCTCCGAGCTGTTAACGCTAAATAACGATCTTCATTGGGCGTTGTTGCCCGTCTATGACCTTGCCCTGTTCTTCGGCCTGCACATCCACTCTCCAAAAAACGGTTCCAGATCCTGGAAATGACACTTTGTGACACTCCAATGGCTTGCGCTACTTCGGCTTGAGTTTGGCCCCCTTCTAACCTACCAACAATTCTCCAAGCTTCTGAATCTGTCAAATGACATCGCTGAGACATCGTACTCATCGAAACAAAGCAATCACTGAATGACGATCATTCTTGTCTTCATTCTCTTTTATCCAGTTGAAAGTCAAATTTCATTCGCTGCCGCTGAAGCGACGTTTTTGACGTCGAACTCAAAATTTGCATAGTCCACAGTTTGAAAACCAGAAAAATTTGCATTTGTGATTCTCTTCTATTTTCGGCAAAAAAAAATTTCGTTTATATCTTTATTTTATATAAAACTTCAAATATCCTTTAATTGTTTTGAACAGTGTAGTTAGGGGCCCAAATGTCGGGATAGTTTTTTTATAATTACCCTGTATTTCAAAACATTTATTACTATTGTAAGTCGTAAAATAAAATAAATAGTTTACTTGTCACATTGAAAATGTAATTTTTTTGAGTAAAATAAATAAATAAATAATCAACCTTTAAATGGTTATTATTTTGTTTCTACAAATATTTTCTATAAAATTTTCTACAAAATTAGTTTCTATAAAAACTTTTAAATCAAAACTTGTTATCATATCTATTGCCTGACCATCAAGTGTGTGGACAAACTGTGACCATGGAAACGATGTCATCGGAAATGATGAAAATTGATTTAAACTGCTTAAAAATCATTTGTATCAACATCAGAACATCAAAACAATCAGAGTGAGCTTTAGACAACTTTAACTTTATTTGTGATAAATAATAAAAATACACTGCTCGACATTCAAAATGCAACACCAAGAAGGAGTGGTCAGAAATTTATGCAAATTTCAGAGTAGGCGCATGTCACTGAGTTATGCAAATGATGTGAAATGCATAGGTATCCGACGCTCGTGATGTAAGATATAAGGGGAGGAACTTGTAGAATGGGCAATATTCGTGTCGCTATTTCTGCCAGACGAATTATCGAAGAAATTTTGTTTTTGTCTCGGAGGATACATGTATAAAAGAGAATGCCAGGTCGCCGTCAACGAAGGCACTTCCAGCAGATAGACGATTTTACGAGAGGTATGGTGATGGGACTGAGAAGGGGGGGGTTGGTCTTTACGTCAAATCGCAGCCGATACCCACATGGATGCGAGCACGGTGCATCGGCTATGGCGAACATGGTTGGAACAAGGAAATGTGGCAAGATTGAGGGGTGCAGGTGCAGCCAGAGTGACGTCAGCAGGCGTGGATCGAAGCATCCGCCGACAAGCTGCGGCGGGCCCGCAAGTCACTTGTACCTCGATTCTGCAGCATGTACAAGATAAACTGGATGTGTTCCGTGTTGACCAGAACCATTTCCCGTCGATTGGTTGAACATGGCCTGCATTCACGGCGTCCGTTAAGAAGACTGCCATTGACTCGACAGCATAGCCGCCAACGTTTGGAATGGTGCCGGACTAGAGCGACTTGGATGATAGAATTTCGAACCGTCGCTTTCTCAGGTGAGTCACGGTTCTGTTTATCCAGTGACAGTCGCCGCATACGTGTGTGGCATCTACGCGGAAACAGATCAAATCCGGCAATAACTGTGGAGCGCCCCACCGCGTGACAACGTGGCATAATGGTTTGGGGCGCTATTGCGTATAATTGCATGTCACCTCTAGTTCGTATTTAGGGCACTATGACGGCCCAACGATTCTTGGATAATGTACTGCGGCCAGTGGCAATCCCCTACCTTCAGGGGCAGCCTAATGCAATTTTTCAGCAGGATAACGCCCGACCACACAGTGCTCGCATGTGCCAACATGCTCTGCAAGATATACAGATGCTTCCCTGGCCACCGTACTCTCCTGATCTGTCACCAATCGAACATTTGTGGTATGTGATTGGACGCCGTTTTGCGGACTCTGCCCCTGCCTCGTTCAGAAGATGAACTGTGGCAAATGGTTGAAAGGGAATGGAAAGCGATCCCTCAGGACACCATCCACGCTCTTATTGACTCTATGCCTAGACGTGTTTCTTCGTTCATCGCAGTTCGCGGTGGTCCTGGTCCTACATCCTACTGAGCCGACGCCGTTCTCGTTTTGCCTTCTCACTATCATTTTGAAATAAAGATCACTTAATGCTCCTTGCTGTCTCTGTCTTTCCTCCAAATTTCATCACTTTTCGACCACTCCTTCTTTGTGTTTCATTTTCATTGTCGAGCAGTGTAAATAAATTATTATGTACTTACATTTTTATTTATGATAAAAAATAATATTAAATAAATTATTATATACTTACATTGCATGTAATAGTCCACAAATATGATGATATGATCTTTACAAAACTAAACTTTTCCCTTTTAATTGCAAATAATTAAAATATTTCAACAAGCAAATACCTTATCACTTCATAAATCATTCAAAATGGCTGAACCCTTTCATCTCCCTCCAATATTAACTGATTTTATCACCTGTTAAGTTAAACTGTAATTTGTCCACATACATAATGCTTTTTTGTGAAAATCTTTTATTAAATAAATAAATATTTTTAAGAAAAAATGATATAATAATTTTATTCTCTTTTTTAACTTTTATGTAAACAAGAAAAATAACTTTGAAGTTATAACTTTTTTTAAGCTATTGCATAGCTTTTATCGCGGGCTTTGAGCGAAGCGACCGAATCTAGAAATTCCGTAACGAGAAACCCTAACACTTCCGTAACGAAAAAAAACCTAACCCTTCGGCTAACGTCGTTTCAGTTCGGCAAACTTCGGCACGGTATCCTTCGGTAGACTTCGGCAGACATTGACGTGGTATTTCTCAGATATTAGGATATCAAGTCTCAAACTTATGTTTCTTATGATCTAATTATCATAGCGCGGCCAAATTTTGATTGTAATTTATTATGAGACAGTGTTAATTTTTGGTGACAGGAGACCCCCCCCCCCACCGTGAGGGTCGAAAAATTTAAAATGCTTATAACTCGCGATCTAACTTTCGTAGCGCGGCCAGATTTTGTTTGGTAACTTATTATCAGACAGTGTTAATTTTTGGTGACAGGAGACCCCCAAGGTGAGGGTCGAAAAATTTAAAATGCTTATAACTCGCGATCTAATTTTTGTAGCGCGGCCAAATTTTGTTTGGTAATTTATTATGAGACTGTTAAGTTTTGGTGACAGGAGACCCCCCACGGTGAGGGTCGAAAAATTAAAAATGCTTATAACTCGCGATCCAATTTTCGTAGCGCGGCCAGATTTTGTTTGGTAATTTATTATGAGACAGTGTTAATTTTTGGTGACAGGTGACCCCCGTGGTGAGGGTCGAAAAATTTAAAATGCTTATAACTCGTGATCTAATTTTCGTAGCGCGGCCAAATTTTGTTTGGTTATTTATTATGAGACAGTGTTAATTTTTGGTGACAGGAGACCCCCAAGGTGAGGGTCGAAAAATTTAAAATGCTTATAACTCGCGATCTAATTTTCGTAGCGCGGCCAAATTTTGTTTGGTAATTTATTATGAGACAGTGTTATTTTTTGGTGATAGGAGACCCCCCCCCCCACCGTGAGGGTCGAAAAATTTAAAATGCTTATAACTCGCGATCTAATTTTCGTAGCGCGACCAAATTTTGTATGGTAATTTATTAAGCTATTGCATAGCTTTTATCGCGAACTTTGAGCGCGGCGACCGAATCTAGGTATTCCGTAACGAGAAAAAATCCTAACACTCCGGCTAACGACGTTTCAGTTTGGCAGACTTCGGCACGGTATTCTTCGATAGACTTCGGCAGACATTGACGCGGTATTTTTGCATAAGTTGATAAAAAATGCTATGCAATAGCTTTACCGCGGCAGTCCCCGAGTGCCACACACATTTTTTTTTTATTATATATTTATATGCCAGAAAAAAGTAAAAAGGTAGTGCGAGACAGTCTAGGGACATGATTTGTCATGTTTGTGGACACATAATTTCACTAAAGGATATATTTTTTTTCTAAATAAACATTATGTAGTGTCAGGATGAACATTATAATTTTCAATTAGATAATAAATATATATATATTAACTCTAACGTAAAATAAAATAAAAATTGCATGGGACAAAGATTTTAACATTTTGTGGTGAATGAATGACCCATACATATTTTAAAATTTTATTAGATTACACTAGCCTGAAAATGATGGGTTAGGTCATATTTTTTTAACTTTTGATAATTGATATTTATATATTCCGAAATTGTCCTTTAATCTTTACCACCATTTAAAGATTTTTTGCAAATCGTAAATTAAAAAAAAAAAAAAAATAGCGAAATTTTTTTGCTATGAAATAGATCGTTTTAACTTCTGATAATTGATTTTTCTGTATCTTATACCACTAAATCCAAAAATGATTTTCATTTTTAACCTCACTTCAAAATTTTTCGCTAATTGTAAATTTCAAAGTTAAAAGGATTAAAGTTAAAATTGACCTTTCTTCATCAACCTCATCGATCACTTCAGCTGTTTAGCTGTAAAAATCCCAATATAAGCCAAAAAAATTGAATAAATTATTGAATAAAGTAAAATAAAATAAAATAAAAAAATGTTTTACATCTGTTTTATATATCAGATTTTCACTACATTTTAACTTTGACATTTATGATTTATAAAGAATTCCAATGTGATGGTTAAAAATGAAGGTCATTTTCAAATTTAGTGCTAAAAAGTACATAAAAACCAATTATCAAAAATTATAAAACACAGCCATCCTCTCTATTTTATGATTTCCGTTTTTTGTTATTTTTGAATTTTGACAGTTTATCATTTGCGAAAAACCCTAATTTGATGGTTAAAAATTAAGGTAATTTTCGGATTCACTGATAAAAAATATATTATAGATAAAAAACACAATTATGGCAGTCTTCTGTTATCAAATGTGGAACTTTTCTTATACTTCAGGGTTTGTACGGGTCCTGGAATTTCCAGACCAGGAAATTCCTCGGTACCAGAATATTCTCATAGAAAAATCTGTCGTTAAATAAAACGAAAATTCGCGCGTTTGAACTAGATTTATTTTTTATTTAAAAAAAAAAAAAAAAAAAAAAAAAAAAAAAAACTGATATATCACCTTGAAAATAATGGCATCCGTACGAACCTTGTATTTCTTGGAGGTAATCTGCCCGAAATTTTTTATGTTATTCTATGAAATAAGTATAAATCCATGATAACAACTTAAAATCATAACAATATTAGGTTGTCATCGGATTTACGTCACTTTGTAAAATTTAACTCGATCAGATATTTGAAAGTGAGTTAAAGTTTGAGTACAAATTTTGAACTACAAAAGATTTATACGCGATCGTGGAAGTTAAATAAAATCTTTAAAAATATTTGCTAAAAGTAATCATGTATATATATATACATAATGTTACCTTACCTCATTCAAAACAAAAATGATGGTATTATTTGTTGCCTGAAAACACATGAGAGACCAGTATCATACATAGGTACTTAAGTGTGCTAATTTTTACTGCAAAATAAAGCCTGAAAATTGAAATGTCCCAAGGTGGGCCATGTCCCAACGTGCCCCACCTTCCCTAAAGGTTAAGGAATGAGCCGTTGAGAGTGGACACCATGTATATATAAATATATATATGCTGTGTGTGTATAAATAATTATTTAACTTAAATTATTATGCACTGTTCTTTAAAAATATAACTACACTTATTACTATGTTAAGATGTGTATCTATAATATTGTATATTTACATCTATTTAAAATTGAATTATTAATTAATAATTTATCCATATCAAATATTTATTTATTTTTCTTTAAATTCATAATTTGTATTAAATTAATATTGTTGCTGTTTTTAAAGGTTAATATACCTACAGCTATTATTATTACAAAACAATAAAAACTACAATAAAAATTATTACTATTATTTATTTATTTATTTTACTTTCTTTCAAAGTGGTCTTCAAATGTATTATCATATGATAAAGATGATCTATGTCCTAATATAGTGAAAATATGTATTTAATCTATTTCAACATTATTGCACTGGTTTTCCTATATAACATTCCTTCATCTTTATGGTTGAATAATTAGCATTATACTAATAATATTCCTAGCACTAAGTGAAAATAATTAGAATTGTCAATTAAAAATGAGACTTTTAGCTACAAATGTTTCTAATGTCGAGCTGAAAAATGCGTAGCATAATAAAATCAGTGTAGAGCTGAAAATAAATAATGCTGTTTCGGTTATTAAAAATTGTATTGTTCCACTTTTCTCATCTGTACCCTATGTTTCCATTTTACATTATAGATACTTTGGGAGTACAAATGATTTCGATCTGGTTTTGTTTTAAAATGTGCTATGAAATAACCATTCTCGAAACATCGAAACAATTTCCTTCATAATTTATCAGTTGGAGCAACGTCACAATAAACTTCCACAAACATTCGATGGGCTTCAGTCGCACTTTCTTTCAATTAAAACTGGAAAAAAAATATCTCCCGAAAGTACTGCTGCGTTAACACGAAATTTAAAATATTCAACACACTAAAAATAAGTTTTTGTATGAAACTCAAAGCTATATGAACTGAATATTATTAACAAATGTGTAACTTCTCATTCTATAAAAACCTAAAATTCTATAAAAAATGCATGGTTGTTATTGGCGCAAGAATTTAAGATTTTTAAAAATAAATTTGAATAACAAAATATAGCTTTGGGGAAACAGCAACAGATATTTTGAAATGTAACAAGAAAAATAAATCAATAAAATCAGTTAAAAAAAAAAGTAAAAAATTGACTGTTCCCAAAATATTAACTAAATTAAAAAAATATTCCAAAATATTTTACTAAAAAATATACATCTTTAAATCTTTAATCTCTAATAATCTTTTCAAAATATTTTACTAAAAAAATATAGCTCTTGCATGAATGTTCAAAAATCCTCCCTCCCGAACCCGAAAGGAAATTATGCATAATTTGTATTTTATTCGTTATTAATAAATATTCGCAAAATTTCTTTCTATGATTAATTTGTTATCAAAATACAATTTTTCTGCAAGCATTTAAAGATTATAATTAATTGCGAAATTACAAGGAAGTTATACGTTTTAAAATAATTTTTCTCTACAGTTATGTATGATCGTAATTTGTATTACTATTGGTTTTAATTAAAATAAAATATGAATATTTAAATCAATTAATTTTTATAACAAGTTAATTTCTAAATGTTAAATTTTCTCAATTTAATTTTTGCTCATTTATTTTAAAACAGAAAACTATAAGACCATTGTTTGCAAATCCCCAGAGATAATTATTCATGTAATAAGGTATTTAATTTTTAATAACTTTTGAAATTCAATAACATTCTCATGCTTTCGATTTTACGCATGTTAGCACACTAGTTTTATATCTTATAAAACCATTTAACCCATAGTTTAATTTACTACAGTTTGTCAATTTAGCTACGGAATTGTAATCGTTGAGATATGCTCTCTTTTTTAGTAACTCATCCCCCATTCCCTCCCGAGTAATATTTTCCTCTTGAGATGGAAAAAAGAATATTTTTCTCTTCGTTCTTCATGAAGTTGGTTTGCCAAACCGAGGCTAAAGACTTCTATTTGGCCTTCCATATCCCCTCTGTTCGCCGGCTAATGAGAATAACTTGTTGGCTGACATTTCGATTCTCTGGTAATTACGCTAGTAAATCAGTAGCCAGTCTGAGTGATGGTACGTTAATTTGTTTGAATTGGCTTCTCGTAAACGGCTCTGACATGCCATTTCACGGCTGTAGCTACTCTTCACAGACCTCCATTGTTTCTACCTGCTATATACAAAAATGATCGAGTTCAGTGGTTTTGTTTCTGCTTCTACCATTTTCGGAACCTGACAACAATTTGAACTACGAAAACGATTAATGAAAATTTTTATTTGGTATATCAATGTCAGGGATAAGAATGCTGTTCACATAATGAAGATGAATCCATTATTACCTTTCCTAGAGTGAGATGAAATTTATGAATTCACAGGTTAAAGAACGGTTTTTTCTTCTATATATATAGTAGCTCGATTTTAATAAAAAGGAATCTGAATGTTATGATGGAAAGTTTATTACAATGTACTTAATTTTTCTGTCGTCAAAAATATTAATGAAGGTTTTTGTCATACACAGGGGCGTAGCTTGAAATTTTTATTGGGGGGGGGGGACCCAAAATTTGGCGCCTTTTAATGCTTTGCCGCCCTTGAATTATTTGCACATTTTTTAGGAGAGTGGGGGGTAGTTATGCTGCTTTTTACCTTTAGTTATTTATTCATGGCAATGGCATCTATTTAGGTGATATAAGTGATGCAGCCAGGTTAAATTTCCATTTTAAGCGTGCATGCACATGTGCTGATAAAAATCTCTCCCAGCTCTTGTTTTTTTCAAGGTCTAAAAAGGCAATGTAGAATGATTGAAGAAAATCCGAATCCTGGATCCTTAAATTAATTTTCCTGACATGATAAGAACAATTGTATTTGAAAGAAAAATAAAAATATAGAACGCAAAGTTAATTACAAGAAAGTTATAGTGGTTTCAAAGTCGCAGCTCTCGCCCGAAACTTGCTGGTCATTATAATTGAATTTAGCCTTCAATTTTTTCTGGTGAGATCCTCCGAGATCGAGCCCACTACTATCACTCCTATCAATACAAAAAAGGAATGTTAAATATCTCGATGAACATTCGACCCCTTTTCAAGGAAGTAACATTGGTCTATATACCAAACACAGTAAAACCCCGATAATTCGGATTAATTGGGACCGGACCGAATCAGGATTATCCGGAGAATTAGAAAACAATGAAATGAAATAAAACATACTTACACAAAATCACCATTATGTTAAACTTATTGAATATTTACAGACAGTAAAAATGTTTACTTTGCTTAATTCTTCCGAACAGATTTCAGAAAAAAGTATTTTTAATTCAGAATACGACGATGGAACAAGTTAATGTTAAGGAAATTAGTCAATTGCTTCTCAAACTTGAAAAAAAAATGACCAAACCGATCCGGAGTTTCGGATTAACGCGGTCCGAATTAGTGGGGTTCTACTGTATACTGAATATTCCAGTTTCTGTAAAATGGAATAACATGTTTTCCCTTTTATTATCTTAGTTTCCCAGTAAATACATATATGTAAAAATTAATCTGTATCGTACTGCAATTATAACACAAAACTTTAAAGTAGTTATTTTTTTCAATTGTGCATTTTTTAAATTGGTCGCACGATTATTCTATTAATTATACAGTACATTAACGAATACTTTTTTTTTGTTGACACTTTTTAACATTAAAAGACACTCGTTCAAAGTAAATTTAATTTTCTCTTTTGACAATGGCTAATTTAAAAGCAAAAATCAATTATTTCCAAATCCCTTTATACAATCACTAGAATAAAAACTTATTTAACCCCTTAAGGCCCTACATCAGTAACGCTCCGAGATAGAACGGCTAATGTTATTTCAATGGAAGAAATTTATCGCTTTCATTCCTTTGCATTTTGCTCAAATTTAATAATTTTTGTTGTTTTGAAAACCTGTAGGTTTAAACTATGCACGTCATTCTGAAATTTTATTTCTTTTTTTAATTTTAAGGCGATACAAGTGCGTTATTTTATAGTCTTTAAAATTCACTTTTAATGTCTTATTACGAAAAATCTGTTTGACATTTTAAAATTTAGTAAAACAGCATGCAGAGTTTAATTATTTAGCTTTCAGAAAATGTTTTTTATTTTGATTTTTACAAAAATTTAATCTATGCTATTTGTATAAAAAGTTGAAATACTTTGATTTAAAATAGTAGAAAATGGTGTTTAACTCCGCCTTTAAAAGGGAGACGCCTTAAAAGTAATTAGGGTGAAAGACGATATGGGTTTACCTCCAGGGAGTCTTATAGGGACGAAGGTGTAAAATCTTGCCTGTGGCTAGTAAAATGTTGTTTGCTGGTTTAGGATAAAAAATAAAAACATCCTTTCCTGAATGCATGATAGTTCGATCAGAAATGAATTTCAGAAATGATGTAAATACATGTTGATTTCAAAAAGTTTGTTTAACTAGGCATTCAATCTCAAATGTACTTTAAAAGCATTATTGATTTCGAATAAAAACACATTTAACATCTTTATTATTTTTCTTCCATATATTTAAAGTTTAATTTCTAAAAAAGATTCTTTAATTGCGGACAACATCAAAATGAAATATTCGTTAATTTATAAAAAATAATAGAATTAACTTTTTGTCATCTGCAGACGACAAAGGGAAAAGAAGAAAGGGCAGAAAGAAAATAACAATGGTTCTGACATTAAAAATGAATAGATATATTCGCGAATAAATACATTTGTATTAAATTTTTCTTATCATTCTTTTAGACAATTCTTAATGAATTAGTTTAAATGTTCCTTTTCATAAATATTTCATAAATATTTCTATTTTAATCAATAAAAGTTTGCAGTATACCCACTCTAAAATATAAAGTAATTATTATGCAATTCATGATTAAATTGGATAACACTAATTTAAAAAATAGAAATATATTTATTTTGACACTTCTATCGAAAATTATGACTAATTTACAATACTTTAGAAAATATATTCTGTTGCGGTAAAATTCACATCCGTAAATGATATATTTATGCTTAATTGTATATAAATTGTCTTTCCTTTGTTTTTCCCTTTCAGAAAGATAAACGAATGATTTTTAAAGTTCTTATACTATTTTAACTAAATAATACGCATATATTCCAAAGCTTGTCATAGTCTAACTGATCTAAGTTTTAGAATAGCGGTTTTTTCAGTCACGCAAAAAGACAAGCTCAATTATACTAAACCTATGGAAGATTTTTTAAAAGATACCATATTTTCATTCCATTTTTTAATTATTTTTTTTCTGCATAGTATAGCTGACGATGGTTTGTATAGAGGCCGCTTTTTACTTTTTTCGATACTGACTGTAGATTTTAAATATGAGGATAATATCACTTTTGAAAACGGTTCCGAAAATGAAACTATCCTGTAAAGAAAATTGAAAAAGTAGAAAAAGGCCTTTGAAGAGATCGCTCTGAGCTATTAAAGGGGAAAAATATTAAAATGCAGACGAGACCTATTTATAAATTTCGACCGTTGGATTATCGTCGAAAGAATTATCATAAGCTAGTAAATTGTTTCGTTTAATTAAAGTTTATATATATATATATATATATATATATACCCGTAAAATAAATCGAAAAAATAGAAAATGGCCTGCAGACGATAAACTTTTATAAATTTCTTTCATAGCATTAGTTTTAAAGCGAAGGCATTGTTTCGTTTAACAGCAGTAGCCTCTTTAAAATAAATGAAATCGTAAAAGCTATTCAATGTAAGAGAAAAAAAATAAAAATAATTTTTTTTTTTTTTTTAAATGTAGGCGAGATATCTTTATAAATTTCTACAATGGGATTTCGTTTGACTGAAGTAAGTCACTTTAAAATACCTGTAACGAAATCAAAAATTGTAATACCGCCTTTGTACAGAAAGATCTCAGCTGTTCAATATAAAAAAGATTATTAAAATATAGACGAGATATTTCTATAAATTTCTGTGATAGGATTTCGCTTCATTGAAGTAAGCCCCTTTAAAATACCCGTAAAAAATCGAAAAAAATATAAAGCGGTATTTGTACAGAAATATCTCAGAAATTCAATGCTAAAAAAAATATTTTAAAAAATTAAAATGTTGACGAGATATCTTTATAAATTTTTATAATGGGACTTTTCTCTATTCAAGTAAGCCACTTTAAAATACCCGTAAAAAATCGAAAAAATGTAAAAAGGTGTTTGTACAGAGAAATCTCCGATATCTAATGCCCCCCCCCCCCCCCGAAAAAAAAGTTTAAAGACAATTAAAATACAAACGAGATATCTTTAAAAATTTCTAAAATGTGATTTAGATCTATTGAAGTAAGTCACTTTAAAATACCCGTAACAAAATCGAAAAGATATAAAACGTTCTTTGTAAAGAAAGATATCAGTTATATGATGGAAAAAAATTACAAATATTAAAATGATCTTTACAAATGACTTTTAAATGATCTTAAAGATATCTTTATAAATTTCTACCATGGGATTTTCCTTGATTGAGGTAATCATCAGTATATATTTACTTGTAGACGAGATATCTTTATTAATTTCTAACATTCAATGCTAAAAAAATCATTTAAAAATATTAAAATGTAGAAGAGAAAAATATATATTTATATGAACTTCAAAACTTCATAGGATTTCGCTTGATTGAAGTAAGCCGCTTTAAAACTCCCATAACAAAATCAAAAAAATATAAAACGGTCTTTGTACCGAAAGATCTCAGATATCCAATGCCAAAAAAACATTTAAAAATATTTAAATGCAGAAAAGATATATTTATAAATTTCTACTAAAGGACTTCGCTTGACTGAAGTAGCCTCTTTGAACACCTGTAAACAAAACCAAAAAAGTACAAAACGGTCTTAACACCGAAAAATCTCAGCTATCCAATGACAAAAAAATCATTTAAAAATATTAAAAAGTAGAAAAGATATTTTTATAAATTTCTACCAATGGATTTCACTTGACTGAAGTAGCCTCTTTAAAACACCTGTAAACAAAGTCGAAAAAGTACAAAACGGTCTTTGTACCGAAAGATCTGAGATATCGAATGCCAAAAAAAAATTTAAAAATATTCAAATGTAGAAGAGATATTTTTATAAATTTCTACCATTGGATTTCACTTGACAGAAGTAGCCTCACTAAAACACCTGTAAACAAAATCAAAAAAGTACAAAACGGTCTTTGTACCGAATGATCTCAGCTATCCAATGACAAAAAAATCACTTAAAAATATTAAAATGTAGAAGAGATATTTTTATAAATTTCTACCAATGGATTTCACTTGACTGAAGTAGCCTCTTTAAAACACCTGTAAACAAAGTCGAAAAAGTACAAAACGGTCTTTGTACCGAAAGATCTTAGCTATACCATAACAACAGAATCATTTAAAAATATTAAAATGTAGACGAGATATTTTTATAAATTTCTACCATTGGAATTCACTTGACTGAAGTAGCTTTTTTAAAATTCCCCTAAACAAAGTCGTAAAAGTACAAAACGGTCTTTGTACCGAAAGATCTTAGCTATTCCATAACAACAGAATCATTTAAAAATATTAAAATGTAGACGAGATATTTTTATAAATTTCTACCATTGGAATTCACTTGACTGAAGTAGCTTTTTTAAAATTCCCCTAAACAAAGTCGTAAAAGTACAAAACGGTCTTTGTACCGAAAGATCTTAGCTATCCAATGACAAAAAAAACATTTAAAAATATTAGAAATGTAGAAGAGATATTTTTATAAATTTTTACCATTGGAATTCACTTGACTGAAGTAGCCTCACTAAAACACTATCAAACAAAATCAAAAAAGTACAAAACGGTCTTTGCACCGAAAGATCTCAGCTATCCAATGACAAAAAAATCATTTAAAAATATTAAAATGTAGAAGAGATATTTTTATAAATTTCTACCAATGGATTTCACTTGACTGAAATAGCTTTTTTAAAATTCCCATAAACAAAGTCGAAAAAGTACAAAACGGTCTTTGTACAGAAAGATCTGAGATATCGAATGCCAAAAAATATTTTAAAAATATTAAAATGTAGAGGAGATATTTTTATAAAGTTCTTCCATTGGATTTCACTTGACTGAAGTAGCCTCCCAGCTATCCCATGACAAAAAAATCATTTAAAAATCTTTAAATGTCGAAAAGACATATTTATAAAATTTTACTATAGGATTTCGCTTGACTGAAGTAGCTCTTTAAAACAGCTGTAAACAAAAAAAAAAAAAAAAAAAAAAAAAAAAAAAAAAAAAAAGGTCTTTGTACCGAAAGATCTCAGCTATCCAATGACAAAATTCATTTAAAAATTTTAAAATGTAGAAGAGATATTTTTATAAATTTCTACCATTGGATTTCATTTGACTGAAGTAGCCTCTTTAAAACAACTGTAAACAAAATCAAAAAAGTACAAAACTGTCTTTGTACCAAAAGATCTGAGATATCGAATGCCAAATAATGATTTACAAATATTAAAATGTAAAAGCGATATTTTTATAAATTTCTACCATTGGATTTCACTTCACTGAAGTAGCTTTTTTAAAATTCCCCTAAACAGAGTCGAAAAAGTACAAAACGGTCTTTGTACCGAAAGATCTGAGCTATCCCATGACAAAAAAAAAAAAAAAAAAAAAAAAAAAAAAAAAAAAAAAAAAAAAAAATCATTCAAAAATATTAAAATGTAGAAGAGATACTTTTAGAAATTTCTAGCATTGGATTTCACTTGACTGAAGTAGCTTTTTTAAAATTCCCCTAGAGAAAGTCGAAAATGTAAAAAACGGTCTTTGTATAGAAAGATCTCAGCCATCCCATGACATAAAAATAATTTAAAAATATTAAAATGTAGAAGACTTATTTTTATAAATTCCTACCATTGGATTTCACTTGACTGAAGTAGCTTTTTTAAAATTCCCCTAAACAAAGTCGAAAATGTACAAAACGGTCTTTGTAGAGAAAGATCTATGCTATCCAATGACAAAAAAAAAAAAAAAAAAAAAAAAAAAAAAAAATCATTTAAAAATATTAAAATGTAGAAGAAATATTTTTATAAATTTCTACCATTGGATTTCACTTGACTGAAATAGCTTTTTTAAAATTCCCCTAAACAAAGTCGAAAAAGTACAAAACGGTCTTTGTACCGAATGATCTGAGATATCGAATGACAAAAAATAATTTAAAAATATTAAAATGTAGAAGAGATATTTTTATAAATTCCTACCACTGGATTTCACTTGACTGAAGTAGATTTTTTAAAATTTCCCTAAACAAAGTCGAAAAAGTACAAAACGATCTTTGTACCGAAAGATCTCAGCTATCCAGTGACAAAAATTCATTTAAAAATATTAAAATGTAGAAGAGATATTTTTATAAATTTCTTCCATTGGATTTCATTTGACTGAAGTAGCTTTTTTAAAATTCCCTTAAACAAAGTCGAAAATGTTCAAAACGGTCTTTGTGCCGAAAGATCTCAGCTATCCAATGACAAAAAAATCATTTAAAAATATTAAAATGTAGAAGAGATATTTTTATAAATTTCTACAATGGGATTTCACTTGACTGAAATAGCTTTTTAAATAAACAAGGTCGAAAAAGTACAAAACGGTCTTTGTACCGAAATATCTGAGATATCGAATGCCAAAAAATAATTTAAAAATATAAAAATGTAGAAGAGATATTTTTATAAATTTCTTCCATTGGATTTCACTTGACTGAAGTAGCCTCTTTAAAACACCTGTAAACAAAATAAAAAAAGTACAAAACGGTCTTTATACCGAAAAATCTCAGCTGTTCAATGCTAAAAAAATCATTTAAAAATATTAAAATACAAACGAGATATCTTAAAAATTCCTATCTTGGGATTTCGCTCTATTGATGTAAGCCACTATAAAATACTCGTAACAAAATCGAAAAAATATAAAACGGTCTTTGTACAGTTCAATGATCTCAGCTATTCAATGCTAAAAAAATCATTTAAAAATATTAAAATGTAGAGGAGATTCTTTGGAAAATGTTTAATGTGCAATCTCTGACATAATAATCACGATCTGTATGTTGTCTTTTAAAATTACATATAAATTTCACTTGAAACTATCTAACAAAAAAGGTCAATGTCGACTTGTTTTAAAACGGATCCGACTGTTTTGGTCAGAAATGATCTCGAAGAAACTATCCAAATGCACATATCCCTCGGGCTATCAGTACTGAAAAGGTGCGAGAGTTTTTAGCATTTGCTAATGACTTTTTTCTTCCTGGGGTATCTTATCCCCTTTTTATCGCCTGGAGGTAAAGGGTGGCGTGAGATGACCATTTTCTTATTAATTACAAGCTTGGAAAATATCATTGGCCTTTTAAAGTGTCAATCGTTGGGTTCGGGATACGCCTTCCTGGTGGCAACACGCATAGGTTTGTGATCGGATTTTGAGTTTCGGTTTGACTGATGCAGGCTCTTAAGCAACATGTTCAATTTAGCAATAGTATACCGGATGGCATTGATGAATACCGGATATCATTAAATTTCGTCAAAAGTAATTTATCACAATAGCAATTAGTGACGCAAAAAACTCAGATGCATAGAACATTTCAATCTCGATTTAAAATAAAGACATATACAGATATATTTTGGAATTTCAGATAGAAGAGTTCACTTTTGCACGTCGGTACATCGTGATGTTTATAGAGTTAATTGAAAATTGTTATTTTTCAGATAAATCAAATTTAAGCTGTAATATCCACCACAAGGCAGAAAAAAGACCCATCAGAAGAGTGACAATAACTTGAATTGCATATATACAATTGATAAAACATAACAAAATTATATTTAGGAATTATATTATAAAACAAAAATAGAGCCAAAAAAGATATCTATTGCTCAGTTGAAAACATTTTTGAAATTTTTTTTTTACCACTTGATCAGTAACTCTTGCAAGAATGAAATCAGTGCCACTTGATCAGTAACAATGCATTTTTAATTATGATGTTACAATTTTAAATACAGTATTTTATACAATAAAATCTGTGAAAATGCAATATGTGGATACCAAAAATCTAAATTAAAAAAAAAAAAAAAAAAAAAAAAAAAAAAAAAAAAAAACATGTAAATTGAATATTTGTTTGGTTCTATTCGATTGCATCTTACTATGTTTGATTGCTTTTTCGAAAAACATTCGCAAGTAAGGGTGTATTCCGATCCAAACTGCTTATTTTAACTGATTATTTTCGCATTTAATTTTGAATTCATTTTTGCTCTCAAATGCATCAGACTGACAGAAACTCTTATTCAGAAATTATACAAGGTGCCGTAAAGCTCGATATTTTGATAAAGGCAGAAAATAGTGTGAAAAATGCTGTCAAAGTGGGCATTGTGAACCGAATTTTCCGAAGCGGAAGAGCTGGAGACGAAAAAAAGGCCATACTGAAGCAATGATTGTTTATCAATCAAATTCTAATAAATGGAGCGAAAAATAAGATCATACGGCACCTTGTACATCTCTTCGAAAATCACTCCAACAAGTTTCATGTTTCTATTTTAAAAAATGAGTCTGAAATTCTATCGGAAAATTTCGAGGTGTTGAAGGTGGAAAAGCATGTTTTCGAGCACACCCTTAAACATATATTTCTTTTAATTTTGGGGGAAGCTTCATTCCTGCCCAGTCCTGGGTTACAACTAGATCGATTATTAATAATGTAACAGTCTCAGAAATCACCATTAATCAAAAAATAGCTATCTGTTTAGGAAATAAATAATAAAAATCATTAAAACTTAAATTTACCGGAAAACTGAGAATGCTATTCGATTTTTTTCCACTAATAATAGCAATGATAATGAATGAACTCACAATTGCGTCAGAAATATAAACATTGTACTTTAAGAACATGCTTAACTAAAGGTAAATATGTACATTTTTTACCTTCGACTGCATCATTGTTTTTCATCCATTTTTTCATAAATTTGCATCATTTCTCCGCTTCATAACTTCTTTTTGTGTTTTGTTCTCTGTAGTAAGATCCTAGTTTTTTGTTTTTTTATGTTTTATTTCAGACATCACTCACAACTGAATTTCTTCTCTCTGTACGACTACGAAAGACATCTTTTTATTTTTATTTTAAAAATTGAACGAAAAAATCCCTAGTTTTGAAAAGTCGCCTTTTTAGTTTCAGTGCAATCTGACAACACTAGATAGTGGACAACAAAGATACGTGTAGGTGACGTTCGGAAATTATCAAACTTCACACAAGGAAGGACATAAGAGGAGAGTTAAAATAGATGATGACCCTGTCGAGGGCCACCAACCTTGGATTGGAATAAGGAGAGAGCTTTTCTCCGAAAGATCAAATTACATGTAGTGATCGAACAATGTCCATTTCCAGAATGTGTTCTTGTTTTCGCACTAGGGATAGCGCCATGTAGTAATCTTAAAATGTCTCAAATGTAATGGATCTCCTATATTTTTTTGAAACCATAATTTATTTTCTTATAAATTTACAATAATATTAATTCCAAATCACGTTACTGTTATTTCATTATTTTTTCTTTTTGTGTGTGAGTAAAAATTAATCTAAGAATGCTACATTAATAATAAAAATTTTAGGTGCCTAACGGCGCCTTTAAACCTACCATGGCGCCCTTTTTGAAACCCTCTTTTTTAGGTGCCGGACTGAGCCTCTAAAGCTTCTGTGGCGCCCTACTACTAAAACATATTATAGAGCCATTCAAACGCACTACAGTCGTTTCCACACTTCTTTTCCCTTTCTATCTATTTCTAAGAGTGACCAACAACTACAATAAGAAGGAAATAATTGTACATCTATCCTGGAATTCATTACAAGTCTGTTTTTGAATTTTTTTTTTATTTCGGATGCATAGATTTTCTTCGGGATAGGAGTAGGGGAATAGAGGTAGTAACAAATCTAAAATTAAGTGCCTTTTTCATGTTTTGTAAGCGAATAATAACTTTGTAATTTTACATTTAAAATTAAGTTATTTCATAATTACTTGTTACTATTAACAAAGCCTTTTTCCGGGCGCCTGACGGCGCCCTCAAACCTTCTTTGGCGCCCTACTACTTGAACATATTAGGAGGGGAGGCTCCCCCCCCTCCCCCCCTAAAGCTACGTCCCTGGTCATACATACAATTCTCCTCATTGTAAAGTTAATTACTCTTGTTCGTGTAATCTGTTGATAATCAACTTTTAGATTTAGGAATTTAAAAATAAAGAATAAAAATAAAATATTAAGGTGATGTAATTTTATTTTTTAATGTTTCTTTTTTTTTGTGAGATACTTTAGAAAAAGATAATACAAAATTGAATTTTATTTTCATCAGAAACAAATCACTGAAAAAATAATAATTAACAGAGTATAAATGCAGTTAGTTAACTTTTACTATAAACAGAGGCAAATAGTGAAAGGAATGCTTTTAATTAGACCGAACATTTCGGTTTCGTTTTAGCCCAAAATCCGAGTTTCGCTGAAAATTAATTTTCGAATACTCTTTCAAAAAGTTCTAATGTAATAAATGATCAATTGCAAAAATCATTATAAGAGATAACTCGAGGTGTGTATGCATAAAACTAAAATATTCTTTAATTGAATGAAATTCGTATAGTTAGAAAATCTTTCTGTGTCGTTCATGAATTAATTACGTTTTATTTTTTGCGAAAGTAAAAAGTTTTGTGTCTAAAGCATAGAGAAACAATTTGGGCCACACATATTACTAATTAATAATTATGTATATTTAATAAATACGCAGAATTAATTAATAGTAATGCATATTCAATAAATACCTTAATTAATTAATAATTATGTATATTTATGCATGCATTAAAGTAATTAATACATACAATTTAATTACTTAAAAATGTGGACATTCTCGTTTTCGGCCGAAAATAGGAAGAGCACCGAAAGTTAATTTTGATTTCAGTTTTTAATGTCCTTTCCAATCCAACATTAAACCTATTTTGTAAAAATATTTTAGATAAAATAAAGCCTTTAGTGTAAAACTATTTGCAATACACTTATTATACAGCTGTCATATGTATTTTTAATCCCGATTATTATTTTTTTTTCAACTATTTAGTAAGGACAAAAAAAGAAAAAAAAAAAAAAAAAAAAAAAAAAGATAGTGAAATGGGAAAGAAAATGTAACTGACACCAATTGATTAGTAACAACGTCTACTATTCTATTTGAAGCCCCTTAGCTCACAATGAAGACGTAATATATGTTCTGTTACGTCTATACCGCTGTACTATTGTATTAATTATAATGTCAAGTAATTTTAAGAATTAAGAAAGTTTAAAGATTGTAATTTTAATATTGAAATAGCAATCTCATGAAGCCATTTTTAATCGAAGCAAAACAAATTATATTGTGGATAGTTTTTAAAGCACAACTCAAAATTATTCCGTTGAAAATTTAGTTACTTAGCTGCGAAAGCTATACAAGTTTGAATTCGTATTTTCGAAGCCTCTAGAAATCGATTCCAGTTTTTTTTTCTAAATCATATAAATATTTTTTATTTTGATTTGGACATTTCTTGAATGGTTTCAGATCAAGAAAGCAAAGAAATTCTGATAAGAAAATGTTTAACCCTTAACTGGTGTTCTGGTATTATTTAGTAACCACGCATTTTTCCATTCGTGTTTTTTTTTTTTTTTTTTTTTTAATCAGAAGATTTAGACAAAAATAATGTAGTATATAAGTGATACAATACTGATTTATCCAACAGTCATATAAAAAATCCTTTATTTTTATTTAAAATAATTTTTTTATATGTTAGAATTGTAGACAAAATCGCACTATGACGCCAGTTCCGCACAGAAAATTCACGAAGCCAGTTAAGAGCTTACACTAGTAACGCGAAGACACACGAAATCTAATTTATAACTAATGGGAGCCTCCTTTTATAATTTTTCATTTTTATTTTAATATTTTTATACATCCCCTTTCCAAATCTAAAAGCAGATCCAGCCATGTCTCTATCGAAATCTGTATATTTTAAATTATCAGAATTAACGACTATTTATTTTAACTATCTATTCTACTATCACCACAGTAGTGAACAGTCCGATGTTTATATTATAATGCTATTCTACAACATGGCCGTCAAATGTGGAGCTCTCAACCACAAATTTTTAAAGAAAGCTTCACTTTATCTAAACAAATCAGTGATAGTTAGCGGTCATCATTTTCGACAGCAATTTGTTTCTACTCTCACTCCTTTCATATAAGTTGATAAGTGAAAAAATTATCTGCAAATACTTACACAGGAATTTAACGGGGAGAAAATCTTTGAACATTGTAAATTCTGAAAAGAAAAAAAAAAGCCCATAATTAAGTCACAGTCTCGTAAACGTTTCCGCATTTTCAGGTTTACGAATAAGTAAAATGCATTAGTGCTAAAATCGCAAATTCTGCGTGCTATAAATTGGTTTAAAATTGAGAAATAGGGGATTTCACCTCCCGTCTACCTTTGTACAAAATATCCAGCGTGGATATTAATTTTTTACATTAATCTTTAAAATCGAATGAACTACTGATTCAAAATATTTTACCTCTTTATTTTAACCGAGGACTAGCGTAAATTTACGGAGAATCCCTGCAAATATAATGTTAAATTAACTGTTAATTTAATATTGCTCATCTTATTAAAAAAAAAAAAAAAAAAAAAAAAAAACCTCAATAGTAGATTTAATTTTAAGAACTAGTATGGCTTTTTGAGGCAGCAGTCATGTTGAATATTTCGTATGCATTAATGTGTAATACTGTATTCAAAATTTTTTTTTCTAAAAATTTAAAAATTTTAATGAAACTTTCTCCTTTTTTTTTTTACCTTTTTTTATAGTTAAAAAAAACCTATATGATAAATTTAACTATCCATCTGACACCTTTTCAAAAATAACTAACCAATGTAATTTTTTATATGAAAATTGTTTAAATCAACTTAAAAACGACATCTGTAGATGTAGTAGCATTAACAAAGTATATTATGTTAAACCTCTATTACCGGAGATAAAAGAGGCTTTTTCAGGTCAATTTAAAAGTTTCTTGCTCAATACTTAAGTCAAGTGTTAGATAACATCGCTATAATTCTAATTCTCTGTATTATGTCTTAATAATAATAAAGATTGATTAAATAGTGAGTTAACTGAATATACGAACAATAGAAAAGAAATGGTCATTTTTAATATAGTCGTCTACTTAATTTTAGTGCGAGCGAAATATGCTACAAATAGGCAAGACTAAGATTAGAGTTATGCATAAATGAATGTTTAAAATAAGTTGTCTAAGAAGCTAGTATGTGTGGCCTAAGAAAGCTTGTGCGGTCCTCAAATGAATGGTACCTGAGTAGGCCCCATACCTGCTTTTGGCTGTCCAATTAATCATCCCTCAGAGTTGTCGGTTGACGAATGATTGTGTCCGAAAGGTCAAGGTGGGTGTCCCATCAAACGGCCCGCAAACATTTATTTGGATTTGTGTAAAAAATGTTTGTCAGTGCTTCTTTCCCCTCCCTTTTCTAATCATCCGCCGATCAAGGATTTAAAAATCTTACCACGAAAAACAGGTTTAAAAGTTTCAGAGGACTGATTTAAAGGCTGTTATGAATTATAGACAAATATTGAAAGGAATGCTCTTCTTTCTTTCTTTTTTATCTGTTTCAGTGAAAGAAGAATGCATCTAAAGGTTTTCAAATCGAAAAAAATTAGCAATCTCTTTTGTAATACTGAAAGATTTAGGAGGGAGTTACAGAAATGTTGCATGAATGTTTCTTCCACTGCCGATTATTCTTTAAAAATATAATGACTTAGAGGCCTGCACGGACCGGGCCGTTGGAAAGAAGCCAGATTTTCAAACCATTCGGGTCGGCAGAGTTAGAATAATTTTTTCAATGGGCCGAGCAAAAAAATTAACAGTCTAGAAATGCCGGCTTGGGCATTTAAAAAATTTAGCCGGCTTACCGGTCTGATATAAAAATTTAAACTTAGCCCGTAAAATATGAGCTATTTTCAATTAATATGATTTTCATGAGAATAACTTATAAATGTGATTCACGACCCGATTTTAATTCGACAAAACAATACAGAAACATAACATATCCACCGTAGAGACTGACAGCGGACATTTATATGGTGTCTGACCAAGGCTTACTTTTCTTAGCAGACTCATACCGGGATGAGATCAAGCTTGCACTTTTTTTCTGCATTGTTGAGTCGGACCGGAACTGAATGCATGTGTAGACATGTTTTGTAAAAATATTCATAGCAATAATGAACTTCTGTTAGCGGAATTTCTGGAAATATACCTTAAGGCTTCCAAGTCTCCGGCTTTTTGGACACCGATATTTTTATACAGAGAATGTTGCTTTATTTAATAGGGACACTCCGCAGATTTAAAAGAACAACGTTTTCTGTATGATAATACTGGTGTTTCAAAGGCCGGAGACTTGGAAACTCTGCTTAAGGTAATTCACAAATTCGTGCTCAACAACCCAAAACTTTGGTACATTTCCTGACTAATTTTTAACTGTAAAGGCATAAAATTGATAAGCCTGACTATTGAAGGGATTTGGAATCGAATAGAATTTTCCCCCATTGGTAAATAAATTAATTCTCGAGATACAAAGGAACTACGTGACAAGAGATTCTTGTCACGTAGCTGCACGTTTTATCTCCTTTCCTACATAGTTTCTGAATAGGAAAAATTGCCAATCTAATGCGTTTCCAATGCGAATTCAGAAATATGTCAGAAAGTAGCTCTTTTTGTTTTTTTAAATGCTTTGTAAATGACATAGATATATTTTCATAAACCTTCATTTTATTATAGAGTTTCAAAAGTTATGTTGTTTTTAACTCTCCTTATATACTTTTATTCTAAACTACATTATTTTTTTTTTAATGAATCTTTATTTGTATGTTGAAGCTTCTAAGTGTCTAAGTAATCATTAATGTTGTTATTGTATATTTTCTCTCTTGCGAACTCATCGTAATTTGAAAATATACTGTAAAATTATTAATAAAAAACCCCTTAACGGGTTAAAAGTTTTGATGCAGCTATTTATCTTATGGCTCTAAGAATTTTAAATATAAATTTAAAAAAAATCAAATTTTGAGTGACGCCATGCTATTAATTAAAAAATGCATTTTTGTATTATTTATTTCATTATTTTATTTTTGTTCTATTTATAATAGCATGTGCAAAAGTTATGTTCAACATAAAAGATGCATAAAACTTTATTCACTGATACTTTTTCCCACATGCATGTCTTATAAATTCAAAACATGAATTTTAAAATGTATGATATGAAATTTAAGTGACGCCTTTATGTGGCTTTAAAAGGGTTATTTTAAAAATAAATTTATTTATTTATTTTATTTGGTAAAGTATATTTACACATATAAAATTTACTTTTAATTTTCCATTCGTTGTTGAATTTATAATTTTAATTAAATCTATACTATGCATTGAAATACATTTATTTCAATACATTGATTTATCTTTTGTGTCACGTTATTCAAAATTGTAAGTAACACATGTCATTGGTTTCTTAGCGTCAAATTACCTAAACTAAGTGAAACACATGAAAATGGATAATTTGACGCAAAAGAAGTGGATTGTTTTTTATGCTTCTAGTTCTATAACTGCATTTTCAACATTTCTAAATTAGACCACACACTCTTAAATTCCATAATCAAATGATTAAAGAAAGGGGATAAGTTCAAAAAATATCAGGGAAATTCCTACAAACAAATCTTCCACTTTTTTTTATCCTTCCAGGTTTATTTTTTAGACATGATTTTCTCACGAGAAACCACTGAAACGTCTCTCGTAGAAAAGCAGAATCCTAAACATAAACAGCATCAGAAGCTGTTAATTTTGAAGAAATAAATTTTGTTATGGTTAAAAGGTTTGGAAGTTCTTTTTTTCAAATATTCCACCCCCCACTTCAGATTTGATTCATGGTTGCAGTGATGGGCCATTACGGATGCAAAGCAAACCATTACTGATGTTTTTGTACGTTTTAGTAAAACAAATTTTGTAAAGAAAATTTTTTTATTTTGCTGTTTTTCTTGACAGAAAAGTTTTCTTTCATCTTTTCTTGTTTTATTTTGATCATCATGACATAAATGTGCACGGAATAGTAGTTATAGCTAAAAGCCGAAAATTCGTTCTTAAGCGGGCCATCACTGGTGGTTTTACCCTAAGTTGCAATACAAGACAACGCCATACGTCTAAAAGTATATACTTCTAGAAATAATGTTTTTTTTTTCTTTTTCGCAAACAGATTTAAAACTAATTGAATTTCATGCAAGATTCTGTCTGGTACAATAAATAAAATCATAAAAGTTACTAATTTTAGTACTATAAAGAAATTATGAGACTTACTTGTAGGGCTTGTTGCAAGAGGTAGAAAAATTTCTCGATTTAAAGTTTTTTAAACTACCAAAATGAGTCAGAAAAACTTATCATTTTAAAAGGAAATCCTTTAATATATCCGACTAGCCATATTTAGAGAATGGAATGTTTCATTCGCAAAATATAACTCGCCAGACAAAAGATTCTTAGCTTTTTGCCAGCTTTCACAGGACGAAGATGAATAACACCATAGGGTCAGGAGGGGTAATTTTGACCCCTTTATACATTTTCAAGATTGTTATAATTTTTTTACTTTGTTTCTATTTGGAAAACTGGTGTTTTTAGTACATAGGAAGTAACTTAGATCCTCTAAGAGTACCCCTGAAAAGTTTTAATTCTCATAACCCCCCCCCCCCTTCTTATTAAGTTGAAAGGATGTTTATAATTACCCCCATCAAAAACTCAAAATCACAAAAGTTTGGAGTGATTAAAACCGCTACTGGGGAAATTAGGACCACTCTTTTTCTTCTTTATACTTGCCTGCATACATTTGTTTGGGGTAATTAAGACCATGAGAACACCAAACTGACAAATCTGTTTGGTAAACTTTGTTCAAATTTTGGTAGACTTTGTTCAAATTGCTATTTGGATCTCGAAAATGCTTCAGACTAGTGATAAAGAATATCTAAAAGAAAAATACAGCATGAGGTTTATATCTAAGTGTGAAACAAAATTTTATCGTGCACATTTTTCTCTATTACGGCGGTGGTCACAGTTACTTCTTGGTCATAATTACCCCCACCTAACCCTATTATCGATTCATGCTTTTTTCGC